>JAYESD010000009.1:19552831-20752831 GCA_036927565.1 Tuctoria greenei | reverse complement strand
CAAACTATGAAGTGCTTAGGACTAGTCCGCACTGGGAAGGACTAGTCCGATCTTAGTCAGAGAGATATCGGACTAGTCCGTGGTGATATCGGACTAGTGCAGTCTGTGAAAACTGGATTGTGCAGACAAGTCTGCTCTGGGAGGACTTGTTCGATTCTGGACACAGAGAAATCGGACTAGTCCGGGGTAAATCGGACTAGTTCGGACCTGTATAACTTTGTGTAGTGAGAGTGATTAAAATTTTCTTGAGATCTTTGGGTGTGTTTCTCCAACACACTCCATACACAATGAGTATTATAATCATTTCTTGAGCTCCTTTCAACTTGATTCCTCACTCTCCCTTCTTTTTGCGCTTTCTTCATAATTTCATTAAAACCTGCACTTATCTCAACAATTTAGTTAGGATCTCATTTGCTTGTCATAAACCGACCAAAACCCACAAGGGATGCCTAGATGCACTTTCAATCTCCCCCTTTTTGGTGATTGATGACAACCAATTGAGATTTCACAAATATGATTAAAAGTGCAAAATTTTCATAAAGTGTGCAGATATGAGTTTGGAACAAATTTAGCAATGAAAACATGATACATATGTGCACTCTTTATGGCGGGATGCAAAACTACATGTGTGTGAACAATAATCTTGATATGAATAAGATAACTAGCATAATCATGATAGCATCAAGGTTATCAAGCATAAATATCAAATTCAGAGCATAACACATAAGTCATAAGCATAACAAAGTCATAGTTTTCACACCACATGTCCAATAGCATAAGAGAGTACAGACAAAGTTTTACAACCCAAAAGAAACACAAATAGAGATCTCCTCTCGCAACCTACAGCTAGGACCTAGTGACTCCCCCTCAATCTCTCCCCCTTTGGCATCAAGGCACCAAAAAGAAGGAGAGGAGGGATCTAGAGGCTCATTCCTCGCTGTCGGTCCTCTCATCATCTTCATCTTCAGGTTGAGGAGGAGGAGGAGCAAATCCACTCGAAGTTCCCCTAATGCTAAAATAGGCAAGTTCAGAAGGTGAAAGGGGTGGAAGCTCCGAGAAGTCAGAGGGAGAGTCCTCGAAGATGACAGGAGATCCAATGGTCTCAATCTCCAGCTTCTGGCAGATTTGCTTGACATTTTGCTTTATGTATCACATATCCTCCTTCCTTGCCTTCTTCAACTTATGGATTTTCACTTCAGCCTTCTTCCAGAATCCAAATATGGATGCCAAGTACTTCAAAATGCCACTTGAGGACCCTTTTCGAGGAGGGGCCCTAGTAGCAGGAGCAGTCCTGGCATCTCCTTGAGCTCTCCTTAGAGCCTCTTCACTGGACACTGGAGATGGAGCAGCTGGAAGAGTAGCTTGGGTAGGCTTCTGAGGCCTCCAGGGAGTGTGCTCCACATCCTTCACGAACTCAATTCCTGTGACTTTCTCAATCAGGAACATGAGATAGGGCGCATAGCCACATGAATGGTTCCATGTGCAGGAGATATTCACCATGTCATTCCAAATATAGTCGAAGATATCAAAATTTCGGTTCTTGCTTATCACCTTCATCAGTGTCCTTAGGTAGCCTTTGACACTTCCTACATCTCCATCTTTTGGAGCTATGGTCTTCCTCAGCACCCTATTAAGAACCATGAAGAAAGGATTCATGTTCTTGGTCGATGGAGGGTTGAACTTTAGGCATGTGTCATAGAGAAACTCCATCTTGTCCTTCTCGAGGACCCAAATGTTGTGGATGGTTACCTCATTGTTGCCAGTGTTTTCTAGGTAAAGTAGTCTTGCAAACTCATCATAAGTAATGGTGTACTTGGATCCATGAGTCATCCAAGTCACCCTCTCCTCTTCATCACTAGCAAAATAGCAGGTAGCATAGAATTGGGCTATGACTTCATCATTCCAGTTGCGCCTGGAAGCAAACAAGTCTTTGAGCCCATGCCTCTCCATGGCCTGTATCACTTCATCAAAGGCAGGGCAGCTCTTCCTCTCAAAGTTGTCCAGTCGATCCACTGGCTTCAGACCACTGGAGTATTCATAGTGAGATACACGGAACTGTAGTAGTCCGCGTGGAAGTTGCTCCAGAATCTTGCATTAGTTGCCTTTCTGGAACTATTGTAGCAATCAATGTTTCTGAGCTTCGTAGCGACATCGCTTCCTTTGCCAATGAACCTTTCTTTAATGGGGTCTCTGGTCTCCTACCTCAGAGCACTCATCTGGAGGGGGCCAATGGGACCGGTGGCGATCCCTTTCCCTTTGCCCTTGGCTTGGCGAGGAGTTGCCAAGGTAGGTCCTGTTGCATCCTTTCTTTTGGATGCAAGCTTCTTAGCCATGACCTTTCGTCGCACTTGAGGTGGAGTGGGCGACGGGTCAGCGGCACGATGTTGCCTCTTCTTGCTTTGGCCCGTTGAGGACCAAAGCAAAGACTCTTGGTCCAACTTGGCTTCAAAATCAGAGATCTCATCATTGGATCTAGACATTGTCCTGACAAGGAGATTATACAATGCATGGATGAGAATCGATGGAAAGGAAACACATTGAGTAGAGGAATTCAGGGTTGAGTTATGTTAAAGATCGGACTTGTCCATTGCTCAAATGCGGACTAGTCCAGAGAACCGGACTTGTCTGAACAGAGACCGGACTAGTCCGGTGTTCAACTTCTCAAACCCTAACTAGAGGGTCAATGGTGTTTCTAATTGCAAAAGTAGCTCTAGGAGGATGTAATATAACAAGGAGTCTTGTATTAACTGGAAGGAACTAAGCTATTGGATTCAAAATGAAAGAAATCGAAATTTTTATGGTTTGGGAGGAAATTTACCAAAATTCTTCGATTCTTGAGGATGGAGGAGTTTTAGGTGCAGACAGGTCCATGGTCTTCAATCCGCTTGCAATGGAGCTCAATTCCCACCGAAATTTGAGGGGATTTGATGAAGGAACCACAGAATCGCCTTGGAAGCACTTGAGTGAGGAGAGAGAACATGAGGTGAGTTGTGAGAATGAAGAAGATTAGGTTTTGGCGGCGCCTAGGGTTATGGAGTCTAAAAATCGGACTAGTCCGTGGTCAACCGGACTAGTCCGAACTACCAGACACTTTGCGGACTAGTCTGCACTGTGCGGACTAGTCCAGGTAACCACGGACTAGTCCGTGGTCACCATAACAGAAACAATTAGCCCATTCGTATATATTTGAAGGTGCTTATAGAGAAAATAGGGGGCAAAACAACCAAATAATCTTGATGAATATGATCAGTAAACATACAACAATCAAGCAATGACCATAATTCATCAGGATCAAGTATTTGAAATAGTTTTTTGAAGAAAATAGAGAGATGATTTTCATAACACAATCAATGAATTTTGAAGAAGCCATACAGGTATGCAAGTTTTCAAGCCACGTTCTGAGCATCAAGGATATTTAGTTCATTTTGGAGCTCGCAAAAACGTTTTTCATCAAGTGGCTTGGTAAATATGTCAGCTAGTTGTTTTTCGGTGTTGACATGGGAAATGGCTATGTCTCCTTTCATTGAGTGGTCTCTCAAAAAGTGATGTCAGATGTCTATGTGTTTGGTCCTAGAGTGCTCAACGGGATTATGTGCAATTTTAATGGCACTCTCATTATCACAAAGGATTGGAATACGGCTCATATTGTAACCGTAATCCCTTAGAGTTTGTCGCATCCAAAGGAGTTGTGCACAACAACTCCTGTCTGCAACATACTCCACTTCGGCCGTGGATAAGGTAATGGAGTTTTGTTTCTTGGAGAACCAAGAAACGAGGGATCTACCTAGGAATTGGCATGTACCAGAGGTACTGTTTCTATCTACTTTGCATTCGGCATAATCTGCATCGGAGTATCCAATGAGATTGAATTTGGAACCTTTAGTATACCAAAGGCCTAGGTTAGGTGTATGAACTAAATATCGCAAGATTCTCTTGACAGTGTCAAACGACACTCCTTTGAATTGGCTTTAAATCTTGCACACAAGCACACACTCAACATAATATCAGGCCTAGATGCACATAAGTAAAGTAGGATCCAATCATGGAGCGATATACCTTTTGATCCATGTTTGGTCCATATTCATCTAGATCCAAGTGTCCATTTGTTGCCATGGGAGTCTTTATTGGCTTCACCTTGTCCATTCCAAACTTCTTAAGTATGTCTTGAGTATACTTGGTTTGGCTTATAAACGCCCCTTCCTTTTGTTGCCTCACTTGGAATCCCAAGAAGTATTTCAGCTCTCCCATCATAGGCACCTCGAACCTATCTGTCATAATCTTACTAAATTCTTCACAAAAGGATTTGTTAGTTGAACCAAAGATAATGTAATCAACATAAATTTGACAAATAAAAAGATCATTGTCAAAGTGCTTTGTAAACAACGTATAATCTGCTTTACCAATTTTAAAACCATTTTCAATTAATAAATCTCTAAGACACTCATACCAAGCTCTAGGAGCTTGTTTGAGGCCGTAGAGAGACTTACGCAGTTTGAAGACATGGTCGGAGAACTCTTGATCTTCGAATTTGGGGAGTTGCTCCACGTACACCTCCTCCTTCATTGGTCTGTTGAGGAAGGCACTTTTCACATCCATTTGATAGAGCTTGAAATCATGGTGAGTAGCATATGCAAGTAATATTCTAATTGATTCAAGTCTAGCTACGGGAGCAAAGGTTTCGTCGAAATCCAAACCTTTGACTTGTGAATACCCTTTGGCCACATGTCGCGCCTTGTTCCTTGTCACCACCCCGTGGTTCTCTTGTTTGTTGCGAAAGAACCATTTGGTGCCGATGATGTTGAACTTGCGTCTTGTATCTTCATGATCGTCTTGTTCTACCCCTGGATAGTTGCCTTCATTGGTGTGTTGATCATCTTCGTCTTCTTGAGGTTGATCTTGTGTAGAAGCTCCCCCTTGATCATTTATCTCCACTTGTGGTTCATCTTCATCATTCGCATTTGGAGGTGGCGCTTGTGGTCGAACATCGCCCAATGCCATTCTTCTCGACGCTTGACATGTAGCTTATTCTCTATCTAGCACACATTGATCAACTTGCTCTTCGGTGAGTAGTTCATATGATGTTTTCTTGAGTAGGTGATGAAGATAAAGTTGATCTATGGCGTGAGAAGCGGTGTTGACCGCTTCAGCCCAAAATTGGTCTGAAGTCTTGTACTCATAAAGCATTGTCCTCGCCATCTCTATGAGGGTTTCATTCTTCCTTTTGGCTATTCCATTTTGTTGAGGGAAGTATGGTGCTGAAAATTCATGTTTTATGCCTTCTTCGTCTAGGTACTCCTCAACTTGGGTGTTCTTGAACTCCGTGCCATTTTCACTTCGTATGTTCTTGATCTTCAATGAAAACTCATTTTGGGCACGCTTGAGAAACTTCATGAGGGTTCCTTGAGTTTCTGTCTTATCATGCAAAAAGAAAACCCACGTGAAGCGCGAAAAATTATCAACAATTACTAAACCGTATTTGTTATCGCCGATGCTTATGTAAGCAATTGGACCAAATAGATCCATGTGAAGTAGCTCTAGTGGTCTTGTCGTTGTCATGATGTTCTTCGCGGGGTGGGGTGCTCCTACTTGTTTCCCGGCTTGGCACGCGCTACAAGGCCTGTCTTTCTCAATAACAACATCCTTCAAACCTCGAATGTGATCCCCCTTAAGGAGTTTTTGAAAGTTCCTCATACCAACATGTGTTTGCTGTCTATGCCACAGCCAACCCATGTTGGTCTTTGCAATCAAGCATGTGTAAAGTTCGGCTTTATCTTTGTTGAAGTCAACATGATAAAGCTTTCCCTTTAACACACCCTTGAATGCAACCGAATCATTACTCCTTCTAGAGACGATCACACCCTCATTAGTGAACAAGCAATTATAACCTTTGTCACATAATTGAGATATGGACAATAGGTTATAATCTAAGGAATCGACATGTAAAACATGAGAAAGCGTGTGTTGAAATGACATTGCAATTTTACCGGTACCGAGCACCCTTCCTTGACTATTGTCTCCAAAATAGATGCCCACGCTTAGATCTTCATTTTCTTCATATTCAACAAACATCCTTCTTTCTGCGGTCATGTGATTGGTGCATCCACTATCTAGCACCCATTTCGATCTGTCGGAGGAATAGGCCTACAAAAACAAAGTACGCCTTGGTTTTAGGTACCCAAGCTTGCTTGGGTCCTTTGAGGTTAGTCACAAGTGATTTGGGCACCCACATATGGGACTTGGTGTTCCCATGGCGTGGCCCAACATATTTGGCATAAACTCTACCAAGGTCGCTTTTCATAAGAACATAAGATGCATCAAAAGTTCTAAATAAGAGTTGTTATTCATGTGTGTTAACTATCTTAGACTTATCAACTTTATTGGGCGTTCTAGCTTGAGAGGAGTTTCCCTTGACAAAGACAATGCTCTCCTTGTTATTCTTATGGCTTTTATCATTTTGCTTTTCACCATAAGGATACCCAATGCCATATTTGACAATAGTTCTTGTGGCCAAATATGCACTATGTGCATACTTGGCCTTCTCCTTGTCAAATATGCCACTTCGGGGAGGATGTTTGTCCTTGGTTGAGTTTGACTTGTCTTTCAAGCTAGTTTCAAGTTTAGCACATGAACAAGTAATAGTAGTTTCAGATTTCAAGTGTTGAGTAGGTGAGCTTGAAGAGGACTAAGGGTCACTTTGCTTGAGTGACTCAAATTGTACCTCAAGGATCTTGTTAACTTTGGTTAAATTAGCAAGTTCATCCTTGATGATAACATTTGAGTCGCTTAACTTCAAGCAAGCTTCCTTGCTTGAAGCTAACTCAAGTTCTAGTGACTTGCTTCGCTCATTTTCAAGTTCAAGGAGCTCATTGATCTTATGATACTCTTCCTTTTGGAGGATGATCATATCTTCTTGACGATCAATGAGCCCCTCCTTATCAATAAGTTTATCCACTAAGAATTTCATTTTTGCAGCAGTTTTCTTATCTAGGCCAACAAGCTATCTTCATTATCACTATAAGCATCACTATCGCTAGAGTAAGAATGCGAGGAGGAAGATTTAGTTGTTACCTTTCTTTTACCTTCCTTCACCATGAGACATGTGTCATTGTCCTTCCTTGCACCAATAGTTGGGAAGAGGGTGGATGTCTTCGTTGTCTTCTTGATGGCTATGCTAGCCATCTCCTCTTCTTCTTCGGATGAGGACTCATCATTGGAGTCCCACTCCTTTCCTAGGTGCGCCTGTCCAATTAGCTTTTTACTCTTGAAGGTCTTTTTGGGTTGAGGCTTTGCTTCCTTGGTCTTCTTCTTGTTTTCTTCATAAGGGCAATCAACTATAGAGTGATCGTATTCACCACAGTTATAGCAAGCACGCCTCAACTTAGGTCTTGACTTGTCTTTGTGTCTTCCTTCATTTGGTTTACCACCTTGTTTTCTCTTCATCATCTTTTTGAATTTCTTCATAAATAGGATCATGTCTTCTTCATCTATGTTGTTGCTCTCATCATCGTTGTCATCTTCTTCTTGAGCCTCTCGAGCTTCTTTTGACAAGGGCTTGCAAGTGGACTTCAAGGTGACCCCCTTCTTCTTTGCTGAGGTGAGGTCGGCAATCTCTTTTACATGCTTAGCTTGTTTCTCCATCATCTCAAAGTTATTGATCTTTCCAAGCGATTCGTCTGGGGTCATTTTCCGATACCCGGGACTTTCTCTAATCATTGAGCAAAGGGTAACATTGCGAGGCATGGAAGATCTAAGAATGAGCTTCACCACCACATGATCGTTCCACTTTTTGCTTCCATATGCTCTAACCTTGTTGATGAGATTCTTCAACCGGTTGTACATGTCTTGCAGTGACTCATCTTCTTCTATGGCGAATCTTCCCAATTCGCCTTCGATCATTTTGATTTTGGCCTCCCGCACAATGGCGATCACCTTCATGTGCAGTTTGTAATGTGTCCCATATCTCTTTTGCAATATCGAGTCCATCCACCTTGGTGAACTCATCTCGACTTATTGATGATGTGATGACTGATGCGGCTTGAGTGTTCTGATGAACCGCATGCTCATGGCTTGGGGTGAGATCTTCATCGTCATTCGGGATATCTATTCATGTACACACTATATGCCACAAGCTGGGGTTAAGTGAGATTAAATTCATTTTAATATTTTGCCTCCACATTGAGTAATCATTGCCATCAAAGTATGGGACTTTTCCTAGATTGATTGACAAGTAATGGTTGTTGTTAGAATTCAAGCGATCATAATTAAAAGGATATTGGGAGTAGTCGGTGGGACTACTCCCCTTCTTCTTCTTTTCATCTTCGATCTTCATCTTCCCTTTGGAGAGTGCTTTCTTCCTTAAGAGCGTCTTGAGTTCAAGCATCTCCTCATCATCATCCTTTTAGTCCTGAATGGCGTCGAGGAGCTTCTCAAATTTCTTAGCCTTTTCATCTTCAACCTTCTCTTGATTGAGGCTCTTGTGCACATCCTTCATGTTCGACATCTTCTCTTCGAGCGATTAGTATCTTTTTGAAGAGTCCTGCTCTCATACCAATTGAATGTAGCCTAGAGGGGGGTGAATAGGATTTTTGAATTTCTTTTGTTGGAACCTGCAACACTTAGCAACTTGATCAAATACAGGGAAATTGGACTAGTCCGGTTGGGTGCGGACTAGTCCGGTGTGCGCGGACAAGATCGATCAAGTTTGATCGAAGATTTCGATCCAAGTATACTATGCAGCGGAAATTTAGTTGTAACTCAAGTGTATTGCTTTAATGAAACTAGATGTAGCACAAGTTAACTTTAGTTTCAATATTTTAACGTAGTTTGAATGAGATCAAGTAAACCCTAGTTTACAATGAATAGTAAGAACAAAAAAAGGACACAGTGATTTTTATCCCGTGGTTCGATTCCACGGAGGAAATCTACATCCACGTTGAGGAACCCACAAAGGATCGGGTCTTCACGAACCCTACCCTCGTCGAATCGCCATGAAGGCTGATTCTCTTCCACTAATCACAAGGGGTAAATAACCGTGTTCAAGGGTCCTTCTCACAAGTTGAGGGCTCCCTAAGATTTACAATTCAAAACACCACCAAACACACTCAAACATCTACAATAAAACAACGAGAGTGTGCTAGAGAATCAAACCCAAGAGCTCAAGATGTGAAGAACGTGTCTCTCCTTTGATCTATGGTTAATCCTCAAGGATTTGATCTTTCTTGCGTTGGATTGTGTGGAGAGACGTGTTTTCTAGGCTCTTGGAAGGTGTGACGGCGCAGGGGGTCGAGAGTGTTATTGATTAGGGGCCATGCACCGCTATTTATACTAGGATTTCCATAGGTTATCGTTAGGGCTTTCAAAGTTCGGACTAGTCCGTGGTGGACTCCGGACTAGTCCGGTGTGCGGCGTGTGGGAAACCCTAAGTGTCCTAAATTATCGGACTTGTCCGGCCATGGGCGGAATAGTCCGATTTTGTCTCTGGAGATGTTCGGACTAGTCCGGCACATATCGGACTAGTCCGGTGTGGTGAAACCCTTGGTGAATTGAAGACAAGTCCACACTTGGAGGACTTGTCCAATTTTAGTCAGAACGTTTTTGGACCAATCCGTGCAGATATCGGACTTGTCCGATTTAGGTCAGAAAGATATCAGACTAGTCCGTGGTGATATTGGACTTGTCCAACTTCGTGCAAACTGTGAAGAGCTTAGGACTAGTCCGCACTCGGGAGGACTAGTCTGATCTTAGTCAGGGAGATGTCGGACTAGTTCGTGGTGATATCGGACTAGTCCGGTCTGTGGAAACTGCACTGTGTAGACAAGTCCGCTCTAGGAGGACTTGTCCGATTCTGGACAGAGAGAAATCGGACTAGTTCGGACCTGTATAACTTTGTGCAGTGAGAGTGATTAGAATTTGCTTGAGCTCTTGGGGTGTGTTTCTCCAACACACTCCATACACAAAGAGTATTATAATCATTTCTTTAGCTCCGTTCAACTTGATTCCTCACTCTCCCTTCTTTTTGCGCTTTCTTCATAATTTCATTAAAACCTGTGCTCATCTCAACAATTTAGTTAGGATCTCATTTGCTTGTCATAAATCAACCAAAACCCACAAGGGATGTCTAGATGCAGTTTCAGGATCCATTGAACTAGTCTTAGGGAGAAGATGAGGTTCAACAACCATGTTCGGAAGGAATTTTGGTTGAGTTCATCGGGAGATTGTGCAGCATGTTTGAATCAAGAACAATGCATATGAAGGTATCATAGAAGTCATTGGAAGATGTTTGCACATGTGCAATGAGTTTATGGACGTGGCTACATGGTTTCAAGGTGTGAGGAAGAGATGTGGACGTAAAGAATTAGTCGGAAAGGTCCAACCGACTAGGTTATGGACTCACGCTGCGGCTGAGTCGTATTTGACTCAAATATGGAAATATTTGAGTTTATTATGATGGGATTTCATGTGGGTCACAAAGTTGAGTTGTTTTTAGGAATGTGGGATACACTCCTAAGGTATTTGGAAGTCTTAAGATTGCTTATATCTGTGTATAGAAGAGTCTTGAGCAGTTCTGAAAAGTTTCAGTGGAAACTAAGTAGGATACGAGTCATATTTGGTTTGGGTTGGCCTCATGGCTGGTTATATAAGCAAGGGAGGCAAGACCACATGGTGCACCGATTTTGGGCTGTTCCTATTGTGTTCTTTTAAATAAATATCATAGTTTAAAGGAACTTTTGTGCCTTGTTTGTCCGACTTGTTTCAGACAAATTTTTCTCGTCGAGTTTCTGCATAGCAGTACCTTGCTTTGGTTGTTTTATCATAACTCCAGTTTTATAGATCTAATTGACGTGATTCTTTTTGGTTTGTCTTCACAACTTGATTATCTATAATCTGTAAAAATTTCACGGTCATTGGATTTGTGGTTTCTGATCTACACGGGGTTATTTGCAGTGTTACAGATCTAGTTTTTACTCGGTAGAACAGATTGACCTTTGATCGATCTTTCGACCATAACTTGAGTTTTTCTCAACGGTTTTCTGTGATCTTGTTTTCAGTTTTCGTGATTTGATTATGTATAATATATACTACTTTTTTCATGCTTGAACACATTTAGATCAGTTGCACACGTAGTTTCTTAACAGATTGATTTTCTGTCAAGGGATTTTTCGTTGCTTCTATTGAAAAAGTTTTAATCTACCATTCACCCCCCCTCTGGTAGCTTTTCATGTGCTCTTCAATTCTACAAATTGTATCAGATCCATGGTGCTCTAATATTTGATATTTGCACATATTTTGAATAATCATCATGGAAAAATACTCCGCCAAACCTTCTGTGTTTAGTGGTATTGATTTTCAGGTTTGGAAGACAAGCATGGAGGCTTTCATCCAGGCACAAGGCTTTGTAGTATGGGAAAAGGTGTAGAAGCCATACAAAGTGTCATCAAACGATCAAGTTACAGCTACAAATCTGAGAGATGTCAATGACAACAACAAGGCTCAGAACTTGATCATACAAGGACTAACTCAAAGCGACTTTGACCGTGTTGCTCACCTCCGATCTGCGTACAATGTTTTGGAAAGCTCTTTGTCATTACCACAAAGGATCTAACACGAGCAAGGAGATAAGACAAGACATGTTCAAAAAGTAGTACATGCGCTTTGAGATGCAACTAGGTGAGTCCATTTCTTTGCTCAGTTTAATAAAATTCTTAGCAACTTGCGTAGCATCAATTTTAATTTTTTAGATAGTGAGAATGCTAGGCAATTACGAAGTGCATTAGACATGTCAATTTGGGAGATGAAAGTCACATCTATTTGTGAATCTACTGTCATGAGTACACTTACTTTAGATGTTCTATATTCTAAATTGAAAACTCATAAAATTGACATAATCTCACGTAAGAACCACAGCAACTCTCTTGCATTTCTTTCTCAACGTGACATGCCTAGTTCCAGCCAATCTTCATCTTGTAGAACACTTGCCTTGTTGTCCTCTCTAGTCCTTGAACAGATTGAAGAGTTTCCAAAGGAAGAACTTGCACTCATCTCTACTCGGTTCTCAAAAGTATTGCAAAATGTGAGAACTAGAAGGAGACGGAGTGTCAGACCTCAATGATGCTTCGAATGTGGTAAGATAGGACATTTTCGCACGGATTGCCCTAACCTTTCAGGTACTACTTCCTGTGATGAAAAGCAATCAAGGACAAAGCACTCTTCTACAAACAACAACAAGAAAAAGAAGGGTTTTACAGGACGCCAATTGGTAAATAGTTTTATCCCCGCACTTCAAGAACTTGGCTCAAATGATGTGGACATCGGAAGTGAAGAAGATGAAAATGATCTGGCAAACTTGTGCTTCATGGCGGGCAAGTCAAGATCAAGTATGGAGGAGACAGAACACAACAGAGACAATGAAGAGGGAAAATGTGTGATGCTATTTCTCGTGCTACTGTTATAGTTAAGAAAAAGGACAAAAAGCTTAGGGACAATGCCATTAAAATTGAGTCACTAGAATCTGAAATTAATCGTTTGAAATCTTTGATTCCTAGTGATGATTCTTGTTCCTCATGTGATTTAATATACAAACAATTGTCCTCTCTAAAAAGTGCACACACCTCCACACTTGATAAACTTGAGTTAGAAATTTAAAAGAATAGAGAGCTTGCTGCACTTAATGATAAAAACTTGAAAGATGATAGTTGTTCTACAATTGATTTGCATTGTTCTACTTGTGATGATCTTGATAAGAAACTACATGATGATATGGATGAAATTTTTGTTCTGAACAATGCTTTACATCATGAAGTTAAAAATTGTTCTAATTGCAAATTAAAAGGAGAAACTTAATGTGAAAATTTCCTTGATCTGTCCAATAAACTTGATGACATTCATAGGACATTAGATCGGTTTTGTAATGCAAATAAGAACCTAAACATGATGATGAATTCTTCCAAGTCTTGCAATGATAAAACTGGTTTAGATTTTGATTCTCATGCTCATGCTAAGGCACATCCACCTAAAATTATAATGTCATTAGGAAGTAGTTTTGATTCAAACAGCTCCTAAACAAAAAGAAGTGGTTTTCAAATCTGCAGGAGTGTTGTCTCATTCAGCTTCTAATAAACATGTTGCCTGCTCATCTAAACATGAACACAAAGTTAAATTTTATTGTACCCACTGTAGTAGAAATGATCATGTCATAGATTTTTGTTATAGACTAGCTAAACAACAGAAAAAGGAAAGAATGCAAGCTAGATCTCATAACTCTCATGCAACATTTGCTGCACATGCTAAACCAAATATCAAGAACATGCAACCTGCAGTTATGAGTCAAAACATGCAAAGTTGCTCCGAAACCTACTGTTTTTCGTGCTACACATGTAACACCTCGTAAGTCAGTAGTTGGATACAAAAATCCTCAAACTTTGGCTCCGAAACCTGTTGTTTTGTCTCAGCTTTTGCGTGTTTTCCTGTTGCACGTCATGTGACTCAGTACTTGATTCCTAAATGCCTTTTGACTAACCCCAGTATTGAGTCATCGATGTTTTGTGCTACTATGTAGGTTACACATTTGAGGAAGTAGAACATTTGGATTGTGGATTCAGGTTGCTCACGCCACATGACTAGTAACAAAGATTGGTTCTCCTCCCTCTCTTTTGTGTCACGTGTAGAGAATGTTACTTTTGTCGATAATTCTTCAACTCCTATAATTGCTAAAGGTTCGGTTAGAGTAAATAATCAATACACTTTGAAGGATTTGGCACTTGTTAAAAATTTGAAATACAACTTGCTTTCTGTTTCACAATTGCTAGATGAAAATCTAGAAAACATTTTCACTAAAAACTGCTGCAAGATTGTAGATTCAAACAGTGAGCTTATTTTTAACATGTCTCAGTTTTGAAGAGTTTTTAAAGCTGATTTTGATATGTAATCCTCCAAGCATAGGTGCCTAGTTGCTAATGATTCAAAGGACTTACATTTTTGGGATGGTAGTCTTGGTCACGTGGACTTTGATCATCTAACACGTGTTAGTGCTCTTGATCGCATACATGGGCTTCTTAAGCTTAAAGGGCACAAAGAAATTGTGTGCTCTTCTTGTAGACATGCTAAGATGGTTGCAGGTTCACATGCTCCTCTCACAATGACCATGACAACTGAATCGGGTCAACTTTTGCACCTTGACACCGTAGGACCTTCACGTGTTCAATCCTTTAGAGTTAAATGGTATGCTCTTGTGATTGTTGATAACTATTCTAGATACTCTTGGGTTTATTTTATGGCGTCTAAGAATGGAGCTTTTAGTCACTCTAGAACTTTATTTCTTAGATTATCAATTGATCACCCAGGGTCATTAAAAGCAATTAGAAGTGATAATGGAACTGAATTTAAAAATCAATCTTTTGATCTCTTTTGTGCTGAAAAGGAATAGATCATCAATTTTCTTCACCCTATGTACCTCAACAAAATGGTGTCGTAGAGAGAAAGAACGGAACCTTAGTTGAAATGGCTAGGACTATGCTTGATGAATCTCAAACTCCTAGAAACTTTTGGCCATATGCAATTGCAACCGCTTGTTATGTCTCAAATTGTGTTTTCTTGCGTGCTAAGCTAGGAAAAACACCATATGAATTTCGGTTTGGACATAGGCATAGTGTCACACACTTTCGGGTCTTTGGTTGTAAATACTTTGTTAAGACACATGGTAATCTTGATAAACTTGAAGCTAGATCTGTTGATGGCATGTTTCTTGGTTATCCATCTCATACTAGAGGTTATCATGTGCTTTTACTTGACACTAACAAAATTGTGGAGACTTGTGAGGTTTCTTTTTATGAAGCTAGCCCAGGTACTAGCTCTAATATTGCAGGTCCAGATCCATATCCGCAGGGGGAGAGTATTTTCATCGAAGAAGACAAAGAAGTGGTGCTGCTACCCAAAAATTCAAAAGCAAATGACGTTGATCACGCTACTAATTTTGATCCACAACTAGCACCCACAAACAGCAGCGGTACAAATCATCATCAAACCACAAGTTCTTTGATCTGTGATGAACATGAAGAACAAGGAGCTTGTGAAGTGTCTACTCCCCTACGAATCCTCAAAAGTCATCCTCCACAACAAATATTAGGAGCTTGCACGAACGAGTTACACGGTCCAGGTTTTGCGACCCAAACTCTCACGCTCATTCTGCTTTTGTTGCTTCTTTTGAGCCCAAAGATATATCACACGCACTCACTAATGAATCCTGGATTATTGCCATGCAAGAAGAGTTAGAAAATTTTGAAAGAAATAATGTTTTGAAACTTGTACCTCCACCTCAAAGTCACACTTTAATTGGAACTAAATGGGTGTTTAAAAATAAACAAAGTGAGGATGGGGTTGTGATTGGGAATAAGGCTAGGTTGGTTGCTCAAGGTTTCACACAAATTAAAGGTTTAGATTTTGATGAAACTTTTGCTCCTGTTGCTAGATTAGAAGCCATAAGAATTTTGTTATCTTTTGCTGCATCTAAAGGCTTCAAGTTATATAAAATGGATGTTAAAAGTGCTTTTCTTAATGGCTACATAGATGAGGAGGTTTATGTCAAGCAACCACTGGGTTTTGAAAATCCAAATTTTCCTAATCATGTTTACAAACTGAACAAAGCCTTGTACGGTCTTAAACAAGCCCCTGGAGCATGGTATGATAGGTTAAAAACATTCTTACTTGAAAAGGGGTTTACCATGGGCAAGGTTCATAAAACTCTTTTTGTGCTAAATCATAGCAATAACTCATTATTCGTTCAAGTGTATGTGTATGATATTATCTTTGGTTGTGCTTTCTCATGATCTTGTGTCCAAGTTTTCAGCTATAATGAGTTCAGAATTTGAGATGAGTATGATGGGAGAACTCATGTACTTTTTGGGGCTGCAAATCAAGCAAACCATGGAGGGTACTTTTATGCATCAAATGAAGTATACAAGAGACCTTCTTAAGTGCCTCAACATGGACAAAAGCAAGCCTCTTCGGACACCAATGGGTACAACAACGACACTTGAACTTGAAGAAGATGGAGAACCCGTGGATCAAAAAGAATATAGAAGCATGATCGGATCACTTTTGTACCTCACGGCATCAAGACCGGACATACAATTCAACGTATGTCTTTGTGCACGGTTTCAAGCTTCCCCACGTGCTTCACATCGTCAATCCATCAAAAGAATTCTCAGGTACTTACATGGAACTCAAGAATTTGGCATTTTTCTTCCTTCTTCCTCAACCATTACTATGAAAGCCTATTCGGATGCTGATTTTGGGGGTTGTAGGATTGATAGAAAAGTACTTCAGGTGCTTGTCATTTTCTTGGTAATTCACTTGTTGCTTGGTCTCTAGAAAACCAAAGTCAGTTGCACAATCCATGACCGAATCTGATATGTAGCTGCTGCTAGCACTTGCTCACAAATTCTTTGGATTGTTCAAACACTTAAGGAATATGGGGTTGATTTATGTAGTGTTCTGCTGTTTTGTAATAACACTACTGCCATTTGCATTGCTAAAAATCCCGTGCAACATTCAAGAACAAAACACATTGACATTAGGTATCACTTTCTCTATGATAATGTTGAAAAAGGAAACACTGTGCTTCACCATGTAGATATCGAACAACGATTGGCTGACATTTTTACAAAACCTTTGGATTTCACTCATTTTTGTTTCATTCGTAGTGAAATAGGGTTATGCATCCTCATGGCTTAAATTGAGAGGGGGTTTTGAAACTTGGGAAGTCTATGTGTGAATCTGAATTTAAAATAATATGAGCATAGTATTTTCATATATATATATATATATATATATATATATATATATGTGTGTGTGTGTGTGTGTGTGTGTGTGTGTGTGTGTGTGTGTGTGTCTGTGTGTGTGTGTGTATGACTTTGTGATTTCTTTTACATGCTGAATGTTCTTACTACATTACTTATGTTATACATTTTGTAGTTTTTGCCGTGACTGGTAACTGGAAAAATTACTTACACTAAATCTGGTCATGATCAAACTTACTTGTTGTTATGAACTTGTTGCATGCTCACAAGTGCTTTTATCATGAAGAATTAATCAAGGAATCAACTCACATGTTGAGTTTTTATGTCCAAATGAAATATTAAGAAAAGATCAAGAGAATATGCACGCATCGCACTTCTTCTTTTGAGATGGCTTATCATTGCATTTAGATAAGAACTTAGAAGAAGTTGTGTATAACTAAAACATTGTCCTTAAGCTTCTGATTGTCAAATGACATAGGCTTGGCTTGGTTGGTTAGAATAAGGCAGATGCGGCATATAATCTCTTGCGAATGTCATATGATCTGAATTTGTGCTTTGAAAAATAATAAAAATGCAGCAAAAAGTGTCATGCTTTCAGGTTTTGAAATAGTTAATTTTGTGAGATCATGACTTGCTTAAATTGAAAATTACGCTTGATCTCTAGCATGGCTTACACTACTTTATGTATCTCATTGATGTGATAGTGTAAGTTACATGATAGTATGACTTTGGATGAGCTTTGTTTCTATGTATATGTAACACTCTCATTTTCATGCATCATGCATTGCATAAGTTCATATACATGTTTAACATTAATCCACATAAAAAGGAACAAGTTTAAAATGAATTAGAAGCAAAACAGCACTTAGAAGTCTATAGATGTACGGACTTGTCCGGTTTGCACCACGGACTAGTCCGGTTTCCCTCTTTGTTGCCCTCCGGACTTGTCCGTTTTTGTTGTAGACTAGTCCGATTAACACTCTGTTCCATTCCGGACTTGTCCATGATTGAGTGCAGACTAGTCCGATTTGGTCCGGTTTTCGAATAAGTTGTCAAATCCCCGAACTTGTCTGATCCATGCAAGACTTGTCTGTTTATCTCTCTGGACAAGATTAGATTTGTCCGGACCTCCTACCAGACTTATCTGTTTTTTCCTCTTTCCAACATCGGACTAGTCCAGTCCCTTCAACAGACTTGTCTTGTATGCCCGACTCGGATTCAATCTTTTTCTCCATGATTTGTTATTGGGTATTTACCTTAATTGGGCCCAAGAACGTCGTGCCTAACCCCTGTGGAGCCCATATGGGGCCCCTACATGGTCTCCACCCACCCCAAACTCGAAATCCATCAAACCCTAGCTCTCCACCCCTATATAAACTACCCCACCTCTTGACTTTACATAATTTTGCCTCAATTGAAACACCACAAACCCTAGTTCATGGAGAGCCACCATTAGGGAGGGAGAAGGAGATCCCGAGCAAGAAGAAGAAGAGGAGGAAACGAAAGAGGATCAAGTAAACAAGAGCTTCATCGACTTTGCGTTCTTCATCGCCAATTCACCCTCAACTCTTCATCATCAACCCTAGATCGTTAAGATCCAAGTTCCATCTTCAATTCTTGATCTTTGGAGTTCTAAAGACGTGGTATAGCTTCTACTTTCTCTTTTTCCACGTAAATTCAACCCCAATTCTCTCAGATCAGAAAAACCTTAATTTGCAGTCTGTCGAGGGCGGACTAGTCCCGCCCCTGAAACCGGACTTGCCCGGCCTCTGAATCTGAATTGTGCTGAATTAATTCCAAGTTGACTCGAATCAATTCCAAACCTGTCCAAACTTGTTAAAAACTATTAGAACCAGTTAATGAACATTAATAGCAACTCATTAACAAGTTTCACTTCATAATTGCATTAATCATGCATGTCATGACATATTGAGTACTATATGAGCATTATTTGATTGTAATTACTGTTTTGTATGTTTGTTGAGGGGAATAGAAGGTTTTGCGCTAGAGAGTATTGCGGAGAACCTCCAGTACCAGAATTTTGAAGTCTTTGATCCCAATCAAGCCCAAGAGCAAGGCAAATGTCCTTGAACATATTGATTCTCTTTTGACAATAAATGTTTTGTTTGCAAAATTGCATGCTTGTGTCAATTTGACGGGAATCCTATGGTAGGAAGTTTACTAGTTTTGTATGACCACCCTTGTCACCTGGAATACATGGTAGAGAGTCGGGAAGGAATTTTTAACTTTTTTCTTCGCTTAATTAACTTGGATAAGAAAACAACTATATCATTTAATTATGCATTAATGAGATTATGGTTAATATGAACTGGTTAATATGACATGGTAATGGGTGATATAAGCAAGCATGGTATGTGGATGGGTTGGATGTTATGGTGGTTTGGCTTGCTTTAGATCTAAGGAACGGTTCATGGAGCGACCATCCAAGATTTACAGTGCCACCATGAGGCCAAGTATGGGTGCGACGTAGCTGATTAATTAGGGTATTGCTAGTATTGAGCAGATCATTTGGCGCATCGGGGAAGTGGAGTTGGATTGGGTTTGCATATGGTTGGCGACACTCCCTGGGATCCGAATGGCACAAGAGGGGGGCCTTGGTTGAAGATGTGCTCAGTTAGAGATATCACCACCGGTGAAACCTCACTGGGTCCGTACATGCTAGTGGTCCCTTTGTAAAGGCTATTTTGTGATCTCTTGGCCACACACCTAAGGAAGTGTGAGACGGCATAATTGAGATTCTATAGTAATCAAAAGGTGATGAAATCACAAACACGTGGATAAAGTATTACAAACTCAACAGAGTATTTAAAACTATCATGATAGTCGTGCTCCCAGTTTTGAGCAACCTGGACCCTCACATGATTAGAGGGAAACTTGGGATTTTGGATGGTTTGGTACTGGTTATGGTCAATAATATGGTTATGGCTGGCTATGAATTGAATTGTGATATTGGATATGGTTGATGGTAATAATTTGGTATATGGATGATGGTAATGAAATATGGATTGGCATTATGGTAATTACATGGTTTATGATGGGTTTTCCTCACATACATTTAATATATTGCTTTTCAAATGTTTTAATATACTTTTCAGCACTTAGCCTTTATTATTGTAGTCATTTGAATCAGCTACATGTCATACTTTCCAAACTTGCTGAGTACGACATGTACTCACCCTTGCAATTCCCCCACCAACAGTTTCGGGTGATGTTTGGGAGTATCATGAGGATAATGCGGAGTACTAGGCTGTGTGCTGCCGTCGACTTGTCTATTGTGTTGCTTAGAGCCGCACTACTCTTTATACTTAGTTTTCTTAGTTTCATAATTAGATTATCTTTACTGCAATTAAAGTTCAATAATGATAGTTAGAGTTGCAATATGAAGATTATTTGGGTATTATAATAAAAGTAGGCAATTATTTGTATATCGTTTGTGATGCACTTGTGTATGTGTGTTGAACATAATGGGTACACATATACTGCACTTGGTTCATTTTTTGGAACCGGGTGTCACAAATTGGAATCAGAGCCACAGGTTGACTGTAGGATGCACCCTAGATAGAATGGACACTTTAGAGCACATAGGAACACTCAGAAATTGATGTGTTTTTGTTTGGTGTGATGTTTTCTATATATTGGTTGCTTGTGTACTTAATAGAGGACTTTGGGATGCTTTAGAATTGCCATGTCCAAATAGGCTAGTATAGGTAGCTGCTTAGTTTCATATCCCTTGATGCACATAGTTGGGGACGTTTTCTGAATTATTCTCTCTTTCTTTTCTTCAGATGGTGAGGACTCGCAACCAGAGGGATGGCAATGATGAGGAGGAGAACAATGGAGCACCTCAGAACAATAATGGACAAGGACCTGCCCAGGGAGCTATCAACCTTGAGCAGCTTTTGGCTATGCAGAACCAACTCATGCAGACCTTGATACAGACTATGCGACAGCTGCAGACTGGCAACAACAACAATCATCCTCACATGCCTCCACCACCACCCCCACCTCCTCATAATCGATTGGGAGAGTTCATGAGGACTAGGCCACCGACTTTTGCTCAAGCTGCTGACCCTATGGATGCTGATGATTGGCTCAAGTCTGTGGAGAAGAAGCTAGCTATTGTCCAATGCAGAGACCGGGAGAAGGTGCTATTCGCATCTCATCAACTCGTTGGGGCAGCTGCTGATTGGTGGGACTTGCTATGCAATGCTCATGAGAACCAAGAGAGGATTACTTGGGTCGAATTCAAGGAGAGCTTCCGTTCTCATTATGTGCCCGAGGGTGTTATGATCTTGAAGAGACAAGAATTTGAGAACTTGAGGCAAGGAAGATCGAGTGTGGGTGAATATCTCAATAAGTTCACTCAACTCTCAAGGTATGCGCCTGAAGATGTCAGTCGGGAAAGCCGGAAGTAATACTTGTTCATGAGGGGCTTGAACAATGAGATCCAAGCGCAATTGCTCAAATGTGATTATGCCAATTTTCATAAGCTTGTGGACAAAGCAATTGTGGTTTAGAACAAGGTCAGTGAGATGGAGCTAGATAACAAGAGGAATGCGCAATATCAAGGACAGCAGCAAGGAAGTAATGTGTGCCCCCGCTTTGCGCCACCCAATGCACATTATTACAGCTCCTCAGCTCATGTACATCGCCATGTTTATGCACCGCGTCCAGCTCAGTTTGTGCAGCAACACCCTGTCATGCAAGCATCTAGGCCTCCAATGTCTTTTACACCTCGTGCCAACTTTCCTAGTGCCAATGCGCAGAACTAAGTCTGTCCCAATAATTCTGGTGCAGCAAGGAAGTGTTGTACATGTGGAGAAGCAGGACACTTTGCACATCAATGCCCTAAATTAGGCCTTGGTCAAGGAAGCAATGCATCGAGGCAAAACCCAAGACCCAATAGAGGACAACCACAAAGAAATCGTGGACAGCAGAATTTTGCTCGTGACAACGGGAATCATGTCTCTACGGAGGATGATCAACAAGCGGATGACGTGGTCATTGGTATGTTTCTCGCAAACTCCAACCCGATGACTATGTTATTTGATTCTGGAGCATCACATTCATTCATTGCATCGGAATATGTTGCCAGCTATAGTTTGCCTATCTCTCATATGAAGTTTACTCTATTGGTTAAGTATCCTGGAGGAGAGATGAGGACAAATATAGTATTTCCAAAAGTAAGTCTTAGAATAAGAGGGGTAGATTTCTTCATCAACCTTATTGTTTTGGATTCTCAAGGGTTGTACATTATACTTGGTATGGACTGGTTGAGGAAGCACAATAGAGTTATTGAGTGTGCCACAAAGACGGTGAAGTTGACTAATGAGGAAGGGATCACCGTAGAGTTTGAAGCGTCTCAACATGCACCGAAACAATTGGAGCTGAATCATATGGACAGTGTCGCAATTGAGGAGATTCCAGTAGCGTGTGAATTCTTGGATGTGTTTCCGGATGATTTGCCAGCTATGCCGCCTGATCGAGACATTGAGTTCGTTATTGATTTAGTACCTGGAACTGCACCTATAGCTAAGAGGCCATATAGGATGCCTCCTAAGGAATTAGCGGAGCTCAAGAAGCAGATTCAGGAGCAACTAGGGAAGGGTTTTATTTGCCCAAGCTCTTCACCTTGGGGAGCGCTAGTTCTTTTTATGGACAAGAAGGATAGATCACAAAGGATGTGTGTGGATTACCTAGCTCTCAATGAGGTGACCATCAAGAACAAGTACACCTTACCACGCTTGGAAGACTTGTTTGATCAGATGAAGGGTGCTTGTGTCTTCTCCAAGATTGATTTGAGGTCGGGATACTTACAAATGAAGATAAGACCGTCGGGTATACCCAAGACAGCTTTTCGGACACGATATGGATCTTATGAGTACACTGTGATGTCCTTTGGATTGACAAATGCACCTGCGTATTTTATGTACCTCATGAATAAGATCTTCATGGAGTACCTGGATAAGTTTGTTGTGGTGTTCATTGATGACATAATGATCAACTCAAAAAGCGAGGAGGAACATGAGGAACACTTGAGGCTCACACTGTAGAAATCGAGGGATCATCAATTATATGCCAAATTCAGCAAGTTCCAGTTTTGGTTGAAAGAGGTGTCATTTTTTGGTCATATCATCTCGAGAGGAGGAGTATCGGTCGACTCGGGAAAGTGAGGGACGTGTTGAAATGGGAACCGCCACAGAATGTCAAGTAAATAAGGATTTTTCTTGGAATGGTTGGATACTGCCATCGGGTCATCAAGGACTTTTCCAAGATAGTCAAGCCAATGACGGAACTGTTAATGAAGGGGAAAGCTTTCCAATGGACTCAAGCTTGTCAAGAAAGTTTTGAGGAGTTGAAGAAAAGGTTAACAACACCCCCAGTTTTGATATTGCCGAACGTGATCAAGAGTTCTGATATTTATTGTGATGCATCAAGACAACGACTTGGATGTGTGCTCATGCAGGAAGGTCAAGTGGTCGCATATGCATCGAGGCAATTGAAAAAACATGAGCAAAACTATCCAACACATGATTTGGAACTTGCAGCTGTGGTACACGCATTGAAAATTTGGAGACATTATATTCTTGGTCATAGGTGTGAAATTTATACGGATCATAAGAGTCTCAAGTATATTTTCACACAAACGGATCTTAATTTGAGGCATGGAAGATGGTTGGTGCTTATCAAGGACTATGATGTGGGAATCAATTATCACCCAGGAAAGGCTAATGTAGTGGCCGATGCTTTGAGTCGGAAAGAAGTAAGCCACCAGCTCACGGTTCGAGAACTACCATCTAAGTGATTTAAGGAGTTTGAACGGTTGAATCTCGGATTTGTGAATGAGATGGGAATAATAGAGTTAAA
Organism: Tuctoria greenei; assembly: GCA_036927565.1. Taxonomy (NCBI): domain Eukaryota; kingdom Viridiplantae; phylum Streptophyta; class Magnoliopsida; order Poales; family Poaceae; genus Tuctoria; species Tuctoria greenei. Next base: position 20,729,150 of record JAYESD010000009.1, on the reverse strand, counting down.
TCCGACCTTGTAGCAAGAAATTCGGGAAGGTCAGGCCAAGGATGAGGAAATCCAAGAAATTAAAGAAAGAACCCAAGAGGGAAGAGCATTTAGGTTTGATGAGGATGAACATGGTACTTTGTGGCTTGGGAAGAGAATTGTCGTGCCTAATGTGAAGCATATTCGGGAAACAATATTAAAGGAGGCACATAACTCACCTTACTCAATTCATCCCGGTTGTACGAAGATGTACAAGGACTTGAAGACTTGTTATTGGTGGGCTAGCATGAAAAAGGACGTAGATGAATATGTAGCGTTGTGTGATGTGTGCCAACAAGTGAAGGCGGAACATCAAAGACCAGCTGGATTATTGCAGCCATTGCAGATTCCGGAATAGAAGTGGGAAGAAATTGGAATGGACTTCATAGTTGGTTTACCGTGAACTCAGTCTGGTTATGACTCTATATGGGTAATCGTGGATCGGTTAACTAAGTCAGCTCACTTTATTCCCGTCAAGACCACCTTTAATGGAGAAAAATTGGCAGAACTGTATATGGGAAGAATAGTGTGTTTGCATGGAGTTCCAAAGAGGATAGTGTCAGATAGAGGTTCTCAATTTACCTCCAGGTTTTGGCAACAGCAGCATGAAGCATTGGGTACAAGGTTGAATTTCAACTCAGCATATCACCCTCAAACGGATGGACAAACTGAGAGGGCCAATCAGATTTTTTAGGACATGTTAAGAGCTTGTGCTTTAAAGCATGGGAAAAGTTGGTACAAAAGCTTGCCATCTGCAAAATTCTCATATAACAATAGTTACCAAGCAAGCTTGAAGATGTCACCATATGAAGCACTATATAGAAGGAAGTGTAGGACACCTTTGTTCTAGAATGAGATAGGAGAGAATCAAGTGTTTGGACCTGACATGCTGCAAGAAGCTGAAAAGCAAGTTCAGATTAGTCGCGAAAACTTGAGGGTTGCTCAATCAAGGCAAAAAGGCTATGCGGACAATAGGAGAAGGAAATTAGCCTTTGAAGTGGGAGACTTCATCTACCTCAAAGTGTCACCAAAGAGAGGCCATAAGAGGTTTAACATAAGAGGCAAGATAGCACCTCGATACATTGGGCCATTCAGAATTTTGGACAAAAGAGGAGAAGTAGAATATAAGTCGGAGATGCCACCTCACTTATCAGATGTTCATGATATCTTTCATGTTTCTAGCTCAAGAAGTGTTTAAGGGTACCGGAAGAACAAGTGCCAATGGAAGAATTGGAGCTAGAGGCAGATTTGACTTATGCCAAGCAACTGGTCAAAATCTTGGAAACCAAGGAGAGGGTCACGAGGAATAAGGTGATTCGATGGTGTAAAGTGCAATAGAAGCATCATACAGAATCAGAGGCAACCTGGGAGTTGGAGGATGATCTCAAGAAGGAATTTCCCTATCTCTTCTCTTTCGCGTCGAATCTTGAGGGCGATTGTCGGTACCCTGAGTACCGTATACCCCTTGAGATTGCAAAGATCTCAAAGAAATGTCATCTACTTGATTTGAAGACCTTCGGAGGACCACATGTCAAACATAACCGGACCCGCTACCCCAACATGGTTAGTCCCAGGGTCGCCACGTGTACCATCAAACCGGAGCTACCGCCCACAAGGGGGAAGCTCCAGGCTATGTACCATAACAGCACCCCCGGACCTAACCCCAGATCGAGGGAAGCTCCGGAACTGACACGTGTCTGGTGGCACCGATCCTATCTGTTCCCCACAGTATGCTCCGGAGTTGCCACGTGTCCAACCGTCGCATCTTCAGCCTCAAACCTCCGGTAGACTCCACAACGGCTCCGAATCTTCATAGGGGAATCAAGAACTTCAAGACCCGATTAAGTGTCATTAATACTATGTTAATGACACACGATCGGACGACCCTTATTACCAGTAACGGCGCTGTCAAAGCCCGTAACTCAGTCATTAAGGGTAATTAAGCACAACAAATGTGTATCAATATTAGTAGCCTCCGGGGCCACATGTCGGGCCAGGCCAACTTGTAACGGCCTGTCCTTGTACTATAAAAGGACAGGCCGACGATACATAGAGATCATCTGAGCTGGTCTGATCGGCTCACACGCGCTCTCAACTCACGTCACCTGATTTGAGTCCATACATCCAATACAACACCAACACACCCCGTGGAGTAGGGTATTACGCTCAGGTGGCCCGAACCACGTAAATCTTTTTGTGTCTCCTGTGTCATTTTACATTTCACCTTCTTGAATCTCTGTGCGCCCACACCAAACTTCAAACTTCGCAAACACTTTTAGTAGTGTTGGAAGATCTGCCAGATCAAAACCACCGACAGTTGGCGCGCCAGGTAGGGGGAGCCTGAGATTTCAAGAATGGTGAACTCAGCTGTTGAATCATCCAATGGTCATCCCGCTGTTCAAGCTGCTGGGGGCAATCCCTCTAATATGCAGCCACCAACGGGAACCTCAGTTCCAGCAGGAGTCACACTTCCACCACCGCTGCCTCCACCAGCAAATCAAGTTGGGCAGCGCGATGGTGCACTGGCGTCAATCAATGCGTCGGCGAATCATGACAACCCAGAACATGCGCTCCATGCAGCACGTCCTCTCCTTCAGCACCCACCACCTCCGGATGCATCCCGGGATGCAATGGAGCAGTGGAGGGCCGATGTGGAACACTTGGTTGCAGCAGCAGCCGACCGCATCAGTAACCAAGGTCCTCCTCCTTCAGTACAGGCCCTGTCGCAGCGACGGACCTTGTTTGGCGGACTTGGTCCGCACGTTTCCAACAAAAGGAGACGTGCTGCGTCACAGCAAGTGACGTCGTTGCCCTCCGGGGCGCGACGCACTCACACGGTATCAAGGCTTTCAACTCATGACCTCCGGGCGGAGCTTGATCGCCGATACCGTCAACAAGACGGCCGAGTCCATATCGAGCGTGCTCGTGAAAGACGAGAAGCTCAGGACGTTCCTGCTCTTGAAGGAGTAGGAGGAGGCTGTTCAGCCCTGGCCATGCATCTGTGTATGGTCAAGTGGCCACAGAAATTCCGGCCTCACCTATGGGAGAAGTTTGACGGGACCGTTAATCCCGTCGAATTTCTTCAGATTTACTCCACTGCTATCCTGGCAGCTGGAGGAAATGAGGCTGTAATGGCCAACTATTTTCCAGTGGCTTCAACTGTGACGGCCCAGTCCTGGTTTATGAGCCTTCCACCCAACTCCATCAACAGTTGGGAGGAGTTGTGCCGACAGTTCACCGCCAACTTCGGGGGTTCATACACCCGACCAGGCACTGAACTGGACCTTTTTGCAGTCGTGCAAAAGGGGGGAGAATCCCTGCGATCATTCATCCAGAGATTCTCTCAGGTACGAAACACTATCCCTTCTATCTCTAGCGCTTCTGTCATTGTGGCATTTAGACAGGGCGTACGGGATAAGAAGATGTTGGAGAAACTGGCGATCAAGGAGATCACCAGTGTCATGGAACTCTTCAGCTTGGCCGACAAATGTGCCAAAGCTGCGGAGGGCCGTGAAATGCACTCCAAACCACCTCCGGAGGATCGCAAGAAATCCTCCAAAGGCGAAGCCACTACCTCCGTGAGTGGCAAAAAGAAGAAAAAGACCAACGGCAAGAAGAAGCCATCGTCCGGTGCATCTAATGCTGCAGCTGTTGCAGCTCCGGGTGGCTGGGGGCCACGCCCTAAGAAGCGACCTCGACCGTCTTCTGAAGACGGTGGCAAACCTAAGGTGTGGTGTCCAATTCATAAGACGGACAGCCACAGTTTGGAAGACTGCCGGGAGGTCCAAAACCTTGCCGAGCGCTACAACAAGCATCGGGAAGAAGTTCCTTTCCGATAGAGGGAAGGAAAACAAAAGGTTGAGAAGCTCCGGCTGAAGAGGAGTTAGGTTTTCAGGATCCTAAAAAGGTCCTGAAGGCCGTCTACACCTCCGTCGACGACGATTCTGATGTCTTTGACAACGAGCGTCAGAAGATCATGAACACCATTTTTGGTGGATCATGGGACATCACCTCCCGCCGCGTCCTCAAGACAATGCGTCGGGACATGGCCGTTGTAGCTCCTACAGCTAGGGTGAAGCCTCATCGGAAGTGGATGGACACAGCCATCACTTTTGATGCTTCGAACTGCCCTCGAAGCATGGTTGGAGAAGGCCAGTTACCTTTGATGGTATCTCCTACCATCAATAACATTCAGCTCCACCATGTTATGGTAGACGGAGGTTCGGGGCTGAACCTCATAAGCTTCAAAGCTTTTACCAAGCTTCAGCTCCGACCATCGGATCTTCACCCCTCTTGACCTTTCTCCGGAGTAGGTTCGGGAGCCATTACCCCACTCGGTGCTATTACTCTCCCCGTTACCTTCGGGACCCGGGAGAAGTATCGCACTGAGAAGTTGGTCTTTGACGTTGCTCAGATCAACTTACCTTTCAACGCCATCTTGGGTAGGCCTGCCATGTACAAATTCATGGCAGGTGCTCATTATGGCTACCTGGTGTTAAAGACGCCAACACCAGTAGGCGTTCTCCGGATCCGCGGAGATCGCACTACCGGAGTAACCACTCTGGAAGAACTTCATGCGCTTACTACGGCGCAAGAGGAGGACTCCAGGCAGGAGCAAGCTCCAAAACCCCCGAGCATTCATCAACGAGGCTCGACTTCTGCACCTCGTGTGCAGCCAAGCGGCGACACCGACATTCCCGTCAAAGTCGTCCAAATCGGTTCCGATGCCGCTCAGACCACCCGTATATTGGGGGGATTGAACAACAAATAGGAACTCGTGCTCATCGCTTTCCTCCGGGCTAATGTCGACGTGTTTGCCTGGCAACCGTCACAAATGCCTGGGATCCCCAGGGAAGTGATTGAGCACAGTATGAAGATCTACCCCGACGCCTGGCCTGTGCATCAGAAGCCTCGGAAGCAATCCGTAGAGCGACATAACTTCATTCGACAAGAAGTGAAGAAGTTGCTCGAAGCTGGATTCATCCGAGAAGTCTTCCATCCAAAATGCAGTGCATCACAAGGGAAGAAGGTTGCGAGCTCCTCACAGAAATCCATGGAGGCGAGTGTGGGAACCACGCGTCTTCCCGCACGCTGGTCGGTAAAGCTTTCCGGCATGGCTTCTATTGGCCTACAGCACTCCAGGATGCAACTGAGCTGGTGAAGAAATGCGAAGCATGCCAATTTCATGCAAAGCAAATTCACACACCGGCTCAGCCTCTACAAATGATACCTCCTACATGGCCCTTCGCCGTGTGGGGGATGGACATCTTGGGACCTTTCCCAAGAGCCGTCGGAGGTTACAAGTTCCTGTATGTCGCCATTAACAAGTTCACCAAGTGGCTGGAAGCAACTCCAGTTGTGACAATAAACAAGCAATCTGCTATCAACTTTTTGCAGTCCATTGTATGCAGATTTGGAGTCCCAAACAAAATCATCACTGATAACAGGACCAATTCACAAGCTCTGCATTTCAAGGATATTGCGAAGACATCGACATTCAAGTTTGCTACGCCTCCGTAGCTCACCCGACAAGCAATGGCTAGGCCGAGAGAGCAAATGCTGAAATCCTGAAAGGACTCAAAACGCGCACCTATGAGCACTTGAAAAAACATGGAGCCAACTGGATTGAAGAGCTTCCGCCCTCTCTATGGGCCAACAGGACAACTCCAAACCGGTAAACTGGAGAGACACCCTTCTTCCTGGTGTACGGAGCTAAAGCAATCCTTCCTCTAGAAATCACCTTGGGTTCACTCCGGGTCCGAACCTTCGACGAAGCCACGCAGGACCAGCTCCAGCGTGAAGACCTAGACCTCCTTGAGGAGGGAAGGTGCTAAGCAGCTGTTCGGAATGCCCGATACCGCCAAGCCCTTCGGCGCTATCATCAGCGGCATGTACGCAACCGGCAGCTCGAGGAAGGCGATCTGGTGCTACGGAGAATACAATCCAGAGAAGGGTTAAATAAACTCTCCCCCAGCTGGGAGGGACCCTTCCGAGTGATTAAAGTATCCCGTCCCAGAAGCGTTCGCTTGGCTACTGAGGATGGGACACCTCTCCCAAATCCTTGAAATATTGAGCACCTCCGTAAGTTCTACACTTAATATCACGGAGGTGAGTCTGTAGTAACTTGAGGTGTATGTTATAGAGTCATTGTACAGAGTCGGGTAGTTCCTCCGGGAGAACAGCCGGACCTCTCCCGGAAGGTCTGCAAAGTTCATGCAACACTTGTCACAGTCTCAGAACTAAAAGTGTGGCTAGCTACCCTGGGTCAAACGAGAAATGAAACACGCTTAGCTTGGTTTCGTACCCTAAGAGTGTACTTGTTTCCCCTGTACCCCGGACCTATAATGAAAGACATCTTCATGTGAAACAGACTCCACGTGCATTTATTTTGTACAGGCTCAACATTTTTTATTTTTCTCTTTCTTGTCTATAACAAAGTTGTGCAATTATTAAGAAATTTTAGTTCGACTGGTTCATGTACAATTTGAGCTGTATTGTCAATTCTTTTGAATTCAAATATTGTTCATGGCCCACTCGCCTGAATGCCGCCAAGCCAATCTAGGGTCGGAGTGTGCTATCGACTTAGCCTGGTCAAGCACCCTAAGTATGCCACTCTACCTACACCCCGGCAGGCCGAAGTAAGGCGGGTCCAAGTACAATTGGATCTGGAAGAAAGAAGGCAACGCATTCAGTTGTATTCAGAATTGTGTTTGACCTAAAACTTTCTTGGGAATCGTAAGCCGCGACGAAGTTATAGGCAAGGAGCGAATTTTACTATTTTTCTTGGCTCCAGAGTGCAGGAAAAATAAAGAATCCACGTTGATGGAGAAAAACTGGAGCTAACAAAGCTCCGACTCCCCCTAGGTGGCTTGTGATCGATGTTAAACATTGAAAACGAGCATTACCGGAGCAACCAAGCTCCAGCAAAGCTAGGGGGGCCAGCCGTCGACGCAGAATAAAAGATGGTGAGAAGACTCCACAAGCGGAGTCTGCTGCCGACAAGCTACGCGTTGGCAAAGGTCACTGCCGGAGCTACTAAGCTCCGACACCTGGGAGGGCTAACTATCGATGCTCTACGCGTTGATAGGGACTATTGCCGGAGCTACTAAGCTCTGAAGGTAGTCAATGCCGGAGCTTCTGAGCTCCGACAACCTTAGGGGGCCTTCACTATCGAAGACTTCGGACCTACACTCTACAAGTTCGAAGCAAATGAGTCTTCAACAAAACACAATATCCTCTTGGTACATGTTCACAATCAAATTGTGTACATCTACCAGGGGGCCAAGTGAAGACAGAAGTGTTGAAGACAAAAATTGAAATTCATTAACAAGTTGTGGATTTCATTCATCTGGAGACAAGGGATTACAAAATTGGGGAAGAAAAAGAGAGAATACAAGTGGGAGCTACAGAGATGGTCCTAGACCCTATGGAAGAATTGGGCGACTTTCTGAGCAACCTCCGACACGTTGGCTCGGGTGGCTTCACCTTCTCCTTCGACGGGACCTTCAAGCACCGGGTCCAGAGGAAATTAGGGATCCCGGCTGGTGTAGCACGTCAGCACATACTCTGCGACGTTCTTTGCCAGGGACTGCCCCTCAGTCTCCAACTGGTCCGCGATGGCATCACCCACCTTGGAGAGTTTGTCACCCGCCGAGCTCAACGCTTACAACGCCAGGTCCGGCTCCGGCTCCGGATCATCCGGACGCCCGGGACTGAAGCCCATTGGTGTCAGCGCGTCGTTGGCTTTGCTTAGGAACTCCCAAACCTGTAGGGAGTCCGCAGTCCTCAAGCCCTTTAGTTCCTCCAAGGATCTTCCAGCGGGTTCTCGCTTACAAAAATTGGGTCCCACTCCACAAGAGTGGTCCCCTGATCCTCCACGGCACTAGGGCCTTCCTCTGGGATAGCCTCAATCGCCAACGAGGAGGGTCCCGCAGAAGAAGTTTCGACCTCCGGAAGTGGTTCCGAAGGCCCTGCCGCCAGGTCTTCATTTGCCCCTCAGGCAGGGGGCCAGCGACTTCATCAGGGCACCCTGGCTCAACAGCAGGCACCTCCGCCGTCATCACTTCCGGAGCAGGGGCTACTTCCGGCTCCGGCCTGGGCTCCTCCTCCGCTGGTGGCTCAGGTGTTGGCGCCTCGACCATCATGGGTTCGAGTGCTGATGCTTCCGCAACGACCGGCTCGGGCGTCGGAAGGTCAACAACAACCGGCCCTGAGGCCGGAGCTTCAACCTCAACCGGCTCAGGTGCCTGAAGGTCTTCAACTACAACCGACTCTACAGCCGGAGCTTCAGTGGCAACCGGCTCTGAGGCTGGAGCTTTGGAGGTAGTCGGCTCAACCGTCGTGACTTCCTCAACATCCAGCTCGCTCGCCGGGACTTCAATAACCTCCGGCTCAACTTCAGGGCTTCGACAATTTCCAGCTCTGTGCCGGAATCACTGCTTCCTCTGGCTCAGCGGCCGAAGCTTCCAACATCTCAGCATCAAGACCCGAGGCTTCAACCTCCGGGGTAGGTGCCGCTGGCGCATCTTCTCTCCTGTGGTCCGGCGCTACCACGGGAGTCTCGGGGGATGAGTCGAGGTCCATGACCACGACAGCTGGCACCACAGCTGCCACAGCTTCAGCCACCACTTGGGGCGGCACCAGGACAGGAGCAAAAGCCTCCGCCCTCTCAGCTTCAACTGTTGTGGCTGAGGGCGGAGCCTCACTCCTCTTCTTGGGGACGCTGCAGATGATGGATGAAGAAACTTAAAAAACAGTTACTACAACAAAACAACTGTCTGAGGTAAAGATTAAAAATTACCTCGGAAGTCTTTCGCACCAGCTTGCACGGAATCTCTTTCTCGGGCGTTCTGGACTGACTATGGCTGCTGCCGGTGTGGTAGCTCCGGAAGGCCCCCCGGAACTTGTTGCAGTCGCGGGCATTTCCTTAGTCGAGGCCCCCCTCGACCGGGAAGGACCTCCGGACCCAGAGACCTCAGCTGGCCCTGGTACTGGAGTCACATGCCCGGGGCTAGCACCCCGGGAAGACACTGCTGCAGGTACAGTCACCGCAGTTGTAGAAGACCTCCCCCTCCGGGGAGAAGCAGTTGCTGCAGAGGGTGCAGGCCTGACGGACCTTCCGTCGGCATGCTTTAGCTTCCTCTTCCGGCTCGAGGGTTCGGCCGCCGGCTCCTTGCCCTTGCCGACGACTTCGGTCCTTGGCTTCGGGGCAGGGGTGGAGCCACCTTCAGAAGCCCCAGGGATCACCACCCTGGAAGTCGATCGTCTCCCGACGACACCGAGGTCGTCAAGCACCGGCATCATCCGCCGGAGCTCCCTGCTGAACTGTACTTCCACGTTCAGAGGGAGGAAAGCTAGTGGCGGGGTCAAGTCATCACCCGCGACGTCGATGTCGTGCTGGAACTTCTTGAGATGAAACTCCAAGGTCGCCCCCTCCATGTTGGACTTCAGCCCGGTCTCGACCCGGTCGTCGTCCATCACACTGTTGAGGGTCCAAGCAAGTTTTTCTATCCTCTTCAGCGGTGCCCACCTGTTGACTAGGAAATTGCAAAATACCACCTGAGGAGTTAATCCTCCCTCCACACAATGGCAGATCCTGGTCAGAGCAGGGTTGAAGGCATCCGACAGTAACGGAGCTTCACTCCAGACTGCAGTGTCGATGTTAGGGAGGCCTTCGGGCAGCTCCAGCTTCTCGTGCTCCTCCACCCGGATGACTATCCAATCTTTCTTCCAATCGTCCCACTTTCCAGAGGGAAACGACCGGAGGTACTTGAATGGGCACTTCTTGCGCTCCACAAAGTAGTTGAAGCCAAGGTACTCATCACTCCTTCCGGTGGTATGCACGGTGAAGAAGGTCCGGAAAAGCTCAATGCAGGGGGGATGCCCACCCACATTTCACAGAAGTGGACGAAGACAGACACTAGAAGAATGGAGTGGGGGCCAAGGTGGTACAGCTGCAGACCATAGAAGTCTAGCAGCATCAAGAAAAAGGAGGAAAAAGGTGGGATCAACCCCACCATGGCGTACGCAGAAAAGTACACCATCTCGCCGCCGTGCTCCTTCTCGAATGGGAGCTTTCCCCGGCTTGGACCAGGTGGTTGAAGAAGTCCGGGGACCACCCCATGAGGGTCCGAACCTTCTTCAGGTCACTTTCGGTCTTCAAGCGGCTCTCGCGGAGACCCAACTCCATCGCAGCACAGTGAGGCAAGGGAGGAAAAGCAAGCACAAGTTTGGGAGTTCAAGCGCAAGTTCATATGAGAGGCGTAAAGAACCCCAGATGGTGCGCGATTTCCTTCTTAAGTAATCCCCCGCAACGCTTGGATGGAAACCGCAGGAAAGCCGAAGATACTATTCAAAAATTTCACCCTGCCGATGACAAGATGGCCTGGGACCACCCCGACGATCAAGTCAAGGTCCTTACCCAGGCGAACGGTTGTCATCATGAAAGGCAGGAAGCCCTAAGGCGGTGGCCTAACAAGGCGCGCGGAACCGATACGATTTTCGTATCGAGAACTGCCGACCTTCAATCTTTGTGTCTCCTGTGTCATTTTGCATTTCACCTTCTTGAACCTCCGCGCGCCCACACCGAACTTCAAACTCCGCAAACACTTTTAGTAGTTGTAAGGACCGAAAGACCAAGAGGGGGGTGAATTGGGCTTTCTTCGAAAAATTCTAAGCAATGAAACTTAATTTCTAAAGCCCAATTCCCTACGCGACTATCTATGCATTCTAGTAGATAGAAACTTTGCGGAATATGAAATGCATAAAAGTAAGGGAAGGAGAGGGATGCAAACTCCCGAGGAGACAAGGATTTATCCCGTGGTTCGGCAAGATCGTTAAGATCTTCCTACATCCACGTTGTGGCACCCACCAAAGGGTTTTGCCACACCCAAGTCACCGAGACGAGGGGTCTTCACTAATCCTCTTCGTTCGCCTCCTTGGCAAGGTGGAGCTCAAGCCTTGTACAACTTCGACCTTCCGGGCTTCCACAAACGCCTTGGTAAGCTCCGGAAGTCTCTTCACGATTACAACACCAAGGGCACTCCCTTGAGGCTCTCACACTAACCTAGAGAGTCCACTCACCCAGAATGGTGGCACACAAGCTCTCTCTCTAACTAGTTCTAGCCTAAACCTTGGTGTAGAGATGATCGAAATGGTGTGCAAGTGATTGCTCTTGGCCTTGAACACTTGTGGATGTGTTGGTAGCTTCTGGTGATCAAGACTTGACGAAATGACAGGGTTAGGGGGTATTTATAGCCAGCCTCCCCGAAATAGCCGTTGGAAAAGTAGGCTGACAGAACTTTACTGTGAACACCGGATGATCCGATGTCTCCCCTTTAGTTATCATCGGTCTAATTACTTTGGCTGACGTCATTGTGTCAGATATGACCGTTGTTAGACCGATGTTGCTCATGTCTTCTCCTCAGATGATCCAGTGGCTCTTCCTCCAGAATTTGCTTAATCTTGATGCTTACTGGAGTGATTGATCGATGTGTGTAAGTCTGTACATCGGATGATCCGGTGCTACACTTGGTCCAATGGTATTGCAAACTGTACTGATGGACCGATGTCACTGAGCCATTCACATCAGATGATCCGGTGAGTACATGTTCTGAGGTCTTCTTCTTCAGTTGAACCAACTCGACCGATGTGTACATTTCTGAAGTCATCAGTTGATCTGGTGAGTTGATTTTGTTTGCTTCGAGTTTTTTTGAGTGAATCTTTTGTGTCTTGCTCAGATGACCTCTTAGACATTTGTTTCAGAAGCCTCTCTGATGATCTTCAAGCATTGTATGTTGTCAACTTATGGTTGAGTGACTTAGACATGAGATCTTTCACTTCTTGTCTTTATCTCATTGATTTGATCTCAAAAGTTGATTGTATATGGGTCTCCAATGACATATTCATTTCATTTTATTGAGTGATTATGGGGACGTTGCATTCACAAATTCATTAGTAAAGTTCACTGGTTGTCATTAATCACCGAAACCATAATTCATGGGGGGCCTAGATGCTTTCAATCTCCCCCTTTTTGGTGATTGATGACAACACAATAATCAAAGCGCAATAGTAATGAATTTGATAGAATGAAACTTAAAAGAATATGCAATGAATACAAGATGTCACACTTGAAGCTTAAGCATCAATTAAAACTCAAGTGTAAATAAGTGATCATAAACATAGATAAACACCAAATGAACCCAATCGATTAATAACTCTCAATAAGTAGCAAATGAGTAGCAAACACACTGAATTACAAAAGATAATATTAATAAACTCCAAATTACAAAAGATAACAGATAACTCAAAAGACGGACTCCCCCTGAGACTAAGACACTCCCCCTGAGACTAAGCTCTCCTCCCCTAACTCCTCTAACTCTTCTCCCCCTTTGGCATCAAGACACCAAAAAGGGATCTGAGTGCCTAAGGATCCTGAGTGCTGGGCGCGATGACAAACTGGTCACCGTCGGGAGTGCTCTCGCCGGAGCTGCTACCTGGAGTAGCGGTGGAAGGAGCTGCCGGAGCCATAGGAGCCACCGTCGGTGCCTACTATGGAGGAGCTGCTGGAGCAGGGGCACTGACGACGGAAGCCGGCGTCTGCTGAAATAGTGTCGTGGCCGGCAGCGGGGAGTGGATCGGAGCACCGGGAGCTAGAAGTGGAGACATGCTGAAGGAGGGAATCGGTGTAGAAGGAACTGGAGCCACTGGAGCAGCATCTTGAGCCAGGACTGGAGGTGGTGGAGCGACTCCTGGCAGCTGGGACGGGAGGGCAATCCCGGTCTGGGTGTAGAGGTTGGTGATCAACCCCAGGATGCCCATCATCGCCTGCTGCGCCTGCTGTTGCTGGTCGAGAGTGCGCTGGTGCATCTGGTCGATGAGCCCTGTCAGCCTGTCAGTGTCTTCACGCCTCTCACGGGCGATCTGATGCTACATCTCCTGTTGCTGCTGCTGGAGCTCAAGGAGACGGGCAGCCTGCTCCGCTCGAGCCTGCTCGGCTGCCAGCCTGTCCAGACGCTGCTGCTCAACCATCTGCTGGAGGAGTGACGTCAGCTCTGACGGCTGCGTGACCTGCGCCTCAGTGATGGGAGGTGGAGTAGGTGGTGGCACTGTAGAGCCTCCAGCCTCCGCGTCGTGCTGCCTGGGTGAGGGCAGAGGAGGGAAGTACTCCTCGACACTATCGTCGGTGTCGCTCTCTGACCAGATATGATGCAAGTCCTCCCCCTGTGCCTCAGCCTCGGCAAGCCTCTCATCCTCCTTCTCTAAGTCAGACCAGTCCTCCTCAGAAAGGCGAGCCCTGACCTGACGCTCGACTGGACGGCCAAGGCGGCGGTCTCTAGGAGCTGGGGCACGGTAGTGACCAAACCGTGTCACACTCTCGTCAGTGAGACGGTCGTGCACTGCGGACCCCTCCGGAACCATCATGGTGAGCAGGTAGCTGATCCAGTGTCCATATACGAGCTGCCTCATCATGCCCACTCCATCTGTGATCACATCCTCCATCTCGCATATGAGGACGTCCACGATGTCGAACTCCATCCCATTCATGATGTAGAACAGGAGAGTCTGCTGCAAGCTGGTGAACCCCTCCAAGTAGCCAGACCTCGGTAGGAGCGTGCGGCGCAAGGCGGGGTGCACTTTGCGCGCAACTGGAGTCAACAAGGCCGGTACTCTCGGCTGGTCAGGAGAGAAAGTAGGACCAAACATGGAACGAATCTCCTCCAGCGGTGGTGCCACTCCTCCAGTGAGTGGCCTCCTCGGTGGGTCTGCCTGACCATAGACACTCTCATGCACGCAGGTGTCGTGCAAGTCCACTCCCAGCAGCTGTGCCAGAGTCTGTCTCGTCAAGTGGTAGTGTTGACCCATAAACATGAAGTCAATTGACCTTCTGCCCTCAGATACATAGATGGTGGCGTAGAAGACGCGGACCCAATCTTCCACATTGGCACTCCGCTCATGTGCCATCAGCTGCACCAAGCCTCGGTACCTCTCAAAATAAGGACGGATCTCCGTCCTTGCTGCCAAAGCTAGCTGAGCCCAATCCAGATAGTTGTGTTGAAACAGCTTGTGACCTCGACGCCTGTAGGTCTCATAGAGTGATGCCTGAGTGACAGTCCAGAAGCAACTATCCACCAGAGCCTCTCTGGGCTGCGGGTACCACTCCTCAAGCAGCACATTCCACATGAGCTTGCGAAGCTGCTTGGCCTTCATCTTCCGGTAGTCGGTCAACCGGACTCCTTCAGCGACATGGACAGTGGTGTCCATCTCGTAGATAGCACGCTGGGCCTCCCTATCCTCACGACGGTCGGTCACTGTCGGTCTCGGACGTGGTGTTGCCTCGGTGTGACTCCCACAGGTCCGGGCTGAGCGCCGGCGGACTAGAGGCTCAACCGGCTCTTCTTCGGCCTCGGAGTCGTCAATCACCGGAGGCTGCCTCGGACGAGCCTCGCGGATCCTCAGCGACCCTCCTTGGCCACGCTCACGCTCCTCGGCGGCGCGAGCGGCCATCAAGGCCTTCTTCTCCTCCTTCGATAGTTTTTGCTTCTTCGCGGCCGGCTCCGCGATGGCCTTTCCCTTGTTCTTCTTGTCGCGAGCCATTGCAATGCGCGAGTGAGGTTGACGAAGTTGCGCGCCGAGCGATGAAAGAGGCGGCTGGAAACCCTAACGGCGGTGAGACGACCGTTTGGGAAGGCACCACGGCGACGATGTGTGCGTGGGGCGGCGGAGGCACTGTGGCGATGGGGAAGAGCGGTGGCGGCGCTTGGATGCGACGGCGAGTGGTGGAGGCGGCGACTGGTGGAGCGGCAATGGTGAGGCGGCGGCTCTTGGAGGCGGCGGCGCTTGGAGGCGGCGGCGCTTGGAGGTGAGGCGCTTGGAGGTGAGGCGGCGGCTAACAGTGGTGGAGGTGAGCCGGTGGCTAGCGGCGACGGGAGGCGACGGGCGGCGGTTGAGGCTCGGCGGCGGAGGAAAGTGACGGCCGAGTGACTGGATCGGGAGAGAGAGGAAGGAGGCGTACGGCCGATATAAATAGTGGGTCCAAAACCCTAGCCGTATTTTTAACACCGGATGGACCGATGTTAGATGGGATATACATCGGTCGAATGCCACAGTAAGGATATTCAAAATGTTGCTGTTGACATCGGATGGACCAACGTTGAGAGATGAGATCATCGGTCGAATGGCACAGTATGGGTGTTCAAAAGAGGAATGTTGACACCGGATGGTCTGACGATGGAGGAGGTAGCATCGGTGGAATTGACCACAGTTCCAGAATTGTGAACACCGGATGGACCGATGTGTTTTAGAATGAACTCGTCGGATCATTTGAGATACTGACTGAACTGGCCCTTGGAGATTGAACACCTATTGATCCAATGAGGGACTGACCTAGGCATCGGATAATCTGATGACTACAGACAATAACATCCCATATATGTCCTTCGACCAAACAAACAAGCAAAGAGAAACACATGTCTTAGGACTTTTTGGGTGTAGGATCGAAGAGCACGTGAAAAGCTACCAGAGGGGGGGTGAATGGTAGATTTAAAAATCTTACGCAGCGGAAACAATAAAACCCTAATCCTTTCGGTAGAAAAACGATCTGTTAAAGAGATCGTGTATGAGACTAATCTAAACGTGTTTCACCGTGACAAAAGTGATATATATCAGAGAGAATCAAGTCACGAAGACAACACAAAAAGAATTACTCAAATCCGTCGAGAACAACTCAAGTTATGATCAAAAGATCAAACACTGGTCAATCTGACCTACCCGAGAAAAACAGTTTCTGGAGTGCTGCAAAGAAACTCGTGTAGATCAAAAACCACAAATCCAATCACCGTGAAATTTTGACAGATGATAGATAATCAAGTTGTGAAGACAGCCCAAAAAGAATCACGTCAATTGGATCAGTAAAACTCGAGTTATGATAAAACCACCGACGAAAGGTAGTGCTGTCCAGAAACTCGACGAGTAAAACTTGTCTGGAACAAGTCGGACGAACAAGGCACAAAAGTTCCTTCAAAATATGAATTTTATTCAATAGAACACAAGAGGAGCAGCCCCCAAAAGTCGTCTCAGCGAGCTTTGGCCTTCCCTTGCTTATATAACCAGCCCTTAGCCCATCCCAATCTTAACTAGGACTCCAATCCTAATCCGATCACAATCGGAACCTTCCATAACTGCTTAGGACTCTTCTATACGCAGATAGAAGCAATCTTAAGACTTCCAAACACCTTAGGAACGTATCCCACATTCCTAAACAACTCAATTTCGTGATACACACGAAATCCTAACATAACCAACTCGATACTTCCCATACCGAGCCATAACCGACTCTGCCGCAGCCAAAGTCTTCAACCGATACGATCCGATCCTTCCGATCAGATCTTCCTTCCATAATCCGTCTCTAGAAGCATATTGCCACGTCATGCACCGCATGCATACGTGCGAACACCTTCCTTCGACCTTCATATGCACTGCCCTTGATTCAATCATCCTGCGCGACCTCCTGACCCGCTCAACCACAGTTCCTCCCGAACTTGGTTGTTGGAACCTCATCTCCTCCTGAAACTAGTCCAATGGATCCTGTCACCAGCCATGACTTGAACTCAAGCAACACCTGCACATGAACAAACAAACAATCCATACGAGCCCAAGTCCTCGACTTGACTCAAGTTAGTTCCGAACACAACACCTTACGTGAGAACCTCACATAAGCATGTTGCAAAACCACAGTAGAAACGATATCAACTGTATCATCCAAAACGCACCAAAAACTTAGCAAATGAATACTAAGCAATCTTTCCAATCTTGTAAAGCAAGTACAAAACATTGCAAATGAAAAGCAGAAGCATTTCGGTCAAGTTCCGGACCTTGCCAGAGCAACCCGGAGCTTGAGCCGGAGCTAAGCAGAAATACTGCGGTCAAGTTCCGGACCTTGCCAGAGCAACCCGGAGCTTGAGCCGGAGCCAACAAAAGCTAGTAGAACCTTGCGCCGGAGCTTACCAAAACTAGTACGGAACTAGTCAACCCAAAACCGGAGCTAGAACAAAGTAAGTCGGAGCTTAGCAAAAGCATGTCGGAGCTATCAAATATATGCCGGAGCTATCTAAGACATGCCGGAACTATCAAATATATGTCGGAGCTATCAAAGACATGCCGGAGCTAAACATAAAGCTCACCGGAGCTATGCAAAGCTAGTCGGACCTTACCAAGAAGCTGGACCTAGCATCTAATGTAGCCGGAGCTACCCAAAACAAGTCGGACCTTGCTGTAGCTCGGAGCTAGAGTCGGACCTTGATAAAAAGGTGTTTTTGGTGATATTCGAAACTTTTATCATCAAAGCCAAGTGTATTCACTACAAACCAATGTATTCAGCACACATAGGTCTTACAATCTCCCCCTTGATGAATGCATTGGCAACACCATTTAAAATCCGAACATTGGCTTATTCACATAAAAGTTTTGAAAGCAATTTCTCCCCCTTTTTTAAATCAAAAGTAAAAAGAGAAGAAAATGAAAATCTCTCCCCCTTTATTATCTCTCCTTATATTATCTCTCCTTATACCCATACTCTCTTTCTCTTCATGCTTATCTCTCCCCCTTTGACAATGTATTCAGCAAGTCATGAGCATATAAACAAATTTTCTCTCCAACTTTAGTTGTTATGAGCATATTATAACATATTCATATAAACAAAGCTCATCCAAGTCATACTATCAAGTACCTTACATTATCACATCAAGAAAATACATAAGGTAGTGTAAGCCATGCTAGAGATCAAATGTAATTTTTCAATTTAAGCAAGTCATGATTTCACAAACTTAACTATTTAAAAACCTGAAAGCATGACACTAGTTGCTGCATTTTATTATTTTTGAAAGCATAAATTTATATCATATGATATTTGCAAGAGATTATATGCGCATCTGCCTTATTCTAACCTACCAAGCCAAGCCTATGTCATTTGACAATCAGAAGCTTAAGGACATGGTTTTAGTCATACACAACTTCTTCCAAGTTCATATCTAAGTGCAATGACAAGCCATCTCAAAAGAAGAAGTGCGATGCAAGCATATTCTCTTGATCTTTTCTCAATTTATATTTTTTCATAAAAACTCAACATGTGAGTTGATTACTTGATCAATTCTTAATGATTAAAAGCATTTGTGAGCATGCAACAAGTTCAAAACAGCAAGAAAGTTCGACCATGACCAGATTTAGTGTAAGTAATTATTCCAATTACTAGACATGGCAAAAACTACAAAATGTATAACACGAGTAATGTAGTAAGAACTTTCAGCATGTAAAAGGAATCACAGTCATATATGTATGAAATACTATGCTCATATTATTTTAATTTCAGATTCACACATAGACTTCCCAAGTTTCAAAAACTACCCCTCAATTTAAGCCATGAGGGTGCATAACCCCTATTTCACTACGAATGTAACAAAAACGAGTGATATCCAAAGGTTTTGTAAAAATGTCAGCCAATTGTTGTTCGGTATCTACATGATGAAGCACAATGTTTCCTTTTTCAACATTATCACCGAGAAAATGGTAACTAATATCAATGTGCTTAGTTCTAGAATGTTGCACGGGGTTTTTAGCAATGCAAATGGCACTAGTGTTATCACAAAAAAGTGGAACACTATTTAGATCAACCCCATAGTCCTTAAGTGTTTGAACAATCCAAAGAATTTGTGAGCAAGCACTAGCAGCAGCTACATATTCAGATTCGGCTGTGGATTGTGCAACTGAATTTTGTTTTCTAGAGGACCAAGCAACAAGAGAATTACCAAGAAAATGACAAGCACCGGAAGTACTTTTCCTATCAATCCTACAACCCCCAAAATCAGCATCCGAAAAAGATTTCAAAGTAACGGTTGAGGAAGAATGGAGAAAAATGCCAAATTCTTGAGTTCCATGTAAGTACCTCAGAATCCTTTTGACGGCTTGACGATGTGAAACACGTGGGGAGGTTTGAAACCGTGCACACAGACATACGCTGAATTGTATGTCCGGTCTTGATGCCGTGAGGTACAAAAGTGATCCGATCATGCTTCTATATTCTTTTTGATCCACGGATTCACCATCTTCATCAAGTTCAAGTGTTGTTGCTGTTCCCATTGGTGTCCGAAGAGGCTTGCTTTTGTCCATGTTGAAGCGCCTTAGGAGGTCTTTGGTATACTTCGTTTGATGCACAAAGGTACCCTCCTTGGTTTGCTTGATTTGCAGCCCCAAAAAGTAAGTGAGTTCTCCCATCATACTCATTTCAAATTTGGAACTCATCATTGCTGAAAACTTGGACACAAGATCATGAGAAGCACAACCAAAGATAATATCATCCACATACACTTGAACGAACAATGAGTCATTGTCATGTTTAAGCACAAAAAGAGTTTTATCAACCTTGCCCATTGTAAACCCATTTTCAAGTAAGAATGTTTTTAACCTATCATACCATGCTCTAGGGGCTTGTTTGAGACCATATCAGGCTTTGGACAGTTTGTAAACATGATTAGGAAAATCTGGATTTTCAAAACCTGGTGGTTGTTTGACATAAACCTCCTCATCTATATAGCCATTAAGAAAAGCACTTTTAACATCCATTTGATATAGCTTAAAACCTTTAGATGCTGCAAAAGCTAACAAAATTCTTATGGCTTCTAATCTAGCGACAGGAGCAAAAGTTTCATCAAAATCTAGACCTTCAACTTGAGTGAAACCTTGAGCAACCAACCTAGCCTTATTCCTAACCACAACCCCATCCTCACTTTGCTTATTTTTAAAAACCCATTTAGTTCCAATTAAAGTGTGACCTTGAGGTGGAGGTACAAGTTTCCAAACATTATTTCTTTCAAAATTTTCTAACTCTTCTTGCATGGCAATAATCCAAGATTCATTAGTGAGTGCGTGTGATATATCTTTGGGTTCAAAAGAAGCAACAAAAGCAGAATGAGCATGAGTGTTTGGATCGCAAAACCTGGACCGTGTGACTCGTTCATGCAAGCTTCCAATCATCTGTTGTGGGGGATGATCTTTGTAAAAACGTAGGGGAGCAGATGTCTCACAAGCTTCTTCTTCATTAGGTTCATTGTAGATTGATGAGCTTGTGACTTGTGGACGATCAGGACCAGTAGAGGTGATAGCCGGAGCTTGTTCAATGTCCGGAGCTGGACACGTGTCAACTTCGGAACTACCAGGCAGTATCACCGGCTCTTCTTCATCTTCAAAAATACCCTCCCCCTGAGGATACGAATCTGGTCCTGTAACACCGGAGCTAGTACCTGGGCTAGCTTCATCAAAAGACACTTCACAAGTCTCCACAATTTTGTTAGTGTCAAGTAAAAACACACGGTAGCCTCTAGTATGAGATGGATAACCAAGAAACATGCCATCAATGGATCTAGGTTCAAATT
The DNA here is from genome assembly GCA_036927565.1 of Tuctoria greenei. NCBI lineage: Eukaryota > Viridiplantae > Streptophyta > Magnoliopsida > Poales > Poaceae > Tuctoria > Tuctoria greenei. The sequence continues at coordinate 20,708,709 of JAYESD010000009.1, read as the reverse complement.
TATCAAGGTTACCATGTTTATTAACAAAGCATTTGCAACCAAAGACCCGAAAGTGTGTAACACTAGGCCTATGTCCAAACTGAAGCTCATATGGTGTTTTACCTAGCTTAGCACGCAAGAAAACACGATTTGAGACATAACAAGCGGTTGCTAACGCATCAGCCCAAAATTTCCTAGGAGTTTGATATTCATCAAGCATAGTCCTAGCCATCTCAACTAAGGTTCTGTTCTTTCTTTCTACAACACCGTTTTGTTGAGGTACATATGGTGAAGAAAATTGATGATCTATTCCGTATTCAGCACAAAAGTGATCAAAAGATTGATTTTTAAATTCAGTTCCGTTATCACTTCTAGTTGCCTTTAAAGATCTTGGGTGATCAATTGATAATCTAAGAAATAAAGTCCTAAAGTGACTAAAAGCTTCATTCTTAGACGCCATAAAATACACCCAATAATATCTAGAATAATCATCAACAATCACAAGAGCATACCATTTACCTCCAAAGGATTGAACACGTGAGGGTCCTACGGTGTCAAGATGCAAAAGTTGACATGGTTCAGTTGTCATGATCATTGTGAGAGGAGTATGTGAACCTGCAACCATCTTAGCATGTGTACACGAAGAGCACACAATTTCTTTGTCCCCTTTAAGCTTAGGCAACCCACGTATGCGATCAAGAGCACTAACACGCGTTAGGTGATCAAAGCCTATGTGACCAAGTCTACGATGCCAAAAATATAAGTCCTTTGAATCATTAGCAACTAGACACCTATGCTTAGAGGAAGACATATCAAAGTCAGCTTTAAAAACTCTTCCAAACCGAGACATGTTAAAAATAAGCTCACTGTTTGAACCTACAACTTTGCAGTAGTTTTTATTGAAAATAATTTCTAGATTTTCATCTAGCAATTGTGAAACAGAAAGCAAGTTGTATTTCAAATTTTTGACAAGTGCCACATTTTTCAAAGTGTAGTGATCATTTACTCTAACTGAACCCTTAGCAATTATAGGAGTTGAAGAATTATCGGCAAAAGTAACATTTTCTACACGTGACACAAAAGAGAGGGAGGAGAACCAATCTTTGTTACCGGTCATGTGGCGTGAGCAACCTGAATCCACAATCCAAATGTTCTCCTTCCTCAAGCGTGTAACCTATATAAAAGCACAATACGTCGATGACTCAATACTGGGGTTAGTCAAAAGGCATTTAGGTATCCAGTACTGAGTCACACGACGTGCAGCAGGAAAAACACGCGAATGCTGAGATAAAACAGCAGGTTTATGAGTCAAAGATTGAGGTTTTCTGTTCTTAACAGTTGATTTAGAAGTTGTTACTTGTTTAGAGTGAAAACCAGTAGCTCCGGAGGTAAAAGCAGAAGGTCCGCAGGCTACCTTTTCAAATTTCTGACTCACTAAAGCAGGTTGCATGTTTCTAATTTTCGGTTTAGCATGAAAGTTATGAGATCTAGCAGACATTCTTTCCCTTTTCTGTTGTTTAGCTAGTCTATAACAAAAATCTATGACATGACCATCTCTACCACAGTAGGTACAATGAAACTTAGTTTTGTAATCATGTCTCGATGAGCACCCAACATTAGAAACAGGATTAGAAAGCACTCCTGCAGATTTGAAAACCACTCCTTTTTGTTTAGGAACTGTTTGAATCAAACCACTTCCTAGTGACTTTTCAATTTTAGGTGGATGTGCCTTAGCATGACAATGAGAATCAAAACCTAAACCAGATTTATCATTGCAAGACTTAGAAGAATTCAACAGCAGGTTCAGATTCTTATTCCCATTATAAAACCGACCTAGTGTCCTATTCATGTCATCAAGTTTCTTAGACAAGTCTAGGCAGTTTGTACATGAAGTTTTTCCTTTTAGTTTGCAATTGGAACAATTTTTAACTTCATGAGATCGTAAAACATTGTTCAGAATGGAAATTTCATTCACTGCATCTTTTAGTTTCTTATCCAGATTTTCACATGCAGAACAATGCAAATCATCTGTAGAACAAGAAGCATCTTTTAAGTTTTTATCATTAAGTGCAGCAAGCTTTTTGTTCTTTTCAATTTCTTCATCAAGTCTATCTAGAATGGAGGAATGTGCACTTCTTAGAGAGGACAATTGTTCATAGATCAAGTCACATGAGGGACATGCATCATCACTAGGAATCAAGGTTTTTAAACGATTAATTTCAGATTCTAGTGATTCAATTTTAGCAGCATTATCCCTAAGCTTTTTGTCCTTTTTCTTGACAATAATAGTTGCACGAGAAATAGCATCACACATTTCATTGCAGGTAGAACATACCTCATCATTGTCATTGTTGTGTTCTGCTTCCTCCTGACTTGATCTTGATCTTGCTTTGTCCGCCATGAAGCATAAGTTGGCCAAGTCATCATTCTCTTCATCACTTTCAAAGTCAATGTCACTTGAACTGAGCTCTTGAAGCGCGGTGATGAAGCTGTTGATCATCTTGTGTCCTATGGTACCCTTCTTTTTCTTGTTGGAATTTCCAGAGGAGGTCCGGACCTTGCTTTGTTTTTCTTCCCGGGTGGTCGGACCTGAAAGTGTCCTGTTTTACCACATTCAAAACAGCGTTGAGGTCCGGAGCTTCCTCTCCTTCTAGTTCTCACATTTTGCAATGCTTTTGAGAATCTAGTTGAGATGAGTGCCAACTCCTCTTCTAGAAATTCTTCGATCTGCTCCAGGGTTAGTGAGGATAATAAAGCAAGAGTACTGCAGGATGATGATTGGCCGGAGCTAGACGTATCGCGTTGTGAGATAAATGCGATAGACTTGTTTGGGTTCTTTCGTGCTAGGATGTCAATTTCATGAGTTTTTAGTTTAGAATAAAGTACATCTAATGTAAGAGAACTCATGACAGTTTATTCACGAATGGATGTTACTTTCATCTCCCAAACTGACATGTCTAATGCACTAAGAAGTTGTCTAGCATTCTCAGCATCAGAAAAATTAACATTGACACTACGTAAGTTGCTGAGAATTTTATTGAACCGAGCAAAGAGGTCATCGATAGACTCACCTGGTTGCATCTCAAAACGCATATATTCCTTTTTGAACATATCTTGTTTTACCTCCTTGATTGTGTTGGAGCCTTCATGATAATCACAGAGAGCTCTCCAAACATCGTATGCTGATCGGAGGTGCGCGACACGATCAAAGTCGCTTTGAGTGAGTCCTTGGATGATCAAGTTTCGGGCTTTGTTGTTGTTGTCGACATCCCGGAGGTTCGTAGCCGTAACTTGATCGTTAGGTGGGACTTCATAAGGTTTGTACACCTTTTCCCATATTGCGAAGCCTTAAGCCTGGATGAAGGGCTCCATGCGTGCCTTCCAAACCTGGAAATCAATACCAGCAAACACACAAGGTTTGGCAGAGTACTTCTCCATGATGATTAGTCAAAAACACGTGCAAATCTCAAAGATTAGAGCACCGTGGCTCTGATACCAATTGTAGGATCGAAGATCACGTGAAAAGCTACCAGAGGGGGGTGAATGGTAGATTTAAAAATCTTACGCAGCGGAAACAATAAAACCCTAATCCTTTCGGTAGAAAAACGATCTGTTAAAGAGATCATGTATGAGACTAATCTAAACGTGTTTCACCATGACAAAAGTGATATATATAAGAGAGGATCAAGTCACGAAGACAACACAAAAATAATTACTCAAATCCGTCGAGAACAACTCAAGTTATGATCAAAAGATCAAACACTGGTCAATCTGACCTACCCGAGAAAAACAGTTTCTGGAGTGCTGCAAAGAAACTCGTGTAGATCAAAAACCACAAATCCAATCACCGTAAAATTTTTAAAGATGATAGATAATCAAGTTGTGAAGACAGCCCAAAAAGAATCACGTCAATTGGATCAGTAAAACTCGAGTTATGATAAAACCACCGACGAAAGGTAGTGCTGTCCAGAAACTCGACGAGTAAAACTTGTCTGGAACAAGTCGGACGAACAAGGCACAAAAGTTCCTTCAAACTACGAATTTTATTCAGTAGAACACAAGAGGAACAGCCCCCAAAAGTCGTCTCAGCGAGCTTTGGCCTTCCCTTGCTTATATAACCAGCCCTTAGGCCATCCCAATCTTAACTAGGACTCCAATCCTAATCCGATCACAATCGGAACCTTCCATAACTGCTTAGGACTCTTCTATACGCAGATAGAAGCAATCTTAAGACTTCCAAACACCTTAGGAACGTATCCCACATTCCTAAACAACTCAATTTGGTGATACACACGAAATCCTAACATAACCAACTCGATACTTCCCATACCGAGCCATAACCGACTCTGCCGCAGCCAAAGTCTTCAACCGATACGATCCGATCCTTCCGATCAGATCTTCCTTCCATAATCCGTCTCTAGAAGCATACTGCCACGTCATGCACCGCATGCATACGTGCGAACACCTTCCTTCGACCTTCATATGCACTGCCCTTGATTCAATCATCCTGCGCGACCTCCTGACCCGCTCAACCATAGTTCCTCCCGAACTTGGTTGTTGGAACCTCATCTCCTCCTGAAACTAGTCCAATAGATCCTGTCACCAGCCATGACTTGAACTCAAGCAACACCTGCACATGAACAAACAAACAATCCATACGAGCCCAAGTCCTCGACTTGACTCAAGTTAGTTCCGAACACAACACCTTACGTGAGAACCTCACATAAGCATGTTGCAAAACCACAGTAGAAACGATATCAGCCGTATCATCCAAAACGCACCAAAAACTTAGCAAATGAAAACTAATCAATCTTTCCAATCTTGTAAAGCAAGTACAAAACATTGCAAATGAAAAGCAGAAGCATTTCGGTCAAGTTCCGGACCTTGCCAGAGCAACCCGGAGCTTGAGCCGGAGCTAAGCAGAAACACTACGGTCAAGTTCCGGACCATGCCAGAGCAACCCGGAGCTTGAGCCGGAGCCAACAAAAGCTAGTAGAACCTAGCGCTGGAGCTTACCAAAACTAGTACGGAACTAGTCAACCCAAAACCGGAGCTAGAACAAAGTAAGTCAGAGCTTAGCAAAAGCATGCCGGAGCTATCAAATATATGCCGGAGCTATCTAAGACATGCCGGAACTATCAAATATATGCCGGAGCTATCAAATATATGCCGGAGCTAAACATAAAGCTCACCGGAGCTATCCAAAGCTAGTCGGACCTTACCAAGAAGCCGGACCTAGCATCTAACGTAGCCGGAGCTACCCAAAACAAGTCGGACCTACCGTCGGACCTTGCTGTAGCTCGGAGCTAGAGTCGGACCTTGATAAAAAGGTGTTTTGGTGATATTCGAAACTTTTATCATCAAAGCCAAGTGTATTCACTACAAACCAATGTATTCAGCACACATAGGTCTTACATTGGGCAACCCCTTACCCCTCAAATATACTAATATGCCAATAACTTGGCTAGGCCTTAAGGCAAATGGAACACCGAGAAAAAAATAGGAGGAAAATTATCCAAATAAAATGTAAGGCCCATGCTTTGTGAGGTAGAGTATGAAGACTTCTATCTCTTTAAAGCATGTTCCTCTAGGCATTAACGCACCTAACATTTTGTTATTTTCACCTTATATGAGTTGAGATATTGCATTTCAAACAAGTCTCTTTCTCATGAGGTGGGTTCCCCTTTGTGACAATCTACCGTATGCAATGCCAAACATTTTATAATGCAAGAACTTTAAATATGAGTGCAAGTCTGTATGGCAGGTATCATGCAAGACATAAAGTAAATCTATCTTGCCAAGTTTGAACCTTTCAAAGGCTTCTTCAGGAAGAGCTACTCTCCAAGCCTTGGGAAAACCCAAAAGAACCACCATCCCAAGCTAACCCTAGCTCACCCCTATCCTTTGAGAGTTAGGCAAGACCTATATGATGTGCATTCTTACATGATCATGGCAACTTACATGACGTTTGATGCATCTAGCACATTTAGTTCACTCCTTAGCCTAGAAAAAGTTTTCTCATCAAGTGGTTTAGTGAAGATATCCGCCAATTGTTCTTCAGACCTAACACCTCTCAAGAGATGTCTCCCTTAGCTTCATGGTCCCTTAAGAAATGATGGCGACTATCAATGTGCTTAGTGCGGGAGTGTTGAACGGGGTTTTTGGCTATCTTAACCGCACTTTCATTGTCACAAAGGAGAGGCACACAACCAAGTTTAATACCAAAGTCCAAAAGGGTTTGCTTCATATAAAGAATTTTGGCACAACATGCACCGGCCGCAATGTATTCCGCTTCCGCTGTGGACAAGGCGACGGAATTTTGCTTCTTGCTTGACCAAGAAACTAGGGAACGCCCAAGCAAGTGGCACCCAGCGGAGGTACTCTTGCGATCCACACGGCATCCAGCAAAGTCCGAATCCGAGTATCCCACAAGATGGAATTTTGCACCTATATGGTACCACAAGCCCACACTAGGGGTATGCTTAAGATACCTAAGTATCCTAAAGACCGCCTTCCTATGCGATTCTTTAGGTGCCGCTTTAAAGCGAGCACACAAGCATACACTAAACATGATATCGGGCCTAGATGCGGTAAGGTAAAGCAATGAACCAATCATAGAACGGTAGTTAGATTGATCAATAAGTTTACCGTCCTTATCCGCGTCGAGATGACAATTGGTTGCCATTGGAGTGCTTCTTGAGCTACAATCTCCCATCTCAAATTTCTTCAAGAGGTCCTTGGTGTACTTCTCTTGATAGACGAAGGTCCCCTCTTGAAGTTGCTTGATTTGAAATCCAAGGAAGAAGTTGAGCTCTCCAATCATTGACATCTCGAATTCCCTAGACATCATTTTGCCAAACACATGGCTAAAAGCTTCGTTAGTTGAACCAAAAATAATATCATCAACATAAATTTGACAAATGAACAAATCTCCGTTGATGTCCTTGGTGAAGAGTGTAGTGTCCACCCTCCCGATCTTGAATCCTTGCATGATGAGGAAATCCCGTAGTCGTTCGTACCACGCCCTAGGTGCTTGCTTGAGCCCGTAGAGCGCCTTGTGCAACCTATACACATTATTAGGATTCCTCGGATATTCAAACTCGGGAGGTTGTTCAACATAAACAAGCTCATTAATGTAACCATTAAGAAAGGCACTTTTCACATCCATTTGATAAAGTCTAATACTATGATGTGATGCAAAGGCAAGAAGTATACGGATGGCTTCTAGCCGGGCGACCGGAGCAAATGTCTCCCCAAAATCTAGTCCTTCAACTTGCGAGAACCCTTTGGCCACAAGTCTTGCCTTGTTGCGGACCACAACGCCATTCTTGTCTTATTTGTTGCGGTACACCCACTTTGTTCTGATGACGTTCTTGTCCTTGGGTCGCTCCTCCAACACCCAAACTTCATTGCGGATGAAGTTGTTGAGTTCTTCTTGCATGGCCATCACCCAATTTGGGTCTTGGAGTGCTTCCTCAATGTGAGTGGGTTCTACACACGAAACAAACGAGTAGTGCTCACAAAACGAAGCAACGTGGCAGGAACGTGTACTTACACCCCTTGACGGACTTCCAATGATTTGGTCTATTGGATGTGCCTTGGAGATGCGTCCATGCCTCATAAGTGGTTGTGAAGCACTTGGCGAAGATGATGTGTGTTGCTCCTCTTGTGGTTGGACTTGATCATGGACTTCTTCTTCCTCTTGATGTTGTTGTGCTTGTGAGTCTTGAGTCGGCAATGGATCATCCTTCTCTTCTTCGTCAACTTGAGGCGCCATAGAGGTGTTGTTGTTGGAACTTGAGGCTCCCCCTTGATCATGGCTCTCCTCAACTTCAGGCTTGATCTCTCCAATGGTCATATTCTTCATAGCTTCTCGTAGAGGCTCATCATCTATTTCAACATGAGCAAAACTCTCCTCTTGGGAGCCATTAGTCTCATCAAACTCAACATCACAACTTTCCTCAACTAAACCGGAGGTTTGGTTGAATACTCGATATGCTTTTGAGTTTGATGCATAACCAAGGAATATACCAACATCACATCTTCTTTCAAACTTACCGAGCCTTTTCTTGCGGTAGATGTAGCACTTGCATCCAAAGACTCGAAAGTAGGAGATGTTGGGCTTTGTCCCAATGAGAAGCTCGTACGGGGTCTTTTGAAGTAGGCGATGTAGGTAGACCCTATTTGCGGCATGGCACGCCGTGTTGATTGCTTCGGCCCAAAACTTCTCCGACGTGCCGTAGTCATCAAGCATTGCTCTTGCAAGAGTGATGAGTGTCTTGTTCTTCCTTTCAACGACACCGTTTTGTTGAGGGGTGTATGTGGCCGAAAACTCATGTTTTACTCCTTCACGGTCACACCACTCCCCAATGTTGTAGTTCTTGAATTCGGTGTCGTTGTCACTCTGGACCTTGATGATGGGAAGTTGAAATTCCCTTTGAGCGCGGTTGGCGAAGGTCTTGAACACTTCCGGAGTTTCACTCTTGTCACCTAGAAACAAAGTCCAAGCATAGCGAGAATAGTCATCAACAATAACAAGACAATAGAGGTTACCGCCAAGACTTTGATATGTGGACGGTCCGAAGAGGTCCATGTGGAGTAGTTCAAGTGGCTTGGAGGTTGACACCATTGTCTTCATTGGATGGTGTGAAGCAACTTGCTTCCCGGCTTGACAAGCGCTACAAAGCTTGTTCTTCTCAAATGTGACATCCTTCACGCTGGTCACCATCCCAAGCTTGAATGACTTCTTGAGTTTGCTCATCCCTATGTGCGCTATGCGTCAGTGCCATAGCCATCCCAAATTTGTCTTGGTGAAAAGGCAAGTGGTCAAGCTAGCATTCTTGTTGGAGAAGTCCACTAGGTAGAGATGTCCATGCCGAAATCCTTTGAAGACTATGTCTTGGCTTGTTTCACTACTCACAACAACATCATTTTTGCTAAATGTGCACGTTAGTCCAAGATCAAATAGTTGTGCAATAGAAAGTAAATTGAAACTAAGTGACTTAACATATAAAACATTAGAAATAGACAAGTCATTTGAAATAGCAATTTTACCTAACCCAATTACCTTTCCCTTAGAGTTATCACCAAAGGTGACTTGTTCATGATTGTCGGGGTTTTCTATGGTGGCGAACATACCATCATTGCCGGTCATATGTTGAGTGCACCTGCTATCGAGTACCCAATGCTTTCCTCCGGCTTTGTAGTTCACCTACACACATGAATTCAATTTTTTACTTTAGGCACCCAAGCCAACTTAGGTCCTTGTATGTGTGATACAAGTGTTTCTGGGACCCAAAGTTGCTTGGGGAGCTTCCCCTTCATGCCCTTCATGTCTTTGCCAATGAATATTGCCTTCACCTTGCCACCTACTTTACATAAGAGATAATAATGATCATTGAAAGTAGATTTATAGTTAGTAGGCAATTTAGGAGAAGGTCGGTTAGGAAGAGGACACTCCCTTGTGTGGTGACCGGTGACCTCACAATGTTGGCAATAAGAACCAACTTCCTTGATGAAGCTTGTTCTTAGCTCCGGTGAGGGCACCTTTCCTTTGTTAGGCACCGGGAAGGATCCAAGTCCTCTCTTGTTGAAGGCATTTGCTTGCTGGAAGAGAATTTCCTTGTGCTTGACTTCTCCTTTTGAAAGTCTAGCGACACTAGTGCGGAGACTCTCAATATCCTCCAACAAGTCCTTCTCCCTAGCATTAGCTTTCAAAGGAAAAGACTTGTGCAAAGCATTAGTGGCATGAGAAGTAATGGATATCTTATCATTAAGAGTTTGCTTCTTTATATTTTTCAACTCTTGATCAAGCATGTCATGAGCAAGGTTAAGTGTTTGATGTTCTTGTATTAACTTGTTGTGCTCTTCCAAGAGTGTTTGGTGTGCTAAGTCAAGTTCATGATTATCTATCTTGATTTTAGCCTTTTCTTCCTCAATTTGCTTGACATGGGATTTGAGCGTGTCATGCTCTTTGAGTATGCTTTCATACTTGTCAATCAAATCAAGGTTAGCACTCTAAAGTTTAGCACGAGTTTCTTCAAGCATTTTAACCTTACTCTTTTCCCTCTTAATGATAGCATGATATTCATTTATCAAAGAAGTTAAATCATCGGGGGAAAGCTCATCATTGCTAGAGTCGTCACATACCTTGGTGTTACCTTTCGCCATGAGGCACATGGGCGGTGGATGAAGAGGTGCATCATCATTGTTGGCAATGGCGAGGCCGGCCAAACTTTCTTCTTCCTCTTCACTCTCTTCATCACTTGTTTCTTCGTCGGTGACCCATTCATTTGCCTCACACATGAACACCTTTTGTGGGCCATTTCTCTTCTTTGGGAAGAGCTTTGCCTTCTTGCCCTTTTCATGTTTCTTCTTCCCAAAGGATCTTGGCTTTGGTTTGGCTTCTTCTTCTTCATCATCGCTTCCTTCAAGCTTGCGATGCTTGCCTTTGTAGTTCTCTCTTCTTTTGTCCGGTTTTGGACAATCATAGGAGATGTGGCCTTGATCACCACAATTGTAGCAAGTCTTGCGATCATCTCTCCTTGGTAGAAACGCTTTCTTCTTGGGATCAAATGTGTATCCCTTCTTAGTGATCTTGGAGTTCAAGCGTGAGAACTTCCTCATCGTCAATGCATGCTCATCATCATCATCTTCACTTGATGCTTGTTCTTCTTCACTTGATCTAGGCTCAACCACCTTCTTCTTCTTGTGGCTTGTTTTCTTGGTGGAGGCCTTTAGAGCAATTGTCTTTGATGACGATTGCTCCATCATCCCAAGTACACTCATCTCATGAGCGTGTATTTCTCCAATGAGCTCCGAAACTTCAATGTGGTCAAGTGACTCTTTTTGGAGCATGGAGTTGATGATGTTGTACTTTGGCTTGGGGAGGAGCATGATGATTTTGCGGTTGATGAGTCCCTTGCCAAGAGAAGCAATGTCAAGAGCATTGATTTCTTCAATAAGAACATTCAAGTGAGAGAACATTTCATTGACATTCTCATGAGGAAGCATTTTAAATTCATCATATTTGGCTTTAAGCATGTGATATTTTAATTCCTTGACACGAGAAGAGCCCTCATGAATTTCTATTAAGCAAGCCCAAATTTCACAAGCTTTTTCTTTACTAGCAATTCTAGCAAATACATCTTGACTAATACATTCATAGATTGCATTCCTAGCTTTAGCATCCCATTTAATTTGATCACCAACATAATTGTGTTCTCCAAACCCCGCATGGGTCGCTTCCCAAACTTCAGGAGCAATAGCCTCTAGGTAAGCGCGCATGCGTGCTTTCCAATAGGCAAAGTTCTTGCCCTCGAAGATAGGGACCGAACCCCCAACCTTGGCCATTTTAGCTCTCTAGCGGTGAAGTAGAATGATCCTATGAGCAACCTTGCTCTGATACCAATTGTAAGGACCGAGTGCCCAAGAGGGGGGTTGAATTGGGCTTTCTTCGAAAAATTCTAAGCAATGAAACTTAATTTCTAAAGCCCAATTCCCTATGTGACTATCTATACATTCTAGTAGATAGAAACTTTGCGGAATATGAAATGCATAAAAGTAAGGGAAGGAGAGGGATGCAAACTCCCGAGGAGACAAGGATTTATCCCGTGGTTCGGCAAGATCGTTAAGATCTTCCTACATCCACGTTGTGGCACCCACCAAAGGGTTTTGCCACACCCAAGTCACCGAGATGAGGGGTCTTCACTATTCCTCTCCGTTCGCCTCCTTGGCAAGGTGGAGCTCAAGCCTTGTACAACTTCGACCTTCCGGGCTTCCACAAACGCCTTGGTAAGCTCCGGAAGTCTCTTCACGATTACAACACCAAGGGCACTCCCTTGAGGCTCTCACACTAACCTAGAGAGTCCACTCACCCAGAATGGTGGCACACAAGCTCTCTCTCTAGCTAGTTCTAGCCTAAACCTTGGTGTAGAGATGATCGAAATGGTGTGGAAGTGATTGCTCTTGGCCTTGAACACTTGTGGATGTGTTGGTAGCTTCTGGTGATCAAGACTTGACGAAATGACAGGGTTAGGGGGTATTTATAGCCAGCCTCCCCGAAATAGCCGTTGGAAAAGTAGGCTGACAGAACTTTACTGTGAACACCGGATGATTCGATGTCTCCCCTTTAGTTATCATCGGTCTAATTACTTTGGCTGACGTCATTGTGTCAGATATGACCGTTGTTAGACCGATGTTGCTCCTGTCTTCTCATCGGATGATCCGGTGGCTCTTCCTCCAGAATTTGCTTAATCTTGATGCTTACTGGAGTGATTGACCGATGTGTGTAAGTCTGTACATCGGATGATCCGGTGCTACACTTGGTCCAATGGTATTGCAAATTGTACTGATGGACCGATGTCACTGAGCCATTCACATCGGATGATCCGGTGAGTACATGTTCTGAGGTCTTCTTCTTCAGTTGAACCAACTCGACCGATGTGTACATTTCTGAAGTCATCGGTTGATCCAGTGAGTTGATTTTGTTTGCTTCGAGTTGTTTTGAGTGAATCTTTTGTGTCTTGCTTAGATGACCTCTTAGACATTTGTTTCATAAGCCTCTCTGATGATCTTCAAGCATTGTATGTTGTCAACTTATGGTTGAGTGACTTAGACATGAGAGCTTTCACTTCTTGTCTTTATCTCATTGATTTGATATCAAAAGTTGATTGTATATGGGTCTCCAATGACATATTCATTTCATTTTATTGAGTGATTATGGGGACCTTGCATTCACAAATTCATTAGTAAAGTTCAATGGTTGTCATTAATCACTGAAATCGTACTTCATGGGGGGCCTAGATGCTTTCAGTAGTGTCGAGAGATCTGCCGGATCAAAACCACCGACAGCGATCTTCATTTTAAGGGGGGTAGGTTTGTAACACCCTCATTTTCATGCATCATGCATTGCATAAATTCATATACATGTTTAACATTAATCCACATAAAAAGGAACAAGTTTCAAATGAATTAGAAGCAAAACAACACTTAGAAGTCTGTAGGGGTAAAGACTTGTCCGGTTTGCACCCCGGACTAGTCCGGTTTCCCTCTCTATTGTCCTTTAGACTTGTCCGTTTTTGCTACGGACTAGTCCGATTAAGTCTCTGCTCCATTCTAGACTTATCCGTGATTGAGTGCGGACAAGTCCGATCTTTGGTCCAGTTTTCGAATAAGTTGTCAAATCCCCAGACTTGTCCGATCCATGTTGGACTTGTCTGTTTATTTCTCTGGAAAAGACCGGATTTGTCCGGACCTCCTACGGACTTATCCATTTTTGCCTCTGTCCAACATCGGACTAGTCCGAACCTTTCAGCAGACTTGTCTGGTATGCCCGACTCGGATTCAATCTTTTCCTCCACAATTTGTTATTGGGTATTTACCTTAATTGGGCCCAAGAACGTCGTGCCTAACCCCTATGGAGCCCATGTGGGGCCCCTACACGGCCTCCACCCACCCCAAACTCAAAATCCATCAAACCCTAGCCCTCCACCCTTATATAAACAACCCCACCTCTTGACTTTACATCCTTTTGCCTTAATTGAAAGACCACAAACCCTAGTTCACGGAGAGCCGCCATCAATGAGGGAGAAGGAGATCCCGAGCAAGAAGAAGAAGAGGAGGAAACGAAAGAGCATCAAGTAAACAAGATCTTCATCGATTTTGCATTCTTCGTCGTCAATTCACCCTCAACTCTTCATCATCAACCCTAGATCGTCAAGATCCAAGTTCCACCTTCAATTCTTCATCTTTAGAGTTCTAAACATGCGGTATACCTTCTACTTTCTCTTTTTCCACGTCAATTCAACCCCAATTCTATCATATCAGAAAAACCCTAATTTGAAGTATGTCCAGGGCGGACTAGTCCGGCCCCTGAAACCGGACTTGTTCGGCCTCTAAATCTGAATTGTGCTGAATTAATTCTAAATTGACTCGAATCAATTCCAAGCATGTCCAAACTTGTTAAAAACTATTAAAACCAGTTAATCAACATTAATAGCAACTCGTTAACCAGTTTCACTTCATAATTGCATTAATCATGCATGTCATGACATATTGAGTACTATATGAACATTATTTGATTGTAATTACTATTTTGTATGTTCATTGCATGGAATAGAAGATTTTGCGCTAGAGAGTGCTGTAGAGGACCTCCAGTACCAGAATTTTGAAGTCTTTGGTCCCAATCAAGCCCAAGAGCAAGGCAAGTGTCCTAGAACATATTGATCTTGTTTTGACAATAAATGTTTTGTTTGCAAAATTGCATGCTTGTGTCAATTTGATGGGAATCCTATGGTAGGAAGTTTACTAGTTTTGTATGACCATCCTTGTCACCTGGAATACATGGTACAGAGTTGGGAAAGGCTTTTTACCTTTTTGCTTTGCTTAATTAATTGGGATAAGATAACAACTATATCTTTTAATTATGCATTAATGAGATTATGGTTAATATGACATGGTAATGGGTGATCTAAGCAAGCATGGTATGTGGATGGGTTAGATGTTATGGTTGTTTGGTTTGCTTTAGATCTAAGGACCAGTTTGTGGAGTGACCATCCAGGATTTACAGTGCCACCACGAGGCCAAGTATGGGTGCGGTGTAGCGGATTAATTAGGGTATTGCTAGTATTGAGCGGATCATTTGGCGCACCAGGGAAGGGGAGTCGGATTGGGTTTGGATATGGTTGGCGGGACTCCTTGGGATCCGAATGGCACAAGAGGGGTCCCTTGTTTGAAGATGTGCTCAGTTAGAGACATCACTACCGGTGAAACCTTAGTGGGTCCGTATATGCTAGTAGTCCCTTTGTAAAGGCTATTTTGTGATCTCTTGGCCACACACCTAAGGAAGTGTGAGATGGCATAATTGAGATTCTATAGTCATCGAAAGGTTATGAAATCACAAACACATGGGTAAAGTGGTACAAACTCTACAGAGTATTTAAAACTGTCATGATAGTCGTGCTCCTAGTTAAGAGCAACATGGACCCTCACATGATTAGAGGGAAACTTGGGATTTGGGATGGTTTGGTACTCGTTATGGTCGATAATATGGTTATGGTTAGTTATGAATTGAATTGTGGTATTGGATATGGTTGATGGTAATAATCTGGTATATGGATGATGGTAATGAAATATGGAGTGGCATTATGGTAATTACATGGTTTATTGTGGGTTTACCTCACATACATTTAATATATTGCTTTTCAAATGTTTTAATGTACTTTTCAGCACTTAGCCTTTATTATTGTCGTCGTTTGAATCAGCTACATGTCATACTTTCCATACTTGTTGCGTACGACATGTACTCACCCTTGCAATTCCCCCACCAACAGTTTCAGGTGATGTTTGGGAGTATCATGAGGATAATGCAGAGTACTAGGTTGTGTGCTGCTGTCGACTTTCCTGTGGTGTTGCTTGGAGCCGTGCTACTCTTTATGCTTAGTTTGCTTAGTTTCATAACTAGATTATCTCAGCTGCAGTTATAATTCAATAATGATAGTTAGAGTTGCAATATGAAGATTATTTGGATATTGTAACAAAAGTACTTATTTAATAATTTGCGTTATGGTAATTATTTGTATATCGTTTGTGATGCACTTGTGTATGTGTGTTGAACATCCTGGGTACACATATACTGCACTTGGTTCATTTTTCGAAACCGGGTGTCATAGTATATGTCTATTGGTACCCAGCATAACGAGTACCCTCGCGCACAAGCTAGGGCTGCCTAGGTACCCCGCCTTCCGCAGAGGCAGGGTCCAAGGGTGCCATGTGTTCAGAAGACCCGGACCCATCAGCCTCAGATACGGGGTCTGGGGTACCTGCAAGAGACCCCGAAGAAGAGTTCATCTCCCCCTCAGAGACGAGCTCTCAAGCAGCCACGTGTCCAGCCGGGAGGATCCCTCTCCCCCGTGAGACAGGGCTCCGGAGCTGCCATGTGGTCCGATGAATGTGGCCTAGAGGGGGTGAATAGGCCTTTTGAATTTCCTACACACTTAATAAATTCGTCAAAAACGATGGACCGGACTAGTCCAGTTATGTGGACAGGCTAGTCCGGTGTTCTCAAACTTGTGAGTTGATTAAGTGTTATTTGGGAAACTAGGTTCTTCTAGCAGCGGAAAGGAGAACAACAGATTCTTTGTCTTAAGATTATTGTATGAATGCACGTAGAAACTTATAAGCAACTTAATTGATGTTTAGTAATCAAGTGATCTAGTGAACGAAAAGTAAAGTAAATGAGGCACAAGAGACAAGCGAATTTTTACCGAGGTTCAATCTCACCACGAGATCTACGTCCTCATTGAGGAAGCTCACACAAAGCCGGGTCTCCAACCCTTTCCCTCTTCAAGTCACCACGAAGGCCGACTTGATTCCACTATCACGGGTAATCACCAAGTTTGTGGTACAACCTCACACGTTAAGGGCTCCCACGATCACAGTGTACTTTGAAGTCCAGAAAGTCTGCCGGACTAGTCCGGTACTGTGTGAAGGTGGACTTCAGAAAGTTCAACAGACTAGTCCACGGACTAGTCCGATCTCCACGGATGGGAGACTCTAGAAAGTTCAACGGACTAGTCCGGTGGACACACGGACTAGTCTGATCTCCCAATATGATAGATTCCAGAAAGTGAAACGGACTAGTCCGATCCATGATCGGACTAGTCCGGTGCATTGTGAAAGTTAGGTTAATATTAAATCCTTACCCCAGCGCAAAGTTGTGAGCTCTTGGAGTGTGTCTTTTATACACTCCCTATACATTTAAAATCTAATTTGATCTTCCAAGCTCCATCAAAGTATCCCTCTTTGGACACCACTCCATTTTTCACCTTTTTGTGTGCACCGAGATGTTTCACTTGTTTGTCCCGCAATCATCTCAATAGATTCATTAGGATCTCATACGTTTGTCATCAATTATCCAAAACCCACAAGGGATATCCTAGATGCACTTACAATCTCCCCCTTTTTGGTGATTGATGACAACCGTTTGAGATATCACAAATGAGAGTAAAATTTTGATTTTCATAAGGTGTGCACATATGAGAATAACGATAAATCCACAAAAAGCTTCTCACATATGCACAAACCTTATGGTGGGGTGCCTAACAGGTGTGTGATCAACAAAGTGTGATGAAATAAAGATAATCAACAATGAGCATAAAGATTATCATTCAAGCAACAATAAGCATCACACATAAGAAAAGAAATAGTGCATTACAAGGTTTTAAAAAATAAGTACATGTCCTCGATCACAACAGCATAAGGACTACAACTAGAGATAGTCTCAAACTACTAGTCTCAATCTCTCCCCCTTTGGCATCAAGGCACCAAAAAGGGAAAAATTGAGGGGAATCACTCATCGCCGCTCTCTTCTTCAGTTTCAGTTCGGTGGTCGTCTTCACCACCATCATCATTCGCCAGAGCAGGATCTTCCTCGGAGCCCTCGAAGGCGGGCGGGGATCCAACCGGCTCAATCTCCAGCTTGTCACAGATAGCTTTGATATTGGCATTGACATATTGTTGGTGTTTCTTCTGCCTGACTTCAATCTTGCGGCAGCATGCAAAGATAGAGGTGAGCATTTTGAGAAAACCACCGGAGGATTCATGGACAGGTGTAGAGCCAGGAGGAGCAGCTTCAGATCTTGTGGCATTCACATCCTGAGTTTGTTTAGTCCTCCTCTCAGGTTCAGGGGAGGAAGGTGCATTAGGAGCTAAGGGTAGAGTCTACTCGGTGGGCCTTTGCGGCTTCAACCCCGCATGAGTGACATCCTTGACAAACTCAAGTCCCGTCACCTTCTCAATCATGAACATAATGTACGGGGTATACCCGCAAGATCTATTGGGAGTGATTGAGATGTTCACAATGTCATTGTAGATGTACTCAAAGACATTGAATGGTCTCCTTCCACTAATGACCTTTGTTAGGGTCCTCAAGGTTCCTTGTATAGTCCCTGCATCTCCATGATTCGGGGCTATAGTCTTCCTCAAGATTCTGTTGAGGACCACAAAGAAAGGCTTCAGATATTTGTTGTTGGGAGGCACATAGGGCATCCTTGTGTCATAGAGGAACTTGAGCTCATCCTTCTCCAAGGGTTGCAAATTATGGATGACAAGATCATGATCCAGAGTATGTTCAAGGTGAAGAATCCTTGCAAACTCATCATAAGTAACACTATACTTGGAACCATGGGTCATCCAAGTAAGACTGTCTCCATCACCCCGAGCAAAGTAGAGGGTAGAGTAGAATTGGGTGATGATCTCATTGTTCCAGTCATTCTCAAAAGAAAACAGTTCCTTCAGTCCGTGCCTCTCCAGAGCCTCAACCACCTCACGGAAGGCGGGATATTTCTTCGACTGCATGTACCCAATGTTCACCCATTGACTCTTCACAACGGGATTCTTCATCTTCATGTACACATGCTCGTAGTAGTCGGCATGGAAGTTACTCCAAAATCTTGGGTCAGAGCATTGCTGAGGTTGATTATACACATTAATCTTCCTGAAGCTATCGGCAAGCTCACCCCCTTTTCCGGTGAAATCTTCACTGGAACGCTGCCTGTTGCGGTGACTTGGGTTTTTCATCTTCAGGGGCCCAATGGGTCTACTAGCAAGCCCCTTCCCTTTGTTGAGAGTCCTCTTTGGCCCTGAAGAGCTCTCACCAGCTTTTCCTTGGGCCTTCTTAACAACCACCCTCCTCTTCTTGGGCAAATTGTTGTCGGAGGGTGGAGAGTGCACATTGACATCATGTCTTTTTTTCATGTACCTCTCCTTGGCTCTTCTCGCCTTCTCACGTTCAACTTCTTCATCAACGTGGAAAGAACTGTCATCTGAGCTTGAAGACATCGTGCCTAACAAGGAGTTCATGGATTAGATAAGAATGAACCAAGGATCAAGGTCAAATTAGGGTTCAGATGTCAGAGACCGGACTTGTCCGGGTTCATAGTGCGACTTGTCCGGCATACCGGACTTGTCCGTCTCTGAGCACCGGACTAGTCCGGCTTGGCAAGAACCCTAATGATTTCCTTGAATTCCAAAACTTCTATCTAAGGATACAAAATGACATGGAGGTGGTAGTAATACATCTATGAAGCCAATGCATAACCTTGGAATCAAAGGAAATGAGCTAGAATGAGAAAAGTTGATATTTTGGTTTTAGGGTGAAATTTACCGAGATTCGAACATGCGCGGTGAAGGAGCAAGAGTTTGTTCGGATGATTCCGGAGGGGAGATTCCACTCGATGAGGAGGGGATTTCCCACGGAGAAAGCTTCGATTTTGAGGGCTCAACTCAAAGATCTCTTTGGGGGCTAGGGTTTAGGAGGGAAGAGGAGAGGTGAGGACTCAACACGAAGTGGAGGGAGGTTTGAAATTTTGATTTGGGCCAACCAGCTGCTTATATACACGGCCGACCGGACTAGTCCGGTTCCCCTGAAAAACCTAGGAAAGAGAGACTGTCCAGACTAGTCCGGTGGCAAACCTGACTAGTTCGGTGCCCCTCGAAAACCTAAGTATTTAGAGATATTTAATAGTGATCCAAGGACAAGTTTTGCAAATAATCTTGGTACTTATGACCAAAAGGCAATCAACAATGAAAAGTGGTCATAAACTCCAAGATTTCTTCATTAAAATTAGTTTTCTTAGAAGAAAAAGAGGTGAGGAGCAGTTTTTAACAATAAAATGCGATGTTTGAAGTTTCAACCAGGTATGCAACGTTTCAAGCCACATTTCGAGAGTCAAGAATATTAAGTTCATTTCTAAGCTCACAAAACCTTTTCTCATCTAATGATTTGGTGAAAATATCTGCAAGTTGTTTTTCAGTCCTAACATGTGAAATAGCAATGTCACCTTTTAATGAATGATCTCTAAGAAAATGATGATGGATATCTATGTGCTTAGTTCTTGAGTGCTCTACAGGGTTGTGTGCAATTTTTATAGCACTTTCATTATCACATAGAAGCGGGATATGGCTAAGATTGTAGTCGTAGTCCCTAAGAGTCTGTCGCATCCAAAGTAGTTGTGTGCAACAACTACCGGCTGCAACATACTCTTCTTCCGTTGTGGAAAGAGCAATGGAGTTTTGCTTTTTAGATGACCAAGAAACTAGGGACCTACCAAGAAAGTGACAAGTCCCTGACGTGCTCTTTCTATTGACTTTGCATCCTGCATAGTCGGCATCGGAATACCCTATCAAGTTAAACTTGGATCCTTTGGGATACCAAAGTCCCAAGTTGGGTGTGTGCACAAGATACCTTAGGATTCTTTTTGCAGCAATTAAGTGACACTCTTTAGGTGCGGCTTGAAACCTTGCACACAAGCAAACACTAAGCATATTATATGGCCTAGATGCACATAAATAAAGTAAGGAACCGATCATGGACCGATATACCTTCTGGTCCACATTTGGACCGTCTTCATTGAGGTCGAGATGTCCATTAATGGCCATGGGTGTCTTGATGGTCTTGGCTTTGTCCATATTGAATTTCTTGAGAATGTCCTGTGTATATTTGGTTTGGCTTATAAATGTACCTTCTCTTAGTTGCTTCACTTGGAATCCCAAGAAGAACTTCAATTCGCCCATCGTTGACATCTCGAACCTATCTGTCATAATTTTGCTAAATTCTTCACAGAAAGATTTGTTAGTGGATCCAAAGATAATGTCATCAACATAAATTTGACATACGAATAGATGATCATCACAGTGTTTAGTGAAAAGTGTATAGTCAGCTTTGCCAATTTTGAAACCATTTTGAGTCAAAAAATCTCTAAGGCACTCGTACCAAGCTCGAGGAGCTTGTTTGAGGCCATAGAGAGCCTTACGCAGTTTGTAGACATGATCGGGATACTCTTGGTCTTTGAATCCTGGTGGCTGCTCCACATAAACTTCCTCCTTGATTGGACCGTTTAGGAAAGCGCTTTTGACGTCCATTTGACATAGCTTAAAATTATGGTGAGTAGCATATGCCAATAAAATACGAATGGACTCAAGTCTAGCTACAGGAGCGAAAGTTTCATCAAAGTCCAAACCTTTGACCTGAGAATAACCTTTGGCCGCCAATCTCGCTTTATTTCTTGTTACTACTTTATGTTCATCTTGCTTGTTCCGAAAGACCCATTTAGTTCCAACGATGTTCGTCTTTGGTCTCTCCACCAGCTCCCACACTTCATTTCTCTTGAAGTTGTTCAACTCCTCTTGCATCGCCATCACCCAGTCTGGATCCCTTAAGGCTTCTTCTACCCTGTATGGTTCCAGAAAAGACACAAAAGAATAGTATTCACAGAAATTTGCAACTCGAGATATAGTAGTTACTCCCTAAGCAATATCTCCAATGATATTATTGACAGGATGGTCTCTTTGCACACTCTGATGCACTCTTGGGTGTGCAACTTGTGTTATTGCTTGTTCTTCATTATCTTCATGTTCATTGTCTCCCCCTAGATCATTGCTCCCATGATTATCTTGATATTCTTGATTTTCCTCATCCTGATCTTGTGAAGGTGATCCCCCTTGATCATTGCCTCCGTGTTGAGGTTCATCTTGTGCATTTGAGTCGAATGTTCACTCTTGTCGTAAGATATCACCAAGTCTCATTTTCTTTAGTGCTTCATATGGAGCTTCCTCTTTATCTAGCACACACTTATCAACTTGCTCCACTTGTGAGCCGTTAGATTCATCGAACACTATGTCACATGCTACTTCAACAAGGCTGGACACCTTGTTGAAGACACGATAGGCGTAGGCATTCGATTCATAACCGAGCAAGAACCCTTCATTGTACTTTGAAGCGAACTTTGAGGCCCTCGGTTTCTTGTTCAGAATAAAACATTTACAACAAATACTTTGAAATAAGAAACATTAGGCTTTTTACCAGTAAGGAGCTCATATGGAGTTTTCTTCAGTAGTCGGTGGAGATATAGCCGATTTGTAGCATGACAAGCGGTGTTCACCGCTTCTGCCCAAAATTGATGTGATGTCTTGTATTCATCCAACATAGTTCTGGCCATTTCGATCAATGTTATGTTCTTCCTTTCGGCCACTCCATTTTGTTGAGGGGAGTAGGGTGCCGAGAACTCATGCTTTATCCCTTCTTCATCGAGAAACTCTTCAACTTGGAGGTTCTTGAATTCTGTCCCATTGTCACTCCTGATGTTCTTTATGGTTGATGAGAATTCATTCTGAGCTCTCTTTAAGAACTTCTTGAGGATCCCCTAAGTTTCTGATTTATCATACAAGAAAAATACCCAGGTAAATCTTGAAAAATCATCAACAATTACTAAACCATATTTGTTACCGCCGATGCTGATGTACGAAATTGGACCAAAGAGATCCATGTGTAGGATTTCCAGCGGTCTTTCGGTAGTCATCACATTCTTGGCGGGGTGCGGTGCTCCGACTTGTTTTCCTGCTTGACAAGCGTTGCACGGCCTGTCTTTTTCAAAAACCACATCCTTAAGACCACGGATGTGACCACATTAGAAGTTTTTGCAGATTTCTCATCCCAACATGGGCTAGCCGTCTATGCCACAGCCATCCCATGTTGGTCTTAGCAACCAAGCAAGTGTTGAGTTCGGCTTTATCTTTGTTGAAGTCAACAAGATAAAGCTTGCCCTTCAACATTCCCTTAAATGCAATGGAGCCATCGCTTCTTCTAAAAACGGTCACACCCTCATTAGTGAATAAACAGTTGTAACCTTTGTCGCATAGTTGAGATATTGACAAAAGGTTATAATCTAGAGAATATACATGTAAAACATTAGATAAGGTATGTTGAGAGGATATTTCAATGTTACCGCTACCAAGGACCTTTCCTTGGCTGTTGTCTCCGAAGTATATGCCTTCACTTGGATCCTTGTTATACTCATACTCCACAAACATACCTCTCTCTCTGGTCATGTGATTTGTGCATCCGCTATCTAGCACCCATTTAGATCCATTGGAGGAGTAAGCCTGCAAAAAAGAATTATTCTTTGGTTTTAGGTACTCAAGCTTGCTTGGGTCCTCTCAGGTTAGTCACAAGAGTTTTGGGCACCCACACACAAGTTTTCAAGTTCTTGTGGCGTGGCCCTGTATATTTAGCAATGACTTTTCCATGTTTGGCTTTCATAAAAACATATGAAGCATCAAATGTACGAAACAATATTTGTAAATCAGATTCATGGGATTTTTCTTTAACAAAGACAATTCTATTCTTAGCATGATTAGGAGTTGACATGTGTTTGTTTCTGTCAAAACCAAGGCCATCTTTGACATTAGGAGATCTAGTGACCATATATGCACTATGTGCATATTTGATCTTCTCCTTATCAAATATGCCGCTTGGAGAGGCATGCATATTATGAGAAGTTGAAGTATTAGAAATAACATTCTTCTTACTAGAGCAAGTGCAAGTTCCGATTGTTGTCGAACTCATATCTCTGGAGGAAGAGCTCTTGGAGGAAGAGGAGTCACTTTGCTTGAGCGACTCAACTTGCACCTCAAGGATCTTGTTAACTTTTGACAAGTTAGCAATTTCTTCCTTGATTGCAATATGCGAGTCTTCTAGCTTTGAGTAAGTTTCCTTACTCAAGGCTAGCTCAACCTCAAGAAACTCGTTCTTCTCTCTTTCAAGCTCGAGAAGCTTTTCAACTTCTTGATATCTCTTCCTTTCACGGATGAGCATATCTTCTTATCGGTTAAGAAGTTCCTCCTTTTCAAAGATTTTGTTCGACAACATTTCCATTTTCTTTAGAGCAATTTTACTTAGTCCTCTAAACATTTCTTCATTATCACTAGAGCTATCAAAGTCATCAATAGAGGAATTTAGTGTAGGAGGAGTGAGTCGTACCTTTTTCTTGCCTTCCTTAGCCGTAAGGCAAGTGTGGTTGTTCATATCTCGTCCTCCCATGTTTGGGAAGAGTGTGGCTTTCATAGTAGGTTTCTTGACTGCGATAGTGGCTATCTCTTCTTCTTCATCGGAGGAGGACTCGTCGTTTGAGTCCCACTCCTTGCCAATATGAGCTTGATGGGCTTGTCTTCTTTTTCTGAAATTTTTCTTTTCTTGAGGTCTTGTTTCCCTCTTCTTTTTATTTTCCTCATAGGGGCAGTCTACCATGAAGTGACCATACTCTCCGCAGTTGTAGCAAGTGCGTCGAGCCTTGGATTTTCCTTTATCCTTGCTCTTGCCTTCATTTGAATTGTTGCTGTGTCTTCTTTTCATCATGCATTTGAACTTCTTGATAAATAGTACCATTTCTTCATCATCAAGATCAATGCTCTCGTCGCTTGTATGCCCATCGTCTTGGTCTTCACGAGTTTCCTTAAGTTTGGGTCTGCACGTTGCTTTGAGAGCAACTTCTTTCTTCTTGGAAGAGGTGAGTTCGGTTAAGTCATTGACGTATTGATCCTATTTCTCCATCATTTCATGATTTATGATCTTCCCCAATAACTCATCCGGAGTCATTTTGTGAAATCCGGGGCTTTCTCTAATCATCAAGCAAAGTGTAACATTTCTTGGCATGAAGGCTCTAATCATTCTCTTGACCACCTCGTGATCCGTCTATTTCTTACTTCCATAGGCACGAATTTTGTTGATGAGTGCCTTCATCCGGTTGTACATGTCTTGAGGTGATTCGCCTTCTTCAATAGCAAATCTCCCCAACTCTCCTTCAAGCATCTCGATTTTAGCTTCACGAACCGACCTATTTCCTTCGTGAGTTGTCTTGAGTGTATCCCAGATTTCTTTTGCACTTTCTAAGCCATCGATCTTGGTGAATTCCTCTCTGCTTAGTAATGACGTGATCACGGTGACGGCTTGTGCATTTCTGTGAATCTCTTGTTCTTGTTCTGGGGTGAGTTCGTCATCCGTGTCCGGGATATCTATGCCAGTGCAAACAATGTGCCACAGACTAGGATTTAGGGATATTAGATGCATCTTCATGTTGTACTTCCACATGGCATAGTCACTTCCGTCAAACTGTGGAGGCTTTCCCATAGGAATGGAGAGATAGTGATTGTTTGAATTGAGACGGTTGTAGTTGTAAGGATGTCGGGAGTAGTCGTGATGACCACTCTCCGTCGTCTTCTCTTATTCTTTTCCTTTTTGTCCTAGCAGTTTCTTTCTCAGGAGTGCCTTTAGTTGTCGCACTTCTTCATCATCATGTGGGCTTTCTTTCAGCACATCGAAGGCTTTAGCTTCTTGTTCTTCCTCATTGATGTTCATCTTCGAGATATTGTTGTTCTTCTTAGAGGCCATTGATCTCTCCGAGATGTGAGTCTCGTTGGCGGAGAACATGGCTCTGATACCAATTGAATGTGACCTAGAGGGGGGTGAATAGGCCTTTTGAATTTCCTGCACACTTAATAAATTCGTCAAAAACTTGATGGACCGGACTAGTCCGATTATGTGGACGGACTAGTCCGGTGTGCTGAAACTTGTGAGTTGATTAAGTGTTATTTGGGAAACTAGGTTCTTCTAGCAGCGGAAAGGAGAACAACAAATTCTTTGATTTAAGATTATTGTATGAATGCACGTAGAAACTTATAAGCAACTTAATTGATGTTTAGTAATCAAGTGATCTAGTGAACAAAAAGTAAAGTAAATGAGGCACAAGAGACAAGCGAATTTTTACCGAGGTTCGATCTCACCACGAGATCTACGTCCTCGTTGAGGAAGCTCACACAGAGCCGGGTCTCCAACCCTTTCCCTCTTCAAGTCACCACGAAGGCCGACTTGATTCCACTATCACGGGTAATCACCAAGTTTGTGGTACAACCTCACACGTTGAGGGCTCCCACGAGAATTATAACGAAGAGGCGATCAAATACACTTGAAAGTATTACAATGCAGAGTAAAAGTGTAGAAAGATCAAACCCCAAGAGCTCGCAACGAAGGAACAACGATCTCCCAATCCTGAATCCAAGTGTCCTAATGATTTGACTCTTTTTTGCACCTTAGATGTGTGGGGAGATGTTTTTTAGGCTCTTGGGATGAAGTGGTGGAACTAGGGTTTGTGTTTGCAGCAATATTCGATGTGTATATATTTTGGAAGGTCGTGGATTCTATATTTATATGGTTTCCAAAAAGTTACCATTGAAAAACCCTAACACCGGACTAGTCCGGTGCAAGTCCGGACTTGTCCGATCACAGTGTACTTTGAAGTCCAGAAAGTCTGCCGAACTAGTCCGGTCCAAGCTCGGACTAGTCCGGTACTGTGTGAAGGTGGACTTCAGAAAGTTCAACGGACTAGTCCGACCTTCACAGATGGGAGACTCCAGAAAGTTCAACGGACTAGTTCGGTGGACACACGGACTAGTCTGGTCTCCCAATATGATAGATTCCAGAAAGTGAAATGGACTAGTCCGGTCCATGATCGGACTAGTCCGGTGCATTGTGAAAGTTAGGTTAATCTTAAACCCTTACCCCAGCGCAAAGTTGTGAGCTCTAGGAGTGTGTCTTTCATACACTCCCTATACATTTGAAATCTAATTTGATCTTCCAAGCTCCATCAAAGTATCCCTCTTTGGACACCACTCCATTTTTCACCTTTTTGTGTGCACTGAGCTGTTTCACTTGTTTGTCCTGCAATTATCTCAATAGATTCATTAGGATCTCATATGCTTGTCGTCAATTAGCCAAAACCCACAAGGGATATTCTAGATGCACTTACATCCGAGACATCAGACGGGCCACCTCCCATATAGGCGGGCTCAGGCGCTGCCACGTGTCCCACAAGAAGGGAACCAACTTCCTCCACGGAGGTGTGCTCTCGAGATGCCACGTGGTCTGCAAGACGGGACCCGATCTCATCCACAGAGGTGAGCTCCCAAGCTGCCACGTGGTCCGCATGATGGGACCCGACCTCCTCCGCAGAGATGAGCTTGCGAGCTATCACATAGTCCAGCCACTTGCCATGGACAGAGAGTTTTGGGAGTTAAGAGGGCGGTGCGCCTTGTCCCTGTCAAGGATTGAAGATACGCGGATTCTCCAGACGCATGGCGCGGAGCACGCCTAATGTCAGGTACCACTACGACCAATTGCATCGCAGTGAAGATGTCGCAGGCCTGTCCCACTCCGCCAAGTGGGTAGCTTATGGCGACAGAGACAGTTGGACGGGATATCCCCTGCCATTGTCAACAACGGTGCATGGGCTACTGACGACTCAGGCAGCAAGACGGTGAGTCTTCAAGGCCACGGTCAGAGCAGGCTTATGCGAGAAGCCTTAGATCTTTAGGATAAGATCGCCCCAGGACCACCTGTTGGGCCCCAGACCCCACTTGTAAGGCATCTGGCCTTAGCTACAAAAGGCCCGAACCACCGCCATTACAAAGGACCCAACGTCGAATCCTCGACACACACACACGCATACACATCCACTAGCAATACAAACCACCGTGGAGTAGGGTGTTATGCTCCCTGCGGCCTGAACCACATAAAAACCACTGTCTCATATTCTCTCACGCGCTCGCACACTTAATTGAGGCCTAAGGCCCGTCGAACAAGAACCTCTACAGGATGCTCCTAAGCAGATCCGGGGGAAGTGTCGCATTAACACTTCGACATTTGGCGCGCCAGGTAGCGGCTTTTTCCCTCAAAAATATGGTAGTGCTTTCACCACCATGGTCTTCATCATGCCCGTCAAAGGCGGTTTCTGCGACCATCGTCCGGTCACCAGATCCGTCGCCCGAGTGGTGCTCTCTGGTCCGTCACGCCCCCGTGCAGGTACAGCTTGTCAGGACGGGACGTCGGGACACATCTCGGTCTAGTCGGCCCCTCCGGCACCACTAGCAGCAAGCCCGGAGAGTGCTCTGGCAGCGGCCAGAGCTCTTCTCCACCACCCACCGTTGCTGAATGCTTCCCAGGGAGTGGCTCAGCAGTGGGTCCAAGACATCAACCACTTCGTCATCGCGGCCATCAAATCCGCCAACAGGGGAAGGCGTCGCGTGTCACTGTCACGCACGCCATCCATCAACCATCGCACCGCTAACTCCAGATCTACCATGCCAACCAGCGCTGGCAAGATCCCCATGGAGGACCTGAGGGCTAAGCTTGACCGTTGTTTAGGATCGAAGAGCACGTGTAAAGCTACCAGAGGGGGCTGTGAATGGTAGATTAAAACTTTTCAGCAGAAGCAACGAAAAACCCCTCGGCAGAAAAACGATATGTTAAAGAAATCATGTGTGTGACTAATCTAAAGGTGATAAATTGTAACTAAAATAGTATAGATTGTAGAGAATCAAGCCACGAAGACGTCACAACAAGAATCACGAAAATCCGTCAAGAAAAACTCAAGTTACGATCGAAAGATCAAACATAGGTCAATATATTTTACCCAAGAAAAACAGTTCTGAAATACTGCAAAGAAACTTGTGTAGATCCAAATCCACAAATCCAATGACCGTGAAATTTTCACAGATGATAGAACATCAAGTGGTGAAGACAACCCTAAAAGAATTACATCAATCGGATCTGTAAAACTCGAGTAATGATAAAACCACAGAAAAAAGGTAGTGATGTATAGAGACTCGACGAGAAAGACTTGAAGGAAATAAGTCGGACGAACAAGGTATAAATGTTCCTTCAAACTACGAATTTTATTGATCAAAACACAAGAGAAACAGCCTAAAAGTTCTCCCACGAGCTCTGGCCTCCCTTGCTTATATAACCAGCCCTTAGGCCAACCCAAACTTAACTAGGACTGTAATCCTACTCAATTCATGAATCGAAACATTCCATAACTACTCAAGACTCTTCTATACGCAGATAGAAGTAATCTTAAGACTTCCAAACATCTTAGAAACGTATTTCACATTCCTAAAACAACTCAAATTCGTGACCCACACGAAATCCTATCATAACCAACTCAAAACTTTCCATATTTGAGTCAAACACGACTCAGCCGCAGCCTGAGTCCATAACCTAGTCGGTTGGACCTTTCCGACCAATTTTCTACATCCACATCTCTTCATCATGCCTTGGAAACATGTAGCCACGTCCATGTACTCCTTGCACACGTGCAAACATCTTCCAACGACGTCCATGATACCTTCATATGCAATGTTCTTGATCCAAACATGCTGCATGACCTCCCGACCAACTCAACCACAATTCCTCCCGAACTTGGTTGTTGAACCTCATCTTATCTCTAAGACTAGTTCAATGGATCCCGTCACCATCCATGTCTTGAACTCAAGCAACACCTGCACATGAGTAAACAACCGATACTTCCGAGCACAAGTCCTCGACTTGACTCTCATTAGTTCCAAAACCACAACACCTTACGTGAGCACCTCACGTAAGCATGTTGCAAACCATAGCAAAATGATATCAACCATGATCAGCCAAAACACACCAAAAACTTAGTAAATGAATACTAAGAAAACTTTGCATAATCCAAAAAGAAAGTTTGAAACATTGCAAGTTAAAAGCAGAACTACTGCGATCGAGCTATGAACCTTGCCAAAGCTAACCAGAGCTTACCAAAACTAACAAGATGTAGCGCCGGAACTTACCAAAGCTAGCAGGACCTAGCGTCGGAGTTAACCAAAGCTAGTCGGACCTAGCGCTAGAGCTTACCAAAGCTAGTTGGACCTAGAGCCGCAGCTAACCAAAGCTAGTTGGATCTATTGTCAGACCTTCCTAGAGCTCGGAACTAGATGATAAAGGTGCTTTGGTAGTATTCAAAACTTTTATCGCCATAGCCAATGTATTCAGCACACATAGGTCTCACAATATCCCCCTTGATGAATGCATTGGCAACACCACTTAAAATCCGAACATTGGCATGAAAAGATTTGAAAACAATTTATCTCCCTTTTTGAAAATCAAATGAGATAGAAATAAATTTGTCCCCCTTGAATACTTCTCCCCCTTTGACAATGTATTCAGCAAGGTACAAAAGAGAAATTTTAATTTGTTATGAGCACATTATCACATATACCTATAAAACAAAGCTCATCCAAGTCATACTATCAAGTAACTTACACTATCATAACAATGAGATACATAAAGTAGTGTAAGCCATGCTAGAGATCAAATGTAATTTTCAATTTTAGCAAGTCATGATCTTACAAACTTGACTATTTCAAAACCTAAAAGCATGACACTTGTTGCTGGATTTTATTATTTTTCAAAGCACAAATTTAGATCATATGATATTTGCAAGAGATTATATGTGCATCTACCTTATTCTAACCAACCAAGCCAAGCCTATGTCATTTGACAATCAGAAGCTTAAGGACATGGTTTTATTCATACACAACTTCTTCCAAGTTCATATCTAAGTGCAATGATAATCCATCTCAAAAGAAGAAGTGCAATGCATGCATATTCTCTTGATATTTTCTCATTTTTTTCATTTGAACATAAAAGCTCAACATGTGGATAGTTGATTGATTAATTTTTCATTATTAGAAGCACTTGTGAGCATGCAACAAGTTCACAACAGCAAGAAAGTTCGATCATGACCAGATTCAGTATAAGCAATTATTCCAATTACTAGTCATGACAAAAACTACAAAATGTATAACATGAGTAATGTAGTAAGAACTTTCAGCACGTAAAAGGAATCACAAAGTCATATATGTATGAAATACTATGCTCATATTATTTTAAATTCGGATTCACACATAAAGTTCCGAAGTTTCAAAACTCTCCCTCAATTTAAGCCATGAGGATGCATAACCCCTATTTCACTACGAATGTAACAAAAACGAGTGAAATCCAAAGGATTTGTAAAAATGTCAGCCAACTGTTGTTCGGTATCTACATGGTGAAGCACAATGTTTCTTTTTTAAACATTATCACGGAGAAAGTGATACCTAATGTCAATGTTCTTAGTTCTAGAATGTTGCACGGGGTTTTTAGCAATGCAAGTGGCACTAGTGTTATCACAGAATAATGGAACACTATCTAGATCAACCCCATAGTCCATAAGTGTTTGAACAATCCAAAGAATTTGTGAGCAAGCACTAGCGGAAGCTACATATTCAGACTCGGTTGTGGATTGTGCAACTGAACTTTGATTTCTAGAGGACCAAGCAACAAGTGAATTACCAAGAAAATGACAAGCATCGGAAGTACTTTTCCTATCAATCCTGCAACCCTCAAAATCAGCATCCAAAAAAGCTTTCAAAGTAACGGTTGAGGAACAAGGAAGAAAAATGCCAAATTCTTGAGTTCCATGTAACTACCTGAGAATTCTTTTGATGGCTTGACAATGTGAAGCACGTGGGGAAGCTTCAAACCATGCACAAAGACATATGATGAATTGTATGTACGGTCTTGATGCCGTGAGGTACAAAAGTGATCTGATCATGCTTCTATATTCTTTTTTATCCACGGGTTCACCATCTTCATCAAGTTCAAGTATTGATGTTGTTCCCATTGGTGTCCGAAGAGGCTTGCTTTTGTCCATGTTGAAGCGCTTGAGAAGGTCCCTTGTATACTTCGTTTGATGCACAAAGGTACCTTCCTTGGTTTGCTTGATTTGCAGCCCCAAAAAGTAAGTGAGTTCACCCATCATACTCATTTCAAATTCTGAACTCATCATTGCTGAAAACTTGGACACAAGATAATGAGAAGCACAACCAAAGATAATATCATGCACATACACTTGAACAAATAATGAGTCATTGCCATGCTTAAGCACAAAAAGAGTTTTATCAACCTTGCCTATGGTAAACCCCTTTTCAAGTAAGAATGTTTTTAACCTATCATACCATGCTCTAGGGTCTTGTTTGAGACCGTACAAAAATTTGGACAGTTTGTAAACATGATTAAGAAAATCTGGATTTTCAAAACCTGGTGGTTGCTTGACATAAACCTCCTCATCTATATAGCCATTAAGAAAAGCACTTTTAACATCCATGTGGTATAACTTAAAACCTTTAGATGCAGCAAAAGATAACAAAATTCTTATGGCTTCTAATCTAGCAACAGGAGCAAAAGTTTCATCAAAATTTATACCTTCAATTTGTGTGAAACCTTGAGCAACCAACCTAGCCTTATTCCTAACCACAACCCCATCCTCACATTGTTTATTTTTGAACACCCATTAAGTTCCAATTAAAGTGTGACCTTCAGGTGGAGGTACAAGTTTCCAAACATTATTTCTTTCAAAATTTTCTAACTCTTCTTGCATGGCAATAATCCAAGATTCATTAGTGATTGTGTGTGATATATCTTTGGGTTCAAAAGAAGAACCAAAAGCAGAATGGGCGTGAGAGTTTGGATCGCAAAACCTGGACCGTGTGACTCGTTCGTGCAAGCTTCCAATCATTTGTTGTGGAGGGTGACTTTTGAGAATCCGGAGAGGAGTAGACACTTCACAAGCTTCTTCTACATGTTCATCACAAATCGATGAGCTTGTGAATTGAGGACGATCAGGATCAACAATGATGGTTGTCGGTGCTGGTTGAGAATCTACATCCGGAGCTGAACCAAACTCATTAGCTACTGAATTTTCGGGCAACAGCTCCACTTCTTCCTCATCTTCAATGAAAATGCTCTCCTCCTGGGGATATGGATCTGGACCTGCAATGTTTGAGCTAGTACCTATGCTAGCTTCATCAAAAGACACCTCACAAGTCTCCACAATTTTGTTAGTGTCAAGTAAAAGCACACAGTAGCCTCTAGTATGAGATGGATAACCAAGAAACATGCCATCAATAGATCTAGGTTCAAATTTATCAAGATTACCATGTTTCTTAACGAAGCATTTGCAACCAAAGAACCAAAAGTGTGTAACACTAGGACTATGTCCAAACCGAAGCTCATATGGTGTTTTACCTAGCTTAGCACGCAAGAAAACACAGTTTGAGACATAACAAGCGGTTGCAATTGCCTCAGCCCAAAATTTTCTAGGAATTTGATATTCATCAAGCATAGTCCTAGCCATCCCAACTAAGGTTCTGTTATTTCTTTCTACAACACCGTTTTGTTGAGGTACATATGGTGAAGGAAATTGATGATCTATTCCGTTTTCAGCACAAATGTGATCAAAAGATTGATTTTTAAATTCAGATTTGTTATCACTTCTAATTGCTTTTAAAGATCTTGGGTGATAAATTGATAATCTAAGAAATAAAGTTCTCAAGTGACTAAAAGCTTCATTCTTAGATGTCATAAAGTAAACCCAAGAATATCTAGAATAATCATCAACAATCACAAGAACATACCATTTACCTCCGAATGATTGAACACGTGAAGGTCCTACGGTATCAAGGTGCAAAGGTTGACCCGGTTCAATTGTCATGATCATTGTGAGAGGAGTATGTGAACCTGCAACCATCTTAGCATGTCCACAAGAAGAGCACACAATTTCTTTATCCCTTTTCAGCTTAGGGAGCCCACGTATGTGATCAAGAGCACTAACACGCGTGAGATGATCAAAGCCTACGCGACCAAGTCTACGATGCCAAAAATATAAGTCTTTGGAATCATTAGCAACTAGACACCTATGCTTAGAAGAAGACATATCAAAATCAGCTTTAAAAACTCTTCCAAACCGAGACATGTTAAAAATAAGCTCACTATTTGAATTTACAAATTTGCAGCAATTTTTATTGAAAATAATTTCCAAATTTTCATCTAGCAATTGTGAAACAGAAAGCAAGTTGTATTTCAAATTTTTGACAAGTGCCACATCTTTCATAGTGTAGTGATCATTTATCATAATCGAACCCTTAGCAATTATAGGAGTTGAAGAATTATCAGCAAAAGTAACATTCTCTACACGTGACACAAAAGAGAGGGAGGAGAACCATTCTTTGTTACCGGTCATGTGGCATGAGCAACCTGAATCCACAATCCAAATGTTCTCCTTCTTCAAGCGTGTAACCTACATAGAAGCACAATATGTCAATGACTCAATATTGGGGTTAGTCAATAGGCATTAGGAATCCAGTACTGAGTCACACGACGTCCAATAGGAATAACACGCGACAGCTCTGATAAAACAGTAGGTTTATGAGTCAACATTTGAGATTTTTTGTTCTTAACTACTGACCTATAAGGTGTTACTTGTGTAGCACAAAGATCAGTAGCTCCAAAGGCAAAAACAGAAGGTCTGGAGGTAACAATAGAAGGTCCAAAGGTAAAAACTGAAGCTCCAGAGGTAAACTTTGATTGTTTTTGACTCATATCAGCAGGTTGCATGTTCCTGACATTTGGTTTAGTATATGCAGCAAATTTTGCATGAGAGTTATAAGATCTAGCTTGCATTCCTTCTTTTTTATGTTGTTTAGCTAGTCTATAACAAAAAATATATGACATGACCATCTCTACCACAATAGGTACAATGAAATTTAACTTTGAGTTCATGTCTAGATGAGCATGCAGTATGTTTATTTGAACCCGAATATG
Source organism: Tuctoria greenei (assembly GCA_036927565.1). Lineage (NCBI taxonomy): Eukaryota > Viridiplantae > Streptophyta > Magnoliopsida > Poales > Poaceae > Tuctoria > Tuctoria greenei. The sequence goes on along the minus strand of JAYESD010000009.1, from coordinate 20,674,397 downwards.
ACAACATTCCTGCAGATTTAAAAGTCACCTCTTTTGGTTTAAGAATTGTTTTAATCAAACCACTTCCTAATGACTTTAAAATTTTAGGTGGATGTGCTTTAGCGTGAGAATGGGAATCAAAACCTAAACCAGTTTTATCATTGCAAGAATTGTATGAATTCAGCGACAAGTTTAGATTTTTGTTCCCAATACAAAACTGCTCTAGTGTCCTATTCATTTCATCAAGTTTCTTAGACAATTCTAGGTAGTTTTCACATGAAGTTTTTCTTTTTAGTTTGCAATTAGAACAATATTTAACTTCATGAGCACGTAAAGCATTGTTCAAAACAGAAATCTCATTCATAGCATCTTGCAGTTTCTTATCAAGGTCATCACAACTAGAACAATACAAATCAATTGTAGAACAAGAAGCATCTTTTAAGTTTCCAATATTAAGGGCAGCAAGCTTTTTGTTCTTTTCAATTTCAAGTTCAAGTTTATCAAGTGTGGAGGTATGTGCACTTCTTAGGGAGAACAATTGTTCATATATTAAGTCACATGAGGAACAAGAATCATCACTAGGAATCAAGGATTTCAAATGATTAATTTCAGATTCTAGTGACTTAATTTTAACAGCATTGTCCCTAAGCTTTTTGTCCTTTTTCTTAACAATCATAGTGGCACGAGAAATAGCATCACACATTTCTTCGCAACTAGGACATACCTCTTCATTGTCGTTGTTGTGTTCTGCCTCCTCCATACTTCATATTGACTTGTCCGCCATGAAGCACAAGTTTGCCAAATCATCTTCATCTTCATCACTTCGAATGTCCACGTCGCTTGAGCCAAGTTCCTAGAGTGAGGAGATAAAATTGTTCACCAGTTGGCGACCTGTAAAGCCCTTCTTCTTCTTCTTATCATTTGTGAGGAGTGCTTTGTCCTTGAATGTTTATCTTCCTGGGAAGTGGGACCTGAAAGGTTGGGACAATCTGTACGAAAGTGTCCTGCCTTACCGCATTCAAAGCATTGTTGAGGTCCGGAGCTTCCTCTCCTTCTAGTTCTCACATTTTGCAATGCTTTCGAGAACCGAGTAGAGATGAGTGCTAGCTCCTCTTCTGGAAATTCTTGAGTCTGTTACAGGGTTAGTGAAGACAGCAAAGCAAGTGTATTGCTACATGAAGATTGGTCGGAGCTAGGCATATCACGTTGAGAAACAAATGCAAGAGACTTTTGGGTTCTTATGTGAGATTATGTCAATTTCATGAGTTTTCAATTTAAAATATAGCACATCTAATGTAAGTGTACTCATGACAGTAGATTCATGAATAAATGTGACATTCATCTCCCAAATTGACATGTCTAATGCACTTAAAAATTGCCTAGCATTTTCAGCATCTGAAAAATTAACATTGACACTACGCAAGTTGCTGAGAATTTTATTAAAGCGAGCAAAAAGGTAATCAATGGACTCACCGGTTTGCATCTCGAAACGCATGTATTCCTTTTTGAACATATCCTGCTTTACCTCCTTGATCGTGTTGGATCCTTCGTGGTAGTCACAAAGTGCTCTCCACACATCGTACACCGATCGGAGGTGTGTGATGAGGACATCACTTATACGGATACAATATTTATTTGTTTGGGATCCTGGCTCAAGTGAATGTGCACTCTTATTTGATGGACAAGATCAAGATGGTGCACTATGTCGTCCACCACCTTGGCTTCCTCCATTCATGCATACAAGAAGATTTGATGGCGTTGCACATTTGGACCAACACATGAGAGGAGACGAACTTGAGTCGAGGACGACTCCAATTCAAGAAGGGGAGGATGATGAGGACATCACTTATATGGATACAAACAACACTCCATTGAATATACAAGATGCAATCAATAGAGTTCATACACAACAATTAATTCCGAGGTGAACTCGTTCTTATATATTTCCTTATATGTTTTTGAGTATAGATTGCTACTTAATGATTTATTTGTGATTAGGATCCATGGAGAGGTTCAAGGAGTACTTGGAGGGAGTATTAGGGACGTGGAAGACCAGAGAATTCGTTCAAAGAAGATGGAAACCGAACCAAACTCCAAATCGTATCCAACTCGGAGTCCAGGAGCAGTACGCACTAAAACGGAAGCCTAGGACGCATAAGGACTCCGTTTTGGACGTTCTACATATGCACGGAAAGGGGAGAGGATAAACTTTCCAATGGAGCCGGTCCCATGTCAAAATTCGTTCGGAATCGACGGGAATCGTCGAAACAAAATTAAGTACAGAATCTGTCAGGGTGCTGCGCCACCGTATTGGGCCTTGTATCAAGTCTAAGTCCATTATTTTCGTGTCTTAGGGTTAGGTCACGACCCTAACACCCCCTTGGACGTCCTCCCACCTATATATACTCCATGGTAGCCGCCATAGACAATTGGGTTTTGCTTAGATCAATAATATCGCCGTTTATCGGTTTGTGAAACCCCAATTCAGCAATTTCAGATTGCTTCTTCTACGTTCTTGCTCGTGTTCTCGGTTGCACTTGTAGGGATTAGCCTTCTTGGCGAGGTCAAGAGTGTGCAGTACGGTTGATAACCAACGGAGCCGTGGTGTAGTGATTGCAGGGGTACTCGTATCGCTCGAGTGCCGTGGATCATCAACGTCGAGTTCTCCACCCCAATCGATGTATCCATTACCTTTCGGAAGATCGGGACCAATTTTTTACTATCAGTGTGCAACACGGTCGAAGTCGCTCTGAGTTAGTCCTTTGATTATCAAGTTGCGGGCTTTGTTGTTGTTGTCGACATGTCTTAAGTTTGTAGCCATGACTTCATCATTCTACGGCACGTCGTAAGTATTGTACACTTTTTCCCATATTACGAAGCCTTGCACCTGGATAAAAGCTTTCATGCGTGCCTTCCAAACCCGAAAATTAATACCAACAAACACACAAGGTTTTGCCAAGTATTTCTCCAAGAGGATTAATCAAAAGCAAATGCGAATCAAAAAGATTAGAGAATTGTGGCTCTGATACCAATTGTAGGATCGAAGAGCACATGTAAAGGTACCAGAGGGGGTGAATGGTGGATTAAAACTTTTCAGCAGAAGCAACAAAAAAACCCTTGGCAGAAAAACGATCTGTTAAAGACATCGTATGTGCGACTAATCTAAAGGTGATCAATTGTAACTAAACAATTATAGACTGTGGAGAATCAAGTCATGGAGACGTCACAACAAGAATCACGAAAATCCGTCAAGAAAAACTCAAGTTAAGATCGAAAGATCAAACAAAGGTCAATCTGTTTTACCCAAGAAAAACAGTTCTAGAATACTGCAAAGAAACTCATGTAGATCCCAAAACACAAATCCAATGACCCTGAAATTTTCTTAGATGATAGAAAATCAAGTTGTGGAGACAACCCTAAAGGAATCACGTCAATCGGATCTGTAAAACTCGAGTTATGATAAAACTACCGAAGAAAGATAGTGTTGTGCAGAAACTCGACGAGAAACACTTGAAGAAAACAAGTCGAATGAACAAGGCACAAAAATTCCTTCAAACTATGAATTTTATTGATCAAAACACAAGAGCAACATCCCAAAAGTCCTCCCACGAGCTGTGGCCTCCCTTTCTCATATAACCAGCCCTTAGGCCAACTAAACTTAACTAGGACTCTAATCCTACACAATTCATGAATCAAAACTTTCCATAACTGCTCAAGACTCTTCTATACGCAGATAGAAGCAATCTTAAGACTTCCAAACATCTTAGGAATGTATCCCACATTCCTAAAACAACTCAAATTTGTGACTCACACGAAATCATATCATAACCAACTCAAAACATTCCATATTTGAGTCAAACACCACTCAGTCGCAGCCTGAGTCCATAACCTAGTCGGTTGGACCATTCCGACCAATTTTTTACGTCCACATCTCTTCATCATGCCTTGGAACCATGTAGCCACGTCCATGCACTCCTTGCACACATGCAAACATCTTTCAACGACATCCACGATACCTTCATATGCAATGTTCGTGATCCAAACATGTTGCAGGACCTCCCGATCAACTCAGCCACAATTCCTCCCGAACTTGGTTGTTGAACCTCATCTTCTCCCTAAGAATAGTTCAATGGATCCCATCACCATCCATGTATTGAACTCATGCAACACCTGCATATGAATAAACAACCGATACTTTCGAGCACAAGTCCTCGACTTGACTCTCGTTAGTTCCGAAACCACAACACCTTACGTGAGCACCTCACGTAGGCATGTTGCAAACCATAGCAAAATGATATCAATCATGATCAGCCAAAACACACCAAAAACTTAGTAAATGAATACTAAGCAAACATTCCATAATCCAGAAAGCAAGTTCGAAACATTGCAAGTTAAAAGCAGAACCACTGCGATCAAGCTCCGAACCTTGCAAAAACTAACCGGACCTTGGACCGGAGCTTACCAAAACTAACAATATGTAGCAACGGAACTTACCAAAGCTAGCATGACCTAGCGCCGGAGCTAACCAAAGCTAGTAGGACCTAGCGTCGGAGCTTACCAAAGCTAGTCGGACCTAGAGCTGGAGCTAACCAAAGCTAGTCGGGCCTATCGTCGGACATTGATGGAGCTCAAAACTAGATGATAAAGGTGTTTTGGTAGTATTCAAACTTTTATCGCCATAGCCAATGTATTCAGCACACATAGGTCTCACAGTTGTCAAGCTCAGTTAGATGGCCACGTCATCATCGAGCGGCAGCGAGAGAGATGGCGCAACCTTGACGCGGAGTACGGACTTTGAGGGCCTGAACAGAAGGAGTCTTCCGTCTGAGGAGCACCTCAGGTAAACCCTCCACCGCCGCCATCAAACAAGGACTACGTTGGGTCAACTGCACCCCTGCACTGTGTTGTACACTAGGTGCCGCAGCAGTACTTGCTGCAACAGCAGGTCGTGCAGCAGCCACACGTGGCGCAGCAAACCCCCCTGGCGTATATTATCCCGTAAGCCTCTCCACTGAAGGATGTCGGAGCGTGCATGGCCTTGGCGCCGTGCAAGTTCCAGCCACACCTACCAGAAAGGTTCGATGGGATCGTCAACCCAACTTTTCTTGCTGCAGAAGCGGATGAGCCCATCCTGCAAACTACTTCCCCGTCGCCCTAGTCGGCTCAGCCAGGTCATGGCTGATGAACCTACCTGAGGGGTCCATAACCTCTTGGGATGAGCTCTGCCGATAGTTCACGACAAAGTTTGGCAACTCCTACACGTGCCCCGGCATCGACCTCGACCTCCACTGTGCGCCAGCAACCCAAGGAGATGTTGAGATCATTCATCCAGTGCTTCTCCCAGGTTCGCAACTCCATCCCCAACATCCCGAATGCTTCTGTCATAGTAGCATTCCGGCAGGGAGTGCGTGACCGGAAGATGCTCCAGAAGCTAGCCACACACAACGTGCAAGATGTCTTCGAGCTCTTCTCCATCACCGACCGGTTGGCCCGCGCGGCTGAGGGCCATGACTGGCACACGCGGACCACCCCCGGAGTGGGTGGAGTCAACCAGACTGGTGACAGTGTAGTTACCCTGGGTAGCGGCAAGAAGAAGAACTGGGGTGGCGGCCAGAACAAGCTGATGCATGGGTCTCCCATCGCCGCAGCGGCGGCAACTGGAGGGTGAAAACCCCCGTGCTCCAACAAGCGTTCACGTCAGCCACCTGCTACTAACGACGGTGCCGAGCACTGCCTAGTGCACAAGACTCGCGACCACACCGCGAGCGAGTGTCGATAGATCAAGAGATGCGTCAAACGCTACCAAGAGCAAGCGCAGAAGCACTCGGACGGTGCCCCCTTCCACCAGCGGGAGGGCAAGCAGAAGGTCGACCCCAAGGTCGACGATGATGAGGAGATGGAGTACCAGAAGCAAGAGTGGGCCGTCAAAGTGGTCCACCAAGATAAGGACTCAGACGCCAGTAGTGACCACGAGCGTCGCAAGACAATCCACCTCATCTTCGAAGGGTCTTGGGATCTCGCGTCCCAAAATTCGATCAAGACCCTCCGTTGTGCGGTGGCTTCGATAGCCCCTGCTCCCACTCCGGCGCTGCACCACCGGTGGAAGGAGACGCCAATCAGCTTCGACGCCTCTGACTGCCCTAGAAACATGGCTGGGGCAGGGGTTCTGCCTCTTCTGGTCGCCCCCACCATTGCCAACGTCAAGCTCTACTACATCTTGATAGATGGCGGGGCCGGCCTCAACCTCCTTAACTGATCAACCTTCGAGCAGTTGTAGATCCAGGTGTCTAAGCTCACCCCCTCAAGCCCATTCTCGGGGGTGGGACCAGGGAGCACCATCCCATACGGCAACATCCATCTCCGGGTGACCTTTGGGACACCCAACAACTACAGGACAGAGAGCATCCTCTTCGACGTCGCCGATGTCAGCCTCCCCTTCAACGCCATCATCGGCAGGCCTGCCCTGTATCGATTCATGGTCGTAGCCCACTACGGCTACCTCGTCCTGAAGATGCCAACCTCCTCTGGCGTCCTTAGGATCCGCGAAGACGGCACTGCTCCGGTGTTAGCCTTGGAGCAACTCCGAGCCCTCACAGTAGACCCAGCACTAGTCCTTGACGTCAGCGTGAAGCACCCACTGCGCCCCGGTTGCATCCCTCCGGCAGCACTGACACCCCCTTCAAAGCTGCCAAGCTCAGTCCCGGCTCTGCTCACACCACTCGCAAGGCGGGCAGTCAAGCAAGAAGTAGGGATGCTCGCTCATCACCCCCCTAGTAGTTGTTGACAACAAGGTTGCCCCACAAGCATCACAGCTATCCTTGGAGCTTTGGGCACCCCTATTGTAAATATTAAGCTTAGTATGACAGTGTAAAGGTTTTCATAGGACCTAGGAGCAGCATTAAGGACAACCGAGCTCCGGGAGGATCAGGTCCAAAGTGTGCAGTCAGCTTGGCTTGGTCCCGAACCCTAAGCCAGTACACCCTACCTTCCTCATCATTCGGAAGCAAGCCATTGCCCTCTTTTGTAAAAAGCATGTCTCCCCCGATGAACACCGATAAAAACCACTGCTTTACTTAATGTTTTCTTAAAAACATTATTCATTTAAATTACGCATTAATTTTTATGATCATACCATACTAGACTCGTTTATTGTATATTACCTTTATATACACGGTTGTATGCTCTGTAACTCACCTATGCATGAGTCATGTAGTCCTAATGCAGGCGGGTTCACTTGAGGTACCTGCAGTGTGTGAGGGGTTCTTCCGGCTGCTCTCGTCATTAGGGTCTTGTGGTGCCAGAAGGCTTCCCAGGAAAGGACTGTGTCGAGCAGGAGATTCAGAGGGTGTAAACTGCTTAGCCTGGTCTTGTACCCTAAGTATACACACCCTTCCTCCCAGCGCTACGGCCGAGTACTGGGGCCAGAAAGCTCACACCCTAAGGACAGTGGGAGTCGGACCCCGGAACACCAACGCATCAAATTACCCAAGCCCCGCGTGTCAGTCCGGGGCAGTAAGACGTGACAAAGCTAAGGGAGAGGAAAAGGTAAACCGGCGAGCAGACTAGTGCCCCCTCTTTCTATCATATGTGCAGGACATCAAGCTCTGGCACCTCCCAAGGGGCCTGCCGTCGACGTCTCTACGACTATGATGGGCGTTGCCGGAGCAGCCAGCTCCGGCACCTCCCAAGGGGCCTACCGTCGACGTCTCTATGATGATGGTGGGTGACGCTGGAGCAGCCAGATCTGGAACTTCCCAAGGGGCCTGTCGTCGATGACTCTCCGACGATGGTGGACGATGCCAGAGCATCCAGCTCCGGCACCTCCCAAGGGGCCTGCCGTCAACGTCTCTATGAAGATGATGGGCGACACTGGAGCAACCAGCTCCGGCACCTCGCAAGGGGCCTACCATCGATGCCTCAGCACATAAACAACAGCGACAAGCGCGGATAAGTGACTAAACTCTCGTGCCTCGCTCTTGTTGCTAACAGGGTTCTCTTGTGATAGCCTGTAAACTAGGGGCCTACCACGACGCTCCTGCGAAGATGGTGGACGACGCTGGAGCATCCAACTCCGGCACCTCCCAAGGGGCCTATCGTTGATGTCTCTAAGACGATGGTGGGTGACGCCGGAGCAGCCAGCTCCATCACCTTCCAAGGGGCCTGCCGTCGACGACTCTCCGATGATGGTGGACAACGCCAGAGCATCCATCTCCGACACCTCCCAAGGGGCTTGCTGTCGACATCTCTACGACGATGGTGGATGACGCCGGAGCAACCAGCTCCGGCACCTCACAAGGGGTCTACCGTCGATTCCTGAGCACCTCAATGATACCAACAAGCACGGATAACCTGTGCACCAAGGACCTGCCATCGACACTCCTGTGAAGAAGGTGGATGACATCGTAGTATCCAGCTCTGGCACCTCCCAAGAGGCCTACCGTCGACGTCTCTATGATGATGGTGTGCAATGCTAGAGCATTCAGCTCCGGCACCTCCCAAGGGACCTGCAGTCGACGTCTCTATGATGATGGTCTATGACGCCAGAGCAACCAGATCCGGCACCTCGCAAGGGGCCTGCCATTGACGCCTCAGCACATCAACGACAGCGACAAGCGCGGATAAGTGAGTAAACTCTCCTGCCTCGCTCTTATTGCTAACAGGGTTCTCTTGTGATAGCTTGTAAACCAGGGGTCTGCCGTCTACGCTCCTACGATGACGGTGGGTGACGTCGGAGCAACCAACTCTAGCACCTCGCAAGGGGCCTGCCGTCGATGTCTCTACGAAGATGATGGGCGATGTCGGAGCATCAAGCTCCGGCACCTCCCAAGGGGACTTCCATCGACGTCTCTACAAAGACGATGGGCGACGTCGGAGCAACCAGCTCTGGCACCTCGCAAGGGGCCTGCCATCGACGTCTCAGCATGTCAATGACAGCGACAAGCGCGGATAAGTGAGTAAAGTCTCTTGACTCGCTCTTGTTGCTAACAGGGTTCTCTTGTGATAGCCTGTAAACCAGGGGCCTGCCATCGACGCTTATGCAAAGATGGTGGATGACGCTGGAGCATCCAGCTCTGGCACCTCCCAAGGGGCCTACCGTCGACGTCTCTACGAAGATGATGGGCAACGCCAGAGCATCTAGCTCTGGCACCTCCCAAGGGGCCTGCCATAGACATCTCTACGAAGATGATGGGCGACGCCGGAGCATCTAGCTCTGGCACCTTCCAAGGGGCATGTCGTCGATGTCTCTACGACGATGGTGGGTGATGCCGGAGCATCCAGCTCCGGCACGACCCAAGGGGCCTGCTGTCGATGTCTCTACGGCGATGGTGGGTGACGCCGGAGCAGCCAGCTCTGACACATTTCAAGGGGCCCGCCGTCGACACTGTCGTGATGATGGTGGGCGACACTGAAGCAATCCACTCCAACTCCCCTACTCTGCTGGGGGCCCATCGAAGACATCCTGCGATCAAGTGGTAGATGTGCCCAGCCAACTAACCACATCTACCAAGAGGCCTCTAAGGGGGTTCCATAGGCAGGAAGTCAACGGACAACACTTCGGCCATATCAATTGTGCAATTTTTGGTCCTAAAAACTAATGAGCTCGGCAGAGGTTCTGCAAACCCTTACGCAGCTAAGAACTCAGAACAATAGTTGAGAAGCGCAAAGACAAGCCAAGAAGTCAAACACAAATTCAGATTCATTAAGGAATATTTACAAATGGGCGAACCCCGGATACAAAGACGGGCTGCCAGCCTCAGTCCCTGGCAAATTGCAGGATGACATGTTTGGCGGCATTCTTGACCTCTATTGTTGTCGTCTCCTTGCGCTCTTCAACAGGACCTTCAAAAACTAGCTCCAGTGGCACATCAGGGTACCAGCTCTTGTAGCACAACAGGACATGGGATGCCACCGTCTTCGCCACTGCCCTACCCTTGGCTTCCAGACGCCGAGCCAGCTGACGCTCCTGCAGATCGAGCTCCCGGGCGCGACGCTCCATCGTGCACTCCCAGGCTTGGACGTCGAGATTGCGCAGGAGAAGTTCCTGACGCTTAGCTGAGTGTTGCACCCGATCCCGCGCAAAGTCCCTCTCCCGGAGCTCAAGATCTTCAAGCCGGGACTGTAGCCTATCCTGATCTTCCTCAGCCCGAGCCATCATCGCCTGCGTCGCCACCTCTTGCTCGACAACAGCAGCCTCCCACTCAGCAATAGCAGCTTCACGGCAATCCAGGGCCTCTCGACCCTCCTCAAGGGCACGCAGACGAGTGTCGGCCGTGTCGTTGGCCACATTGGTGTCGGCCAAGATAATCAGGAACATTGCGTCCAGGGCCTTCACCAGGCGGTTCCTCAGTCCAGCTTCTTGCTCTCCTTCTGGTATTTTTCCTTCGCATCGGTGATCCTGGACCTCAGAAGGTCATCCCAGCCTTGGAGATGCTCCCCCTCAACACGCAGCTTCTCCCATTCCGCGGTGAGAGCCCCTGCACCCGATGGAGGTTGGATTGCACCTAGAGGATGTTGGACTGTGTCGAGTCCATAATGTCGAAGAGGCGCTCTGGCTGCACCGAAGTTATGGAAGGCCGCCCGGCAATCATCTCGGGGACCTCTTCCTCCCGAAGTGTTGAAGGCGAGGCCACCAATATCGGAGACCTTGTCCGCGAAGACTATGTAGGAGTGGCGGTGCAGCCTGGGGCAGCAGCATCACCATCGCCGAGGGAGTCGCCCGCCAGATCAGCAGCCGCAGAGGACAAGCCCTCAGCCCTTTGAGCCAGCTCCGACATAACCCCTGGCGCGACGGCCGAAGGTGCTTCCGGCACGTTAGCCAGAGACGCAGCTGGAGAAGCTTCACTTCCCGCGTAGAGTACAGACGCCGGAGCATCGCTCTCTTGAGCTGACTAGGCTGTCTGCTCTGCCGGAACAGTCGTAGCCTCCTGGGCCGACTTTGAAGCTCACTGGGGCACTACCCCTGGCGACAAGGGTGTCACAACACCAGATGTGGCCCTGCAAATCAAAATCAAGGCCTGATCAACCAACAAAGGCAGTCGAGATAACAAAGCAAGTGTTGGTAAGAATGCCTTATCGGCATCCCCAGAAGCTCCAACGAGCCTCCACCTTCGATGGCCCTGAAGTCGCGGGCCCTAACAACAGCGTAGCAAGCGAGGTCGCCCCAGCCGGGCCTCCACCGAATCCACCAGCGACGCCGCCACCCTACATCTGCGTACCTCCACCGGCTCCAACGGAGCCACTCCTGGAGCCTCCTCCTGAGCTACCACCGACGTTGACCCAAGGCCTCTTGGCCTGAGGCTCCGTAAGCGTCACGCTCCCAGAGCCCCCTGTGGCACCTTGGACTATGACGGTGGTGGGGATGTTGAATGATGTGCCAACCACAGACGTCAGCGGAGCCATCCTTGATGGACTGAGCCTCCCCTTGAAGAGCCGCCGACACCCAATGCTGACTGCTGAGGAGGGGCACGCTGGAGGACGTTGACTTGGAGCGAAGGCCACCTATGGTGGCGCCTTCGGCGGCAATCGAGGGCGTTTCTCCTTCACGACGTCAACCACCGGCGACTTCCCCTTCCTTGTGTTAGGGACCGGAGCCTTTCCCTTGCCTGCGTTGGGGACCGATGCCTTGCCCTTCCCTCCGACAGAGGGTGCGTTCTCCGCCCTTGAAGCTTCAGAGCCTGGAGCAGGTGCAGACTCCAGTGGAGGGTCGACGATGGCCAGCCCACGGCTCTTGTCACCTACCTGCCGCGGCGCAAGACCGAGCGCGTCCAGGTTTGGCATCTCCTTAAAAATCTTCGTCTGAAGGTCTCGATCCGTGCAAAGTGGTGGGCAAGACCGTGGGAAGTTGAAGATATCATGCGACAACAGGTCGTTGCACGCATTGGACATTGCGCCGAGCACCTCTTGTGGGGTCGTCTCTGTGTTGCGACCCTGCACCAGTCGGGTGTCGTCCTGTGGCCCGAAGTAAAGCCATGTAGGACGGCAACGGTGCTCAAGGGGAGCCAGGCGTTGACGAATGAAGGCTGCCATCACTGTCAACTCCCATAGGCCATGATCCACTAGGAATTGGATCCTCTCCATCACCGGGGTGTAGGCCTGCTCCAACTCCGACCGCTCCTCCCAGGTCTCCTTCCTAAGTGTCGCCCATCCGATAGGCATAACCATGCGATTGTGGGCGTCGACCTGTACGATCACCCAGTCCCTCCTCCAACCGTCCCACTTTGCTGAGGAGAGCGGGGTGATGTACTTGAAGCGGTTGTTGGCCCGATACTGGAAGCAGTAGCTACCAAGGAAGTTGGCTTTGTTCTTCTTCTCGGTCCACCTCAGCACGAATAACTGCCAGAACACCAGCACGGACGGGAACACCCCGATGAACATCTCGCAGAAGTGCAAGAACACCGCCGCTGCCACCAGAGAGTTCGGCGAAAAGTGGTGAAGCTGGAGCCCGAGGACCTCCAGGAGTGTCACCAGGAAGGAGGAAACAGGGGGAACAAACCCGGAGTATGAATACGCTTGGAAGAAAATGATCTCCTTCTTCCCCAACTTCAGAGGCAGGGTGCCCCAGAAGATCAGATCCCGCCGCTCCTCGTCCTCCCAGCCGAATAGGTGTCTCACAGGCGCTACGTCAACAATGCGAGAAGGAGGCAAGGCTGAATCCATTGGGGCAAGAGTCGAGAACCACGAAGGTGGGGAGAGAGTTGGTGCATAAGGTGGAAGAGAAGGCTTGAACATTGGGGAGCGCATAATGAAGAGCCACCTTTGCTCCTAAAGGTTTCCTTTTAACTCCTCGTTAGGCGTTCGAGTGCACCAAGCAGATTGCTTGGGGTCGAAACCCACTTCTCAACACGTAACATCTCTGACGGCAGGGTTCAGGTCCGCTGTCAGAGAGATCGGCCTGAAGGGGCATCGACCCGAGAAGGCAACCCGGCCATTCCCATATAGGCGGGAGTAGAAGGAGCTGAAGTGCAGCAGCTGCATTGGGAACCGCCGCAGTAAACAAACTGCATCAAACAAAGATCTTGTCACCACGAGCCCTCAACCAGAGAGGGATGTGTGGCCACAACAGCAGAGGCGCGCACCGCTTCAGGTGATCAAGACAAAATTAAAAGGTTGTGTGGGGAAGCAGTATAGGGCTCCACCCTTGGGCTCGTCGCCTCCCCCCAAGGTGGACCCAGAGGCCACTAGCGGTACCCGGTATACCGGTTACCCTCGCGCACAAGCAAGGGTCTCCTAGGTACCCCACCTTCCGCAAAGGAAGGGTCCGAGGGCGCCACTTGTTCAGAAGATCCGGACCCATCAGCCTCAAATACGGGGTCCGGGGTACCTGCAAGAGACCCCGAAGACGAGTTCAGCTCCCCCTCGGAGACAAGCTCCCAAGCAGCCACGTGTCCAGCCGGGAGTATCCCTCTCCCCCGTGAGATGGGGCTCCGGGGCTGCCACATGGTCCGAGACATCAGACGGACCACCTCTCGTATAGGCGGTCTCAGGCGCTGCCACGTGTCCCGCAAGACGGGACCCAACCTCCTCCTGGAGGTGTGCTCCCAAGCTACCATGTGGTCCACAAGACAAGGCACGACCTCCACCGCAGAGGTGAGCTCCCGAGCTGCCACGTGGTCCGCAAGATGGGACCCGACCTCCTCCGTAGAGATGAGCTCCTGAGCTATCATGTAGTCCAGCCACTTGCCCTGGACGGAGGGTTCCGGGAGTTAAGAGGGTGGTGTGACTTGTCCCTGTCAAGGATTGAAGATACGCGGCTTCCCCAGACACAAGGCGCGGTGCACTCCTAATGTCATGTACCGCTATGACCAATCGCATCACAGTGAAGACGCTGCAGGTCTATCCCACTCCGCCAAGTGGGTAGCTTATGGCGACAGAGATAGTTGGATGGGACATCCCGTGCCATTGTCAGCAACGGCGCATGGGCTACTGACGACTCAGGTGGCAAGACGCCGAGTCTTCAAGGCCACGGTCAGAGCAAGCTTATGCGAGAAGTCTTAGATCTGTAGGATAAGATCGCCCCGGGACCACCTGTCGGGCCCCGGACCCCACTTGTAAGGTGTCCGACCTTAGCTATAAAAGGCATGGACCGCCACCATTAGAAAGGACCCAACATCGAATCCCCGACACACACACATGCATACACACCCAGTAGCAATACAAACCACTGTGGAGTAGGGTGTTACGCTCCTTGTGGCCCAAACCACGTAAAAACCACTGTCTCATATTCTCTCATGCGCTCGCATACTAGACTGAGGCCTAAGCCCCGCCGAACAAGAACCTCCGCGGGCTGCTCCTTAGCAGATCCGGGGGAAGTGTCGCATTAACACTTCAGCAATGTCATATTATGTTCATAACAAATTAAAATTTCTCTTTTGTACCTTGTTGAATACATTGTCAAAGGGGGAGAAATTGATCACACATTGCACACATTCACAAGTGTCTTGGCACGATTCTTCTCAGGGGGGGGATTTTTGTTTTCTTCTTATTTTATTTCTAATTTACAAAGGGGGGTAAATATGTCTGGTAGAAAATTGTTTTCATTTCATGTGAATAAGCCAACGTTCGGATTTTAAGTGGTGTTGCCAATGCATTCATCAAGGGGGAGATTGTGAGACCTATGTGTGTTGAATACATTGGCTTTGACATTAAAAGTTTTGAATATTGCTATTGAAGTGTTAATGTGACACTTCCCCCGGATCTACTAAGGAGCAGCCCGCGGAGGTTCTTTGATCGATAGGACTTAGTTCCCAATCAAGTGGTCGCACGTATGAGAGTATGAGACGGTGGTTTTTACGTAGTTTGGGGCGCAAGTGCGTAAGACCCTACTCCACATTAAGGTTGTATTGCTAGTTTGTGTGTGTGTGTGTGTGTGTGTGTGTGTGTGTGTGTGTGTGTGTGTGTGTGTGTGTGTGTGTGTGTGTGTGTGTGTGTGTGTGTGTGTGTGTGTGTGTGTGTGTGTGTGAATGCGTAGATTGGTTGTCCCTTGTAACAGTGGCGCTCTGGTCCTTTTATAGACAAGGTCAGGCGCCTTACAAGTGGGGTATGGGGCCCGACAGGTGGCCCCGAGGCGATCTTATCCTAAAGATCTAAGGCTTCTCGCATAAGATTTCTCTGACTGCGGCTTGAAGACTCACTGTCTTGCCACCTCAGTGGCCAGTGGCCCATGCGTAGTCGTTGATAATGGATGGGAATATCCCATCCATCTGTCCCTGGCACCGTATGCTACCCACTTAGCGGAGTGGGGTAGGCCTGTTGCGCCTTCACTGTGATGCGATTGGGCGCAGCAGTACCTGACAGCAGGCATGCACCGTGTCACGCGCCTAGGGAAAACGCGATTCTTCAATGCCTGATCTAGACAAGGCGCACCACCCTCTTAACTCCCGCAACCCACCGCCCAGGACAACTTGCAGGGTACGTGGCAGCTCGGGAGCTAGCCTCTTCTGGGGAGGCTGGGTCCCGACCTGCTGGCCATGTGGCGGCCCCGAAGCTCGCTCTTGAGTAGAGCGGGGGTTCCATGGCCACGGGACACGTGGCAGAGCCAGAGCCTGACTCTTCGGGGAGGTGACCTGTCTGTTGTCTCGAGCCATGTGGCAGCTCTAGAGCCCTCCCCCATGGGGGGAGCGGGATCTCGTCCTGCTGGACATATGGTCGCTTGGGAGCTCGTCCTTGAGAGGAAGCTAGACTCCTCCTTGAGATTCATGTGGGTACTCCGGACCCTGTATCTGAGGTAGAGGGGTTCGGGCCTTTTGGACACGTGGCGCCCTCGAACCCCACATTGGCTGGAGGTAGGGCACCTAGGCAGCTTTAGCCTATGTGCGATGGTACCTAGTTTGCCTGGTACCGACAACTGCCAAAACACCCTTTTAAAAGGTCCGAGCTCCTGCAAGGTCCGACGATAGGTCTGGCTTGTTTTGGGTAGCTCCGGCAATGTCCGACGTAAGGTCCGACTTGCTTTGGCTAGGTTCGACTTCTTTGTCTAGGTTCGACTTATTTTGGCTAGGTCCGACTTCGTTGTCTAGGTTCGACA
This sequence comes from Tuctoria greenei, assembly GCA_036927565.1. Classification (NCBI taxonomy): domain Eukaryota; kingdom Viridiplantae; phylum Streptophyta; class Magnoliopsida; order Poales; family Poaceae; genus Tuctoria; species Tuctoria greenei. The sequence goes on along the minus strand of JAYESD010000009.1, from coordinate 20,658,394 downwards.
TGTTTTTGCTAGCTTCGGTGATAGGTTCGACAAGCTTTGGTAAGCTCCGGCGCTAGGTCCAACTAGCTTTGGTTAGCTCTGGTGCTAGGTCCTGCTAGCTTTGGTAAGCTTCGGTTCAAGGTTCGGTTAGCACTGGTAAGGCCCGGTGCTAGATTGCAATAGTTCTGCTTTTAACTTGCCATCTTTCGAACTTGCTTTTTGGATTATGGAAAGTTTTTTTAGTATTCTTTTACAAATTTTTTGATGTGTTTTGGCTGATCATGGTGGTTAATGTTTTTGCTATGGTTTGCAACATGCTTATGTGAGGTGCTCACGTAAGGTGTTGTGGTTTCGAAACTAACATGAGTCAAGTCGAGGACCTGTGCTTGAAAGTATCGGTTGTTTATTCATGTGCAGGTGTTGCTTGAGTTCAAGACATGGCTGGTGACGGGATCCATTGAACTAGTCTTAGAGAGAAGATGAGGTTCAACAACCAAGTTCGGGGGGAATTGTGGTTGAGTTGATCGGGAGGTTGCGCAGCATGTTTGAATCAAGAACGATGCATATGAAGGTATCGTGGACGTCGTTGGAAGATGTTTGCACGTGTGCAAGGAGTGCATGGATGTGGCTACATGGTTCCAAGGCATGAGCAAGAGATGTGGACGTGTCGGAAAGGTCCAACCGACTAGGTTATGGACTCAGGCTGTGGCTGAGTCGTGTTTCACTCAAATATGGAAAGATTTGAGTTGGTTATGATAGGATTTCGTGTGGGTCACTAAGTTGAGTTGTTTTTAGGAATGCGGTATACGTTCCTAAGGTGTTTGGAAGTCTTAATATTGCTTCTATATTTGTATAGAAGCATCTTGAGCAGTTATGGAAAGTTTCGGTGGAAACTAAGTAGGATACGAGTCCTAGTTTGGTTTGGGTTGGCTTCATGGCTAGTTATATAATCAAGGGATGCCAGAGCTCGTGGTGCACGGATTTTGGGTTTTTCCTCTTGTTTTATTTTGAATAAATATTGTAGTTTAAAGAAACTTTTGTGCCTTGTTCGTCTGACTTGTTTCAGACAAGTTTTTCTTGTTGAGTTTCTGCACAGCACTACCTTGTTTTGGTGGTTTTATCATAACTCGAGTTTTACAGATCTAATTGACGTCATTCTTTTTTGGTTGTCTTCACAACTTGATTATCTATCATCTTTGAAAATTTCATGGTCATTGGATTTATGGTTTCTGATCTACACGAGGTTCTTTGCAGTGTTACAGATCTGGTTTTTACTCGATAGAACAGATTGACCTTTGATCCATCTTTCAATAATAACTTGAGTTTTTCTTGATATTTTTCCGTGATTCTTGTTGTTGTATCTTTGTGATTTGATTCACTATAATATCTACAACTTTTGTCATGCTTGAACACATTTAGATCAGTTGCACATACGGTTTCTTAACAGATTGATTTTCTGCCGAGGGGTTTTTCGTTGCTTCCGCTGAAAAAGTTTAATCTACCATTCACCCCCCTCTGGTAGCTTTTCACGTACTCTTCGATCCTACATAATAAAACAGATTGAACTTTATTTTTCTGATTATCGCCTTCATCAAGGACCTTAGGAACCCTTGAATACTGTCGGCATCTCCATTATTAGGAGCTATTGTCTTCCTCAGGACCCGATTGAGAACCACAAAGAAGAGCTTCATATACTTAGTAGTAGATGATTTATAAGGCATCTAAGTGTCGTAGAGAAAAGTAAGCTCATCCTTGTCCAAAGTTTTGGTGTTATGGATGACAATCCCATTGTCCAAAGTATCTTCAAGATGAAGCAGCCTGTCAAACTCCTCATAAGAAATATTGTACTTGAATCCATAGGTCATCCAAGTAATGCCTTCTTCATCATTGCCTGAGAAGTAGCAGGTAGAGTAGAACTGGGTAATCACCTCATTATTTCAGTTGTATCTAAAGGATAGGATATCCTTTAGACCATTTATGTCCAGTGCCTCCACAACTTCCTGAAAGGCTTCACAACTACTAGACTCTAGATATTATATGTCCACCCATTGACTCTTCACCACAGGAGTCTTCATCTTCAAATAAACAGTGTTATAATAATCGGAGTGGAAGTCACTCCAGAAATGAGGATCAACTGCTTTCTTGGCCTATTGGTACACATTGACTTTCCTATGCTTCCAAGCAATATCACTCCCTTTACTGGTGAAAATATCATCAGAGGGTCTTCGATTCCTCTAAATGGGAGCAGTCATTACCAAAGGACCAATTAGTCCAGTTGCGGTCCCTTTTCCATTGCTTTGGCTCCTCCACGGAGCCGAAGAGGTAGCACCAACTACATTTTTACCCTTGTCGCTGAATAGTTTCTTGGTGACAACTTCCTGCGCCTCGCCTGAGAGTCAGCGGGCGGAGGAGTAGAAGCATCGCGATCATGTTGTTTCTTGCTCCCTCTTTCTTGAGCTCGAGCCATCCTCTAGTGGTCACACTCGGGCTCATAATCAAATATGCTCTCATTCGATGAGCTCGACATGATTCCTGACACAAGAGATACAAGGTTGAATTGTTAGAATAGATTCAAGGACTTGTTGAGACTAAAAGCGGGTTGGCACAAACTGTCCCAGACTGGACCTGTCCAGTTTCAAAGGGTGGACTTGTCCGGCGTACTGGACTTGTCCGTTCCCATGGTATGACTAGTCCGGTGTGAACAATTTGAAACCCTAGCTTCAAAATCAAAACTAACCTTGACAATCATGCTGCAATGTAATGTGGAACAATAGGAATACACAAACGATAGGCATGTAAACCCTATGGATGAAGAATCTTGAACAAAATCTTGGGAAAGTAAAGAACTAGGGTTTTGAGAGAATATTACCAAATCCAACGAATCGGAGTGGGTGTAGAGTCTTTGGTCCGAGATTAGTCCGGGGTGGATGACCTCCCTTCAATGGAGATCGATTCCCACGGAGAAAGTTGACAATTTGGTGGAGGAATCGGAAGATCCCCTTGAGAGCCCGCAGGTGAAGAGAGATAAAGTGAGAGGAGTTGTGAGGAAGAACAAGAAGGGGATTTGGCGGTTGGGTTGGGTTTAAACCCAATAATAATGGACTAGTCCGCAAGTGACCGGACTAGTCCGATATACCAGACTAGGTTCGCACTAGTCTGCAGGAGTGGACTAGTCCGGTGTCGACCACGGACTAGTCCGGGGTCAATAGAACAAATTGAATTGGAACTCAATATATAATGGAGATTTTGACTAATATTGATCTTTAGAACATCTTTTTACAAATAATCTTGATGAGTATGACCAGTAAGCAATCAACAACCAAGCAATGGTCAAAACTCACCTAGATTCCATAATTAAATAGCTTTGGAGAGCAAATCGAGAGAGGAGGCAAATTTTCGCAAAACAAGTAAATTTTGAAGAAACAAACAGGTATGCAACTTTTCAAGCCACATTCCGAGCGTCGAGGATATTTAGTTCATTTCTAAGCTCACAAAAGTGTTTTTCATTTAAAATCTTGGTGAATATATCCTCTAGTTGTTTCTCGGTTCTAACATGTGAAATTACGATGTCTCCTTTCGTTGAGTGATCTCTAAGTAATGGTGAATATAGATGTTTTTAGTTCTAGAGTGCTCTACAGGATTGTGTGCAATTTTTATGGCACTCTCATTGTCACATAGGAGTGGAATACAGTTCAAATTATAACTGTAATCCTTTAGAGTTTGTCGCATCCATAGGAGTTGCGCACAACAACTACCGGTTGCGACATACTCTGTTTCGGGTGTGGAAAGGGCAATGGAGTTTTGTTTCTTCAAGGACCATGACACTAAGGGTATAACTAAAATTGGCAGGTTCTAGATTTGCTTTTCTATCTACTTTACAGCCTACACAATCAGCATCTAAATAACCTATTAGATTGTATTTGGAACCTTTTGGGTGCTAAAGACCTAGGTTGGATGTGTGGACTAGGTACCTTAAGATTCTTTTTACTGCAATTAAGTTACACTCTTTTGGAGCAGCTTGAAATCTTACACACATAACACATACAAACACTCAACATAATAGCAGGACTAGATGCAAATAAGTAAAGTAAAGAACCTATCATAGAACGGTATACCTTTTGGTCCACACTTGGACCGTCTTCATTGAGGTTGAGATGCCCATTTGGTGTCATGGGAGTCTTGATGGGTTTGGCTTTGTCATGTTGAACTTTTTGAGGATGTCCTGCGTGTACTTGGTTTGGCAAATGAAAGTGCCCTCTTTATGTTGTTTCACTTGGAATCTCAAAAAGAACTTCAATTCACCCATCATAGACATCCCGAACTTGTCCGTCATGATCTTACTAAGTTCTTTACAAAATGATTCATTAGTAGAACCAAAAATGATATCATCAACTAAATTTGACAAGCGAATAGATGACCATCAAAATGCTTAGTAAATAATGTATAATTAGCCTTCCCTATCGTAAAACCATTTCGAGTGAGAAAGTCTCTAAGGCACTCATACCAAGCTCTAGGAGCTTGTTTGAGGCCATAGAGAGCCTTACGCAATTTGAACACACTGATCGGGGTAGTCTTGGTCTTCAAAGCCTGGTGGTTTCTCCACGTACCCCTTTACCTTAATAGGACCGTTGAGGAATGCATTTTTACGTCCATTTGATACAACTTAAAATTGCGGTGAGTAGCATAGGCTAATAAAATTTGAATGGACTCAAGTCTAGTTACGGAAGCAAATATTTCATCGAATCTAAACCTTCGACTTGCGAGTAACCTTTTGTTACAAGTCATTTTTTGTTCCTTGTCACCACTCCATGCTCATCTCGCTTGTTTTGGAAGACCCATTTAGTGTCACGATGTTTGCTTTTGGTTTTTCTGCAAGCTCCCACATTTCATTCCTTTTGAAGTTGTTTAACTTTTCTTGCATTGCCATCACCCAATCCTGATCTCGTAATGCTTCATCAACCCTATAAGGTTCCAAAGAAGAAATGAAAGAGTAATGTTTGCAAAAGTTAGCAATACGATATCCAGTTGTTACTCCCTTTGCAATATCTCAGATGATGTTGTCGACGGGGTGACCTCTTTGTACACTTAGATGTACTCTTGGGTGAGGCACTTGTGGTCTTGTTTCCTCTTCATCTTCTTCATTTGTCATCTCCCCCTAGATCATTATCTCCATCATTATATTGATCATCTTGATCTTGTAAAGGTTGATCTTGCATGTGTTGAGATTGATCTTGTGTGGAAGCTCCTCCTTGATCATTGCTCTCCAGTTGTGGTACATTTTGAGCACTTGGGCCTTGTGATGTTTCTTGTGGTCGAATATCACCAAGTGCCATCCTCTTCAATGTTTGACATTAGGCTTCTTCTTGATCTAGCACACACTTATCAACTTGCTTCACTTGGTAGTCGTTAGTTTCAATCGAACGCCACGTCACTTGCTACTTCAATAATTCAGAGGTTTTGCTATAGACACGGTAAGAGTAGGTGTTCGAATCATAACTAAGCAAGAAACCTTCATCAGATTTTGAAGCAAACTTTGAAGTCCTAGGCTTCTTGTTCAAAATGTAACATTTACTACCAAAAACTCTGAAATATGAAACATTCGGTTTGTTACCGATCAGGAGTTCGGATGGCGCCTTCTTTAGAAGTCGACTAAGATACATCCAGTTCGTAGCATCAGAAGCGGTGTTCATAGCTTCCGCCAAAACTGGTTTGAAGTCTTGTATTCATCTAGCACTGTTCTCGCCATTTCAATCAGTGTTCGGTTCTTCCTCTCGGCCACCCCATTTTGTTGAGGATAATAGGATGTCGAGCACTTGTGTTTATTCCTTCTTCATCCATGTACTCCTCAACTTGAGTATTCTTGAACTTCGTTCCATTGTCACTCCTTATTTTCTCAATTGTTGTAAAAAATCCATTTTGTGCTCTCTTCAAGAACTTCTTGAGGATACCATGGATTTCTGATTTATCCTACAAGAAAAACACCCACGTAAATCTAGAAAATTCATCAACGACAACCAAATTGTATCTGTTACCGCATATGCTTATATAACCAATTGGACCAAAAAGATCCATATGTAAGAGCTCTAGTGATCTTGACGTCGTCATCACATTCTTTGCCAGATGTGGTGCTCCAACTTGCTTCCCGACTTGGCATGCGCTATACGACCTGTCTTTCTCAAACACAACATCTTTCAAGCCTTGGATGTGACCACCTTTTAGAAGTTTCTACAGATTCCTCATACGACATGGGCTAGCCGTCGATGCCACAGCCATCCCATGTTAGTCTTTGCAATCAAGCATGTGTCAAATTCGACTTTATCTTTTTTTTTCAAGTCAACAAGATATAGCTTTCCCTTCAACATACCCTTGAATGCAACTGAGTTATCACTTCCCCTAAAAACAGTCACACCCCCATTAGTGAACAAGCAGATATATCCTTTGTCACATAACTGAGATATGGTCAAAAGATTGTAATATAAAGAGTCAACAAGAAGAACATGAGAGAGAGTGTGTTGAGATGATACCGTAATTTTATTGGTACCAAGCATTTTTCCTTGGCTATTGTCCTCAAAGTAAATACCTTCATTTGGATCTTCATTTTGCTCATACTTCACAAACATTCTCCTTTCTTCGATCATGTGGTTGGTGCATCCACTATCTAGCACCTATTTTGATCCACCGGAGGAGTATGCCTGCAAAACAAAATTATGTCTTTGTTTTAGGTACCCAAGCTTGATTGGGTCTTTTGAGGTTAGTTACAGGTGATTTTGGCACCCACACACAAGATCTAGGATTCTTGTGGCGTGGCCCAGCATATTTAGCATAAACACGACCGAATCTACTCGTGAGAACATAAGGTGCATCAAAAGTATGAAACAAGGTTTGTTGTTCATGTTATAAGAGTTCACTTTAACAAAAGCAATGTGTCCTATATTATTCTTACGAACATTTGCAAGTTGCTTTTTACCTTTAGTATACCCAAGACCATCTTTGACATTAGGAGGTCTTGTGATCATATGCACTACGTGCATATTTCATCTTTTCCTTGTCAAGGATGCCACTTTGGGAAGGATGCTTAACTTGTGGCACATTAGACTTATTCTTCAAATTAGTATTCAAGTTGGCACATGTGCAAGTTTTAATGGGTGCAGACTTGACATTTTGAAAAGATGAGCTTTTGGAGGAGAAAGAGTCACTTTGCTTGAGTGACTCAACTTTTACCTCAAGAATCTTGTTAACTTTAGTCATGTTAGCAAGTTCAACCTTGAGTGTAACATGTGAGTCCTCTAACTTGGAGCAAGATTCCTTACTCAAAGCTAGCTCAAGCTCAAGTGTCTTGCTTCTCTCCTTTTCAAGCTCAAGAAGCTTCTCAACCTCAAGATATTTCTTTCTTTCAAGAATGATCATATCTTCTTGACAGTTGACAAAATCCTCCTCCTCAAAAATCTCATTAGACAATAATTTCATTTTTTCATAAAGCATTTTACTTAAACCTTTTAGCATATCCTCATTCTCATTAGCATTATCAAAAAACCTCAATAGAGGAATGTAAAGAGGAGGGTTTAGATTTGACCTTTCTCTTGCCCTCCTTGGCCATGAGGCAAGTATGGATGGAGTCCTTCCATCCTCCCACGTTTGGGAAGAGTGTGGACTTCATGGTAGGCTTCTTGATGGCAATTGTTGCCATCTCTTCTTCATCTTTGGAAGAGGACTCGTCGTTTGAGTCCCACTCCTTGCTGATGTGTGATTGGTGTGCTTGCTTTTTCTTTTTGAATATTTTATTTTCTTGTGGCTTTGAATCTTTCTTATTCTTTTTGTTATCTTCGTATTGGCATTCAACCATGAAGTGATCATATTCGCCACAGTTGTAGCAAGTACGCGAAGCTTTGGATTTCCCCTTATCTCTATTCTTGCCTTCACCTGAGTTATCACCTTTTCTTATTCTCATCATGTGCTTGAACTTTTTGATGAAGAGCACCATTTCTTCATCGTCCATATAGGTGCTTACATCATCATTATGTTCTTCATGTGTCTCACAAGCTTCTTTTCCCTTGGGCTTGCATGTCGCCTTGAGGGCAACTTCCTTCTTCTTGAATGAGGTAAGTTCCACAAGATCTTTCACGTATTGAGCTTCTTTTTCCATCATCTCATGGTTTATAATTTTTCCAAAAACCTCGTCGGGGGTCATTTTGTCGAACCCCGGGCTTTCTCTTATCATTGAGCACAAGGTCACATTGCGAGGCATGAATATCCTTATCATACTCTTGACAACTTCATGATATGTTCAATTCTTGCTTCCATAGGCACGGATATTGTTGATAAGTGTCTTCATTCGGTTGTACATTTCTTGAGGAGTTTCACCATCCTCAATGGTGAATCTCGCTAATTCTCCCTGAAGCATCTCAATTTTCGCTTCGCAGACCGAGTGATTTCCTTCGTGCGCAATCTTGAGGGTGTCCCATATCTCCTTAGCACTCTCGAGTCCATCCACCTTGCTGAACTTCACTTGGCTCAAGGATGACGTGATCGCCGCAACAGCTTGCGCATTGCAATAAATTGATTGTTCTTGCTCCGAGGTGAGTTCTTCATCATTGTCCATGCTATCTAGACTTGTGCACACTATATGCCAAAGATTTGGATTAAGTGAGATAAGATGCATTTTCATATTGTATTTTCACATAGTATAATCACTTCCATCGAAATGAGGGGGTTTTCCAAAGGTATGACACCAGGAGCAGTCTTGGTGACTACTCTCTTTTGGCTTCTCATATTCTTTCTTGCTCTTTTGGATCAAAAGCTTCTTTCTAAGAAGTGCCTTGACTTGGCGGACTTCTTCTTCATCGTGCTCGTACTCCTTGAGCACATCGAACACTTTAGTCTCATGAGCATCTCCGTCGATGGGCATTTCTAGAATTTCGTTTTCCTTCTCGTTGGCCAACGTCTCTCTGAGCGATTAGTCTCTTGATGGAGAGTCTGACTCTAATACTAATTGAATGTGACCTAGATGGGGTGAACAGGCTTTTGAAACTTTTCCTGCAGCACTTAGCAAAATCGTCAAAAAACAGAAAGGTTAGACTAGTCCGATGTTAGGTGCAGACTAGTCCGGTGTTATCACATCTCCTTACAAGAAGTTGACTCTTTTTGATATTTTCTTCTAGTAACAATTATGTTTTGACCACTATTTTAGACTCCAATTATGATTTAGAACCAGATTTCTAAATTTTGTATTTTAGCCACGACTTTTTTACTGCTAGTAGGTTGTTAGACATTGTTTTCTAACTACGTTAGTTAGACTGGAAAAGAGTAATTAAAAAAAAAAACAGGACCCAAATCTTACAAGTACAAAATTGCCCCTCCCTCTTGGGTGCTCTCCCGTACCGGTCTCCATCCAACCGTGGTCTTCTCTGCGGCGTGGAAACCTAGCCGAGGCGGCGGCCGACGGGCGCTACCGTGGAGGGCGCCAGCGAGCACGGCCGAGCTCGGAAGGCGCAGGCGAGCAGCGGCCGGGCGAGCGTGGGCGAGCGCGCGCGGCCGGGCGAGCGTGGGCGAGCGCGAACAGCCGGGCGAGCGTAGGCGAGTCGTGGGCAAGCAGTGGTCGTGCGAGCCCTCCCCTCCGTCATCTTGTTGACGGTCCTCCTCCTCTCCTCGGCCGTGGCCGTCTCCGACGATGGCTCCCAGGTACGTACGTCGCCGTCTTCTCAGCCAGTGGGACTCTCCTCCTCCTTTCTGAATCTAGCTCTAGCTTCACTACTCACGCCGCGGTCACGCTCAGTAACGTGGGTCACGCAGGTGGAGAGAGCGCGGCGGCAGGGGGTCCTGGTGTCGGTGGCCCCCATGGCAGAGCTCGGTGTGATGGCGCTGGGCCTGATGAACGAGACGATGCGGCGGCGACTCGGCGGGAGCTTCCAGCTCTGCGCGCCCTGCACCTGCTGCGGCGGGTCCAGGGGCACCTGTGTCCTCGCGCCCTCCTGCTACTCCATCAACTGCAACATCCCCAACCGCCCCTTCGGGTACTGCTCTTTCATGCCCAAGTCCCGCGTCCGGTAGAGGAAGCCCTCAGGGAGGAGTTCCGCGAGGTCGCCGTCGCTTGGTGACGGCCGGCCCACCGGGCTGGCCGCCGGCGGGCCGCTTAGGACCAAGAGGAACCGGTGTTTGCTGCGCTCCAGGCCAAAAGCCGTCTCCCGGGCCTGCGCCGCGGTGAAGAACCCGCCGCTGCCAAAGCAGAGGAACGCCACGGACGCCGGCGGCTGCGCGTCGAGCCACCGCACGCACTCGTGGTCCTGATCCTGATGCTGACCACCCGACGACGGCGGAAACGAGATCACCGGGCTGACGGGGTAGATCTTCGGCGGCGCGGGGTGGTGGTGCCCGGTGCGCAACACCGGCCCTCCGCGACGGCGGCGAGGATGCGCAGCTCGAGCTCGGCGGCGGTGTTTGTAACACCCCAAATTTGAACATAAGCAAATTTGAATTTTAAAATAATTTAAACATTAAAATTGAAGCAAGAAATGAATTAAATCAAAAGAGTGTGTGGAATTGTGTGTTTGAGATTGAATGCATCTGTGTGCTTTGAAATAAACTTTAATCCATAAAACTTGCTACCAATTTGGTGTGAATTTGAAATCTAAAACTGGATTATAGAAAAGAGCAAATCAAATAAAAAGAGAACCCTCTTAGCTAAACCTGACTAGGCCTATTTCTTTCCATCCCATTTTCCTCTCTTCCCCAGCCCAACCCATGCTGGCCCAGCCCACCCGCACAAGCCTTCACCTCCACCTTTCCAGTCCACTGCCTGTGGGACCCGCCCGTCAACATCCCCACTCTTTCTTCTGGCCCAGTCAGCCGCGCATAGGATCCCCCACTGCGCTTCGGGACCCACTTTCCAGCTTTTCCCCTTCCTCCTCTCCCTGGCGCGGTGTCACGCGATCTGCGTGACCGCAAAACCGTGGCGCGGACGCCGAGTCTCCAAGCGCGGATCCCAAAATCCACCGCAAAATCTGGACCCCATCAACTTGCGCCGCACGCAGCCGCCCCCTATAAAGCTTCCCCAGCCTAACCCTAGCCTACCCTTCGTCCATTTTCGTGCTGCGCCGTCGGCTCCATTCCCCCGTCGCGCCCGCATCTTCCCTTTGATTCGCGTCGCCTCCTCGCAAATCGTCCGCGCTAGCACGTCTATATTCTTCCCAGGAGCGCGCACAAGCCCCTCCGTATTTCCATGGGCAAATCCACGCCGGAACCGTGGATCCCGCCGAGCTCTGGTAAGCCTCCCCATCGTCACAGTCGTTCCCACCTTTGCTCTTGAAGTTCCCTCGCGCTAATGCCTCTTTCACTCCCACCATGACCTAGAACACCCGTCGGGCATGATGACGCCTAAGTAATGCCTTGGAGACGCCATCTCCCCAAAATCCGACGAGGTACGACCGTCTCTCGCCGTCGCCCCGCCGTTCCCGTGCGTCTATCCTCATCCCGACCCTTCGTGCGTGATTGTAGAGCCTCCCTGAAGCTCCCCGTCGGTAAGGTCGCTAGGAAGCGCTGCCGAGACGTCGCTCTAGCGAAGACCGACGCGACTCCGCTGCTCCTCCTCGTCGCGAGCCTTTTCCGTGCCGCTCCAAGCCCCGGCACCACCCTGGGTGAGTTTTCGGTGCTCTCCTCTTCCGTTTTTGGTAGCTATATTAGAGTAGAGCGTAGTGTGTGCGTAGAATTGTTGCTCCGGCGAGCTCTGTGTCGCGGCCATGGCGCGCCGCCGTGGCTGCGCCCGCCGGCAACCGGCTCTGGCCGGGCGTACGCTGAGCGCCCTCGGGGAGAAGAAGCCATGGGCTTCGGTACTCCCTTAGCCCTTAGATCTTGGACAGACGCCTAGGATTCGATCGGCCATAACCCTTCACCACTTTAAATCCGTTCCGTGCGCCCCTGATCCAACGATCCAGATAAGATCAACCACCTCCATTCACACGCATTAGATCTGAGCCCTCCGTTTAATATCCTATGGTCTCAAATAGAAGCCACCGTACCCCTTCGATGTTTTATGGTTTGGCCCCTGCGCTTTTGTACTGCAGCACATATGACTCCCTGTACCTTACGGTTTAACCCTTGGTTTCTCTGGAACTCGTTTTTTAGCATCTTATCACTCATTTTGACCCCTGGAGTTAAGTAAAAATGTTTAGGAGCCCCCTTAAACAGTAGCATAAAATAATGCTTAGCCCTGGGTGCACTAAAATTTATATTTTAGGACCATGTAATTAATTTGAATTTGAGTAGAGAACATATTTAGTTGCCGAAACTACATTTTATGCTCCTGAGCTTGTTGTTCTTACTTGTATGCCCCTGTAATTAAAATAAAATGACCTTGGTATAGTGAATAATCATGTTTTCACTGTTAAAATGTCACTCAGACCCCTATACTTAACTGTTTTAGCAATTTCTTGCAGTGTGCTGTTTTAGCTATTTAACCCCTGGAATTGTTAGGAATAATTTTCTAGCACCTGCAGTAGTGTGTTTTCACAATAAAAGTCATGTTTAAATCTGAATTTGCATAAAAACCCCTGTAACCTGCTGTTTTAACCAAAATAGCCCTGCACCTTGCTGAATTCACACATAGAACCTTAGTAGTAGCTGTTTTTTTACATTAAAGCACCTCTAAGAAATATTTACTAATGTTGTTAAACTTTGAAGTGGTATAAATAAAATATTTGAGCACATTGTAAAATACTTGCAACTTAGTGTTAAATTAATTAATGCGTAGGAAATATTTGTTAATGCATACAAATGCTTAAAACACATAAAATAATGTATTCTTGCATGTGATAATGATTTGTGCACTAAACATATCGTTCTTTCATGTATCATTGCATGCTTGACAACGTAAATGTGTAATATCTTGTTAAAATCCATGAAATGCCATAAAAGCCTGTTTTGTTAACTTAATCATTAATTAATTATGCTAGTTAAACTATAGCCCCGGGTACAACAAGATAAAATGTGCATAACCCCGCGTTAAGCTGTTTCCGCGCGTAGGTTCCCGTTACACCGTAGGATATTCGTGTTATACTATTTATTACTTGTTCTGCTTGTATGGTGTAATGATTATTGAATGTATTTCTGTATCTCTCTTTCGGTAGCTTGTTTGTGTTCGAGCTCCAATCGTGATGCGACATGAAGACTTGGATGATCGAGCGTTCTACCCGAAGACTGAGCAGCTGCATGAAATAAAGAAAAGGCAAGTGTCCTTGACCACTTTGCACCGGTTAGGAATTATTAAGGACATAGATAGAATTAGCTGCATGCAAGTCTTAAATTGAATCCTATGTTAGGAAGTTTCCTAGATTTCCATATTATTCCTTGTCACTGGGTTCGGGATGGTATTGTTGGGACTTGGGGTTGTGTTTATGCTTAGCACTGCTGTCTTAGTTGGGTGGAAATGATAACTGGATATAATACTTTTAATATCGTTTAATGGATGGATATGGTTATATATGTATATAGTAGATAGGAATCTAGACAGGCAGGATTGAGTGGTGGGTGCAGTACGCACGAGACTCGGGTTCATTGTGTTGGCGCCTGTTCTAGATTCTAAGGACCGGTTCTTGGTGACATTGCGACCAGGTATTACCGTGCCACCACATGACGGTATGGAACGGCTTAGCCAATTAATTAGGAGATCTTTCAATGAGTATGGGCAATGGATTGGTGCGGGGAACGAGTTCAGCGTTACCTGCTCTAGGATCCGCATGGCTCAAGAGGGGGCTGCCACGTCGGAGGGTGTACTCCAGTATGTCGTGGTAGGCGAAACCTTAGAGTGCTCGTACTTATCGGGAGACCCTTTGTAAAGGCTCTATTGTGACCTTCTGGCCACACACCTTAGGCAGTGTGAAGTGTGATTGGCTATCACCGGCAAAAAGGAGGTTCTTAGTCCACCTGGAGACAGGGGATGAAATCACAACATGTGGGTAAAGTGGTACAAACTCTGCAGAGTGTAAATCTATCTAGATAGCCGTGCTCACGGTCACGAGCGCGCCTGGTAGTACTGCCTTGATTAGTTGGGACTGGTTGGTAACCGGGTGGTGTAACCCGGTGAGTTGGTAGTCGGGTGGGTAACCCGATGAGTTTGGTCCCGGGTGGGGTAACCCGGTGAGTTGGTTTCCTGGTGGGGTAACCTGGACGGTGGTGGGTCGGATGAGTGTAACCCGACGGTTTACATTATTACTATATATATATATATATATATATATATATATATATATATATATATATATATATATATGTCTTTCACCTAGAAAATAGGATGATAAGGTCAACATAGGAAATTAAGGATGCATAGAGGCTTAACCCGTGTCAGCCTTTCCTCATTGAATAACCCGCATGTCATAATTTCCACACTTGTGGAGTACATTAGGTACTCATCCTTGCTTCTTTCCTTTTCTTTTTGTACATGTTATGTTGCTCAGGTAAAATGTGATCAAGTGAAGATGGAGTGTAGAAGGTCACGTTGCTGCCAGTCGATTTGCCTATGGCGTGCCCTGCTTGCTTTCACTTTTTCCGCTGCTGCTCGTAATTGTTTTAAGGTAATAATTGTTGTTTTATACGATATAGAACTGTTTACCATATTTTGTCGTGCATGTATGATCAAACTGATCCTGGCATACATGCAGGTTTGCCCTGTTTTACATTGTGTAAAATGGGGTGTGACAAAGGTGGTATCAGAGCTATATATCGACTCTAGGCACGTGATCTTAGTTAGAATGGACTCGTAGGACTTTCCTATGACCTTTCTTATGGAGACAAAGATTCGGTTCGACAAAAGTTGTTTCAAGACCTACAGGGGAAGATAGCTGGAAACAATAAGAAGATTGCTCGAAGATTTGTTATATTCACTTGTTTAGGTCCTCTTTTTGTTTAGCGAGTGAAGTCTATACATTGCCACAACGAATGTAATAAACGTTGGTTGATGCATTGCAAACTATTAATAAACGAACATATAAAATATGGCCTTTACTCGTTTAAGGGGGGTAGCCCACAACTAAACAAATCTTAAATCTTGTAACACTAGTAATTTCCAAAAGGATAATAAAATAAAATTTGTCTTCAACATTTTTTTAAAATGCATTTGAGTAACACATTCTATTTTGAAGACCATACTAAAATTTTGGCCGCATTCAAAATCTAAAATAGAGGAAAATGGAATTAAGGTTCTAATTAATGATTCTAAAGTATGTGATGTTGTTCAAAAAAAAGCAATTAACATTTCATTTGTAGTGATTTTAATATGAAACATGTGATTTCTAGTTGATTACAATTAAAACTTGTGAGGCGATGAAATAAATTCAAAAAAAAATTATTAACTTGCTTTATTTTTGAAGTCACACTTAAGCTTTGGCAAACTTGAAATTTAAAATTTTGAAAGAATGGATGATATTCTAATTTAATGTTATTGAACATGTGATATCTATAATTTAAAAATGATTAACATTTCATTTCATTCACAGTGTTTTTCATATAAAAAAATAAGTAACATTTCTTTCATTGTGTTTTCATATTGAAAATGCAATATCTAATTGTTAAAAAGAAAATTTTTGCTTTAATGAAATGTTTCCTAAAAATTATTTTAAATCAACTTGCCATGTTGTATTGTTATGAATGTGTGACCCTTTATGTTGTTTGAGTGTTTTAAATGTCTGTTTGAATGTTAAAACTTGAATTATATAAAAAAAATTGTTCAGAAAATGGCGTAAGACCTAGTTCGCTTTCTGCCCCACGCTTCTGAATCTCGGGACGAGATTCCGTTTAAGGGGGTAGATTTGTAACATCCCAAATTTGAACATAAGAAAATTTGGATTTTAAAATAATTTAAACATTAAAATTGAAGCAAGAAATAAATTAAATCAAAAGAGTGTGTGGAATTGTGTGTTTGAGATTGAATGCATCTGTGTGCTTTGAAATAAACTTTAATCCATGAAACTTGCTACCAATTTGGTTTGAATTTGAAATCTAAAACTGGATTATAGAAAAGAGCAAATCAAATAAAAAGATAACCCTCTTAGCTAAACCTGACTAGGCCTATTTCTTTCCATCCCATTTTCATCTCTTCCCCAGCCCAACCCATGCTGGCCCAGCCCACCCGCACAAGCCTTCACCTCCACCTTTCCAGTCCACTGCCTGTGGGACCCGCCCGTCAACACCCCCACTCTTTCTTCTGGCCCAGTCAGCCGCGCATAGGATCCCCCACTGCGCTTCGGGACCCACATGCCAGCTTTTCCCCTTCCTCCTCTCCCTGGCGCGGTGTCACGCGATCTGCGTGACCGCAAAACTGTGGCGCGGACGCCGAGTCCCCAAGCGCGGATCCCAAAATCCACCGCAAAATCCAGACCCCATCAACTTGCGCCGCACACAGCCGCCCCCTATAAAGCTTCCCCAGCCTAACCCTAGCCTACCCTTCGTCCATTTTCGTGTTGCGCCGCCGGCTCCATTCCCCCGTCGCGCCCGCATCTTCCCTTTGATTCGTGTCGCCTCCTCGCAAATCGTCCGCGCGAGCACGTCTATATTCTTCCCAGGAGCGCGCACAAGCCCCTCCGTATTTCCATGGGAAAATCCACGCCGGAACCGTGGATCCCGCCGAGCTCTAGTAAGCCTCCCCGTCGTCACAGTCGTTCCCACCTTTGCTCTTGAAGTTCCCTCGCACTAATGCCTCTTTCACTCCCACCATGACCTAGAACACCCGCCGCACATGATGACGCCTAAGTAATGCCTTGGAGACGCCATCTCCCCAAAATCTGACGAGGTACGACCGTCTCTCGCCGTCGCCCCGCCGTTCCCGTGCGTCTATCCTCATCCCGACCCTTCGTGCGTGATTGTAGAGCCTCCCTGAAGCTCCCCGTCGGTAAGGTCTCTAGGAAGCGCTGCCGAGACGTCGCTCTAGCGAAGACCGACGCGACCCCGCTGCTCCTCCTCGTCGCGAGCCTTTTCCGCGCCGCTCCAAGCCCCGACACCACCCTGGGTGAGTTTTCGGTGCTCTCCTCTTCCGTTTTTGGTAGCTATATTAGAGTAGAGCGTAGTGTGTGCGTAGATTTGTTGCTCCGGCGAGCTCTGTGTCGCGGCCATGGCGCGCCGCCGTGGCTGCGCCCGCCGGCAACCGGCTCTGGCCGGGCGTACGCTGAGCGCCCTCGGGGAGAAGAAGCCATGGGCTTCGGTACTCCCTTAGCCCTTAGATCTTGGACGGACGCCTAGGATTCGATCGGCCATAACCCTTCACCACTTTAAATCCGTGCCGTGCGCCCTTCATCCAACGATCCAGATAAGATCAACCACCTCCCTTCACACGCATTAGATCTGAGCCCTCCGTTTAATATCCTATGGTCTCAAATAGAAGCCACCGTACCCCTTCGATGTTTTACGGTTTGGCCCCTGCGCTTTTGTACTGCAGCACATATGACTCCCTGTACCTTACGGTTTAACCCTTGGTTTCTCTGGAACTCGGTTTTTAGCATCTTATCACTCATTTTGACCCCTGGTGTTAAGTAAAAATGTTTAGGAGCCCCCTTAAACAGTAGCATAAAATAATGCTTAGCCCTGGGTGCACTAAAATTTATATTCTAGGACCATGTAATTAATTTGGATTTGAGTAGAGAACATATTTAGTTGCTGAAACTACATTTTATGCTCCTGAGCTTGCTGTTCTTACTTGTATGCCCCTGTAATTAAAATAAAATGACCTTGGTATAGTGAATAATCATGTTTTAACTGTTAAAATGTCACTCAGACCCCTATACTTAACTGTTTTAGCAATTTCTTGCAGTGTGCTGTTTAGCTATTTAACCCCTAGAATTGTTAGGAATAATTTTCTAGCACCTGCAGTAGTGTGTTTTCACAATAAAAGTCCTGTTTAAATCTGAATTTGCATAAAAACCCCTGTAACCTGCTGTTTTAACCAAACTAGCTCTGCACCTTGCTGAATTCACACATAGAACCTTAGTAGTAGCTGTTTTTTTTACATTAAAGCACCTCTAAGAAATATTTACTAATGTTGTTAAACTCTAAAATGGTATAAATAAAATATTTGAGCACATTGTAAAATACTTGCAACTTAGTGTTAAATTAATTAATGCGCAGGAAATATTTGTTAATGCATACAAATGCTTAAAACACATAAAATAATGTATTCTTGCATGTGATAATGATTTGTGCACTAAACGTATCGTTCTTTCATGTATCATTGCATGCTTGACAACGTAAATGTGTAATATCTTGTTAAAACCCACGAAATGCCATAAAAGCCTGTTTTGTTAACTTAATCATTAATTAATTATGCAAGTTAAACTATAGCCCCGGGTACAACAAGATAAAATGTGCATAACCCTGCGTTAAGCCGTTTCCGCGCGTAGGTTCCCGTTACACCGTAGGATATTCGTGTTATACTATTTATTACTTGTTCTGCTTGTATGGTGTAATGATTATTGAATGTATTTCTGTATCTCTCTTTCGGTAGCTTGTTTGTGTTCGAGCTCCAATCGTGATGCGACATGAAGACTTGGATGATCGAGCGTTCTACCCGAAGACTGAGCAGCTGCATGAAATAAAGAAAAGGCAGGTGTCCTTGACCACTTTGCACCGGTTAGGAATTATTAAGGACATAGATAGAATTAGCTGCATGCAAGTCTTAAATTGAATCCTATGTTAGGAAGTTTCCTAGATTTCCATATTATTCCTTGTCACTGGGTTTGGGATGGTATTGTTGGGACTTGGGGTTGTGTTTACGCTTAGCCCTGCTGTCTTAGTTGGGTGGAAATGATAACTGGATATAATACTTTTAATATCGTTTAATGGATGGATATGGTTATATATGTATATAGTAGATAGGAACCTAGACAGGCAGGATTGAGTGGTGGGTGCAGTACGCACGAGACTCGGGTTCATTGTGTTGGCGCCTGTTCTAGATTCTAAGGACCGGTTATTGGTGACATTGCGACCAGGTATTACCGTGCCACCACATGACAGTATGGAACGGCTTAGCCAATTAATTAGGAGATCTTTCAATGAGTATGGGCAATGGATTGGTGCGGGGAACGAATTCAGCGTTACCTGCTCTGGGATCCGCATGGCTCAAGAGGGGGCTGCCACGTCGGAGGGTGTACTCCAGTATGTCATGGTAGGCGAAACCTTAGAGTGCTCGTACTTGTCGGGAGACCCTTTGTAAAGGCTCTGTTGTGACCTTCTGGCCACACACCTTAGGCAGTGTGAAGTGTGATTGGCTATCACCGGCAAAAAGGAGGTTCTTAGTCCACCTGGAGACAGAGGATGAAATCACAACATGTGGATAAAGTGGTACAAACTTTGTATAGTGTAAATCTATCTAGATAGTCGTGCTCACGGTCACGAGCGCGCCTGGTAGTACTGCCTTGATTAGTTGGGACTGGTTGGTTTGGTTGGTAATCGGGTGGTGTAACTCGGTGAGTTGGTAGTCGGGTGGGTAACCCGATGAGTTTGGTCTCGGGTGGGTGTAACCCGGTGAGTTGGTTTTCAGGTGGGGTAACCTAGACGATGGTGGGTTGGGTGGGTGTAACCCGACGGTTTACATTATTACTATATATATATATATATATATATATATATATATATATATATATATATATATATATATATATATATATATATATATATATATATATATATATATATATATGTGTGTCTTTCACCTAGAAAATAAGATGATAAGGTCAACATAGGAAATTAAAGATGCATAGAGGCTTAACCCGTGTCAGCCTTTTCTCATTGAATAACCCGCATGTCATAATTTCCACACTCGCGGAGTACATTAGGTACTCATCCTTGATTCTTTCCTTTTCTTTTTGTACATGTTATGTTGCTCAGGTAAAAGATGATCAAGTGAAGATGGAGTGTAGAAGGTCACGTTGCTGCGAGTTGATTTGTCTGTGGCGTGTCCTGCTTGCTTTCACTTTTTCCGTTGCTGCTCGTAATTGTTTTAAGGTAATAATTGTTGTTTTATACGATATAGAACTGTTTACCATATTTTGTCGTGCATGTATGATCAAATTGATCCTGGCATATATGCAGATTTGCCCTGTTTTACATTGTGTAAAATGGGGTGTGACAGTGTTGACGACGATGCCGTCGGCGTCCATGAACCGCCTGCCGTGGTACGCGTACCAGTCGCAGCACGGCTTCGTCCTGTCCAAAACAATCGTCGGGAGCGAGGACGGCGGCACGGGCGGCAACCCCGGGAGGTCCACGGCGCCGTCCATCTCCCAGAACTCGCCGTCCACCTCCTCGCAGAGCGCCGGCAGGCGCAGGAAGAAAGACAACGCGGCCGCGTTGCAGGTGAAGTACACGTACGTTGCTGGGACCGCGAGGTCCCGTGCCACGTCGATCATCTCGGTGCACAAGAGGTCGAGGAGGATCTCCGCGACCGCGGTCGCCAGGCTGGAGACGGCCGTCCTGACGTGCGGTATGTGCTGGTGCACGACCCGGGAGATGAACTCCACTGGGCCCTGGTGGTCCGTCGGTGGGTCGACGGCGGGGAGGCGGTGGAACCGGACGACGCCGTGGCCGGCGGCGGCGGCCGTCTCCTCCTCTTCCCGGCGCACGTAGGCCTCGACCTCGGACGCCTGCTGCTCCGACGGCTGCGGCATGACGAGCGCGGTGAGCGAGAGGGCACGGCCGCTGCTGCAGTCGGGCAGCCGCTTGCCGGCTTCGAGCATTGGCGCCAGGTGGCCGGCGCCCCAGACCGGCACCAGGACCACGGTCGCCATGGATGGATGGGGATGGGTTTTCAGCTTTCCTGACGGAGGGAAGGTGTAACACGATGCGGATTTGTATATTGGCCGGCAAAGGAGCTGTCTTTTTCCGGCCAGTGCGGCGGCATGATGAGCAGCTGCCGAGTGGTTCAGTTTTCCCGAGGAACTGAACTGGGTGGCGGTCGGTGAGGAACCAGCTAGCTAGCTGGTGAAGGGCACGAAGGCCTCACCGCGGAAGTAGGCGAAGCGAAGTAGACTGTGCTTTGAGCTTCTTTCGTGAGCAGGATAGAATATAAGAGAGCGGGAAAGAGCCGGGCTGGAGGCCCATAAACAGGAGCCCAAGCGAAACCGAGCCCGATCAATTACATTATCCTAAACGACAAATAATATAAAATGGAAGAGTATGTTGTTACCGAGCCCAACAAACTCGCCGTCAGGATTGTAATTATCAAGTTTTAGTTCAAATAAACTAAAATATGACAATGTTTTTGGAATTGGAGAGCCCATCCGTTCTCCGTGCCGGTCAGCCGGTCAGCCATCTTCGTGGGCGCGAAAGAAGAAGAGTATGTTTGTTGTCTGTCTAGATTATACAATCCAGATTATATAATCTCTAAGTTCAAACAAACACGTGTAAAATTATTGATAGATTATGATACTCTCTTCTGATTCGCAATATTTGTCACCGGTTACATTCATTTTTAAACTAATCGGTGACAAATATTTCGAAACAAGAGGAAGTAATTCACAAATAAGTTTATCATAATCCAATAAACTGTTCTCCCAAGCTTAATTAATACCAGCTAGGGATTAATGTATGCATGGATGATACTATAATCATAATCTTGGATCGCCGCATCATATATTGTTGTTTCAATCGATCGATCACTGCTCGCTTTGCTTTGTGCCTAAAACATCTTGGAGATTAACATCCGTACGTGATGCATGTTAGTTAATCGTTACTCGCACATGATATATCTCAGTATTTGGTCACAATTTTGTTCCCAGCATCTCTGTATATATGTGTGTACTGGCAAGATGGGAAAAAAGAAAACTGTAACATCCCAATTTTCAAAACGCAATGCCAAATTCGAATTTATAATAATCTAAACATTAAATTTAAGTAAGAAAGAAATTAAAGCAAGAAAATTTGTGGAATTATGTGTTGAATTATTGTGAGTGCATGCATGTGTGCGTGCCACATGATATATAGGATATGAAATCAAATGCAAATTCTAGCATAGATTTTTTTTTTTGAAATCGACTAGCATAGAAGTTAACGGATCTAACCTGCCGCAATGTAGCCATATGAACCAGCAACAGCAGACATTGTTCTGGAGTTGGAAATGTCAATAATTTTGGCCAAACCAAAGTCCCCCACATGAGCCTCCATCATCTCATCGAGCAGTATGTTATTCGATTTGATATCACGGTGAATGACCTGCGGTTTGCAGTCACTGTGAAGATACCGCAGGCCTTCAGCAGCACCCAGAGCGATCCTGTAACGTGTGTCCCAGTCCAGTAGGCAGGCATCCTTATTGCCATGAAGTAACTCTCCAAGGCTACCATTTGACATGTACTCATACAGGATGAGATGGGAATCCTGATGAGAGCAGAAACCATACAGCTTCACAATGTTGCGGTGCCTGACGTTTCCAAGTGTGGTTATCTCTGCTCGGAAGCTTCTGTCAATATTTGAACCTTCTCCTTGAGTTTTGAGCTTTTTAACTGCAATTTTCTGGCCATCGGGCATGACAGCTTTATAAACTGTACCACAAGCACCCCTTCCAATCATCATAGTCTCTGAAAAACTCTCGGTTGCTTCCATAAGCTCCTGATAGGTCACCCGTTCCTTCATGAAGTATTGAGGACCAGAAAACCCAGTTTTATGCTCTTCACTTGATAAAAGCTCCGGTATCTTGGCTCTTAAGGCCCAGCAAACAACTGCGATCAGCACCAATGAAACCAATGCGATGACTATGGAGATAATGCTGATGATTTTCTCCCTGAGAAAGCGCTTCTTCTGTGCTGCTGCTTTCATGCTTGAGAATGCTGATGCCGATGAACCTTGACAGGCTTTCCCTTTGATGCCACAGAGGCCATTGTTGCCAAGGAAATTGCTATGGTCCAGATGCTCAAACAACGGTGTGCTGGGAAGTGGCCCGATGAGATTGTTGTATGAAAGGTTGCACTCAAGGAGGCTCGAAAGGTCACCAAATGAAGAAGGAACCTCCCCTTCAAGTTCATTGTTGTTCAAGTACAGGTACTCCAGCATGCGCAAGTTCCCTAGCTGTGTTGGGATCTCACCAGACAGCATGTTGTAACTGGCATTTAGAGCAATCTGGAGGGAAGCAAGCTCACCGAGTTCAACTGGGATATGACCAGAAAGATGGTTGCCCCCCATTTGCAGCTCGGTTAGCCATGAAAGGCCTCCAAAACTGCTCGGAATGGTTCCATTCAGACTGTTATCAGATAACTTGAGCTGCTCAAGGTTTACTAGAGAACCAAGCTCCTGAGGAATTACTCCAGTAAGGGAATTCCTGCTGAGATCAAGCCTCTGAAGCTTTGTACACTGTGTTAACTCAAGAGGAATTGGCCCGGTCAACTGATTGGATGAAATGTTGAAGGCAACAAGCTCCGTCAGGCTGCCAATACTGGCAGGGATCTGTCCGACAAAGTAATTGTTGGATAAGATCAGCCTCTCAATGCTCCTGAACTTGCCAATCTCAGGCGGTATCAGCCCGGAGAACCGGTTCTGGTTCATTTCAAGCGAAGACAGGTTCTGCAGCAAGGACAGCTCGACCGGTAAGCTCCCAGTCAGCATGTTGCCTCCCAACCGGAGCTGCGTCAGAGTTCTGCATGCCTTCACTCCAGGGGGAATGTTGCCGACAAGGTGGTTTGAGCCGAGGCTCAAGAAGATGAGCTTCTGGTACTTGCAAAGGTGAGGTGGGATGCTCCCTGTAAGCTGGTTGTCAGACAAATCAAGCACCGAGAGATTGCTGTTAGCCCCCAGCAACGGAGGGATACTGCCATGTAGTTGATTGTCGAAGAGCTCCAAGTATTCCAAGCTGCTCAGTTTCTGAAACTCGGTCGGAATTTTGCCGGTGAGGTTGTTGATGGACAGGTCAATCCTTCTAATGCGGCTAAGCTGGCCGAGCTCCGGCGGGATGCTACCTTGCAGACGGTTCTCGAAGAGATAGAGCAGCCGGAGCGTGGCTATCTGGCCAAGCTCGCCAGGGATGACTCCGGTGAGCTTATTCTCCGATAGATCGATCTCCAGTGCGCTTTGCAGATTCCCGAGCTCCTGAGGGATGGTGCCGTCGAGATGGTTCCGGTAAATGTACAGCTTGGCCAGCGAAGGAAGCGCCCCGAGCTCCCCGGGGACGCTGCCGGTGAAGGCGTTGTCGTTCAGAGCGAGCATCTGGAGGTTCGTGCAGTTCCCGAGCTCCGGCGGAACCTCGCCGGAGAGGGCGTTCTGCCATAGGATCAATGTGGTGAGGTTCTTGAGGCGGGAGAGCTCCCTGGGCAGCTCCCCCGCGAAGCTGTTCTGCGCGAGCCCGAGCACCTGGAGACTGGCGCACTCGGTGAGCTCGACGGGGATGGGGCCGGAGAGGTCGTTGAGCCCCGCGCGGATGACACGGAGCCGCTGGAGCGCGCGGATGGAAGTGGGGATCTCGCCGGTGAGGTTGTTGCTGTAGATTTCAAGCTCCTCGAGAGCGGTGAGGTTGCCGATGGCGGCAGGGATCTCGCCGAACAGCAGGTTCTCGCTGAGGAACAGCTGGCGGAGGCCCCGCAGGGCGCAGAGCTCCGGCGGGATGGCGCCGTGGAAGGCGTTGGTGCTGAGGTCGAGGACCTCGAGCGCGCGGCAGGCGGCGAGGCCGGGCGGGACGGGGCCGGACAGCGCGTTCTTGGAGACGTTGAGGACGGCGAGGCGCGGGAGCGCGCCGCAGACGGCCGCGGAGAGCGCGCCGCGAAGGTTGAGGCCGTGCAGCGTGACGCCGGTCACCTCGCCGCCGCCGGAACAGGCAATGCCGGCCCACCTGCACGGGTCCGCGCCCGCGCCCGCCTCGCCCCAGCTCGCGAGGCGCCCGTCCGCGTCCAGCATCGCGCTCTTGAACTTCCGCAGCGCTGCCACCCCGTCGCCCGCCTCATCCTCCGCCGCCATCGAATCGAGAACGGCGAGGAGAACCACCGCCGGGAGCAAGAACCGCGCCACGGCCGACGCCATCGCCGCCGACGCCGCTACCACACCCAAAGCGCGGCAAGCAGAACCGATTCCCACACCTCGAGCCTCGAATCGCACTACTAGGACGACGCCAAGAGACAGAGCGGCATGGACAGAGCGGTGCACGCAACCGAGGAGAGGATCCGTCCGTCTACCACCCACTATCCACGCACGGGGACAAACCAGTCACACCACCACTCAATCCGAGCCATGGGGGGGGACGGCCGAGGTGGGCGACACTGCTCGCGCAACAGGACGGGATGGTGGTGGTGTGGTGGCCGCCAGTGAGTGGGGACTGTGGGAGCGGCTGGACCTGGAAGGAGGGAGCTTTAACGGGGAGGAGACACGCCGGGGTCAACGACGGCATTGACTGCAGGCATTGGCTGGCATTTCATCGAGCAGGCCGTGCGCGGGGGAGGGCGGAGGAGGAGGCGTCTGGGCCCATGGTCAGGGAATGGCACGCACAGGTGGCGGGGTTGGACTGTCCACGTGGACGGGTACAGGGAGGTGGGGCCGTGGGAGGTAGGAAGAGACGGGAGGGAGGGCGTACGTGTACGCGGCTGGAGTACGTGTGTTCGTGAGGGTTACGGCTCCACGCCAAAAGCCGCCTTTCCCGTGATCGCGGTAGGAAAAAAGCGCTTCTGCTTTTGGCCAATTTGCTGAAGCTCTTGTTTTTTTTAATGGCCAGGAAGAATAATTCATACTACTTACTGTATTATCACTTATAATTGAATTTCAATGTTCCGTAAAGAAGAAAAAAGATATTCCGTCTATCCTAAATTACTTGTCATTCTCTAGAGCTCAATAAATAATTCTAGATGGTTATTGAATACTCACTCAATTCCAAAATACTTGTCACTCTCTAGTTCATTCCTAGATGGTTATTGAATATTCACTCAATTCCAAAATACTTGTTACTCTCTAGTTCAAAAATGAACTAAAGAGTGACAAGTTTTTTGAAATGGGGTGAGTATTCAATAACCATCTAGAATTATTTATTGAGCTTTGTGCGTTAGAAACCACAATTCTCTAGACTAAATTGGATTTTAATGTGTATTTGACAAACACATACGTTTGTTTTGTAGTTTACAATTATTTTATTTTTCTAAGACATGCTCCTTCCCTTTCAATTTACTTAATCTTTCGGACATCTTTCAAAAAATTAAGGAAGACGTAAAAATTAATTAATAAAATGTATTGGGCTGTCTAAATTTAAGGTGTCTGGAATTTTAGAAAATTTCAAACAATGAGTAATTAGTAGTTAATCACTATTAATAACTATTAACCATTATAATTATTCATTAACCCTAATCAATAACAATTTTTTATTTGATTATGTTACAATTAACATACCTCTACAAAATTTTTATTTGATTATTTTATAATTAACAAAAAAATAAAAAAACTTACATTCACCTGCTGCACCGCCAGCGGCAGAGACACGCGCCCGCGCATCGCCTGAATTCAGCCGCTCATTCAAGCACATGTAGCATATAGTCTTTCCGAAATATATTTCCATTTGATTTAGAAGGTCAAGTAAATCAGAGGTAGTACGTGGCAAATCCAGCCTATGTGATATGAGGATTGCAAACAAGCAGCTCTAAACTAAGGGCAGTATCCCGCTCATGGTGCAAAGGCATGGATAAAGGTATTCAAAAGGCAAGATACTGGTCCCCTTTTGTGGCGGAACATGCAAGATATTGATCTAGTGGCTAGGAAATTTAGTAACTTACTGCATTGGTAACATATGCTTCTCGATTATGCACATGCATGTACTATTAATTGCAGCTAAGAAATCAATAGCAATTCGTGAAAAAGTGCAACCAACTTGTCACTTAACTTTTGGGTAATTAGGTAGCTAATCGCCTGTCACTTCAGCTCGGCCGCTCCCTACTACCTCTAGGCTTCATTTCGTGTGGGTTTGAGTCACCTCCTTCCCCTACATGCAAAAAGTCTAAAACTAACTAGCTGCACGCAAAGACTGACAAAATTTACATCATATCACATCAATCTCAACTCACATGCGTACAGTACACAGGTAATGTCACACCCGGTTTTATTAAAAATAAAATCAGCTGCAAATTACATGTATGTCAGGATCAGTTTCAACATACATGTATGACAAAAAGTGATAAACAGTTCTATATCGCATGCAAACAACATTTATACCTTCAAAAGGGTTTTGAAGTAGCAGCGGGAGAGGAAAAACTTCAGAGCAACCACAGGCAAATTGACTGGCAGCAACGCGACCTATGCACCGTCTTCACTTGTCACTGTCTTCATTAGATCTTCTCTTCACTGAGCAGCATATCAAAAGTACAACAAAGCAAGTTTGAGTACCATCTCGTAGTACTCCGCAAGTGTGGGAAATAAATGATATGTAGGCCAATCAAAAAGGAAAGGCTGATAATGGTTTAAGCACTATGCATTAAACTTAACTTTAGCTTTCATTAGCACCTACATCTAAGTGTATATCCCCAATCATTATAGAATAACAATAATAATGAATCAATACCAACATCATTCCCAAACCATCATCTCAACCATCATCCCAACCATCGTCTAATTATGAATTGGACACCAAGTCGCTCTTGTCCGTGAGCACGACTGTCATGACAGTTTTACCAAATCTCTGCAGAGAGTGTACCCTTTACCCACAAGCAGTGATTTCATCCCCTGTTGCCAGGTGGACTGAGTAAACCTCCCTGATGCCAGTGGCGGCCAACCACATTTCACACTTCCATAGGTGCATGGCCAGGAGATCACTACATGGTCTTTACAAAGGTACTCCCGACTAGTGCTAGCCCTCTAAGGTTTCCACCACTGAGGCATTTCTGGAGTAACCCTCCGCCTCAGAGCCCCCTCTTGAGCCTTGCGGTTCCCAGAGCAGTACCCCTGCATCATTCCCCGCACCATCCAACTACTAGTATTTCATCGGGGGAAACCTAATTAATTGACCAAGCCGCCCCATCTCAGTCTTGTGGTGGTACTATAAATCTTAGTGGCTTCCTCCATAAACCGGTCCTTAGAATCCGACGGTGTCAAACCCAATTCTTGAGTCTTATGCAAACTGCACCATACCAAACCATCCAACCGCCAGATTCATACCAATTACTTTATCATTTCCAATGTAGCATAATGATCATAATTAATAATATAATCATGTGTCCAGATTTCCATTCCAACTATTAAGCATGGCTAAGCGTGATCGAAATACCCAAAACCACCCAATTCAACCAGGGCGACAAGGAATTATATGGAACGGTAAAAAAAATAGGATTCACATTAATTAAGCATGCAACTAACTATAATTCCTAAAATGGCACAAGATGGTCAAGGACACTTGCCTTTGTATAAATAGCTGCTCAATCTTCTTCATTGGACTCTTGATCTCCATATCCTTCGTGTTGCTTCTTGATCGAGATACAAGTGCGTGTAAACTACCGTCAAAGGAGAAATAAAAACAATCAACAACAATACACCATACAAGCAATACAGATATTATTATTGGATATGTTACAATTATGATTTAAATTAGAGTTATGAGTGATTTATTATTTTTCACAGCCAAAGAAATGCATTTAGCATTTATTTTACATTTTTAATATTTATTTATAGGCTAAAAATATTTTTAATGAGTTTCCTATGGCCAAAATATAATCTATATGCATTTTATAAATTTTATTTCAGCATAAAACATTTTATAAATAATTTTCCTACTATTTCCATATTTATTCTATATTTTTAATATTTATTTATAGCTAAAAACATTTTAATTAAAATTTTCCAGGGTCAAAATATATTTTATATGCATCTACAATTTTATTCTAACCTAAAAAGATTTAATTCTAATTTTTCTATTATTTCTATGTTTATTTTATCATTTGTAACTATCTTTGTATTCATAAAATACTCTTTTAAACAATATTCGGCAATTAAAGATAAACTCAGGGGTTGTATTGCAATTTTTTCTAACTTGACAGTGCCTAAAAGTGTGATTTATGAAAATTACAGGGGCCTAAATCATTAATCATTTGATTTAACCTATTTTTAGATAATTCCAGGGGCTTTAGTGCTGAAACAGAGTCTAAATCATTATTCACTCAAAGGTTAGGGGCTAGGATGAAAGATTCCCAGGGCTTACGTGCAAAAGGATGAAAGGTTATGAGCCTTCTAATTTGGGCCGTTGGATCTAACTTTAAAGGCTAGGATTTTAAAAGGGTGAAGGGGTATGTGGCATTCTAATCTGGGTCGTTGGGTCCAAATGGATGGCCACGAGCGTGCCACGTCGCCCCGGTGAGGAGGATGGCGGCCTGAGCCACCAGAGGCGGCGGCGCCTCTATAGCCGGCGGCCAAGGCTCGCCGGAGTTGGCCGAATTCGGCGCTCCGGTGGCCTAAGCTCGATGTGAATGGCACGAAAATGGAGAGGAGGGGGTGGGAAAGCTTACTGTGGGGTTGCCAGAGCGGGAAATTGGCCGGTGACAGGCGCACGACGACGAAGTATGCCGTCCGGGCTTCGGCATCGCCGGAGGAAGGTTTTGACCTTCGATTCCTTGCTGCAGATGGGCCCACCAAGGGCGGCAAGACGTCAGGATGCTCGGAGGCTCGTCGAGGACGGCCGAAACGGCTTGGCCTTGAGGGGAATCAAGCTCCATGGTATGGCCATGGCGGCGGCTAGGGTTTCGGAGGGGAAAACGAATGGGGAATGAGGGGGAGCAGATGGGGTTGCGACCTGGAATACTTGTAGGTCAGTAGTTGCTCGAGGGGCGACGGCAGTTGTCGTGCGGCGCAAAACCGACGGCGCGCGTGTGCAACGAGCGGAAATGGGGAAGGTGAAAGCATCTAGGCCCCATGAGGTACGGTTTCGGTGATTAATGACAACCATTCGATATTACTAATGAATTTGTGAATGCAAGGTCTCAATAACACTCAGTCAAATGAAATCAAATTGCATTGGAGACCCATATAAAATCAACAAATGAGATCAAACCAAATCATATGAAGACAAGAAGTGAAAGCTCTAACTTGATATCACTCAATGCTTGAAGACAATCAAAACAACACTTCAAACAAATATCAAAGAGGTCACAAGTTCAAAATTCCAAAAGGACAACTCAAAACAACTCGAAGTCAACAAGTTGAACACACCGGATCATCCGATGGTCTTGGAGTTGACTGCATCGGTCGAGTTGGTTCAACTGAAGAAGAAGACCTCAGACAAATGCACTCACCGGATCATCCGATGTGAGTGGCTCAGTGCATCGGTCCATCATCACAGATTGCAATACCATTGGACCAAGAGAAGCACCGGATCATTCGATGTGCAGCCTTACACACATCGGTCAATCACTCCAGTGAGCCTCAAGATCAAGCAAAATTCTGGAGGAAGAGCCACCGGATCATCCGATGAGTAGAGAGATCAACATCGGTCTAACAACGGTCATATCTGACACAGTGACATCAGCTAATTTGGCTTTGACCGATGACAACTGAAGGGGAGACATCGGATCATCCGGTGTTCGCAGAGAAGTGATGTCAGCCTACTTTTCCAACGGCTATCTCGTGGAGGCTGGCTATTTATACCCCTTCAACCTGTCAAATCGACAAGACTTGAAGCCCAGACATACTCTACACATCCTAGAGCATTCAAGCAATAGAGCAACCACTTTCATATCATTTATTCATCATTTGTACACCAAGAAATAGGCTAGAACTAGCTAGAGATAGTGCTTGGGTGCCTCCATTCTTGGTGATTGGAGTCTCTAGTGTAGTGAGAGCCGAAAGGGAGTGACCCTTGGTGTGTGCAACTTCCGGAGCTTGCCAAGAGGATTGTGGAAGCCCGGAGGATCCCAAAAGTGTACAAGGCTTGAGCTCCACCTTGCCAAGGTTGGCGAACGGAGAAGAATAGTGAAGAAGCCCCTAGTCTCGGTGACTTGGGAGTGGCAAAACCCTTCGGTGGGTGTCACAACGTGGATGTAGGAAGATCCTTGTGATCTTACCGAACCACGGGATAAACTCCGTGTCCCTTGAGCGTTTGCATCCCTCTCCTTTTTACTCTTATGCAATCTTTATTCCGCAACTTTAATTTACATTGATTGCATAGTTTAGTTGCATAGGGAATTGGGCTTTAAGTTGTTAAGTGTTTAATTGTCTTAAAATTTGAAAGAAAGCCCAATTCACCCCCCCCTCTTGGGCATTTCGATCCTTACAATTGGTATCAGAGCCTTGTTGCTCATTGGATCATTCTAGCTTCACCGCTAGAGAGCTTAAATGGCCAAGAATGGGGGTTCGGTTCCTATCTTCGAGGGCAAGAACTTTGCCTATTGGAAAGCACGCATGCGTGCCTACCTAGAGGCCATTGCTCCCGAAGTGTGGGAAGCGACCCATGCGGGATTTGGAGATCTTAATTATGTTGGGGATCAACTAAAATGGGATGCTAAGGCTAGAAATGCCATCTATGAATGCATTAGTCAAGATGTATTTGCAAGAATAGCTAGTAAAGAAAAAGCTTGTGAAATTTGGGCATGCTTAATTGAAATTCATGAGGGTTCCTCTCGGGTTAAAGAACTCAAATATCACTTGCTAAAATCCAAGTATGATGAATTCAAAATGCTTCCTCATGAGAATGTTAACCAAATGTTTTCACGTTTAAATGTTCTTATTGAGGAGATTAATGCTCTTGACATTGCATCTCTTGGCAAGGGACTTATCAACCGAAAGATCCTCATGCTCCTTCCCAAGCCTAAGTACAACATCATCAACTCCATGCTCCAAAAGGAATCACTTGACAACATTGAAGTTTCGGAGCTCATTGGAGAAATACACGCTCATGAGATGAGCGTACTTGGAATGATGGAGGAGTCATCATCAAAAACTATTGCTCTCAAGGCTTCAACCAAGAAGACAACTCCCAAGAAAAAGAAAGTGGTTGAGCCTAGCTCAAGCGAAGAAGAGCAAGCAACAAGCGAAGATGACGATGATGAGCTTGCATTGATGATGAGAAAATTCTCACGTCTAAACTCCAAAATCGCAAAGAAGGGATACTCCTTTGATCCAAAGAAGAAAGCCTTCCTCCCAAGAAAAGATGAAAACAAAACATGCTACAATTGTGGTGATCAAGGCCACATATCATATGATTGTCCAAGACCCGACAAGAGGAAGGACAACCACAAAGGAAAGTATAGAAAGCTAGAAGAAAGTGATGAAGATGAAGAAGAGGTCAAACCCAAGCGCGCCTTTGGAAAGAAGAAATTTGACAAGGGCAAGAAAACCAAGCTTTTTCCAAAGAAGAGAAGAGGGCCTCAAAAAGTCTTCATGTGCGAGGCAAATGAGTGGATCACGGATGAAGAGTCAAGCGATGAAGAGAGTGAAGATGAAGAAAACTTGGCGGGCCTTGCCGTCGTCGACAAAGACAACTCATCTCTTCGTCCACCTCCTATGTGCCTCATGGCTAAAGGTAACTCCAAGGTATGTGACGATTCTAGCGATGATGATGAGCTCTCCCCCGATGAACTAGCATCTATGATTAATGAATA
Source organism: Tuctoria greenei (assembly GCA_036927565.1). Lineage (NCBI taxonomy): Eukaryota > Viridiplantae > Streptophyta > Magnoliopsida > Poales > Poaceae > Tuctoria > Tuctoria greenei. The sequence goes on along the minus strand of JAYESD010000009.1, from coordinate 20,625,914 downwards.
CCATGTCATCATAAAAAGGGAAAAGAGCAAGGTTAAAGCACTTGAACAAGCTTGTGCTAAACTTGAGAGTGCGAAGCTCGATTTGCATGACAAGTATGTAACCATACTTAAAGAGCATGACACACTCAAAACACATGTCAAGCAAATCGAGGAGGAAAATGCTCAAATCAAGCTTGATCATCATGAGCTTGACTTAGCAAACCAAGCACTCTTGGGAAAGCACAATGACTTGGTTCAAAAACATGAAGTGCTTAACCTTGCTTATGAGGAAATTGAACTAAAAATGAAAAACATGAAAAAGGAAACCCTTGATGGCAAAGTATCAACTATTTCACATGCCACTAACACTTTGCATAAGTCTTTGCCTTTGAAAGCAAGCCTTAGGGAGAAAGAATTGATGGACGAAATAGAAAGTCTCCGCACTAGTGTGGTGAGACTTTCCAAGGGAGAGGACAAGCACAAGGAAATCCTCTACCAACAAGCCAAAGGCTTCAACAAGAGAGGACTTGGATCCTTCCCGGTGCTCAACAAAGGAAAGGTGCCCTCACCGGAGCTTAGGACGAGCTTCATCAAAGAAGTTGGATCCTATTGCCAACATTGTGAGGTCACCGGACACCACACGAGGGAGTGTCCTCTTCCCAACCGTCCTTCTCCAAAATTGCCTCCTAACTACAAATCTACTTTCCATGATTATCACTATCTCTTAAGCAAAGTAGGTGGCAAGGTGAAGGCAAGGTTCATCGGCAAAGACATTAAGGGCATGAAGGGGAAGCTCCCCAAGCAACTTTGGGTCCCAAAATCACTTGTATCACACATACAAGGACCTAAGTTAGCTTGGGTGCCTAAACTCAAAAACTAACTTCATGTGTGTAGGTGAACTACAAAGCCGGAGGAAAACATTGGGTACTCGATAGCGGGTGCACTCAACATATGACCGGCAATGATGGTATGTTCACCACCATAGAGAACCCCGATAATCATGAACAAGTCACCTTTGGTGACAACTCAAAGGGGAAGGTAATCGGTTTAGGTAAAATTGCTATTTCGCATGATTTGTCCATTTCTAATGTACTATATGTTAAGTCACTTAGTTTCAATTTACTTTCCATTGCACAACTATGTGATCTTGGACTAACGTGCACCTTTGACAAGAATGGTGTTGTAGTAACTAGTGAATCAAGCAAACAACTAATCTTCAAAGGATTTCGGCATGGACATCTTTACTTGGTGGACTTCTCCAACAAGGATGCTAGCTTGACCACTTGCCTTTTCACTAAGACAAGTTTGGGTTGGCTATGGCATCGACGCATTGCTCACATTGGGATGAGCAAGCTTAAGAAGTCGTTCAAGCTTGGGATGGTGACCGGCGTGAAGGATGTCACGTTTGAGAAGAACAAGCTTTGTAGTGCTTGTCAAGCCGGGAAGCAAGTTGCTTCACACCACCCAATGAAGACAATGGTGTCAACCTCCAAGCCGCTTGAACTACTCCACATGGACCTCTTCGGGCCATCCACATATCAAAGTCTTGGTGGTAACTTCTATTGTCTTGTTATCGTTGATGATTATTCTCGATATGCTTGGACTTTGTTTTTAGGTGACAAGGGTGAAACTCCGGAAGTTTTCAAGACCTTCGCCAAACGTGCTCAAAGGGAATTTCAACTTCCCATCATCAAAGTCCGGAGTGACAACGGCACCGAGTTCAAGAACTACAACATTGGGGAGTGGTGTGATCATGAAGGCGTGAAGCATGAGTTTTCGGCCACATACACCCCCCAACAAAACGGTGTCGTTGAAAGGAAGAACAAGACTCTTATCACCCTTGCAAGAGCAATGCTTGATGACTATGGCACGTCGGAGAAGTTTTGGGCCGAAGCAATCAACACGGCGTGCCATGCCACAAATAGGGTCTATCTTTACCGACTACTCCAAAATACCCCATATGAGCTCCTCATTGGGAGAAAGCCCAACATCTCCTATTTTAGAGTCTTTGGGTGCAAATGCTACATCTACCGCAAGAAAAGGCTCGGTAAGTTTGAAAGAAGATGTGATGTTGGTATTTTTCTTGGTTATGCATCAAACTCAAAAGCATATCGAGTATTCAACCAAACCTCCGGTCTAGTTGAAGAAAGTTGTGATGTTGAGTTTGATGAGACTAATGGCTCCCAAGAGGAGAGTTTTGGTCATGATGAAATAGATGATGAGCCTCTACGAGAAGCCATGAAAAACATGACCATTGGAGACATCAAGCCGGAAGTTGAAGAGGGCCATGATCAAGGGGGAGCATCAAGTTCCAACATCAACACCTCCATGATGCCTCAAGTTGATGAAGAAGAAGAAGAAAAAGATGATCCATTGCCAATGCAAGATTCACAAGCCACACAACACCAACGACAAGAAGAAGTCCATGATCAAGTCCAACCACAAGAGGAACAACAAGCTTCACCACCGCCAAGTGACTCACAACCACTTATGAGGCATGGACGCATCTCCAAGGCGCATCCAATGGACCAAATCATTGGAAGTCCTTCAAGGGGCGTAAGTACTCGTTCCCGCCATGTCGCCTCATTTTGTGAGCACTACTCTTTTGTTTCGTGTGTAGAACCCACTCACATAGAGGAAGCACTCCAAGATCCAAATTGGGTGATGGCCATGCAAGAAGAACTCAACAACTTCACCCGCAATGAAGTTTGGGTGTTGGAGGAGCGACCTAAGGACAAGAACGTTATCGGTACGAAGTGGGTATACCGGAACAAGCAAGACGAGAATGGCGTCGTGGTCCGCAACAAGGCAAGGCTTGTGGCCAAGGGTTTTTCACAAGTTGAAGGACTAGACTTTGGAGAAACATTCGCTCCGGTCGCTCGGTTAGAAGCTATTCGCATACTCCTTGCTTTTGCTTCACATCACAATATAATGCTTTATCAAATGGATGTTAAAAGTGCTTTTCTCAATGGCTATATTAACGAACTTGTTTATGTTGAGCAACCTCCCGGGTTTGAAGATCCGAGGAATCCTAACCATGTGTATAGGTTACACAAGGCGCTCTACAGACTCAAGCAAGCACCTAGGGCATGGTATGAACGACTAAGGGATTTCCTAGTCATGCAAGGATTCAAGATCGGGAGGGTGGACACTACACTCTTCACCAAGCACATCGACGGGGATTTATTCATTTGTCAAATTTATGTCGATGATATCATTTTTGGCTCAACTAACAAATCTCTTAGCCATGAGTTTGGCAAAATGATGTCTAGGGAATTCGAGATGTCAATGATTGGAGAGCTCAACTTCTTCCTTGGATTCCAAATCAAGCAACTTCAAGAGGGGACCTTCATCTATCAAGAGAAGTACACAAAGGACCTCTTGAAGAAATTTGAGATGGGAGATTGTAGCTCAAGAAGCACTCCAATGGCGACAAATTGCCATCTCGACGCGGACATGGACGGTAAACCTATTGATCAATCTCATTATCGTTCCATGATTGGCTCATTGTTATATCTTACCGCATCTAGGCCCGATATTATGTTTAGTGTGTGCTTGTGTGCTCGCTTTCAAGCGGCACCTAAAGAATCGCACAAGAAGGCGGTCTTTAGGATACTTCGGTATCTCAAGCATACCTCAAGTGTAGGTTTGTGGTACCCCAAGAACGCTAGTTTCCATCTCTTGGGATACTCGGATTCGGACTTTGCCGGATGTCGTGTGGATCGCAAGAGTACCTCCGGTGGGTGCCACTTACTTGGGCGTTCCCTAGTATCTTGGTCGAGCAAAAAGCAAAATTCCGTGGCGTTGTCCACCGCGGAAGCGGAGTATATAGCGGCCGGTGCATGTTGTGCCCAAATTCTATATATGAAGCAAACCCTTTTGGACTTTGGAATTAAAATTGGTTGTGTGCCTCTCCTTTGTGACAATGAAAGTGCGGTTAAGATAGCTAGAAACCCCGTTCAACACTCCCGCACTAAGCACATTGATATTCGCCATCACTTCTTGCGTGATCATGAGGCTAAAGGAGACATCTCTTTGCAAGGTGTTAGATCCGAAGAACAATTGGCGGATGTCTTCACAAAACCACTTGATGAGAAAACCTTTTCTAGACTTAGAAGTGAATTAAATGTGCTAGATGCATCTAACGTCATGTAAGTTGCCATGTTCATGTAAGGATGCATATCATATAGGTCTTGTCTAACTCCCAAAGGATAGGGGCAAGCTAGAAGTAGTTTTCCCTGAGGAAGCCTTTGGAAGGTTCAAACTTGGCAAGATAGATTTATTTTATGCCTTGCATGATCCCTGCCATATAAAGTTGCACTCATTCAATATCTTGCAATATAATTTGTTTGGCATTGCATAACGGTAGATTGTCACAAAGGGGAACCCACCTCATGAGAAGGAGACTTGTTTGAAATGCAATATCTCAACTCATATAAGGTGGAAAGAACAAAATGTTAGGTACGTTAATGCCTAGAGGAACATGCTTCATTGAGATAGTAGTCTTCATACTCTACCTCACAAAGCATGGGCCTTACATTTTATTTGGATATTTTTCCTCCATTTTTCTTGGTGTTCCGTTTGTGTTAAGGTCTAGCCAAGCTATTGGCATATTAGCTTCTTGAGGGGTAAGGGGTTGCCCAAAAAGTCCTAAGACATGTGTTTCTCCTCGATTGTTTGTTTGGTCAAAGGACATATATGGGATGTTTTCGTTCTGTTGTCATCGGATTATCCGATGCCCCTGTCAATCCCTCATCGGTCCAATAGGTGTTCAATCTTCAAAGCCAAATTCTGTCTGAATTCATAATGATCCGACGAGTTCATTCCGAAAAACATCGGTCCATCCGATGTTCACTCTTCTGGAGCTGTGATCTATTCAACCGATGTCTACCTCCCTCTAACGTCGGACCATCCGGTGTCAATATCACTCGGTTGAACACCCTTACTGTGATAATCGACCGATGTTCAAAACCCTAAACGTCGGTCCATCCGATGTCAACAGCAATTCTTGAATATCCTTACTGTTGCAATTGACCGATGTTCACTGCATCTATCATCGCTCCATCCGGTGTTAAAGAAAACGGCTAGGGTTTGGGCCCCACTATTTAAACACCCGCGCCGCCGCCGTTCGCTCTCTCTCCCCGATCCTTCTCTCTCGCCGCCGCCGCTCGCCCTACTCGCCGCCACCTCCGCCGCCGCACCCAAGCACCGCCTCCCTGGGTGCCGCCGCCGCCGTCCCCGGCCGCCGCCGCCGCCCACAGCGCCGCCGCCCAGCACCGCCACCATTCGCAGCGCCGCCGCCGCACGCCCGCGCCGCCGCCTCCACCCTCGCGCCCAAACATCACCGCCGCCACTCACCACCGCGCTCAAGCCTCGCCGCCGCCCTTCTCCACCACCAACGTGCGCCATCTCCGGGCCATCTCCTCCTCGCTAGGGTGTCTCGGCCCGGTTGATCATCGTCGCTAAGGTGAGCTTCGTGCCGCGCGACGTCTCTCGTTGCTTCTCTCGCCGTTCTTCCTTCATCGTCGCCTAACCCTAGCTCTCCGTCGTCTAGATGGGTCGCGACAGGAAGAACAAGGGCAAGGCCATCGCGGAGCCCGCCGCGAAGAAGCAGAAGCTATCGAAGGATGAGAAGAAGGCCTTGATGGCCGCTCGCGCCGCCGAGGAGCGTGAGCGCGGCCGTGGGGGTTCGTTGAGGATTCGCGAGGCCCGTCCAAGGCCGCCTCCCGTGGTCGACAACTCCGACGCCGAAGAGGAGCCGGTTGCGCCTCTCGTCCGCCGGCGCTCAGCCCGAACACGAGGAGGTCACGCCGAGGCTCCTCCTCGTCCGAGACCGACGGCTGCCGACCGTCGTGAGGACAGGGAGGCTGAGAGGGACATCCATGAGATGGACACGGCCGTCCGGGTCGGTGAAGGAGTCCGTCTTGTGGACTACCGGAAGATGAAAGCGAAGCAACTCCGGAAGCTCAGATGGAGTGTTCTTCTTGAGGAGTGGTTCCCACAGCCCCGAGAGCTGCTTGTTGACAGTCGCTTCTGGACTGTCACCCAGGCGTCTCTCTATGAGACTTACAAGCGCCGAGGGCACAAGCTCTTTCAGCACAACCACTTGGACTGGAGGCAGCTTGCAGTGGCAGCGGAAACTGATGTCCGCCCCTTCTTTGAGCGATACAGAGGCTTGGTGGAGCTATTGGATTATGAGAGAAGTGCGTATGTGGAAGAATGGGTCCGTGTCTTCTACGCGACCCTGTACATCTCAGAGGGCAGAAGATCAATTGCTTTCATGTTTAATGGTCAGCACTACCATCTCTCGAGGCAGACTCTGGGGCACATTCTTGGTTTGGACCTGCACGACACCAGCATACACGAGAAGGTCTATGGGCAGGCAGATCCACCGAGGAGACCACTTACTGGAGGGGTAGCACCACAGCTGGACGAGATCCGCTCCTTGTTTGGCCCCTCTTTCTCTCCGGACCAGCCGAGAGTCCCAGCACTCCTGACCCCAGCTGCGCGCATTGTGCACCTCGCCTTGCGCCGCACGCTCCTGCCGAGGTCAGGATACTTGGAGGGGTTCACGAGTCTCCAGCAGACCCTCCTGTTCTACATAATGAACGGGATGGATTTTGATATAGTGGACATACTCCTCTGCGAGATGGAGGACGTCATTACAGATGGAGTGGGCATGATGAGGCAGCTAGCATACGGGCACTGGATCAGTTATATTTGCTCTATGGTGGTGCCAGAGGGACATACAGCACAGGCCCGACTCGCTGACGAGAGCGTGACCCGCTTCGGTCACTACCGTGCGTCCGCTCCTGGAGACCGCCGCCTTGGCCGTCCAGTTGAGCGCCAGGTCAGGGCCCGCTTGACTGAGGAGGATTGGTCTGACCTCGAGAAGGAAGATGAGCGTCTGGCTGAGGCAGAAGCTCAAGGTGGAGACTTGCAGCACGTCTGGTCCGAGAGCGACACAGACGAGAGTGTTGAGGAGTACTTCCCTCCACCTCCACCCTCACCGAGACAGCACGACGCCGAGGCAGGAGGATCAGCTGCTCCGCCATCGACACCACCTCCTGTGTCCGAGGCGCAGGTGTCACAGCCGTCGGAGCTGTCCTCCCTTCTTCAGCAGATGATCGAGCAGCAGCGTCAGGACAGGCTCGCTGCTGAGCAGGCCAGGGCAGAGCAGGCTGCTCACCTGGCACAGCTGCAGAGGCAGCAGCAGGAGCTCCAGCTGGAGATCGCCCGTCAGAGGCGAGAGGATACGGACCGGTTCACCAACCTGGTCGATCAGATGCACCGCCGTACCCTCGACCAGCAGCAGCAGACCCAGCAGGCCATGATGGGGATCCTAGGGTTGATCACCAACCTTTACACTCAGACCGGGATCGCCCTTCCTTCACAGCAGCCTGGACTGGGACTGGCTCCAGGTGTTGCTCAGGTGCCCACTACTCCTATCCCTTCCATCAGCATGTCACCACTTCTGGCATCTAGCGCACCGATTCACTCACCACTGCCGGCGACGACCTTGTTCCAGCAGACACCGGCGTCCGTGGTGAGCGCTCCACTTCCTCCAGCTCCTCCAGCACCTTCAGTACCTGCTTCCTCTCCTCCAGCGCCGGCAGCGGACCCTCCAGTTCCCACCGCTCCGGCAGCTCCTTCGACCGGCGACTCCAGCTCCGACGACTGCGACGGTGCTCAGTTCGTCCTCGCGCCTAGCTCTCAGGGTCTGTAGGCGTTCTAATCCCTTTTTGGTGTCTTGATGCCAAAGGGGGAGAAGATGTAGAAGAGTCAGGGGGAGTGGTAGTAGCAGTCTCAGGGGGAGTGTGTGTGTAGGGGGAGTGTGTGTGCTTATCCTTTGTATTCATGCTTGAGTACTCTTTTGTAATTTTAATTAAGCACTCTGTCGCTTGTCTCATTTACTTATGATTTTAATCGATTGAGCTTTTTGCACCATAATTTTCATTTCCTTTTTACAAGATTAATGTGTTTGATATTGTATTCATTGCATATCTACTTGAGTATTCTCATCAAATTCATTACTATTGCGCTTTAAATTATTGTGTTGTCATCAATCACCAAAAAGGGGGAGATTGAAAGCATCTAGGCCCCATGAGGTACGGTTTCGGTGATTAATGACAACCATTCAATATTACTAATGAATTTGTGAATGCAAGGTCTCAATAACACTCAGTCAAATGAAATCAAATTGCATTGGAGACCCATATAAAATCAACAAATGAGATCAAACCAAATCATATGAAGACAAGAAGTGAAAGCTCTAACTTGATATCACTCAATGCTTGAAGACAATCAAAACAACACTTCAAACAAATATCAAAGAGGTCACAAGTTCAAAATTCCAAAAGGACAACTCAAAACAACTCGAAGTCAACAAGTTGAACACACCGGATCATCCGATGGTCTTGGAGTTGACTGCATCGGTCGAGTTGGTTCAACTGAAGAAGAAGACCTCAGACAAATGCACTCACCGGATCATCCGATGTGAGTGGCTCAGTGCATCGGTCCATCATCACAGATTGCAATACCATTGGACCAAGAGAAGCACCGGATCATTCGATGTGCAGCCTTACACACATCGGTCAATCACTCCAGTGAGCCTCAAGATCAAGCAAAATTCTGGAGGAAGAGCCACCGGATCATCCGATGAGTAGAGAGATCAACATCGGTCTAACAACGGTCATATCTGACACAGTGACATCAGCTAATTTGGCTTTGACCGATGACAACTGAAGGGGAGACATCGGATCATCCGGTGTTCGCAGAGAAGTGATGTCAGCCTACTTTTCCAACGGCTATCTCGTGGAGGCTGGCTATTTATACCCCTTCAACCTGTCAAATCGACAAGACTTGAAGCCCAGACATACTCTACACATCCTAGAGCATTCAAGCAATAGAGCAACCACTTTCATATCATTTATTCATCATTTGTACACCAAGAAATAGGCTAGAACTAGCTAGAGATAGTGCTTGGGTGCCTCCATTCTTGGTGATTGGAGTCTCTAGTGTAGTGAGAGCCGAAAGGGAGTGACCCTTGGTGTGTGCAACTTCCGGAGCTTGCCAAGAGGATTGTGGAAGCCCGGAGGATCCCAAAAGTGTACAAGGCTTGAGCTCCACCTTGCCAAGGTTGGCGAACGGAGAAGAATAGTGAAGAAGCCCCTAGTCTCGGTGACTTGGGAGTGGCAAAACCCTTCGGTGGGTGTCACAACGTGGATGTAGGAAGATCCTTGTGATCTTACCGAACCACGGGATAAACTCCGTGTCCCTTGAGCGTTTGCATCCCTCTCCTTTTTACTCTTATGCAATCTTTATTCCGCAACTTTAATTTACATTGATTGCATAGTTTAGTTGCATAGGGAATTGGGCTTTAAGTTGTTAAGTGTTTAATTGTCTTAAAATTTGAAAGAAAGCCCAATTCACCCCCCCTCTTGGGCATTTCGATCCTTACAGAAGGAGAGGGTGACGGTTGGGGAGGAAGATGAAGATGACAGGTGGGGCCTGTGTGTAAGAGAGAGAAAGGAGGAAGGGGAGTGTGGGTTGGGCTGGGCTGAGGTGGAGAAGAGGGAGAGAGGATGGGCTGCTGGGGTGAGATTTTGGCCCAGGTAAGTTTTATTCCCTTTTCTTTTTCTTTCTTTTCTTCTTTCTTTCTCTTTCTTTATTATTTAATTATATAGATTTAGTTTCTTTTATTTTACAAAAATATGGGTGTTACAATTCTATCCCCTTAAACGGAATCTCGCCCCGAGATTCTGGGTCGCTTAAAGTTTAGGACGAGATCTTTAGCTAAATTAATTAATTACCATTTTCTTCTTTTGAAAATGTTATTATACATTTTTTTCTTTCTATTTCAAATTTTGATCTTAAGTTATTTTGGAAGTTACAAAATGTTACATAGATGTACTAATATAATAATTTAATTTGAATTAATTTTAAGGAAAACTAAGTTTCAACACCATGAAAATTTGTACATTAAAGTTTTATTTCTTCTTCCTCTTTATCGTGTTTAGTTTCTCATCTTACTATCATTATTCTTCTTACAATTGTTTGAATGAAAGGTTCAAAGGCTTAAACGTTGGTTTGTTTTATTTGAACTTAAAAATCTTCTTTAGCAATTGAAAATTTTGTTTTCCAACCAAAACACCTCAATAGATTAGTTCTATTTAATTAGCATTTGATACAACACATTAAATTTTATTTTGCTTCATTTAGGCTGCAACCTTTGAGCGGGATTGATTTGTTGATTAAGAGTGAGAGTGGAGTATGCATGAATATATAAAATTCCGCACCTGATGATTAGTTTAAGTGCCGATTGTTATTGTTCCTATCTATTTTGATGTGATCATTATTACACGGTGGTGTAGCTGCTGCTATACTCGATTTGGCAGCAGAGAAAGAAACATGGAGTTGATTTGGGTATCGGTACTAGGGTTTTGCTTTGTAATCTTTTTCATCTGCTCACGCGATTACCTACTTACAGACCCGACCAGATGTATGGTTAGGATACAATTTGTTGGCGATTTGAACCGGCAGATCTCCCTACACTACTAAAGTGATAGGGGAGTTTGATGTTCGGTGTGGGCGCGCGGAGATTCAAGAAGGTGAATAGGAATTGACACAGGAGACACAAGAATTTGCGTGGTTCAGGCCGCCTGAGCGTAATACCCTACTCCACGGGTGTGTTGGTGTTGTATTAGCAGTATGAGCTTGTGAAAGCATCTAGGCCCCCCCTCATGTAGTACGGTTTTGGTGATTAATGACAACCATTGAACTTTACTAATGAATTTGTGAATGCAAGGTCCCCATAAACACTCAATAAAATGAAATGAACATGTCATTGGAGACCCATAGATACTCAACTTTCGAGATCAAATTCATGAGATAAAGACAAGATGTGAAGGCTCTATGTCTAAGTCACTCAATCAAAAATTGACAACATACAATGCTTAAGAATCATCAGAGAGCCTTGTGGAACAAATGTCTAAGAGGTCATTCGAGCAAGACACAAAAGATTCACTCAAAACAACTCGTAGCAAACAAAATCAACTCACCGGATCAACCGATGATTTCCAAAATGAACACATCGGTCGAGTTGATTCAACTGAAGAAAAAGACCTCAGACAAATGAACTCACCGGATCATCCGATGTGAAGGGCTCAACAACATCGGTGCATCAGTACAGTTTGCAGTACAATTGGACCAAGTGAAGCACCGAATCATCCGATGTGCAGACTTACACACATCGGTTGATCACTCCAGTAAGCATCAAGATCAAGCAAATTCTGGAGGAAGAGCCACCAGATCATCCGATGAGAAGACAGGGGGCAACATCGGTCTAATAACGGTAATATCTGACAAAATGACGTCAGCCGAAGTAATTACACCGATGATAACTAGAGGGGAGACATCGGATCATCCGGTGTTCACAGTAAAGTTCTGTCAGCCTACTTTTCCAACGGCTATTTCAGTTAAACTGGCTATAAAACCCCTCTAACCCTGTCATTCCGAATAGTCTGGATCACCTGAAGCCAACTACACATCCAAGAGCATTCAAGACTATAGAGCATACATTTCCACACTTTTAGATCATTTGTAATAGGCTAGAGAGAAGCTTGTGTGCGTTCTTTCTTCGTGATTGAACTCTCTAGGCTAGTGAGAAGTTGAAGAAGATCGTTCCGGAGCTTGCCAAGGTGTGTGTGGAAGCCCGGAACATCGAAGGTTGTACAAGGCTTGAGCTCCACCTTGCCGGAGATGGCGAACGGAGAAGATTAGTGAAGACCCCATTGTCTCGGTGACATTGGAAGTGGCAAAACCCTTCGGTGGGTGCCACAACGTGGACGTAGGAAGATCCTTGTGATCTTGCCGAACCACGGGATAAACCTTCGTGTCCCCTAGCGTTTGCATTTCTCTCCCTCTCTTTACATTATGCAATCTTTACTTCACAAGTTATATCTACGTTGATTGCATAGTTAGAACCGCATTGGGAATTGGGCTTAAGTAGTTCGTTTTTAATTGCCTTAAAATTTGAAAGAAAGCCCAATTCACCCCCCCTCTTGGGCGTTTCGATCCTTACAATTGGTATCAGAGCAAGGTTGCTCATAGGATCATTCTAGCTTCACCGCTAGAGAGCAAAAATGGCCAAAGTTGGGGGTTCGGTTCCTATCTTCGAGGGCAAGAATTTTGCCTATTGGAAAGCACGCATGCGCGCTTACCTTGAGGCTATTGCCCCCGAAGTTTGGGAAGCGACTCATGCGGGATTTGGAGAACTTAACTATGTGGGTGATCAAGTTAAGTGGGATGCTAAGGCTAGGAATGCTATTTATGAATGCATAAGTCAAGATGTCTTCTCTAGGATTGCTAATAAGGAGAAAGCTTGTGAAATTTGGGATTGCTTGATAGAAATCCATGAGGGCTCATCTCGTGTAAAGGAACTTAAATATCACATGCTCAAAGCTAAATATGATGAATTTAAGATGCTTCCTCATGAAAATGTTAATGAAATGTTTTCACGCTTAAATGTTCTTATTGAGGAAATTAATGCTCTTGACATTGCGTCTCTTGGCAAGGGACTTATTAACCGCAAGATCCTCATACTCCTTCCCAAGCCGAAGTACAACATCATCAACTCCATGCTCCAAAAGGAATCACTTGACAACATTGAAGTTTCGGAGCTCATTGGAGAAATACACGCTCATGAGATGAGTGTACTTGGGATTATGGAGCAATCATCATCAAAAACAATCGCTCTAAAGGCCTCCACCAAGAAGACAAGCTTCAAGAAGAAGAAGGTGGTTGAGCCTAGCTCAAGTGAAGAAGAGCAAGCGTCAAGTGAAGATGACGATGATGAGCTTGCCTTGATGATGAGAAAGTTCTCACGCTTGAACTCCAAGATCACCAAAAAGGGATACACCTTTGATCCCAAGAAGAAGGCATTTCTACCAAGAAGAGACGATCGCAATATATGCTACAATTGCGGAGATCAAGGCCACATCTCCTATGATTGTCCAAAACCGGACAAAAGGAGAGAGAACTACAAAGGCAAGCAACGCAAGCTTGAAGAAAGTGATGATGATGAAGAAGAAGCCAAGCCCAAACCAAGAGCCTTTGGGAAGAAGAAGCAAGACAAGGGCAAGAAGGCAAGACTCTTCCCAAAGAGAAGTGGTCCACAAAAGGTGTTTATGTGTGAGGCAAATGAATGGGTCACCGACGAAGAAACAAGTGATGAAGAGAGTGAAGAAGAAGAAGAAAGCTTGACCGGCCTTGCCATTGCCAACCATGACGACTCACCTCTTCCTCCACCACCCATGTGCCTCATGGCTAAAGGTAACACCAAGGTATGTGACGACTCTAGTGATGATGAGCTTTCCCCCGATGATTTAACTTCTTTGATTAATGAATATCATGCTATAATTAAGAGAGAGAAGAGTAAGGTCAAAACTCTTGAAGAAATTCGTGCTAAACTTGAGAGTGCTAACCTTGACTTGCTTGACAAGTATGAAAGCATACTTAAAGAGCATGACACGCTCAAATCTCATGTCAAGCAAATTGAGGAAGAAAATGCTAAAATCAAGGTAGACAATGATGAGCTCAACATAGCACACCAAACTCTCTTGGAGGAGCACAACAAGCTAACTCAAGAATACCAAACACTTAACATTGCTCATGACATGCTTGATCAAGAGTTAAAAGATGCAAAGAAACAAACTCTTAATGATAAGATATCCATTACTTCGCATGTCTCTAATGTCTTGGACAAGTCTTTGTCTTTGAAAGCTAATGCTAGGGAGAAGGACTTGTTGGAAGGAATTGAGAGTCTCCGCACTAGTGTGGCTAGACTTTCAAAAGGTGAAGTCAAGCACAAGGAAATCCTCTTCCAACAAGCAAAAGCCTTCAACAAAAGAGGACTTGGATCCTTCCCGGTGCCCAACAAAGGAAAGGTGCCCTCACCGGAGCTTAGAACAAGCTTCATCAAGGAAGTTGGTTCTTATTGCCAACATTGTGAGGTCACCGGTCACCACACAAGGGAGTGTCCTCTTCCTAACCGACCTTCACCTAAATTTTCTTCTAACTACAAATCTATTTTCAATGATCGCTATTATCTTCTTAGTAAAGTGAATGGAAAGGTGAAAGCTAGGTTCATTGGCAAAGACATGAAGAGCATGAAGGGGAAGCTCCCCAAGCAACTTTGGGTCCCAAAGACACTTGTATCTCACATACAAGGACCTAAGTTGGCTTGGGTGCCTAAAGTCAAAAATTAACTTCATGTGTGTAGGTGAACTACAAAGCCGGATGAAAGCATTGGGTACTCGATAGCGGGTGCACTCAACACATTACCGGCAATGATGGTATGTTCACCACCATAGAAAACCCCGGTAATCATGAACAAGTCACTTTTGGTTACAATTCTAAGGGTAAGGTAATAGGATTAGGTAAAATTGCTATCTCTAATGATTTATCCATTTCTAATGTGTTGTATGTTAAGTCGCTTAGCTTTAATCTACTTTCCATTGCACAACTTTGTGATCTTGGACTAACATGCACATTTAGCAAAAATGATGTTGTTGTGAGTAGTGAGGCAAGCAAAGAGATAATCTTCAAAGGGTTTCAGCATGGACATCTCTACTTAGTAGACTTCTCCAACAAGAATGCTAGCCTAACCACTTGTCTTTTCACTAAGACAAGCTTGGGTTGGCTATGGCACCGACGCATAGCACACATTGGAATGAGCAAACTCAAGAAGTCATTCAAGCTTGGGATGGTGACCGGCGTGAAGGATGTGACGTTTGAGAAGAACAAGCTTTGTAGCGCTTGTAAAGCCGGGAAGCAAGTTGCTTCACACCACCCAATGAAGACAATGGTGTCAACCTCCAAGCCACTTGAACTACTCCACATGGACCTCTTCGGACCGTCCACATACCAAAGCCTTGGCGGTAACCTCTATTGTCTTGTTATAGTTGATGACTACTCTCGCTATGCTTGGACTCTATTTTTAGGTGACAAGAGTGAAACTCCGGAAGTGTTCAAGACCTTCGCCAATCGTGCTCAAAGGGAATTCCAACTTCCCATTATCAAGGTCCGGAGTGACAACGACACCGAATTCAAGAACTACAACATTGGGGAGTGGTGTGACCGTGAAGGTGTGAAGCATGAATTCTCCGCCACATACACTCCTCAACAAAACGGTGTCGTTGAGAGGAAGAACAAAACCCTCATCACTCTTGCAAGAGCAATGCTTGATGACTACGACACGTCGGAGAAGTTTTGGGCTGAAGCAATCAACACGGCGTGCCATGCCGCAAACAGGGTCTATCTTCACCGACTACTCCAAAAGACCCCATATGAGCTTCTCATTGGGAGAAAGCCCAACATCTCCTACTTTAGAGTCTTTGGGTGCAAATGCTACATCTACCGCAAGAAAAGGCTCGGTAAGTTTGAAAGAAGATGTGATGTTGGCATTTTTCTTGGTTATGCATCAAACTCAAAAGCATATCGAGTATTCAACCAAACCTCCGGTCTAGTTGAAGAAAGTTGTGATGTTGAGTTTGATGAGACTAATGGCTCCCAAGAGGAGAGTTTTGGTCATGATGAAATAGATGATGAGCCTCTACGAGAAGCCATGAAGAACATGACCATTGGAGACATCAAGCCGGAAGTTGAAGAGGACCATGATCAAGGGGGAGCTTCAAGTTCCAACAACAACACCTCCATGGCGCCTCAAGTAGACGAAGAGGAGAAAGATGATCCATTGCCAACTCAAGACTCACAAGCAATACAACATCAAGATGAAGAAGAAGTCCATGATCAAGTCCAACCACAAGAGGAGCAACACGCTTCACCACCGCCAAGTGCTTCACAACCACTTATGAGGCATGGACGCATCTCCAAGGCGCATCCAATGGACCAAATCATTGGAAGTCCTTCAAGGGGCGTAAGTACTCGTTCCCGCCACGTTGCCTCATTTTGTGAGCACTACTCGTTTGTTTCGTGTGTAGAACCCACTCACATTGAGGAAGCACTCCAAGACCCAAATTGGGTGATGGCTATGCAAGAAGAACTCAACAACTTCATCCGCAATGAAGTTTGGGTGTTGGAGGAGCGACCCAAGGACAAGAACATCATCGGAACAAAGTGGGTGTAACGCAACAAACAAGGCGAGAATGGCGTTGTGATCTGCAACAAGGCAAGACTTGTGGCCAAAGGGTTCTCGCAAGTTGAAGGACTAGACTTTGGGGAGACATTTGCTCCGGTCGCCCGGTTAGTGGCAATTCGTATTCTCCTTGCTTTTGCTTCACATCATAATATTACTCTTTATCAAATGGATGTGAAAAGTGCCTTTCTTAATGGCTACATTAATAAGCTTGTTTATGTTGAACAACCTCCCGGGTTTGAAGATCCGAGGAATCCTAACCATGTGTATAGGTTGCACAAGGCGCTCTACAGGCTCAAGCAAGCACCTAGGGCGTGGTATGAACGACTACGGGACTTCCTCATCATGCAAGGATTTAAGATCGGGAGGGTGGACACCACACTCTTCACCAAAGACATCAACGGAGATTTGTTCATTTGTCAAATTTATGTTGATGATATTATCTTTGGTTCAACTAACGAAGCTTTTAGCCATGAGTTTGGCAAAATGATGTCTAGAGAATTCGAGATGTCAATGATTGGAGAGCTCAACTTCTTCCTTGGATTCCAAATCAAGCAACTTCAAGAGGGAACCTTCGTCTACCAAGATAAATACACCAAGGACCTCTTGAAGAAATTTGAGATGGGAGATTGTAGCTCAAGAAGCACTCCAATGGCAACAAATTGCCATCTCGACGCGGATAAGGACGGTAAACCTATTGACCAATCTCACTACTGCTCTATGATTGGTTCATTGCTTTATCTTACCGCATCTAGGCCCGATATAATGTTTAGTGTATGCTTATGTGCTCGCTTTCAAGCGGCTCCTAAAGAATCACATAAGAAGGCGGTCTTTAGGATACTTAGGTATCTTAAGCATACCCCTAGTATGGGCTTGTGGTACCCTAAAGGTACAACCTTCCAACTCTTGGGATACTCGGATTCGGACTTTGTCGGATGCCGCGTGGATCGCAAGAGTACCTCCGGTGGGTGCCACTTGCTTGGGCGTTCCCTAGTGTCTTGGTCTAGCAAAAAGCAAAACTCTGTCGCCTTGTCCACGGCGGAAGCGGAGTATATAGCGGCCGGTGCATGTTGTGCCCCAATTCTTTACATGAAGCAAACCCTTTTGGACTTTGGTATTAAACTTGGTTGTGTGCCTCTCCTTTGTGACAATGAAAGTGCGGTTAAGATAGCTAAAAACCCCGTTCAACACTCCCGCACTAAGCACATTGATATTCGCCACCACTTCTTGAGGGACCATGAAGCTAAGGGAGACATCTCATTGCGAGGTATTAGGTCCGAAGAACAATTGGCGGATATCTTCACTAAACCACTTGATGAGAAAACCTTTTCTAGGCTTAGAAGTGAATTAAATGTGCTAGATGCAACGAACGTCATGTAAGAATGCATATCATGTAGGTCTTGCCT
This sequence comes from Tuctoria greenei, assembly GCA_036927565.1. Classification (NCBI taxonomy): domain Eukaryota; kingdom Viridiplantae; phylum Streptophyta; class Magnoliopsida; order Poales; family Poaceae; genus Tuctoria; species Tuctoria greenei. The sequence goes on along the minus strand of JAYESD010000009.1, from coordinate 20,608,373 downwards.
AACTCTCAAAGGATAGGGGTGAGCTAGGGTTAGCTTGGGATGAAAGTTCTTTTGGGTGTACCCAAGGTTTGGAGAGTGGCTCTCCCTGAAGAAGCCTTTGAAAGGACCAAATTTGGCGAGATAGATTTATTTTATGTCTTGCATAGTGCCTGCCATATCTATTGCATTAAAATGTTTGGCATTGCATAACGGTAGATTGTCACAAAGGGGAACCCACCTCATGAGAAAGAGACTTGTTTGAAATGCAATATCTCAACTCATATAAGGTGGAAAGAACGAAATGTTAGGTGCGTTAATGCCTAGAGGAACATGCTTCATTGAGATAGTAGTCTTCATACTCTACCTCACAAAGCATGGGCCTTACATTTCATTTGGATAATTTCCTCCCATTTTTCTCGATTGTTCAAATTGTTTTAAGGACTAGCCAAATTATTGGCATATTAGTATTTTTGAGGGGTAAGGGGTTGCCCAAAATGTCCTAAGACATGTGTTTCCCATTGTTTGATTGTTTGGTCAAAGGACATATATGGGATGTTGGTGTTTAGTTATCATCGGATTATCCGATGCCTAAGCCAATCCCTCATCGGACCAATAGGTGTTCAATCTTCAAGAACCAGTTCAGTCAAAACCTCAAATCATCCGACGCGTTCATTCTGGAAAACATCGGTCCATCCGATGTTCACTCTTCCGAAGTTGTGGTCAATTCAACCGATGTTTACTCCCTCTAACGTCGGATCATCCGGTGTCTACATCACTCTTTTGAACACCCTTACTGTTCTATTCGACCGATGATCAAAACCCTAGACGTCGGTCCATCCGGTGTCAACAGCAATTCTTGAAAATCCTTACTGTTGCATTCGACCGATGTTCACTTCACCTAGCATCGGTCCATCCGGTGTTAAATTTTCGGCTAGGGTTTGGGTCCCACTATTTAAACCCGCGCGTCGCCGCCGTTTTTCTCTCTCTCCGATCTCTCACTCGCCCGCGCGCCGCCGCCTCTTCCTCCGTCCGTCGACCACCGCGCCGCCGCCTCTCCCTCGCACCCAGCCGCCGCCGCCACCGCCCTAGGCACCGCCGCCGCCGTATCCGGCTGCCGCCGCTCGCAGCGCCGCCACCTAGCGCCGCCGCCGCACACCCGTGCCGCCTCCTCCACCCTTGCGCCCAAGCGTCGCCGCCGCCGCTCACCACCGCGCCCAAGCGTCGCCGCCGCCTCTCTCCACCGCCAAAGCCGCTCCACGCACGCACCACCCTCTCCACCATCAACGTGCGCCATCTCCGGTCATCTCCCTGTCGCTAGGGTTTCCCGGCCCGTCGATCTTCACTCCCTTCGTCGACTCCATGCAAACTCGCAATCGCAATGGCTCGCGACAGGAAGAACAAGGGCAAGGTCGTCGTGGAGCCCGCCGCGAAGAAGCAGAAACTATCCAAGGAGGAGAAGAAGGCCTTGATGGCCGCTCGCGCCGCCGAGGAGCGTGAGCGTGGCCGAGGGGGGTCCCTGAGGATCCGCAAGGCTCGTCCGAGGCAGCCTCCCGTGATCGACGACTCCGAAGCCGAAGAGGAGCCGGTTGAGCCTCTCGTCCGCCGGCGCTCAGCCCGGACTCGTGGGGGTCACACCGAGGCTGCTCCTCGTCCGAGACCGACGGCTGCCGACCGTCGTGAGGATAGGGAGGCCGAGAGGGCCATCTACGAGATGGACACGGTCGTCCGTGTTGGTGAGGGAGTCCGATTGACAGACTACCGGAAGATGAAGGCCGAGCAGCTACGCAAGCTTCGATGGAACGTGCTGCTTGAGGAGTGGTACCCACAGCCTCGAGAGGCTCTTGTGGACAGTCGCTTCTGGACTGTCACCCAGGCGTCTCTCTACGAGACCTACAGACGTCGGGGGCACAAGCTATTTCAGCATAACTACCTGGTCTGGGAGCAGCTTGCATTGGTAGCGGAGACGGAGGTCCGTCCGTACTTTGAGAGATACCGAGGATTGGTGCAGCTGCTAGCTTACGAGAGGAGTGCATATGTGGAAGATTGGGTCCATGTCTTCTACGCGACCCTGTACATCTCTGAGGGCAGGAGGTCGACCGACTTCATGTTTATGGGTCAGCACTACCACCTCACGAGGCAGACGTTGGGGCAGCTTCTTGGTTTGGACCTGCACGACACCTGCGTGCACGAGAGGGTATACGGGCAGGCAGATCCACCAAGGAGGCCACTTACTGGAGGGGTGGCACCACAGCTTGAGGAGATCCGGTCCCTGTTCGACCCCACGTTCTCTCCGAACCAGCCGAGAGTTCCAGCACTTCTGACCCCAGCTGCGCGCATTGTGCACCTCGCCTTGCGCCGCACGCTCCTGCCGAGGTCGGGGTACTTGGAGGGGTTCACTAGTTTACAGCAGACCCTCCTGTTCTACATAATGAACGGGATGGATTTCGACATTGTGGACATTCTCCTGTGCGAGATGGAAGACGTGATCACAGATGGGGTAGGCATGATGAGGCAGATGGTCTACGGGCACTGGATCAGTTACCTATGCACTATGATGGTGCCTGAGGGGGATGCAGCACAGGTCAGACTTGCTGACGAGAGTGTGACTCGCTTTGGTCACTACCGTGCCCCGGCTCTTGGAGACCGCCGCCTTGGTCGTCCAGTTGAGCACCAGGTCAGGGCCCGTCTGACAGAGGAAGATTGGTCCGAGCTAGAGCGGGAGGACGAGAGACTTGCAGAGGCTGAGGCTCAGGGGGAGGACCTGCAGCACATTTGGTCAGAGAGCGACACTGACGACAGTGTCGAGGAGTATTTCCCTCCTCCCCCCTCTCCCCGACAGCACGACGCGGAGGCTGGAGGTTCTACAGCGCCACCACCCACTCCACCTCCCGTCACTGAGGCGCAGGTCACGCAACCGTCTGAGCTGACTTCGCTCCTCCAGCAGATGGTCGAGCAGCAGAGGCTAGACAGGCTGGCCGCCGAGCAGGCCCGCGCGGAGCAGGCTGCACATCTTCTTGAGCTCCAGCAGCAGCAGCAGGAGATGCAGCGTCAGATCGCCCGTGAGAGGCGTGAAGACACTGACCGGTTGACGGGGCTCATCGACCAGATGCACCAGCGCACTCTAGACCAGCAGCAGCAGACGCAGCAGGCGATGATGGGGATCCTGGGGTTAATCACCAACCTCTACACCCAGACCGGGATCGCCCTCCCATCGCAGCTGCCTGGAGAAGCTCCTCCGCCTCCCGTCTTGGCTCCAGCTGCTGCACCAGTGGCTCCAGTTCCCTCCACTCCGATCTCTTCGTTCAGCATGTCCCCGCTGCTGGCTCCTGGTGCTCCTCTTCACTCCCCACTGCCGGCCACGACACTGTTTCTTCAGACGCCGGCCTCCGTCACCAGTGCCCCTGCTCCAGCACCTCCTCCTCAGCAGGCACCAACGGTGGCACCTTCGGCTCCGACAGCACCCTCCTCCGCTACTCCGGCCAGCAGCTCCGACGACAGCGGCGATGACCAGTTCGTCATCGCGCCCAGCTCTCAGGGTCCGTAGGCGCTCGGATCCCTTTTTGGTGCCTTGATGCCAAAGGGGGAGAAGAGTTAGAGGAGTCAGGGGGAGTCGAGTCCAGCTTATCTTTGCTTATCTTTATTGTATTTGCGTATTTGCTACATTTGGTGTGTAATGAACCTTTTTCCATGAGTTGTTAATCATTTGAACTCATTTGATGTTTATCTATGATTATGATCTCTTTGAATTCACACTTGTGTTATTAATTGATGTTTAAAGCTTCAAGTGTGACATCCGTATTCATTGCATATCTCATTCTATCAAATTCACTACCATTGCGCCTTGATTATTGTGTTGTCATCAATCACCAAAAAGGGGGAGACTGAAAGCATCTAGGCCCCCCCTCATGTAGTACGGTTTTGGTGATTAATGACAACCATTGAACTTTACTAATGAATTTGTGAATGCAAGGTCACCATAAACACTCAATAAAATGAAATGAACATGTCATTGGAGACCCATAGATACTCAACTTTCGAGATCAAATTCATGAGATAAAGACAAGATGTGAAGGCTCTATGTCTAAGTCACTCAATCAAAAATTGACAACATACAATGCTTAAGAATCATCAGAGAGCCTTGTGGAACAAATGTCTAAGAGGTCATTCGAGCAAGACACAAAATATTCACTCAAAACAACTCGTAGCAAACAAAATCAACTCATCAGATCAACCGATGATTTCCAAAATGAACACATCGGTCGAGTTGATTCAACTGAAGAAAAAGACCTCAGACAAATGAACTCACCGGATCATCCGATGTGAAGGGCTCAACAACATCGGTGCATCAGTACAGTTTGCAGTACAATTGGACCAAGTGAAGCACCGGATCATCCGATGTGCAGACTTACACACATCGGTTGATCACTCCAGTAAGCATCAAGATCAAGCAAATTCTGGAGGAAGAGCCACCGGATCATCCGATGAGAAGACAGGGGGCAACATCAGTCTAATAACGGTAATATCTGACAAAATGACGTCAGCCGAAGTAATTACACCGATGATAACTAGAGGGGAGACATCAGATCATCCGGTGTTCACAGTAAAGTTCTGTTAGCCTACTTTTCCAACGGCTATTTCAGTTAAGCTGGCTATAAAACCCCTCTAACCCTGTCATTCCGAATAGTCTGGATCACCTGAAGCCAACTACACATCCAAGAGCATTCAAGACTATAGAGCATACATTTCCACACTTTTAGATCATTTGTAATAGGCTAGAGAGAAGCTTGTGTGCGTTCTTTCTTTGTGATTGAACTCTCTAGGCTAGTGACAAGTTGAAGAAGATCGTTCTGGAGCTTGCCAAGGTGTGTGTGGAAGCCCGGAACATCGAAGGTTGTACAAGGCTTGAGCTCCACCTTGCCGGAGATGGCGAACGGAGAAGATTAGTGAAGACCCCATTGTCTCGGTGACACTGGAAGTGGCAAAACCCTTCGGTGGGTGCCACAACGTGGACGTAGGAAGATCCTTGCGATCTTGCCGAACCACAGGATAAACCTTCGTGTCCCCTAGCGTTTGCATTTCTCTCCCTCTTTTTGCATTATGCAATCTTTACTTCACAAGTTATATCTACGTTGATTGCATATTTAGAACCGCATTGGGAATTGGGCTTAAGTAGTTCGTTTTTAATTGCCTTAAAATTTGAAAGAAAGCCCAATTCACCCCCCCCCTCTTGGGCGTTTCGATCCTTACAGCTTGTGATGAGCGTATGAGGCGCGTGTGTCTGTCTCTAGCCCCCTGAACGTGTCGTCGGCCTGTCCTTTTATAGTATAAGGGCAGGCCGTTACAGGTTAGCCTGGCCCGACATGTGGCCCCGGCGGTTACTAGTATTGATACATGTTTAATTGCTCTTAATGACCCTGTAACGGGCTTTGACAGCACCATTACTGGTGTTAAGATCGTCCGTTTAAGTGTCATTAGTATGGCATTAATGGCACTTAATCGGGTCTTGAAGTCCTTGGCTCTCCTTTGAAGATCCGGAGCCGTTGCGGGGTCTCCCGGAGGTTAAAGGCTGAAGATCAGACAATTGGACACGTGGCAGCTCCAGAGCTTGCTGTGGGAAGCAGGTAGCTCCGGGGCTACCCAACACGTGTCAGGTCCGGAGCTTCTCTCGGTCTGGGGTTAAGTCCGGAGGTGCCGTTTCGGTACATGGCCCGGAGCTTCCCCCTTGTGGGCGGTAGCTCCGGTTTGGTAGTACACGTGGCGACCCAGGGATTAACCATGTTGGAGAAGCGGATCCGGTTATGTCTGACATGTGGGCCTCCGAGGGTCTTCAAATCAAGTAGATGTATTTCCTTTGAGATCTTTGTAACCTCAAGGGGTGTATGGTTTATAGGGTACCGACGGTGGCCCCCTGGACATACCTCCGGGGAAGATCACTGGGGTGAAGTCATTCCGCCGGAGGTGGGTCCATCCTCGCGACTCTTGAACTGAGTCTTCAAGGGTCTTTGAAGGTGCTGTTGGCAGGGATTTATAGTTAGATCCCCGCCGCGTGGCGCACCCCGCGTGCGACAGATGAGATCTTTGACGTGCGGATCTCACGCAATTGAAGGTCGCCGGTTCTCGATACGAAAACCGTACCGGTTCCGCGCGCCTTGTCAGGCCGCCACCTTTGGGTTTCCCGCCTCGTGATGACAACCGTTTGCCTGGGTAAGAGCCTCGACTTGATCGTTGGGGTGGTCCCGGGCCCTCTTGTCATCGACTGGGTGGAATTTTTGAATGGTATCTTCGATTTCCTTGCGGTTTCCATCCAAGCGTTGCGAGGGCTTACTTAAGAAGGAAAGCGCGCACCGTCGGGAGTTCTTTACGCCTCTCATCTGATCTTGCGCTCAAACTCCCAACTCGTGCTTCGCTCTTCTTCTCTTGCCTAGCCGTGTCGCGATGGAGTTGGGTCTCCGCGAGAGTCGTTTGAAGACCGACGGCGATTTGAAGAAGGTCCGGGCCCTCATGGGGTGGTCCTCGGACTTCTTCAACCGCTCAGTCTGTGCCGGCGGAGAGCTCCCCTTCGAGAAGGAGCACGCCGGCGAAATGGTGTACTTTTCCTCGTACGCCATGGTGGGGTTGATCCCGCCTTTTTCTTCCTTTTTCTTGATGCTGCTAGACTTCTATGGTCTGCAGTTATACCACCTTGGCCCTCACTCCATTCTCCTCGTGTCTATCTTCGTCCACTTCTGTGAGATGTGGGTGGGCATCCCCCCTGCATTGAACTCTTCCGGACCTTCTTCACCGTCCACACCACCGGCCGGAGCAATGAGTACCTTGGCTTCTACTACTTCGTGAAGCGCAAGAAGTGCCCATTCAAGTACCTCTGGTCGTTTCCTTCTGGGAAGTGGGATGACTGGAAGAAAGACTGGATAGTCGTCAGGGTGGATGAGCACGAGAGGCTGGAGCTGCCGGATAGTCTGCCCGGCATCGACACGACGATCTGGAGTGAAGCTCCGGTGCTGGCGGAAGCTTTCAACCCTGCTTTGACCAGGATCCGCCAATGCGTGGAGGGAGGATTGACTCCTCAGGCGGTATTTTGCAATTGCCTGGTCAACAGGTGGGCGCGCTGAAGAGGAGGGAGAAACTCGCTTGGGCCCTCAACAGCGTGATGGACGACGACCGGGTTGAGACCGGGTTGAAGTCCAACATGGTGGGGAAAACCTTGGAGTTCCACCTCAAGAAATTCCAGCACGGCATCGACGTCGACGGTGATGACTTGACTCCCCCGTCGGCCTTCCTCCCTCTGAACGTGGAAGTGGAGTTCAGCAGGGAGCTCCAGCGAAAGATGCCCGTACTTGACGACCTTGGTGTCGTCGAGAGAAGATCAACCACCCGGGTGGCGATCCTTGGAATGCCCGAAGATGGCTCTGTCCCTGCCCCAAAGCCGAGGGTCGAGGTCGTCGGCAAAGGCAAGGAGCGGGCGGACGAACCCGAGAGCCGGAACAGGAAGCTGCAGCATGCCGACGGAAGGTCCGTCAGGCCCGCTACTTCCGCCTCGGCTCCTTCTCCCCGGAGGGGAAGGTCTTCTACAACCGTGGCGGTTGTCCCCGTAATGGGGTCTTCCCGGAACGAGACCGTTCCTGCAGTGGGGTCCTACCGGAGCGCGTCTGTTCCTGCAGTGGGATCCTCCTGAGGTGTTAGCTCCGGGCGCGCGACTCCAGCACCTGGGCCGGTGGAGGCCTCCAGGTCCGGGGGTTCTTCCCGATCGAGGAGAGCCTCGACCCGGGAAACGCCCGTGGCCGCGACAAGTTCCGGGGGGCCTTCCGGAGCTTCTACGCCGACTATGGCCAGCCCAGAACGCACGGGAAAAAGGTTCCGCGCAAGCTGGTGCGGAAGCCTCCCAAGGTAATTTTTAATCTCTACCTTGGACAATTATTTTAATTGTAGCAACTGTTTGTTAATTTTCTTCGTTCATCATCTGCAGCGTCCCCAAGAAGGAGAGTGAGGCTCCACCCTCAGCCACAGTGTCTGAGGCCGTGAGGGTGGGAGCTTCTGCTCCTGTCCCGGTGCCGCCCCAAGTGGTGGCTGAAGCTGCGACAGCTCTGGCGCCAGCTGTCGTGGTCATGGACCTCGACTCATCCCCGGAAGTTCCTGTGGTAGCGCCGGACCACGGGAGTGAAGATGCGCCAGCAGCACCTATCCTGGAGGTTGAAGCTCCGGGTTCTGGTGCTGCGATGATGGAAGCTCCGGCTATTGAGCCGGAGGAAGTAGTAATCCCGGCCTCTGAGCCGGAAATTGTCGAAGCCCCGGTGGTTGAGCCGGAGGTGACTGAAGCCCCGGCACGCGAGCCGGAAACCGAGGTAGTTCCGGCAGTTGGGTCGGCTACCTCCGAAGCACCGGCCGCTGAGCCGGTTATTGTTGGAGCTCCGGTCACAGGGCCGGTCGATGTTGAAGATCTTCTGGCTCCTGAGCTGGTGGTTGAAGAGGTGACGGAGCTTGAGCCTCCCTCGGAAGAGGTTCCCAGACTGGAGCCAGCAACGGCTCCTGCTCCGGAAGCGACGACGTCGGAGGTACCTGCGGCTGAGCCGGAGTGCCCAAGCGAAGTCGCTGGCCCCCTGCCCGAGGGGGTGAACGAAGACTTGGCGGCGGGGCCTTCTTCCATGGCGACTGAGGCCATCCCGGAGGATGGCCCTAGTGCCTTGGAAACTCAGGGGTCCACTCTCGTGGAGTGGGACCCAATTTTTGTATCTGAAGACCCGCTGGAACCAGCGGAGGAGACCCCAGCAGGTCCGGAACCCATCCCGTTGTCGCTTTCTATTGACAACGCATGTTCCAGTCTGCGTCAAGTCCAACTGGCCTTCTTCCACGACAGCAAGGCTCTTGAAGAGGAGCGCCAAACCCTTAGGCGGTGGCGTAACCAGCTCTACTTCAAGACCAAGCTGGCGCAGTCGAGGCTAGCGAATGACAAAGAGTGGATCAAGCGGGAGAAGATCCGCCTGGAGTACTGGGGCAAGTTGCTCGATGACAGGGAGAGTATGACTCGCGCCCTCGACGCTCAATCCCAGGAGATTTACAATCAGGCCAAAGCAGCCAATAGTGCGGCCGAGGAACGCCACGAAAGGCTTGAGGTCATTAACACTACGCTCATTAAGCGCCGAGAGGCACTTGAAGAGAGGGAGAAACGGCTCGAAGATGAAGAGCAGAAACTCCTAGAGCTGTGGGATGATGTCCTGAGGAGAGAGGAGGAGCTCGCCGAGAAAGTGGCTCTGGCTGACAAGGGCCTCGAGGAGCGCGCCAAGAAATTGGAAGAGCGCTGCCAAGAGGAAGAGGAGAAGATCTGGGTGCGAGGGCAGGAACTCTATGAACAAGAGTGTGCCCTTACTGCCAGAGAGAAGAAAGTGAGGGGTAGGGAGAAGGACCTGGTTGACCACCGGAACAAGATCCACCTCCAGGAGGAGGAGCTCGGAAAACTCGAGAGGCGGGTTGCTGAAAAGATTCAGCAAAACGCCAAAGAAGTTGAGTGCCTCGCCCGCGAGAATTCCGAACTGACGGCGGCCAGGAGATCCCTGGAAGAAATGAAGGGCTTGAGGACTGCGGACTCCCTACAGATTTGGGAGTTCCTGGGCAAGGCCAACGACGCGCTGACACCGATGGGTTTTAGCCCCATGCGCCCGGATGATCCGGAGCCGGAGCCGTACCTAGCGTTGCAGGCGTTGAGCACAGCAGGTAGCAAGCTCTCCAAGGTGGGCGATGTCATCGCGGACCAACTGGAGGTTGAGGGGCAATCCCTGGCGAAGAACATCGCAGAGTATGTGCTGACGTGCTACACCAGCCGGAACTCTCAATTTCCTCTAGACCCGGTGCTTGAAGGTCCCGTCGAAGGAGAAGGCGAAGCTACCCGAGCCAGCGTATCGAAGGTTGCCCAGAAGGTCGCCCAATTCTTCCATAGGGTCTAGGACCATCTCTGTAATTCTCACTTGTATTTTCTCTTCTTCTTCCTCAATTTTGTCATCCCTTGTCTCCAGATGTAATCTCTTGTCTCTAGATAAATGAAATCCCCAAATTTTTGCGAATTTCACTTTTTGTCTTCAACACTTTTATCTTCACTTGGCCCCTGGTAGATGTACACAATTTGATTGTGAACATGTACCAAAAGGATATTGAGTTTTGTTGAAGACTCATTTGCTCCGAACTTGTAGAATTTAGGTCCGAAGTCTTCGATAGTGAAGGCCCCCTGAGGTTGTCGAAGCTTAGAAGCTCCGGCATTGTCCATCGCTGGAGCTTGATAGCTCCGGCAATAGTCTCTATCAACACGTAGAGCATCGATAGTTAGTCCTCCGGGGTGTCGGAGCTGAGTAGCTCCGGTAGTGACCTTTGCCAACACTTAGTTTGTTGGTAGCAGACTCCATTTACGGGGTCTTCTCACCATCTTTTATTCAGCGTCGACGGCTGGCCCCCTTAGGGGAGTCGGAGCTTAGTTAGCTCCGGCTTTTCTCCATCAACGTAGACTTTATTTTTCCTGCACACTTAAGCCAAGAAAAATAGTAAAATTCGTTCCTTGTCTATAATTTTGTCGTGGCTTATGATTCTCAAGAAGACTTTAAGTCAAACGCGATTTTAGATACAACCGAATGCGTTGTCTTTTCTTCTAGATTCAACTGTCCATGGACCCGCCTTACTTCGGCCTGCCGAGGTGTAGGTAGAGTGGCGTACTTAGGGTGCTTGACCAGGCTAAGTCGATAGCACACTCCAGCCCTAGATTGGCTTGGCGGCTTTCAGGCGGGTTGGCCATGAACGATATTTGAATCCAAAAGAACTGACGATACAACTTGAATCGTATATAAACCGGTCGAACTAAAATTTCTTAAGAATTGCACGTCTTTGTTATAGACAAGAAAGAGAAAAATAAAAATGTTGAGCCTGTATAAATACACGTGGAGTCTATTTCACATGAAGATGTCTTTCATTATAGGTCCAGGGTACAGGGGAAACAAGTACACTCTTAGGGTACGGAACCAGGCTAAGTGTGTTTCATTTCTCGTTTGACCCAGGGTAGTTAGCCGCACTTTTAGTCCTGAGACTGTGACAAGTGTTGCATGAACTTTGCGGACCTTTCGGGAAAGGTCCGGCTGCTCTCCTGGAGGAACTACCCGACTCTGTACAATGACTCTATAACATACACCCCAAGTTACTCAAGACTCACCTCCGTGGTATTAAGTGTAGAACTTATGGAGGTGCTCAATGTTCCAAGGATTTGGGAGAGGTGTCCCATCCTCAGTAGCCAAGTGAACGCTTCCGGGACGGGATACTTTAATCACTCAGAAGGGCCCCTCCCATCCGGGGGAGAGTTTGTTTAACCCTTCTCTGGATTGTATTCTCCGTAGCACCAGATCGCCTTCCTCGAGCTGTCGGTTGTGTACATGCCGCTGTTGATAACGCCGTAAGGCTTGGCGATATCGGGCATTCCGAACAGCTGCTTGGCACCTTCCCTCCTCAAGGAGGTCTAGGTCTTCACGCCGGAGCTGGTCCTGCGCGGCTTCGTCGAAGGTCCGGACCCGAAGTGAACCCAAGGTGACTTCCGGAGGAAGGATTGCTTCAGCTCCGTACACCAGGAAGAAGGGTGTCTCTCCAGTTGACCGGTTTTGAGATGTCCTGTTGGCCCATAAAGTGGGTGGAAGCTCTTCGATCCAGTTGGCTCCATGTTTTTTCAAGCGCTCATAGGTGCACGTTTTGAGTCCTTTAAGGATTTCAGCATTTGCTCTCTCGGCTTGGCCATTGCTGGCTGGGTGAGCTACGGAGGCGTAGCAAACTTGTATGCCGAGGTCTTCGCAATATCCTTGGAATGCTGAGCTTGTGAATTGAGTCCCATTATCAGTGATGATTTTGTTTGGGACTCCAAATCTGCATACAACGGACTGCAAAAAGTTGATAGCAGATTGCTTGTTGATTGTCACAACAGGAGTTGCTTCCGACCACTTGGTGAACTTGTCAATGGCGACGTACAGGAACTTGTAACCTCCGACGGCTCTTCGGAAAGGTCCCAAGATGTCCATCCCCCACACAGCGAAGGGCCATGTAGGAGGTATCATTTGTAAGGGCTGAGCTGGTGTGTGAATTTGCTTCGCATGAAATTGGCACGCTTCACATTTTTTCACCAGTTCAGTTGCATCCTGGAGCGCTGTAGGCCAGTAGAAGCCATGTCAAAAGGCTTTACCGACCAGCGTGCGGGAAGATGCTTGGTTCCCACACTCGCCTCCATGGATTTCTGCGAGAAGTTCGCAGCCTTCTTCCCTTGTGATGCACCGCATTAGGATGCCGTTGGCACCGCGCCGCTAGAGATCCCCTTCTACCAGTGTGTATCTTTTAGCCAATCTGACTACCCGGTCAGCGGATACATCATCGTCAGGAAGGATGTTGTCTTTCAAGTAGCTCCGGATCTCCGAGATCCATGCATCGGAACTAGCTTGAGCTTTTGAGTCTTGCGTGCTGGGTTGCTCGGAGCTCCCGGCAGCACCTACGACCCTTGATGGCTGCCATGGTAACAGGGCCATCGGGACCGTCAGCTTCGGGATGCTGATCTCGCCCCCTTCACTCAGTTCGGCAGGCTGAGCTGTTGGCTTTGACAACCTCCGGACAAAGATTATGTCAGGAGCCGGAGCTCCGATTGACGCTTTGGTCGAGAGTTCGCCAGCTTCAGCATTATGGGTACGTTGAACATGGTGGAGATCTAGGACTTCAAAGTCCTTCTGAAGCCTCTGGACTTCAAGGAGGTAAGCAGCTAGCTGGAGATTATTGCAGGAGCATTCACCCTTCACTTGCTTAATGATGAGCTGTGAATCTCCCTTGACCAGCAGTTGCTTGACACCATATGACAGTGCCACCTTTAGTCCGTAGATGTGTGCTTCATACTCTGCCATGTTATTGGTTGCCTTGAAGTCAAGGTGTACCATGTATTTCACCTTCTCCCCAGTTGGTGCAAGGAGAAGGATTCCAGCTCCGGCCCCCTGCTTCTGCATGGAGCCGTCGAAGTAGAGGGTCCAGTGAGGCTCGGTGAAGGTTGGAGCTTGATGCTCTGTCTTCTGCTCACTGGGGACCCCAGGGTTTGATGGAGAGGGAGTCCATTCTGCCACAAAATCTGCCAATGCTTGACTCTTGACTTCTTGTCTTGAAATAAATTCAAGATCAAATTCAGCCAATTCCGCTGCCCACTTTGCAATATTCCCAGTTGAATTGGGATTATGCAAGATTGCTCGTAGTGGGTAGGAGGTCACCACTGAGACTTTGTGAGCTTGGAAGTAATGACGAAGCTTTCTGGAGGCAATAAGGACTGCGTAGAGCAGCTTATGCACCTCTAGGTATCGAGTCTTGGCATCATGTAATACTTCACTAATGAAGTACACCGGGCATTGAATGGTCCGGACCCTCCCGGAGGGGTCCGGAGCTTCCTCTTCTCTGATCCGGATCCTCTTGGAGGAACCCGGATTTTCTTCGGGGACCTCCGAGTTCTGGCTGGAGGAACCCGGAGCTTCTTCAGAAACGGCCTGGACCCTCCCGGAGGGGTCTAGGTCTCCTGAAGCGACTTCTTGTAGATTCGAATCTGGGAGCTGGGACCCAGACTCGCTTTCAGGAACCTCCGGACCTTCCCGAAGGGGTCTGGATTCCTGAGTGTGGGGTAGTTTTGGTCTCTCCGCAACCAGAACCATACTGACGACTTCGTCAGTAGCTGAAATATAAAGCAACAAAGGCTCACCAGGGTTCGGAGCTACCAAAATTGGTAGGGTGGTGAGGAAGTGTTTCAGCTCCTGGAATGCCTTCTCTGCTTCTTCGGACCATTGGAATGGTCCGGACTTCCTCAATAACTTGAATAAGGGGAGTGCCCGTTCCACCAGTCTTGATATGAACCGGCTGAGGGCTGCTAGACATCCAGTTAACTTTTGGACGTCTTTGATACGGGTTGGTGGCCGCATGTTTTCATTGGCTTTAATCTTCGCCGGATTAGCTTCTATGCCCCAGTGACTTACCAGGAAACCGAGAAGTTTTCTGGAGCTAACCCCGAAGACGCACTTGTCTAGGTTTAGCTTTGTGCGAGTGGCCCACAGCTTGTCGAAGACAGCCTGCAAGGTGTCAAGGAGTGACTCCTTGTTCCTGACCTTGACCACAATGTCATCGACGTACACTTCCACTACGTCTCTAATGAGTTCTTCAAAAGTTTTGTACATAGCTCGTACAAAAGTTGAAGCTGCATTCTTGAGACCAAAGCATGGCTATGTAACAGTACAATCCATCTACTGTGATGAATGAAGTATGCTCTTCATCCTCCCTGGACATCCTGATTTGGTGATACCCGGAATATGCATCTAGGAAACACAGTAATTCACACCTGGAGGTGGAATCCACTATCTGATCTATTCTAGGTAGTGGTAATGGATCTTTTGGACATGCCTTATTTAGTGTGATGTAGTCGATGCACATCCGAAGCTTCCCGCCGGCCTTGGGCACAACGACTGGGTTTGCCAGCCATTTTGGATGGAAGACTTCTCGGATGAATCCGGCTTCGAGTAGCTTCTTCACTTCTTGTCGGATGAAGTTTTGCCGCTCTACGGATTGCTTCCGAGGTTTCTGATGCACAGGCCGGGCATCGGGGTAGATCTTCAGATTGTGCTTAATCACTTCCCTGGGGATCCCAGGCATTTGTGACGGTTGCCAAGCAAACACGTCAACGTTAGCCTGGAGGAAAGTGATGAGCGTGAGTTCCTATTTGTCGTTCAATCCTCCCGATATACGGGTGGTCTGAGCGGCATCGGAACCAATTTGGACGACTTTGACGGGAATGTCGGTGTCGCCGCTTGGCTGCACACGAGGTGCAGAAGTCGAGCCTCGTTGACGAATGCTCGGGGGTTTTGGAGTTTGCTCCCGCCTGAAGTCCTCCTCTTGCGCCGTGGTGAGTGCGTGGAGTTCTTCCAGAGCAGTTACTCCGGCGGTACGATCTCCGCGGATCCGGAGAAAGCCTACTGGTGTTGGCATCTTCAACACCAGATATCCATAATGAGCAGCTGCCATGAATTTGTACAGGGCAGGTCTACCCAAGATGGCATTGAACGGTAAGTTGATCTGAGCGACGTCGAAGACCAACTTCTCGGTGCGATATTTCTCCCGGGTCCCGAAGGTAACGGGGAGAGTAATAGCTCTGAGTGGGGTAATGGCCCCCGGACCTACTCCGGAGAAAGGTTGAGAGAGATGAAGATCCGAAGGTCGGAGCTGAAGCTTAGTGAAAGCTTCGAAGCTGATGAGGTTAAGCCCCGAACCTCTGTCTACCATGACATGGTGGAGCTGGATGTTATTGATGGTAGGAGATACCATCAAAGGTAACTGACCTGCTCCAACCATGCTTCGCGGGCAATCTGAAGCATCGAAAGTGATGGCGGTGTCCATCCACTTTCGATGAGGTTCTGACCTGACTGTAGGGGCTACAGCGGCCATATCTCGTCGCATAGTCTTGATGACGCGACGAGAGGTGATATCTCATGATCCACCAAAAATGGTGTTCATGGTCTTCCGACGCTCGTTGTCAGAGACTTCAGAATCATCGTCGACTGAGGTGTAAACGGCCTTCAGGACCTTTTTGGGATCCTGAAACCCTAACTCCTCTTCAGCCGGAGCTTCATCGACCTTTTGCTTTCCTTCCCTCTGTCGGAAAGGAGATTCTTCCCGGCGCTTGTTGTAGCGTTCGGCAAGGTTTTGGACCTCCCGGCAGTCTTCCAAACTGTGGCTGCCCGTTTTGTGAATGGGACACCACACTTTGGGTTTGCCACCGTCTTCAGAAGACGGTCGAGGTCGCTTCTCGGGGCGTGGCCCCCGGCCACCCGGAGTTGCAGCAGCTGCAACGTTGGATGTGCCGGCCGACGACTTTTTCTTGCCGTTGGTCTTCTTTTTCTTCTTGCCACCCCTGGAGGTAGCGGCTTCTTCTTTGGAGGATTTCTTGTGATCCTCCGAGGCTGGTTTGGAGTGCATTTCACGGCCCTCCGCAGCTCTGGCACATTTGTCTGCCAAGCTGAAGAGTTCCGTGACGCTGGTGATCTCCTTGATCGCCAGCTTCTCCAACATCTTCTTGTCCCGTACGCCCTGTCTGAATGCCACAATGACAGAGGCGCTAGAGATAGAAGGGATAGTGTTTCGTACCTGAGAGAACCTCTGGATGAATGACTGCAAGGATTCTCCCCCTTTTTGCACAACCGCAAAAAGGTCTAGTTCAGTGCCTGGTCGGGTGTATGAACTCCCGAAGTTGGCAGTGAACTGACGGCACAGCTCCTCCCAACTGTTGATAGAATTGGGTGGAAGGCTCATAAACCAGGACCTGGCGGTCCCAGTTAAGGCCATTGGAAAATAATTGGCCATCACGACCTCGTTCCTCCAGCTGCCAAGATTGCAGTGGAGTATATCTGAAGAAATTCGGCAGGATTGACAGTCCCGTCGAATTTTTCCGGCAGGTGAGGCCGGAACTTCTGTGGCCATCTAACCATGCGCAGGTGCATGGCCAAGGCTGAACAGCCTCCTCCTACTCCTTCAAGAGTAGAAAGGTCCTGAGCTTCCCGTCTTTCACGGGCACGCTCAATATGGACTCAGCCATCCTGCTGGCGGTATCGGCGATCAAGCTCCGCCCGGAGGTCATGAGTCGAAAGCCTGGATACCGTGTGAGTGCATCGTGCCCCGGAGGGCAATGACGTAACTTGTTGCGATGCAGCACGTCTCCTACTATTGGAGACGTGCGGACCAAGTCTTCCAGACAAAGTCCGCCGCTGCGACGGGGCTCGTCCTGAAGGAGGAGGACCCTGGTTGCTGAGGCGTTCGGCTGCTGCTGCAACCAAATGCTCCACATCGGCCCTCCACTACTCTAGTGCATCTCGAGATGCATCCGGAGGTGGTGGACGTTGGAGAAGAGCACGCGCTGCATGGAGTGCGTGTTTCGGGTTGTCATGATTTGCCGACGCAGTAATCGACGTCGGCGCACCATCACGTTGCCCAGCACGATTTGCTGGAGGAGACGGTGGTGGTGGGAGTGTAACTCCTGCTGGTGCTGAGGCTCCTGCTGGTGGCTGCCTATTGGAGGGATTGCCCCCAACAGCCTGAGCAGCAGGTTGACCGTTGGATGATCCAGCAGCTGAGTTCACCATTCTCAAAATCTCAGGCGCCCCTACCTGGCGCGCCAACTGTCGGCGGTTTGAACCGGCAGATCTCCCTACACTACTAAAGTGATAGGGGAGTTTGATGTTCGGTGTGGGCGCGCGGAGATTCAAGAAGGTGAATAGGAATTGACACAGGAGACACAAGAATTTACGTGGTTCGGGCCGCCTGAGCATAATACCCTACTCCACGGGTGTGTTGGTGTTGTATTAGCAGTATGAGCTTGTGATGAGCGTATGAGGCGCGTGTGTCTGTCTCTAGCCCCCTGAACGTGTCGTCAGCCTGTCCTTTTATAGTACAAGGGCAGGCCGTTACAGGTTAGCCTGGCCCGACCATGTGGCCCCGGCGGTTACTAGTATTGATACACGTTTAATTGCTCTTAATGACCCTGTAACAGGCTTTGACAGCATCGTTACTGGTGTTAAGATTGTCCATTTAAGTGTCATTAGTATGGCATTAATGGCACTTAATCGGGTCTTGAAGTCCTTGGCTCTCCTTTGAAGATCCGGAGCCGTTGCGGGGTCTCCCGGAGGTTAGAGGCTGAAGATCAGACAATTGGACACGTGGCAGCTCCAGAGCTTGCTGTGGGAACCAGGTAGCTCCGGGGCTACCCGACACGTGTCAGGTCCGGAGCTTCTCTCGGTCTAGGGTTAAGTCCGGAGGTGCCGTTTTGGTACATGGCCCGGAGCTTCCCCCTTGTGGGCGGTAGCTCCGGTTTGGTAGTACATGTGGCGACCCAGGGATTAACCATGTTGGAGAAGCGGGTCCGGTTATGTCTGATATGTGGGCCTCCGAGGGTCTTCAAACCAAGTAGATGTCTTTCCTTTGAGATCTTTGTAACCTCAAGGGGTGTATGGTTTCTAGGGTACTAACACAATTGTTTATATTAGTTAGTTAATAGCAATAATTTGTTGGTATGGATGATATTGACATGGGAGGAGGAAGATTGCCAAGTGGAAGAGAACTAGGAAGAGGAAGAGTACATGGAAAAGATGGAGAACTAGTAAGAGAAAGGGGAAGAGGACAAGGACGACTTGCTAATTTGCTTAGAATTGATAGTTAAATGCATAGGTATTGCTGCTTTTGTTAGACTGTATGTTGCTTATTTTGTTGAACCATGTATTGGTGTTTTTGTTGAACTATGTGTTGTTTATTTTGTTGTACCATATGGTGTTGGATATGTTTGTTGAACAAATGATATTATATTCTTTTATTTAGATATGAATTGTGAAATTATATTATGCATTGTTATGTGACATATTATGTGAGAGATATGAAAAATGTTGTCCAATTGTTGTCAAAATTATGTTGATTTTTTATTTTTAAATCATGCTCAAAATTTCAAATTTGTCAAAAAATAATTGAATTTGTTTACAGTATGTTCTTGCTGTTTTTTAAATATTTTAAGTCAAAATTATAGCCGAAACACAATAGCGATATGAAAACAATAGCAAAATCACAAAGGATATATTTGTCCATCCACCATAAAGTTAACATCGTTAGGGGCACTTAACAAACTTATGGTAATGTTGAGCTTCAGCTAAAAAAACTTGTGGCTGAATCACAAAATCTGAAAAACGGGGTCTGAATCACAATTAGGCTTCAAATTTGTGGCTGAAACACAATTGGCCCTAGTAAAGCAGTAGAATATGTAAATTAACTCTAGAGTGATAAGCAAATGTATATGATGGTCAAGCTTCAGAGAATCATAAATTTAATGCCAAGTAGGTGATTTATGAATTTGTGCCCTAGCTAATTACAAGTACGAATGAAGTAAATGAAAGGCACAAGACACAATGATTTTTATCGAGGTTCAATCCTACAAAAGTAATTTATGTCTTTGTTGAGGAGCTTACACAGAGCCGGGACATGGAAGACGGAAGACGAAAATTCGAGGCTCTCTTCACGGCTCTCTTCTCCTCGTGTCGGAAGACGGAAATTTGGCAACGTCGCATGGAGCATCGCAATGAGAAGTATCTCAAGGCGATGTGCGACAAGCTGGACATTCCAATGTCCCCCACCGAGGAGAGCGATGGTGAGCTCACTTCCTTTTCCGAGTTCACTGCCGATGAGCTTGCTGAATTTGGAGAAGCTGGGACTTCCACTGCGGCCCTGGCCGATGATGATGCACATCTTGACCCGGAGGCCACGGAGAGCGACAGCGAGCCCCAAGGCGGCAACTACGACTCCGACTCCGACGATGAGTAGTCCTAAGGGCCCTTCCTCTCTTCTTTTCCTTTTTGGTGTCTTGATACCGAAGGGGGAGAGATAGCTTGGCGATGATAGCTTGGATGGGCACTTAGATCTAGGGGGAAATATAGGGAGTGAGATGTAGGGGGGAGATAAGATAGATAGACTATTTTGTGAGAGTTTTGATCTATGTTGGATTTATGTTTTAAACCTCATTTCAAGTTGTATTGTAATACTTAATCTATGTATTCATGTATCTTGTCTAAATTTGTGATGTCTTGTCTCATTTAAATGTCTATTTTGCATAATCATTGTCTTATCACACTTTATGAACACATCATTTAGGCACCCCACCATAACATGTATATGTATGAAAACTCTCTCAATCTCTCTTAGTCATGATGCATATATTGAGGGGGAGTCAATCATACAATTACATGTTATGAAAACAAATTATTAACCTTATTGTTGAAGTCTTAATGTGTTGTCATCAATTCACCAAAAAGGGGGAGATTGAAAGTGCATCTAGGCATTCCCGTGGGTTTTGGATGATTGATGATGACAATTAAGAGGCTAATGAGCTTAGTTGATCTTAAGCACAGGTACAAGGATTGAAATGAGATGAAAACCCTCAAAAAGGAAAAGGCTAAAATGGGCGTCAAAGACTCAAGCGTAGAAATTAGAGTTTCTATGGTATTGAACTTATGTGAGCCGTATCATGTGAGAGGGTGGTTGTATCATGTACATTGAGATCATACCAAGGAGCTCAAATTTGTGGTTTAGAGAAAAACCTAAGTGAGAAGCCTAAAATGGGAAAAACCCTAGGAGGCCGGACTAGTTCGAGCCTCAGGGCCAGACTAGTCCGGCCATTGACAGACAAGTCCGTTTTGAGACAGACCAAACGTCTCTCGAGTGAACCTGAGTGAATTTGGAGCTAAGTCCGAGAAGTCCGGACTTGTCCGTTTTTGGACGGACCAAAGCTCTCTGAAGAAGTTCGGACTTGTCCGTTTGGGGAAGGACTTGTCCGTTTGAGACTTAGTATGACAGACCGAGAGAAACCCTAGGGGGCTGGACTAGTCTGCCCCTGTGGTCGGACTAGTCCGGGCCAACTTAGAAAAGTCCGTTTTGGAATGGACCAAGTGGTTCTGTTCCACTTCGGACTAGTCCGTTGCTGACCGGACTAGTCCGTTATCTAGTGACCGTTTGAATTTGGAAATTTTGCGAGTAGCGTGACGATCGTTGCTCAGTGTGGCAGTTGTCGGGAACTGACCAGGGGTCAGTGGTCCCATAGGGCTGGACTAGTCTGCCCCTTTGCTGATGTAAGCAAAAGGGGCTCGGGACCCCTCTAAAAAGGAGACCCCCGGGCTCATTTGACAAGTCTTTAATCCTAGCGCCGCCACAAGCATCCTAGAGCCTTCTAAATCCTTCTACTCGTCCTACTAACCCCCTCAGAGCATATCTTGAAGATATTAGGGTTTGGGGAGGAGAGTAAAGGAAGATCATCGCGCTTTGGCTCTTGGTTTGATCTCTTGCACATTGTGTTGTGTTGTGTGGCTTGTGTGAGTTGAGCTTCGTGTGCTCCTCTTGTATTGATTTGTGGGAGCCTCAAGTTGTGAGCAACCCTATCAAACTTGGCGATTACCCATTGATATAGTGGAAACGAAGCCGACTATCATGGTGGCTTGGTGAGAGAAGGGTCAAGTGAGACCCGGTCCTTGTGTGGACTTCTCAATGTGGAGGTAGGCTTCTTCGTGGAGCTGAACCACGGGATAAATCTCGTTTCACTTGTCTTTCGTCTTTTGTGATCACTAGTATTGCTATTAGGGTTCACTTTGCTCTTCTTGACTTACACTTTGATCATAATCGTGAACTTGCAATCTAAGTGTTTAAACTTCACAATCTGAGCTTCACAAGTTTACTACACATTGATCATATCTTTTGTGAACTTTAATTCCGCAAATAACTTGTAGAAATCAAGTTTTAGGATTTCCACCATGTGCTGAGCGGACTAGTCCGGCCCTGTGCAGACTAGTTCAGCCACAGGAATTTAATGTTGTTTGATTAAGTGATTTCAGGTATTATTGCCTATTCACCCCCTCTAGGTGACTTTCAATTGGTATCAGAGCAGGCTTCTCCCCAAGAGTTTAACAACTCGGAGAAGTAATGGTCGGAAGGGGTGACAACGAGGTTCCGGTGGTCGTCGATGACACCAAGACGAAGAACGTCGATGTTCTTCAAGATGATCCGAATGACAACGAAGAAGTTCGGATGCTCAAAGCACGGCTTCGTGAGAAGCTCAACATGCCGAAGAAGGAGATCAAGCCAATTGCTTCGGTCAACATCGACAATGGGAGTAGTTCACAAGACAACTCCCGATATCCTTACAACTATGAGCAACTTACCGCAAGCAATCATTACTTGTCTATTCCCATTGGCAAACCTCCTCAATTTGATGGAAATGATTATTCTATGTGGAAGCATAATATGAAGATGCACCTCATTTCCTTAAACCCTAGCTTGTGGCAAATTGTGATGACAGGTGTTTACCTTCCCAAGAATGAGGAAGACATCACTCCGGAGCAAGCCGTCCTTCTACATCGCAATGCTCAAGCCGTTGGAGTGATTACCTCCTCATTGACTCGTGAGGAGTTCAACTGCATTGAAGGGTTGGAGGTTGCCAAGGAGATTTGGGATACCCTCAAGACGGCGCATGAAGGCAACCGCGTCATAAGGGAAGAAATGATTGAAGGAGAGCTTGGGAGATTCACCATCATGGAGGGTGAATCTCCGCAAGATATGTATGACGCCTCAAGACTCTCATCAACAAGAGTCAGTCATATGGAAGCACCCGGTGGATTGACCACGAGGTAGTAAAGAGGATGATTCGATCATTCATGCCTCGAAACGTCACTCTTTGCTCACTAATTCGTGAAAGTCCGGGCTTCCACAAGATGACTCCCGAAGAAGTGCTAGGGAGAATCATCAACCATGAGATGATGGAGCAAGAAGCAATGTTCTACAATGATCTACAAAAGCTATCCTCCTCCAAGAAAAGGGATGTTGCATTCAAAGCAACATCCTCAAAATCTCAAGAAAAGGAAGAGAGTCCCGACACCGATGAGGAAGAAGCTCTCTTCATCAACAACTTTAAGAGGATGTTTAGAAGGAGGAGGGGGAGCTACCAAAATGAGAGAAGAAGCAAAGACAAGCCCAAGACAAGATCAAAAAGGGTTTGCTACAATTTCGGAGAATATGGCCACTTCATTGTGGATTGTCCACATGAAGAAAACAAGAAGAAGAAGGAGGGCAAGTCCAAAGAGAAGAAGTACTTCAAGAAGAAGAAGCAATCCGGACATGCCCACCTTGGAAAGGAGTGGTATTCAAATGAGGAATCCTCCCCCGATGAAGATGAGAAGGTAGCAACTATTGCTATGAAGAAGACAACAACGGAGAACAAGCTCTTCCCCAACTTGGAGATTTCAAGGCCAACATGTCTCATGGCCAAGGAGGGAAGAAATAAGGTTAAATCTAAGTCCTCCTCATCAATTTATTCTTATGATGATTTTGATAGTAGTAGTGAAAATGAACACATGCTTAAAGACATGAGTAAAAGCACGTTGAAAAGATTAAGATTGCTAACAGAGGAAATATTTGAGAAGGAAAAACTCATCAACCGTCAAGAGAACATGCTCATCCAACAAAAGGAGAGATGTCAAGGGGTTGAGGAGCTCTTGGAGCTTGAAAGAGAAAGAAGCAAGGCGCTTGAGCGTGAACTCCTTTGAGCAAGGAAACTTGCTCAAACCTTGAGAACACTACAATTGTGCTCAAGTATGAACTTGTTAGTTTGACACAAGCTAACAAGATCCTTGAGACGCAAGTGAAGTCTCTCAAGGTCAATGCACCTTCTTCCTCTACAAGCTCACCTTCCACAAATGTTAAATTCAAAGCATCTCAATCTTGTAAATGCTCAAACTTAATTATAAAGCTTAAAGATGAGCTAATGTTGGAACAAACCAATCAAGCACCCAAGGGTGGTATCTTTGGCAAGGAGAAAGTGGCATATGCACGTAGTGCATATACCAACACAAGACATCCTCTTGTCAAGGATAGTCTTGGTTACTCTAGGGGGATGAGGCAAAACACCAAAACTCCCAAGAATAGCAAAGACTTGATTGTTTTTGTCAAAGGAGGCTCATAAAAAAACAAAGGGAAGAACATTACTACTTCATCTAAAATGCCTAAGAAAGAACCTCATCCATTGTTCCATGATTTTGATGCTTCATATGTTTTATTGAGGAACAAGTTTGGAAAGACATATGCTAGGTATGTTGGGTCAAACTGCAAAAGTCCCAAACCTTGTGTGTGGGTGCCCAAGTGCCTCTTGACTAACATCAAAGGACCCAATATCGCTTGGGTACCTAAAGCCAAGGCTTAACTCTTTCTTGTAGGCATACTCCTCCGGTGGAACCAAGTGGGTTCTTGATAGTGGATGCACAAATCATATGACCGGAGAGAGGAAGATGTTTGTGGAGTATGAGCTAAATGAAGATCCAAGTGAAGGAATCTATTTTGGGGACAATAGCCAAGGAAAAATCCTTGGAACCGGCCATGTAGCGCATGCCAAGCCAGAAAGCAAGTTGGAGCACCACATCCATCCAAGAACATTATGACAACATCAAGACCATTGGAGCTTCTACACATGGATCTCTTCGGTCCAATCGCCTACATTAGTATTGGTGGTAACAAATATGGCCTTGTTATTGTTGATGACTTTTCACGTTTCACTTGGGTATTCTTTTTGCATGACATGAGCGAGACTCAAGGTGTTCTCATGAGATACTTGAAGAGAGCTAAAAATGAATTCTTCTTGAGTATCAAGACCATAAGGAGTAACAATGGCATCGAATTCAAGAATACTCAAGTTGAAGAATTCTTAATTGAAGAAGGCATCAAGCATGAGTTCTCGGCCCCCTACTCCCCTCAACAAAATGGGATGGCCGAGAGTAAGAATATGACTCTAATTGAGATGTCAAGAACCATGCTTGATGAGTACAAGACGTCGGATCAGTTTTGGGCGGTAGCGGTCAACACCGCTTGCCATGCTATAAACCGGTTGTACCTTCATCGCATACTTAAGAAGATGTCATATGAGCTCCTAACCGGTGACAAGCCCAACATCTCTTACTTTCGTGTTTTGGGAGTAAATGCTACATTCTTAACAAGAAGCGTAGGACTTCGAAGTTTGCTTCTAAGTCCGATGAGAGTTTCTTGCTTGGTTATGACTCAAACACTTACGCCTATCGTGTCTTTAACAAATCCTCCAGAATTGTTGAAGTAGCATGTGACGTAGTGTTTGATGAGACTAATGGCTCCCAAGTGGAGCAAGTTGATCGTCATGTGCTAGATCAAGAAGAAGCTCCACAAGTGGTGATAGGAAGGATGGCACTTGGAGACATTCGACCACAAGAACAACCTCAAGATGCAAGTGACCATCCTACACACCAAGCAAACACTTCCTCAAATGATCAAGATCAAGTTCCCCAAGATGCGCTCCAAGAAGATGAAAATGGAGGCATCAATAAAGGGGGAGACAATGAGGATGAGGAAGACCAAGATGATGAATCAAGACCTCAAGCACCACACCCAAGAGTTCATCAAAGCATCCAACGGGACCATCCCGTTGACAACATACTTGGAGACATCTCCAAGGGGGTAATTACTCGATCTCGTGTTGCAAAATTTTGCGAACATTACTCTTTTGTTTCCTCCTTGGAACCCCACAAGGTTGAAGAAGCACTACGATATCTGGATTGGGTGATGGCCATGAAAGAAGAGCTCAACAACTTCGAGAGAAATCAAGTATGGGAGCTTGTGAAGAGGCCTAATGCAAATGTTGTAGGCACCAAATGGGTGTTTCGCAACAAACAAGATGAACACGGGGTGGTTACAAGGAACAAGGCACGACTTGTGGCCAAAGGGTACTTACAAGTCGAATGTTTGGATTTCGAAGAAACCTTTGCTCTCGTAGCTAGGCTTGAATCAATTCGTATATTAATTGCCTTTGCTACTCACCATGATTTTAAGCTATATCAAATGGACGTTGTCGGTACCCCCGTAGATCCGGCACCCCCGCGCACAAGGAGAAAACGTCTAAGACTCAACCTCTACTTGGAGGTAGAGCCCAAGGCTGCCACAACGTGGAGGGAAGGACCAGATCCTACCTCTCCGCCGAAGCGGGCTCTTGGGCTGCCACGTGGCCAGCAGAACCGGACCCTCGCCTCCCCCCGAGGCAGGCTTCGGGGCTGCCATGTGGCCCGCAGGACCGGACTCTCACCTCCCGGCCGAGGCAGGCTCCAGGGCTGCCACGTAGCCATTGGAACCCCCGGGACCAGGCCCGTCTCCCCGCAGGGAAGGGCTCCTGGACTACCACGTGGCCCGCAGGGCTGAGCCTCTGCCCTTCCGCGAAGGTGGGCTCCGGAGGCGCCACGTGGCCTGTACAGCCGGGCGCTCAACTCCCCGCAGGGGCAGGCTCCGGTGCAACCACGTGGAGGAGGACCAACTCAATGCGGTAGGAGGCCACAGTAAAGGGAAGAGTGCGCTGCTCAGACGGGCATTAAGTACGCGCACCTTCCCCATGCGAAGCGGGTCGCGCATACGAAAGTCAAGCCTCTAGTGTCCTGTCTTGTCCAAGTAGCCGGTACAGACCCACTGTGTAAGACGGACGAGTGAGCCGCGGGTACAAGATAGCAGGACATGCCCTACCATCATCAACAACTATGCGTAGCCCTGGCGCACGACGCGCCAGGACGGCACATTGAAGCCCCTGACAAAGGGAAGTAGATAGCATTACTTCTATATCTTGTATAGGATTTGGCTCTCCCCGGGACCTCCTGTCGGGCCCCGGGGCCCACCTTGTGACTGCAGAGTCCTTGGACTATAAAAGGACTCGGCAGGCAACCTTCACAAGGGATCGAACAATCGAAGCTCATACACGCTCAAGCAAGGCAATACACAAACACTCCTGTGGACATAGGGTGTTACACTCCGGCGGTCCGAACCACGTAAACCCTCTATGTTCATCATCTCGCTGCGCTCAATCTCGTGGGACTAGCCCTCGTGAATCCAAAGAACCTCCGCGGGCTGCTCTCTAAGCAGGTCTGGGGGAAGTGTCGTTTAAGACCTTCGACATTTGGCGCGCTGCCGTATCTCGTGATCTATCATGGGCGCTGTCATTTTTTTCCTGCTTTAGCAATAGTGGGAGCCTTGTTGTCTGGTTGCAGGTGGGGTTGCTTGAGGTACCTGCAATGTGCCTGGGGCCTCGGATGTTCCCATACTCGGGGGTCTGTGTCTCCAGACGGTCTCCCCCAGGAAAGGCTTACGCCGAGCGAGAGGTCCAGGGGCACAGCCTGCTTAGCCTGGTCCTGTACCCTAAGCATGTGCGCCCTGCCTCCCCAGCGCTGCAGCTGAGTACTGGGGGCCAGATGGACCACCCTTAAGTAGTATGGATAGCGAGCCCTAGGTGTAGATGCACTGAATTGCCCAAGCCTCATGAGTCAGCCCAAGATCGTAAGTCAAGCGACACTAAAAAAGGAGCAGGGAAGCAATGACTAGCGGACGGAATTACTTCTCCTGTTTTTTGATCTATACGCAGGTCTTCAGGGAGTTATCCTGGCGATAACTGTCAGAGTACCCACGAAGATGGCGGGCACCGTTGGACCGAAGCTCCGGCGGCACCCCCAGAGGGCCAGCCATCGACCTTTCACCGGAGATGGTGGGCACCGCCGGATCGAGGCTCCGGTGGCACCCCCAGGGGGCCTGCCATCGACGTTTCACCAAAGATGGTGGGCACCGCCGAACCGAGGCTCCGGTGGCACCCCCAGGGGGCCCGCCGTCGACGTTTCATAGAAGATGGTGGGCACCGCCGGACCGAGGCTCCGGTGGCACCCCCAGGGGGCCCGCTGTCGACGTTTCATAGAAGATGGTTGGCACCGCCGGACCAAGGCTCCGGTGGCACCCCCAGGGGGCCCGCCGTTGATGTTTCATAGAAGATGGTGGGCATCGCCGGGTCGAGGCTCCGGTAGCACCCCTAGGGGGCCCGCCGTCGACGTGTCACAGAAGATGGTGGGCACCGCCGGACCGAGGCTCCGGCGGCACCCCCAGGGGGGCCGCCGTCAACGTCCCTGCATACTCAGTTACAGCAATGCTACCTACGCATCCTAAGATCCCCTGCAATCGTTCGTCCCAAGTTCTAGGTATCTGACAGGTGTGCCCATAACAACTGGCCACACCTGCCAGGGGGCCACACTCCGGGGGACGGCAGGTCATGGAAGCTAAGGAACAACAAGCAACTAGAAGATATTGCTGAAAAGTAAAGCATGCTAAGTATGAGGGGCACCCCAAGCAGATTTTTTGTTCCAAAACAAAGGTCTGTCATCACAAACAACTACAAAGGAAAACTGAAAGAAGCACAAGATACAAGCAGCGCATGGGGAACCCTCAGCCGCTCCGTTGGAACCTCGAGGTGATGAGCGCCACGGCATGTGAGACTTCAGACTTGGCGGCCTCCTCGCTCTTGGCGGTGGGCCCTTCGAGGATCGGCTGAAGAGGGACATCAAGGTACCAGCTCCGGTAGCAGGACAGGATGTGCGTCGCCACCTCCTTCACCAGCATCCTCCCTTCTGCCTCCAGCTGGCTGTCGATGATGGCTCCCAGCGAACGCATCCTCGAGCTGGTGGAGTCAAGGGCTGGGAACACCTGACTCACCTCTTGCACTGGTTCCCCAACGCGCATCGGGCTGAAGCCGAGCGGCACCAGAGCTGAGTCAGCGCTGCCCAGGAACTCCCAGACCTTCCGGGCCTGTAAGACCTATGTGTGCTGAATACATTGGCTTGTAGTGAATACACTTGGCTTTGATGATAAAAGTTTTGAATATCACCAAAACACCTTTTTATCAAGGTCTGACTCTAGCTCTGAGCTACAGCAAGGTCCGACGGTAGGTCCGGCTTGGTTTGGGTAGCTCCCGTTACGTTCGATGCTAGGTCCGACTAGCTTTGGTCAGCTCCGGTGAAATTTTGTCTATAGCTCCGACATGATTTTGATAGCTCCGCCGTGTTTTTGCTAAGCTCCGAAGTTGATTTTTCTAGCTCCAACTTTTTGGGATTACTAGTTTCGACTAGTTCTGGTTAGCTCCGGTGCTAGGTCCTGCTAGTTTTGTAAGCTCCGGCGGGAGCTTGGTTGTACTAGTTTTGGTAAGCTCCAGCGCTAGGTTCTACTAGCTTTTGTTAGCTCCGACTCAAGGTCCGGGTTGCTCTGGCAAGGTCCGGAACTTGACCGTAGTGCTTCTGCTTTTCATTTGCAATGTTTCGTACTTGCTTTACATTGTTGGAAAGATTGCTTAGTATTCATTTGCTAAGTTTTTGGTGCGTTTTGGTTGATATGGATGATATCGTATTACTGTGGTTTTGCAACATGCTTATGTGAGGTTCTCACGTAGGGTGTTGTGTTCGGAACTAACTTAAGTCAAGTCGAGGACTTGGGCTCGTATGGATTGGTTGTTTATTCATGTGCAGGTGTTGCTTGAGTTTAAGACATGGCTGGTGACGGGATCCATTGGACTAGTCTCAGGGAGGAGATTAGGTTCCAACAACCAAATTCAGGAGGAATTGTGGTTGAGCTGATCAGGAGGTTGTGCAGCATGATTGAATCAAGAACAATGCATATGAAGGTATAGTGGACGTCATTGGAAGATGTTTGCACGTGTGCAAGGAGTGCATGGATGTGGCTACATGATTACGAGACGTGATGAAGAGATGTGGACGTAAAGAGTTGGTCGGAAAGGTCCAACCGACTAGGTTATGGACTCAGACTGCGGCTGAGTCGGGCTTGACTCAGATATGGAAAGATTTGAGTTGGTTATGATAGGATTTCGTGTGGGTCACGAATTTGAGTTGTTTAGGAATGTGGGATACGTTCCTAAGGTGTTTGGAAGTCTTAAGATTGCTTCTAGCTGCGTATAGAAGAATCCTAAACAGTTATGGAAAGTTACGATTCGTGAACAGAGTAGGATTAGGTTCCTGATTTGAGTTGAGTTGGCTTTCGAGCTGGTTATATAAGCAAGGGAGCCCAGAGCTCATGGTGCACGACCTTGGGGCTGTTCCTCTTGTGTTCTATTGAATAAAATTCGTAGTTTGAAGGAACTTTTGTGCCTTGTTCGTCAGACTTGTTCCAGACAAGTTTTACTCGTCGAGTTTCTGGACAGCACTACCTTTCGTCGGTGGTTTTATCATAACTCGAGTTTTACAGATCCAATTGACGTGATTATTTTTGGGTTGTCTTCACAACTTGATTTTATATCATATGTCAAAATTTCACGGTCATTGGATTTGTGTTCTATAATCTACACGAGTTTCTTTGCAGCGTTCCAGAACTGTTTTTTTCTCGGGTAGGGCAGATTGACCTTTGTGTGATCTTTCGATCATAACTTGAGTTTTTCTCGACGGATCTGAGTGATTCTTTTTGTGTTGTCTTCGTGACGTGATTCTCTTTGATATATATCACTTTTGTCACGGTGAAACACGTTTATATTAGTCTCACACACGATTTCTTTAACAGATCATTTTTCTGCCGAAAGGGTTTGGGGTTTAATTGTTTCCGCTGCGTAAGATTTTTAAATCTACCATTCACCCCCCCTGGTAGCTTTTCACGTGATCTTCGATCCTACAATTGGTATCAGAGCCACGGTGTTCTAATCTTTGTGATTTGCATGTGTTTTTTTGACTAATCATCATGGAGAAGTACTCTGCCAAACCTTGTGTGTTCGCTGGTATTGATTTTCAGGTTTGGAAGGCACGCATGGAGGCTTTCATCCAGGCACAAGGCTTAGCAATATGGGAGAAGGTATACAAGACTTACGAAGTGCCATCAAACGATCAAGTTACAACTACAAATCTGAAAGATGTCGACAACAACAACAAGGCTCGGAATTGATCATACAAGGATTAACACAAAGCGACTTCAACCGTGTTGCACACCTCCGATCTGCATACGATGTGTGAAAAGCACTTTGTGACTACCACGAAGGATCTAACACGATCAAAGAGGTAAGGCAAGATATGTTCAAGAAAGAATACATGTGCTTCGAGATGCATCCCGGTGAGTCTATTGATGACCTTTTTGCTCGCTTTAATAAGATTCTCAGCAACTTGCGTAGTGTCAATGTTAATTTTTCAGATGCTGAAAATGCTAGGCAATTGCTAAGTGCATTAGATATGTCAATTTGGGAGATGAAAGTCACATCTATTCGTGAATCTACTGTCATGAGTTCACTTACTTTAGATGTGATATATTCCAAGTTAAAAACTCATGAAATTGACGTAATCTCACGTAAGAACCCCAATAAGTCTATTACATTTGTTTCACAACGTAATATGTCTAGCTCCGGCCAATCATCATCCTGCAATACTCTTGCTTTGTTGTCCTCACTAACCCTAGAGCAGATCGAAGAATTTCCAAAAGAGGAGTTGGCACTCATCTCTACTAGATTCTCAAAAGCATTGCAAAATGTGAGAACTAGAAGGAGAGGAAGCTCCGGACCTCAACACTATTTTGAATGTGGTAAAACAGGACACTTTCGTACAGAATGCCCTAACCTTTCAGGTCCGACCACCCGGGAAGAAAAACAAAGCAAGGTTCGGACCTCCTCTGGAAATTCCAACAAGAAGAAGAAAGGTACCATAGGATGCAAGATGATCAACAGTTTCATCACCGCGCTTCAAGAGTTCAGTTCAAGCGACGTGGACATTGGAAGTGATAAAGATGAAGATGATTTGGCAAACTTGTGCTTCATAGCGGGCAAGTCAAGATCAAGTATGGAGGAGGCAGAACACAACAGCGACTATGAAGAGGTATGTCCTACTTGCGAAGAAATGTGTGATGCTATTTCTCGTGCCACTATTATTGTTAAGAAAAAGGACAAAAAGCTTAGGGATAGTGCTGCTAAAATTGAATCACTAGAATCTGAAATCAACCGTTTAAAAACTTTGATTCCTAGTGATGATACATGTTCCTCATGTGATTTAATATATGAACAATTGTCCTCATTAAGAAGTGCGCACACCTCCACACTTGATAAACTTGAGTTAGAAATTGAAAAGAACAAAGAGCTTGCTGCACTTAATGATAAAAACTTGAAAGATGCTAGCTGTTCTACAATTGATTTGCATTGTTCTACTTGTAATGATCTTGATAAGAAACTACAGGATGCTATGAATGAAATTTCTATATTGAACAATGCTTTACGTTCTTATGAAGTTAAATTTTGTTCAAATTGCAAACTAAAAGGAAAAACTTCATGTGAAAATTGCCTTGATCTGTCCAATAAACTTGATGACATGCATAGGACATTAGATCGGTTTTGTAATGGGAACAAGAACCTAAACTTACTGCTGAATTCTTCCAAGTCTTGCAATGATAAAACTGGTTTAGGTTTTGATTCTCATGCTCATGCTAAGACACATCCACCTAAAATTGTAAAGTCATTAGGAAGTGGTTTGATTCAAACAGTTCCTAAACAAAAAGGAGTGGTTTTCAAATCTGCAAGAGTGTTGCCTCATTCGGTTTCAAATAAAAATATTGCTTGCTCATCTAGACATGAACACAAAGTTAAATTTCATTGTACCTTCTGTGCTAGAGATGGTCATGTCATAAATTTTTGTTATAGACTAGCTAAACAACAGAAAAGGGAAAGAATGGTTGCTTGATCTCATAACTTTCATGCAAAATTTGCTGCACACATTGAACCGAATGTACAACCTGCTGTTTTGAGTCAAAAACATTCAAAGTTTGCCTCCGGAGCTACTGATTTTTGTGCTCCACAAGTAACACCTTGTAGGTCAGTTGTCAAGAATAAAAAATCTCAAACTTTGACTCATAAACCTGCTGTTTTGTCTCAACTTTCGCGTGTTTTTCCTGTTGCACGTCGCGTGACTCAGTACTGGATTCCTAAATGCCTTTTGACTAACCCCAGTATTGAGTCATCGACGTATTGTGCTTTTATGTAGGTTACACGTTTGCGGAAGGAGAACATTTGGATTGTGGATTCAGGTTGCTCACGCCACATGACCGGTAACAAAGATTGGTTCTTCTCCCTCTCTTTTGTGTCACGTGTAGAGAATGTTACTTTTGCCGATAATTCTTCAACTCCTATAATTGCTAAGGGTTCGGTTAGAGTAAATGATCACTACACTTTGAAGGATGTGGCACTTGTCAAAAATTTGAAATACAACTTGCTTTCTGTTGCACAATTGCTAGATGAAAATCTAGAAATTATTTTCAATAAAAACTGCTGCAAAGTTGTAGGTTCAAATAGTGAGCTTATTTTTAACATGTCTCGGTTTGGAAGAGTTTTTGAAGCTGATTTTGATATGTCTTCCTCTAAGCATAGGTGTCTAGTTGCTAATGATTCAAAGGACTTATATTTTTGGCATCGTAGACTTGGTCACGTAGGCCTTGATCACCTAACGCGTGTTAGCACTCTTGATCGCATATGTGGGCTGCCTAAGCTTAAAGGGGACAAAGAAATTGTGTGCTCTTCTTGTAGACATGCTAAGATGGTTGCAGATTCACATACTCCTCTCACAATGATCATGACAACTGAACCATGTCAACTTTTGCATCTTGACACTGTAGGACCTTCACGTGTTCAATCCTTCGAAGGTAAATGATATGTTCTTGTTATCGTTGATGATTATTCTAGATACTCTTGGGTTTACTTTATGGCGTCTAAGAATGAAGTTTTAGTCAGTTTAGAACTTTATTTCTTAGATTATCAATTGATCACCCAGGATCATTAAAAGCAATTAGAAGTGATAATGGAACTGAATTTAAAAATCAATCTTTTGATCACTTTTGTGCTGAAAATAGAATAGATCATCAATTGTCTTCACCATATGTACCTCAACAAAATGGTGTTGTAGAAAGAAAGAACAGAACCTTAGTTGAGATGGCTAGGACTATGCTTGATGAATATCAAACTCCTAGGAAATTTTGGGTTGATGCGTTAGCAACCGCTTGTTATGTCTCAAATCGTGTTTTCCTGCGTGCTAAGCTAGGTAAAACACCATATGAGCTCCGGTTTGGACATAGGCCTAGTGTTACACACTTTCGGGTCTTTGGATGCAAATGCTTTGTTAAGAAACATGGTAATCTTGATAAATTTGAACCTAGATCCATTGATGGCATGTTTCTTGGTTATCCATCTCATACTAGAGGCTACCGTGTGCATTTACTTGACACTAACAAAATTGTGGAGACTTTTGAAGTGCCTTTTGATGAATCTAGCCCAGGTACTAGCTCAAACATTGCAGGTCCAGATCCATATCCGCAGGGGAGAGCATTTTCATTGAAGATGAGGAAGAATTGGAGTTGCTGCTAGAAAATTCAGGAGCTAAAGACTTTGGTTTAGCTCCGGATGTTAATTCTCAACCAGCACCGACAACCATCAATGCTGATTCAAATCATCCTCAAGCCACAAGCTCATCGATTTGTGATGAACATGAAGAAGAAGAAGCTTGTGAGACATCTGTTGCCCTATGGTTTTACAAAGATCATCCCCCACAACAGATGATTGGAAGCTTGCACGAACGAGTCACACGATCCAGGTTTTGCGATCCAAACTCTCATGCTCATTCTTCTTTTGTTGCTTCTTTTGAACCCAAAGATATATCACACACACTCACTAATGAATCTTGGATTATTGCCATGCAAGAAGAGTTAGAAAATTTTGAAAGAAATAATGTTTGGAAACTTGTACCTCCACCTCAAGGTCACACTTTAATTGGAACTAAATGGGTATTTAAAAATAAACAAAGTGAGGATGGGGTTGTGGTTAGGAATAAGGCTAGGTTGGTTGCTCAAGGTTTCACTCAAGTTGAAGGTCTAGATTTTGATGAAACTTTTGCTCCTGTCGCTAGATTAGAAGCCATAAGAATTTTGTTAGCTTTTGCATCATCTAAAGGTTTTAAGCTATATCAAATGGATGTTAAAAGTTCTTTTATTAATGGCTACATAGATGAGGAGGTTTATGTAAAACAACCACCGGGTTTTGAAAATCCATATTTTCCTAATCATGTTTACAAACTGTCCAAAGCCTTATACGGTCTCAAACAAGCCCCTAGAGCATGGTATGATAGGTTAAAAACATTCTTACTTGAAAAGGGGTTTACCATGGGCAAGGTTGATAAAACTCTTTTTGTGCTTAAGCATGGAAATGACTCATCATTCGTTCAAGTGTATGTGGATGATATTATCTTTGGTTGTGCTTCTCATGATCTTGTGTCCAAGTTTTCAGCAATGATGAGTTCCAAATTTGAAATGAGTATGATGGATGAACTCACTTACTTTTTGGGGCTGCAAATCAAGCAAACCAAGGAGGGTACCTTTGTGCATCAAACGAAGTATACCAAAGACCTCCTAAGGCGCTTCAACATGGACAAAATCAAGCCTCTTCGGACACCAATGGGAACAGCAACAACACTTGAACTTGATGAAGATGGTGAATCTGTGAATCAAAAAAGAATATAGAAGCATGATCGGATCACTTTTGTACCTCACGACATCAAGACCGGACATACAATTCAGCGTATGTCTTTGTGCACGGTTTCAAGCTTCCCCACGTGTTTCACATCATTAAGCCGTCAAAAGGATTCTCAGGTACTTACACGGAACCCAAGAATTTGGCATTTTTCTTCCTTCTTCCTCAACCGTTACTTTGAAAGCTTTTTCGGATGCTGATTTTGGGGATTGTAGGATTGATAGGAAAAGTACTTCCGGTACTTGTAATTTTCTTGGTAATTCTCTTGTTGCTTTGTCCTCTAGAAAACGAAATTCAGTTGCACAATCCAGAGCCAAATCTGAATATGTAGCCGCTGCTAGTGCTTGCTCACAAATTCTTTGGATTGTTCAAACACTTAAGGACTATGGGGTTGATCTAGATAGTGTTCCACTATTCTGTGATAACACTAGTGCCATTTGCATTGCTAAAAACCCCGTCCAACATTATATAACTAAGCACATTGACATTAGGTATCACTTTCTCCGAGATAATGTTGAAAAAGGAAACATTGTGCCTCACCATGTAGATATCGAACAACAATTGGCTGACATTTTTACAAAACCTTTGGATTTCACTCGTTTTTGTTACATTCGTAGTGAAATAGGGGCTATGCATCCTCATGGCTTAAATTGAGGGGGAGTTTTTGAAACTTGGGAAGTCTTTGTGTGAATTTGAAATTAAAATAATATGAGCATAGTATTTCATACATATATGACTTTGTGATTCCTTTTACATGCTAAAAGTTCTTACTACATTACTCGTGTTATACATTTTGTAGTTTTTGCCATGTCTAGTAATTGGAATAATTACTTACACTAAAATTGGTCATGGTCGAACTTTCTTGCTGTTTTGAACTTGTTACATGTTCACAAGTGCTTTTAATCATAAAGAATTAATCAAGTAATCAACTCACATGTTGAGTTTTTATGAACAAATATAAGTTGAGAAAAGATCAAGAGAATATGCATCGCACTTCTTCTTTTGAGATAGCTTATCATTGCACTTAGATATGAACTTGGAAGAAGTTGTGTATGACTAAAACCATGTCCTTAAGCTTCTGATTGTCAAATAACATAGGCTTGGCTTGGTTGGTTAGAATAAGGCAGATGCGCATATAATCTCTTGCAAATATCATATGATCTAAATTTGTGTTTTGAAAAATAATAAAATGCAGCAACTAGTGTCATGCTTTCAAGTTATGAAATAGTTAAGTTTGTGAGATCATGACTTGCTTAAATTGAAAATTACATATAATCTCTAGCATGGCTTACACTACTTTATGTATCTCATTGATGTGATAGTGTAAGTTACTTGATAGTATGACTTGGATGAGCTTTGTTTTATATGTATATGTTATAATATGCTCATAACAATTAAAATTTCTCTTTTATCTTGCTGAATACATTGTCAAAGGGGGAGAGATTAATCACACATTCAAAAAGGGAAAGATAATGTGCATGGGGAGAGATGATAAAGGGGGAGAAATATGTGAATTTTGAATTTTGAATTTTTGCTTTTCTTCTCATTTTATTTCCGATTTACAAAAAGGGGAGAAATTGTCTTCAAAACTTTTAATGAGAATAAGCCAATGTTCGGATTTTAAATGGTGTTGCCAATGCATTCATCAAGGGGGAGATTGTAAGACCTATGTGTGCTGAATACATTGGCTTGTAGTGAATACACTTGGCTTTGATGATAAAAGTTTTGAATATCACCAAAACACCTTTTTATCAAGGTCTGACTCTAGCTCTGAGCTACAGCAAGGTCCGACGGTAGGTCCGGCTTGGTTTGGGTAGCTCCCGTTACGTTCGATGCTAGGTCCGACTAGCTTTGGTCAGCTCCGGTGAAATTTTGTCTATAGCTCCGACATGATTTTGATAGCTCCGCCGTGTTTTTGCTAAGCTCCGAAGTTGATTTTTCTAGCTCCAACTTTTTGGGATTACTAGTTTCGACTAGTTCTGGTTAGCTCCGGTGCTAGGTCCTGCTAGTTTTGTAAGCTCCGGCGGGAGCTTGGTTGTACTAGTTTTGGTAAGCTCCGGCGCTAGGTTCTACTAGCTTTTGTTATCTCCGGCTCAAGGTCCGGGTTGCTCTGGCAAGGTCCGGAACTTGACCGTAGTACTTCTGCTTTTCATTTGCAATGTTTCGTACTTGCTTTACATTGTTGGAAAGATTGCTTAGTATTCATTTGCTAAGTTTTTGGTGCGTTTTGGTTGATATGGATGATATCGTGTTACTGTGGTTTTGCAACATGCTTATGTGAGGTTCTCACGTAGGGTGTTGTGTTCGGAACTAATTTGAGTCAAGTCGAGGACTTGGGCTCATATGGATTGGTTGTTTATTCATGTGCAGGTGTTGCTTGAGTTCAAGACATGGCTAGTGACGGGATCCATTGGACTAGTCTCAGGGAGGAGATGAGGTTCCAACAACCAAATTCAGGAGGAATTATGGTTGAGCTGATCAGGAGGTTGTGCAGCATGATTGAATCAAGAACAATGCATATGAAGGTATTGTGGACGTCATTGGAAGATGTTTGCACGTGTGCAAGGAGTTCATGGACGTGGCTACATGGTTCCAAGACGTGATGAAGAGATGTGTACGTAAAGAGTTGGTCGGAAAGGTCCAATCGACTAGGTTATGAACTCAGACTGCGGCTGAGTCGGGTTTGACTCAAATATGGAAAGATTTGAGTTGGTTATGATAGGATTTCGTGTGGGTCACGAATTTGAGTTGTTTAGGAATGTGGGATATGTTCCTAAGTTGTTTGGAAGTCTTAAGATTGCTTCTATCTGCGTATAGAAGAATCCTAAGCAGTTATAGAAAGTTACGATTCGTGAACAGAGTAGGATTAGGTTCCTGATTTGAGTTGAGTTGGCTTTCGAGCTGGTTATATAAGCAAGGGAGCCCAGAGCTTGTGGTGCACGACCTTGGGGCTGTTCCTCTTGTGTTCTATTGAATAAAATTCGTAGTTTGAAGGAACTTTTGTGCCTTGTTCGTCAGACTTGTTCCAGACAAGTTTTACTCGTCGAGTTTCTGGATAGCACTACCTTTCGTCGGTGGTTTTATCATAACTCGAGTTTTACAGATCCAATTGACGTGATTATTTTTGAGTTGTCTTCACAACTGTATTGTCTATCATATGTCAAAATTTAACGGTCATTGGATTTGTGGTTTATGATCTACACGAGTTTCTTTGCAGCATTCCAAAACTGTTTTTTTCTCGGGTAGGGCAAATGGACCTTTGTTTGATCTTTCGATCATAACTTGAGTTTTTCTCGACGAATTTGAGTGATTCTTTTTGTGTTGTCTTCGTGATGTGATTCTCTCTGATATCTATCACTTTTGTCACGGTGAAACACGTTTAGATTAGTCTCACACATGATTTCTTTAACAGATCATTTTTCTGCCGAAAGGGTTTGGGGTTTAATTGTTTCCGCTACGTAAGATTTTTAAATCTACCATTCACCCCCCTATGGTAGCTTTTCACGTGCTCTTCGATCCTACAGGGCCTCAGCAGAACACGACGCCCGAAGCTCCTGCACCTCCTGCTGGGCTGCCGCCAGCGCCCGGGAGCCGCCGTCCAAGAACTGCTCCTCCTTGGCTGCCAGGGCCCTCTTGCGCTCGCTGACCTCCCTCTCGTGGCGGCTCAAGTCACCCTCCTTGAGGGCGACGTTGAACTCGCGGTCCAGGAGAGCCTAACGCTCAGCGAACTGAGCTCGCTCCACCTTAGCCAGGGCAGCATCCCGGCAGTCTAGCTCGGCGGCGCGGACTCTCGCCCCTTCCTGCTGGAGGATGAGCCGGCGGGAGGTCGCTTCCACCTCAGCCTGCTTCGTTGCCAACTCCTGTTCCCGTTCGGCAAGAGCAGTCTCCCAGCGAGATAGCAGCTGCTGGAGCTCCTCGCAGGACTGGAGGCGGGAGCTGGCCTCAACATGGATCGCCGCAGCATCCGCCTTCAGCTTCTGGGTGACAGCGTCCAGGCGAGCGATAAGCTCGCGCTCCTGGTCGAGGATTTTCATCTCTTCCCGAACGATCGCCTCCCGTTGCGCCACCCGGCTCTTCGCCAATCGGGTCCGGGCTTCCAGGGTCCTCGCCCATTCCCGGAGTTGGTCCTCCTCGTCCTCAAGCCTC
The DNA here is from genome assembly GCA_036927565.1 of Tuctoria greenei. Taxonomy (NCBI): domain Eukaryota; kingdom Viridiplantae; phylum Streptophyta; class Magnoliopsida; order Poales; family Poaceae; genus Tuctoria; species Tuctoria greenei. Next base: position 20,569,309 of record JAYESD010000009.1, on the reverse strand, counting down.
CCCCTCTCCCGGTCGAGGGCCGCCCGAGCCTGCTGAAAGTCGGAGTAGGCTACGGCCATGGCTTCAGATAGGGGGAGGAGCTCCACCGTAGCCACGGGTCCCTGCCTCCCCACCTCTTCAATGTCGTCCTCCATTTGGAGGACCACCAGGGAGACAGGGACCAGAGCTCCCCCAGTCAGAGAAGGCGGGGGAGGGGGGGGGGGGACCGCCCCTGGGAGCAGGTGTGTCGTCTCCAGGGGCCCCCTCCCCAGCGGAGCCTCCAACACCGCTGCCGACGGCTCCTAAGCCGGCTCCAGGAGCTCCACCCGAGGCGGTGGCGCCAGTCGACGTAGCAGTGTCAGTCGACGCGGTAGTATCGGCCGGTGCAGAGTAGCCGGTGGATGCGGAGTCATTGGCGGGCGCGGCACCAGACGCCAGCGCGCGCTGCGGACCCTCAGCAGCCGCTGTAGGCGCCTCGGGCATGAAGGCCCGTGGCACCTCGGTAGCAGCAGCTCGGTGAGCCCGAGCAGGGTCAGAGGCTGCAGAGGAGCTCCGTGAGCTGGTTGGATCAGCATGCCCACCAGCGAAAGGGCGTGCAGGCAGAGGAGTAGCCGCGGTTGCACTGAAAACAGACAAACCCGAATTATAAGAATATTACAGGGTGAGCACACAGCAAAGAACACCCAAGATGAAATCTAAGCAGACTTACTGGGGAACGTTGATGCTCCACCGCTTCCCGAAAGGGTTGGGGGGGGGGTCCGTACCCCCGGAACCCGCGGCGGGGGTCGCAGTGTGTCCTGGGGGCCCCTAAGATGGAGGAGTCGGCGGCATCCCCGAAGTCTGGCGCTCCTGCGAACGGTGAGGGAACGCTGGGGTCCCATCTGCGTTGAGGAGCCTCCCCTTCTTGCGCATCGAGGACTCGGGCGGCAAAGTGACACCACTGGCACCCCCTGATGCCGATTACGGCGGCGACTGGGCGCGCTTCTTGGGGTTGGGTCCGACACCGGCACTGGTGCTTTCCCTTTCCCCATATCAACTGAGGAGCCGACGCCTCCCCGCTGACAGAGCTGGTGCCCACTCGAGGGGTCATCACTCGAGGGATCTTGTCTAAATTTGTGATGTGTTGTCTCATTTAAATGTCTATTTTGCATAATCATTGTCTTATCACACTTTATGAACACATCACTTAGGCACTCCACCATAACATGTATATGTATGAGAACTCTCTCAATTTCTCTTACTCATGATGCATACACTGAGGGGGAGTCAATCATACAAATACATGTTTTGAAAACAAATTATTAACCTTATTGTTGAAGTCTTAATGTGTTGTCATCAATTCACTAAAAATGGGGAGCTTGAAAGTGTATTTAGGCATTCTTGTGGGTTTAGGATGATTGATGATGACAATTAAGAGGCTAATGAGCTTAGTTGATCTTAAGCACAGGTACAAGGATTGAAATGAGATGAAAACTCTCAAAAAGGAAAAGGCTAAAACGGGCGTCAAAGACTCAAGCGTAGAAATTAGAGTTTCTATGGTATTGAACTTATGTGAGTTGTATCATGTGAGAGGGTGGTTGTATCATGTGCATTGAGATCATACCAAGAGGCTCAAAGTTGTGGTTTAGAGAAAAACCTAAGTGAAAAGCCTAAAATGGGAAAAACCCTAGGAGGCCGGACTAGTTCGGGCCTTAGGGCTGGACTAGTCCGGCCATTAACAGACAAGTCCATTTTGAGACGGACCAAACGTCTCTGGAGTGAACCTGAGTGAATTTGGAGCTAAGTCCGAGAAGGTCGGACTTGTCCGTTTTTGGACAGACCAAAGCTCTCTGAAGAAGTTCGGACTTGTCCGTTTGAGCACGAACTTGTCCGTTTGAGACTTAGTATGACAGACCGAGAGAAACCCTAGGGGGCCGGACTAGTCCGCCCCTATGGTCGGACTAGTCCGGGCCAACTCAGAAAAGGCCGTTTTGGAACGGACCAAGTGGTTCTGTTCCACTTCGGACTAGTCCGTTGCTGACCAGACTAGTCTGTTGTCTAGTGACCGTTTGAATTTGGAAATTTGGCGGGTATCATGACGGTCGTTGCTCAGTGTGGCAATTGTCAGGAACTGACCAGGGGTCAGTGGTCCCATAGGGCCGGACTAGTCCACCCCTTTGCTGATGTAAGCAAAAGGGGCTTGGGACCCCTATAAAAAGGGGACCCCCGGGCTCATTTGACAAGTCTTGAACCCTAGCGTCGCCACAAGCATCCTAGAGCCTTCCAAAGCCTTCTACTCGTCCTACTAACCCCCTAAGAGCAAATCTTGAAGAGATTAGGGTTTGGGGAGGAGAGTAAAGGAAGATCATCGCGCTTTGGCTCTCGATTTGATCTCTTGCACATTGTGTTGTGTTGTGTGGCCTGTGTGAGTTGAGCTTCGTGTGCTCCTCTTGTATTGATTTGTGGGAGCCTCAAGTTGTGAGCAGCCCCATCAAACTTGGTGATTACCCATTGATATAGTAAAAACCAAGTCGACCATCGTGGTGGCTTGGTGAGAGAAGGGTCAAGTGAGACCCGATCCTTGTGTGGACTTCTCAACATGGAGGTAGGCTTCTTCGTGGAGCTGAACCACGGGATAAATCTCGTTTCACTTGTCTTTTGCCTTTTGTGATCACTAGTATTGCTATTAGGTTTCACTTTGCTCTTATTGATTTACACTTTGATCATAATTGTGAACTTGCAATCTAAGTGTTTAAACTTCACAATCTGAGCATCACAAGTTTACTACACATTGCTCATATCTTTTGTGAACTTTAATTCCGCAAATAACTTGTAGAAATCAAGTTTTAGGATTTCCACCCTGTGCCGAGTGGACTAGTCCGACCCTGTGCAGACTAGTTCGGCCACATGAATTTAATGTTGTTTGATTAAGTGATTTCAGGTACTATTGCCTATTCACCCCCCCCCCTCTAGGCGACTTTCACGTCCTTTATCTTAAAAGTGTTGCAGATCTCAAGGAACTTTTGCAGGTGAGCACTTGCATCCTCGTTAGCCTTCCCATAAAATGGTTTGGCTTGCACCATAGTGATAAGGCGAGTCTTGATTTCGAAGTTTATGTCTCTTGTGTTAACAGTTAGCCCAACATGCATATTGTTAGCAGAGGGAGCTGAAAACTCACGAAGGGTCTTGTGAGCCATTGGTGTTTTGGTTGTTGGTGCAGTTGTGTTGGCATGCTTTGTCGCTCGAAACTTCTGAGAAGTAACGACACGAGGTCGATCTCTCAGAAGGGATTCAGGATCTTCAACAAAGTTTTTTGGCAAGCAGAAACCAGACATACACCGCCTCTGTGTTTCACATAAAATGCAAAAACAAAGAAGGGTTATCCTACTAAAATCTATTAGGGTCCTATCTTATTCGGCTGCCTTCCCCAGCAATAGCGCCAAAAATGCTTGTTGACGGTTCCTACGCACTACTAACAATTCATCCCTAGCGGTGGTGTTAGAAATACTTATTAATAGATTTTAGATTATACATATAAATGTGCAAGTGCACGAACCTATCGATGTAGCATTTCCCCTCTAAAAGTATTCTCAAAGGGTGTCACTTATATTCTCACAAAGGAAGGCTAGATGGAAGTAAAGCAATCATCAAGTGAAGAGGCTCGGTTGGCCTAGGTAGGGTTCTAGCAAGGATGGATAAATGATAAATTTGGAGTAGTGTGACATACACAAGAGCATTCTATCCTAAGGGGATAAATAGGGTAAAGAGGGACTAGGCTAAGAGTTAGGTAGAGACTCCTACAATACTTCTAATGTACATATACATCCTAAGTTAGTTACTAATGGTTATATCAATTATGAATTCTCAAGCTAAGTGGAAACACATCTGGTACGGGTTTACCCCTAGCAATATTAGGACAACTCCCGCCAAGAGCCTGTGGCATATCCGAACGTAGAGGATTACAAAGGACAGATATGTCTGTCACCACCTACTGCCTACCTCTTCAATTTGTGAGTCTATGAGACATTCAACGTTACTCTCTATCCTAGCACCATGCTAGCATCATAATCATGTCACAACTAATTAGACTATAGTGGAGGTTTATAGTGTTTATGATGATATATTGAGAATGATATAACATAATCATAAATATTACTCCTACGACATACACGGAGTCCACAATCAAATAAGAAACGCTTCATTCAAGTATATGAACAATGAAAGACTAAAGATAACATCTTTATAATAACAAAGTCACAAATACAAATGGAAATATAAGAGTCATACCTTTTGCAATTGGAAATTAGGAAGAGACTCCTTCTACTCCCCTCCTACTTGGACTATGGACTAGAGACTCTCCTCTCTACAGCCTATACTCCTCCAAACTTATAGGATACAATAGATGAATACTCAAGTGGCGTGTGTTGAAGTGAGAGATTCTATTTATAGCTTGGAGAAGGGTCAGTTCCCACCACCAAAAGCGCGCGAATCAGTCTTCATCTTGACTAGGGCACCACAGGGAGTTGACACGTGGAAGCTGACCGAGTTTGACGCCACGAAGGGTTCGATCGAACCCCCTAGTCGGCCGAACAAAAAAGTTGACCATTTCTGTTGTGTTTCCCCAGGGTGACTTCCAAATGGGCCCCATTGACTGATATGGGTGCTACATCGTTGGATAGCCTCTGATACTTTTATTTGTGGGCTATTTGATCCATGTGGTGTCACGTGGCGTCGCTTGATTAGCTGGAATGATATTTTATAGGATTCATCTCCTTGTTTCACTTAAATTCTGCATAGAATGTCTGTATGCACTACTTTCTCCAAAGACAAGTGAAATAGGTTAAATAGAAATATGATGTGTGCAAGAAATGATACTTCCTTCACATAATTGAGTTATATTGACGGGTGAAATTGATATATAACAACCGTCAACACACACTAGGAAACCCTATTTTTTGTTACTATACCGAACTAGTCCACACAGAACCGGACTAGTCCGTTTTGTGTCCAAAAAAAAAATCGGACTAGTTCGGCCAATATCAGACTAGTTCGGTGCTGGTGAAATTTTAGATGTAAAGGACTAGTCCGGTGCTGAGGACTTGTCCATTTGTGCACTAGGACATATCAGACCAGTCTGGACCGTATCAGACTAGTTGGTAGCTAATTACTGTATTAATCACTAATATTGTAATTAACTATTAAACCTTAAATCTATAGGTTAATTAATCATAAATTTTTTAGTTTGATTGTTTACAGTAGACATAACCCTTACAATTATAACAACTACAAATTAACAATTAACAAAAAAAACTTACTCATCTGTCTGGCAAGTCGTCGCCTCGTCGGCGCGCTGCGCTCCGCCGTGCTGCCGTCGCCACCGTGACGCCGCCGCTGCCGCCGTGATACCGCCGCTGTCCGCCGCGATGCTGGCTTTCGAACCACGACGTCGTCGCCTGAAGCAGTCGACGCCGGGATCCGCAGCCGTCAGTCGCCGACGGCAACCCGCCGCCAATCGTGCGGCTGCCACCCCGCCACCCATCGCGTGGCCGCCGCCACCGCCACCGCTCAGTTTTGATCTGAGTCTGGAGGAAAGAATAGAATTGAGAGGGAATATAAGATGTTGCACAAATCTTAAAGCAATCTAACGTTGGAGAACGTTGCCTGCAATTTTGAGAGAAATCAGGCAATTTAACATTTCTCTTTTATAATATAATAACATAAATAATTATGACTGAGTGAAACTAATTTTAAAACTTGTGATTTTTATATAGGATCGAATAGTTACGGTTCAATAAAATAAAAAATAGGAATAAGTATGTCTAGAAATAACTATATCTTAGACCTCATAATGACAGATTTGGAAACTGAGTAGATTTTTTTATTTAGCAACGACCTCAAACGAAATAGAAATGATTCTAAAATGAAATTGTTGAGAAAACATTAAAAGACGCCAAAATGCTCTTTGTAGGCAAATGATCAACCAAAAATCTATTGAAACTGTATTTGCTGGATTATTTATTGATTAAAAGTTTTTTCTCTTCACGAATTTTTTTCCTGAGCTGCGCTGTCGTTGTGCCTTCACTTTAATTATAAATCGATAGGAGCAAGCATTCTCTCTCGCACTCCAAAAAATATTCCAATTTTTACAAATTACGTCAACTACAACTGATATGAGGTTGTTTGCAGTGGCATACTGTAAAGCATACTCAATAGTTTAATATAGAGAAGATACTGTAAAAATAGAATAATAATAGTGTATAAAGTATGTTTATAAATGAGTGTGGATAGCCTAAGCGTACCACAACAGTACTTCAATATTTTTACTCATTTTTTTTCAAAATACAGTGCATGACTTTTGGAGCTATGACCTATGGCTATTAACTCTTTTAAAAAAAGACAATAACTATATGCAATCTGACTTATAATGCAATCATGGAATCATCAATTTTCAACTATTGAATGCTATCTTAGAGTAGTTGCGTTTTCACTTAGGGCTCGTTTGGATGGATGAAACGTTTCTGATTCTGGGTAGAATCACTTGAAACTGATCTAAACGGCAAAAAAGAGAAATGTTTCAGGAGAGAAACACTCTGAAATGATTCACTTTTTTGAACTGTGGAGGTGAAACACCTGAAATGGTGTTTCACACCTTGGAACACTTTGGTCAATCGTAATTCGAGTCTAAGTTCTAAAAAAATTACGAAGATTTGCCACTACCTTAGAATGCTTTAGATCAGTGGCCAAAATTTTTTATCTTCGTTTTTTCTTAACTCGTCAACGTGGTAATACAAACAAAATAGAAACTTACAGGAACCAAATACCAGCCATGATATGTTACAACGTTCTCACTAGGAGTCAACATTACGACCGAAAGCTACCTTTTTTTGTATTATCAACATCATTACATAATCACAAACATAAATAAAGAATAACCACAAACCAGCCAGGGTTAAATGGGACAATTTAGCATTTCCCTTCTCTCTTCTGAAACTGAAACAGATATGCTAGTCAAACAGTTTCTAAAGCGATTATATTCCAGAGTCTGAAACTGTTTCTGCTTTGAAACTGAAACATTTATGATTCTGTGTGAATCTGGAACCGTACCAAACGGGCCCTTAACTCCCTCCACGTGAGAAACATAGATAGATAGGTTTATTAATAGAGGCAACCACTCTAAAATAGACATCCAATGAATAAAGATAGATAATTACAGAATTGCAATATAAAATCAGATTGTATCATTGCCCTGAACAAGGCAATACTCATCCAGCACGTGCTTCACCGTCCGGTTTCTTTCCCAGTACCGGTGACATCTCCAAGTCCACCGCGCGAACCTCGCTTCCAGATCCCATCCATCTCCGGTCCCCACCATCGCGGCGATGCAAGAGGCCAAACGACCCACTGTCGCCGCCGCCGCCACCACCACCACCACCACCAAGCTCCCGCCCCCATCGCCTACCCCCTCAGCTTTTGCCCCTACCGCTCCTCCCCTCCCCTACCATCACCACTACGGCACTTTCTCCTTGCCACCGCTGCCGGTTGTAGGCGCCGCCTACCACGCCTCCCCAACCGGTCGGTCCGCCCGCCTTGTCCCCGCGCCATCCTTCATCACTTCGTTTTAGATTTGAGGAAATGATTCGGTGCCTCTATATATGGGTTGGTGCGCAGGGTTCAGTGGTCAGGGCGTGGCTCCCTTCCCGTGCACCGTCCAGCAGCAGGTCTTAGTGGACGGCATCCCCCTCCATGAGCCGCCCCTGCCGTTCTGCGGAGTGGGCATCGGCTGGGTTCTGTAAGTTTTTTTCGTTATCAAAAGTGGCATGGATCAATGTGATGAGGTGTGGGGAGATTAGATTAACTAGAACATTGGTTAAACAGACATGTACGGCAATGTTAGTTCATGAACGGGGATTGACTAGCAGTTTGGAACTGAGATGTTAGAACCTAGAAATGCCTTGCTGGGGAATGAGAAGATATCAAGTGCTTTGGTGCTCCCGCCTATGAAATGCAACATACAAATTGCTCACAAAATTCCAGTAAAAATATAGATGGATAATGCATGTTATCATCTAATATCATGCAATTTTTGAGATGTAACAACTATTTTTGAATAGATACGGGTTGGTACTATTCATCTCAGATCCACAAGTCGCCAATGGGAGCACTGAGTGTGCGACAAGCAGGGAATACATGATACTCTCATGACGGAATGTACGGTCGGTAGTTCTGTGCCTTCTTAGTAGAACTTGTGAGGAATTGTTTTCAGGTGCTGGAAGACTTGCCTATACAGTCGTGTCCCATATCCAATATGAGCAATCATTTTCCACCATTTATGTCGTATAAAACCTGTTTGTTTAGTGCATTTCCTTAAATGTTTTTTTTGCTTGATAGTTTGCAGCCTGGCAGTAATGTGTCTAGGGACGCTATATAGCCTCATAAAAACTGTTGATCACTAATGTCATCTAGTGCGATACTTTGTGGCATTGCAAGCTTATTCATATGAAGAATTTGTTCAAACCCCTCATAGATGCTTCCACTGAATCTTGTCATATGCAGCATTTATCCTGTGCTCTGCAATCTACAGGAACCACAATTTTCGACCATGTGAAATTAGATCGTTGTATTACATTGAAGGTTCTTATTGGGGTTCTTTTTCGCTGCCATTCCCTGGTATGCTGGTGTGTTCCTTCTATTCTTTGTTGCTTTGGACCACAGAGAGAAAGCTGGACTAATTGCATGCACCATTGCTGTAAGTACACCATTTGCTCTTTTAATATCAGATTTGGATTTTATTTCACATTCTTGGTGTAGGAAAAACCTTTCTGTCGCTATTCTTTGTCATTGTTGTATGTGTGATACATATGCCCAGGTTGAAACTGGTGTTACCCCTACCCGGGCTCGCCAAGTGATATATTTGACAAATGAAAAAAATTGTAGACAAAAGGTGCAGGCGAGTCCACTCCACGTATGCCTTTTTAGCGATAGCTGGTCCCAAGCCTAGGTAAACGAGGGAGCGCCAAATCTAGCCATTCTTATGTATATGAAACCCAATAAAAATTCGTTAGGATGTAACCCTTCTAGTAACGCGCTATATCGGAACCCGAGTGTGGTATTAACTGAGCAAGGGTTGGGCCGCCACCGTCTTAGTAATGTGCTACATCATCGCCCAGATGTAGTGATAAGTGAGCTAAGATTTTTGCATCTCACTTAACGGATGACAAGGGTAAGAACCCTGTTGAAGTGTTAATGCGACACTTCCCCCGGATCTGCTAAGGAGCAGCCCGCAGAGGTTCTTTGTTCGGCGGGGCTTAGGCCTCAATCAAGTGTTCTAGCAGAAGAGAGTATGATACGGTGATTTTTACGTGGTTTCGGCCGCAAGGAGCGTAACACCCTACTCCACGGTGGGTGGTATTGCTAGTATGTGTGTATGCGTGTGTAATCTTCGGTCCTTTGTAACGGTGGCGGTCCGGGCCTTTTATAGACAGGGCCAGACGCCTTACAAGTGGGGTTCCGGGGCCCGATAGGTGGTCCCGGGGCGATCTTATCTTAAAGATCTAAGGCTTCTCGCATAAGCTTGCTCTGACCGAGGCAGTGAAGTCTCGCCGTCTTGCCTCCTCTCTTGTTAGTAGCTCATGCGCCGTTGCTGACGGTGGCAGAAGGCGTCTCGTTGGCCTGTTGTTGCAAGCTACCCACTTGGCCAAGTGGGATAGGCCTGCAGCGTCTTCACTGTGATGCGATTGGTCATAGGTCGTAGCGGCCTTTGACCGTTGGCGTGCTCCGCGTTGTGCGCCGGAGGTGGGTGTGCGTCTTCAATGCTTGACTTGAGCAGGGCGCACCATCCCTTGACTCCTGCATCTTACCGTCCGAGGCGAGCTGCGGGACACGTGGCAGCGTCGGGGCTGATCTCCGCTGGGGAGGTTAGACCTGGTCCTCCGTGACGCGTGGCAGCTCCGGGGCTCATCAGGGGACGTGGCAGCTCTGGGCCCTTTCCCGTGGGGGGTGCTGGTCCTGGCGTTCTGTGCCACGTGGCTGTACCGCAGCGCTCCCAGGGTTGGGTGAGGTTCCGTCCCTACACGTGGCGTCTCGGGAGCCTGTCACGCCGGAGGGGCCAAGTCCCATCTTCAAGGCTTACGTGGTAGCACCGGAGCTCGATCCTGAGGGAGGCAGAGGTCTTGGTACCTATGGAACATGTGGCGGTTCCGGACGTGCCTCGGTGTCTTCATCCTGTGTGCGAGGGTACCCCGTCTGCAGGGTACCAACAGTGGCCCCTGGGTCCACCTTGGGGCGTGGTGAAGAGCCCAAAGGTGGAGCCCTTTCCATGTTTTCCCGCACTGTGCTTTGAATTCTGTCTTGGACAGTCAAAGCGGTGGGCGCTTCTGCCAACGTCGCCACGCGTCCCCTTCTGGTTGAGAGACGACGACGACGAGATCTTTGCTTGCTGTAATATCTCTGTCTTTTGCAGCACCTTTAACCGCGACAGTTCCCGAAGCAGCTATATCACTTTTGCTCACTCCGCCATTATGGGAGCCGCTTCAGCGGTTTCCTTAGACGGCTGACTGGGTCAGTGCTTCAGAGCGGGGACGTAGGGCCCATTGTCATGGGTGCCGTGTGTTGAGTGGTGTGGGCCGAACCTTTGTGATACGCACGAAGTGCTCAGGCGTCGTGGGGGTGGTCAAAAAGGAAACCTTTGCCAGTGGGATTTGTTCCTTCCTTACTCGCGCCCCACTGCCTGAGCTTTTGCCTTCTTCGTCGAGCGCCCGAGCCTTCATCCCTTAGCCAAAGCTCTCACCTTCGCCTGTTCCGATGGCCTCTCCATTGCCACCTTCCCGCTTCAAGTCAGCCGGAGATCTGGTGCCGATGAGGCGATCCTCGACTGAGCGGCTTCAGAGTGCGGGTGGATGATCCGCTGTGGGTTCTCCTGATCTTCGAGATCTTCGTGAAGACGAGACTGTTCTCTTCGTCGCCTACGCCACTTCTGGGCTCGCACTCCCGCTATTTCTGTCATCAGGACAAGACCTCCCGGGGTTATATTGCCTCGTTCAAAGGGGGCAAATGGAGCGACTGGAGGGAAGACTGGGCGATCGTGAGGACCGACCCGCATGCCTTGCTGAAGATACCGTCCGGAAGTCCAGGCTCCGACCCTACCACCTGGGAGGCATTTGAGGGGTTGCCAGAGGAGTATAAGCCCGTCCTGAGGAGGATCCGGTTCATTGCTGGCAAGGGCCTGACCTCCATGATGGTGTTGACAGATTTCTTGCTCCGCCGTGCTGCCCCTCTCCAGCAGCGTCTACAAGGGGTCTGGGTCTACATCAGCAAGTATGACCAATGTCGGCTGGATCTGGACAGCCCAACTCCCAAGATGCTGGAGGAGATGTTGAAGGCAACACTGTTGACGACGAGCACGTCTCCATTCCGAATGACTGCCAGCCGCTCCATATGACCATCGACTTGAGGGCCGAATTGTGGAGCTCGATGCCGAAGGTCAATGTGTGCGACCTCATTCGCCCGCATCCCAAAGATACGACTGGGGTTTCGGCGGTCCTAAAGCGGTGCCCTGATGCGACGCAGCCAAGGTCGGGGTCTCCCTCTCGTCCTTCAGCAAGGGCGGAGGCAGGGCCCTCAACAACCTCTGACAGGGCGAGGGTTAGCCAACCGACACTAGCTCCGGAGCCGAGAAAGCGTTCCTGTACGCTGGCTGCGGGCTCCGCCACTTCTGTGCCGAAGAAGCGGAAGCTACTTCGGGGGGATGGTACTCCCATCTCCCGTCGCGAGGGAGCCAGAGGGGTTGAAGCTTCTGTCGTCGACTTAGTCTCCGATTCCAGCAGTGGCCCCTGTTCGGAGGAGGCGCAGAGGGGTCTGCGCAAGTGACCACACCGACGCGGGTCGATCAGGAGCCGGTGCCAGAGACGGCGGCGCCGGCCTTGTCGCCAAGTCTCGACGACCTCAATCTATCGCGCGGGATGGAAGGCCAGGGTCACTGGAGCGGTCCGACCCGCCGGTAAGCCGCAACTTCTTGTCCTGCTATTTCTTCTTCTTTTTTTTTCCGCTCTGACGGAGTTTTATCGCTTTTCAGGGCGTCGTCAGCCGACTTGGTGCCCTTGGTGCTTCCAGGGTTGGGCTTGATAGCCCCTGCCTCTCCTGGAGCTGGAACGGGGTCTGTCGCGCCGCATCCTACACTCGAAGGTGCGTCGGTCTCTGGTGCCGTTGATGTCTCCGCATTCCCATCTGTTGAGGTAGGCGGGGCAGAGGTGGCGCCAGGCGAGGGAGTGCCAAGCGTGGAGGTGTCCTGCGAGGGGGCAGCTACCTTGGTCGTGGCGGCTTCCCTTGGCGGAGGTGACCTACCCACCGTTGAAGCGGCGCCAGCGCCTGATGTCATTGGCGCGCAAGATGGTGACTCGCCACCGGCGGCCGGCGATCTCCTTGCAGCGGAGGAGGGGGCTTCAGCGCCGGGCAGCGGCGCAGTGGTTCTTGAAGCTCCAGTCGGTGAACCATCTGGTTCCCAGGCGCTGGTGTCTGTCGTGGCGTCGGCAGGAGGGGTGGAGGGGCAGTCGTCCATGGCGACGGTCGCGCCGACCCCTCTCGCCGATGCTGTTGCCGTGGCCCAGTCCGTCTTGCGCCAGACGCAAGCTGCGTTCGCCCGAGAGTGGGATCAGCTTGCGGAGGAGCGGCGCTTGGTGAAGCTGGTCGATGTCAAGAACAAGGAGCTTGAGGTGAAGGCCTTGAAGGCCCGTGCCGCCGCCGATGCCCGCCTGAGGCTGTGCGAAGATCAGCGGCTAGAGTTGGTCCGCCGCGAAGTTGTCGTTGCTGACGCTGAACGGGACTTGGCGGTGAAGGAGGAGGTCTCCCGGAGCCTGGAGGAGAAGCGCAAGGCTTTGTAGGACTTGGAGCTCGCCATCAAGCGCCAGGAGGATGATCTGGAGCGTCATGCTAGGGAGCTCGCCGGTCGGGATGAGACTGCGCGGAGGGACGCGGAGAGTCTCCAGGCCTCCCGTGCGACCGAGGCCCAAAGGATCCGAGACTTCCTGGCCCGTGCCGGGGCGGTGTTATAACCCCTCGGCCTTGGTCTAGTGCCGCGCGGGGAACTATCTCAGGGGGTGACCGAGCTGCTCCCAGCTTTGGACTCCCTATGCTCGACGTTGGGGACGGTGAACACCGTCCTTGCGAGGCGGCTGGAGGTCGAGGGAAGGGAGCTGGCGGAGCTGGTGGCCTCCCATGTCTTGGTATGCTTCCGGAGCTGGTACCCGATGATCCCGCTGGAGGCGGTGGAGAAAGGCCCCCTTGATGAGCGAGAGGAAGAGGCGAGAGCCGAAGTCCAGGACCTCGCCAAGTAGGTGGCCTCTTCGTTCCAGCGGAATTGAGACCGGCGGCACCCAGGCGGAATGCTTTTTGTATCCGGGGATGACCCCTTTGTGTAAATAACTGTTTTATGAATTTGAATCCATGTTGTTTTTCTTGTTGGCTTGTCGTGTGCTTTTAAATTGTTGCCCCAATTCCTTCTCTGTGTAAGGTCTTGAAGAGGTTTTGTTGATGCCGTTAGCTTTTTAGGGACCAACGCTTGCATAGTTGACACGACCGGTTTGTTGCTAGTTGACGTCCTGCCTATGGAAATCCCCCTTAGAGGCCCCCTGGTAGGCGTGGCCAGATTGTTGGGTACGCCCACCACTTGAGCGCAAGATATCTTCGGCTGGCCCCCAACGGAGTGAGAGAGCATGAGTGATTGGTCTCGGCGTGTCCCTTCCGGGAGCGTCGGGCTTTTTCTAAGTGTTGTCGTGGACGGCAGGCCCCCTGGGAGGTGCAGGAGCTAGATGCTCCGGCGTCGCCCTCTATCGTCGCGAAGTCGTCGACGGCAGGTCCCCTGGGAGGTGTCGGAGCTGGCTGCTCCGGCGTCGCCCTCCATCGTCATGAAGTCGTCGACGGCAGGCCCCCTGGGAGGTGTCGGAGCTGGATGCTCCGACGTCATCCACCATCGTCGTGAAGTCGTCGACGGCAGGCCCCCTGGGAGGTGCCAGAGCTGGATGCTCCGGCGTCGTCCACCATCATCGTAAGGTCGTCGACGGCAGGCCCCCTGGGAGGTGCCGGAGCTGGCTGCTCTGACGTCGTCCATCATCGTCGTAAAGTCATCGACAGCGGGCTCCTGGTGCACAGGATACCACAAGAGAACCTTGTTAGCAACAAGAGCAGGACACGAGAGTGTACTCACTTGTCCACGCTTGTTGTTGTCGTTGACGTGTTCGGTTGTCGACGGCAGGCCCCTTGGGTGATGCCGGAGCTGAATGCTCCAGCGCCGTCCACCATCGTCGCTGATGCGTCGTCGGCAGGACTCCTGGGAGGTGCTAGGGCTGCATGCTCCGGCGTCGCCTGCCATCGTGGTAGATGCATTGACTGCAGGCCCCTGCAGGCCCCTGGTGTACACGATACCGCAAGAGAACCTTGTTAGCAACAAGAGCAGGATAGGAGAGTCTTATCAGCGCTTGTTGTTGTCGTCAACATGCTTGGACATTGACGACAGGCCCCTTGGGTGATGCCGGAGCTGGATGCTCCAGCGTTGTCCACTATCGTCGTGAAGTTGTCGACGGCAGGCCCCTTGGGAGGTGCTGGAGCTGGATGCTCTGGTGTCGTCCACCATCGTCGTAAGGTCGTCGACGACAGGCCCCTGGGAGGTGTCGGAGCTGAGTGCTCCAGCATTGCTCATCATAGTAACCTGCTCTGTATGTCCTACACACATAACAGGGGTGCATATTGTTCGCTCGTTGGTGATCTTTTCCTATCTTTTTTAGCTTTGTCGTGTCTTACAGTCCTGGGCCGGTACGCGGGGTTTAGGTAATTCAGTGTGTTAGCGCCCGGGACCCGGCTCCCACCTTATTCGGGGTGTGAGCGTCCTGGCCTTCGGTACTTAGCCATAACACTAGGAGGCAAAGCGCGCATGCTTAGGGTACAGGACCAGGCTAAGTAGGCTGCGCGCTCTGGACCTCCAGGTCGGCGTAGGCCTTTCGTGGGAGACCATTTTGCACGATAGGACCCCAAGTAAGGGGGCAACCACGATGTCCCAGGACACTTTGGAGGTACCTCAAACAAGTCCGCCTTCAACAGGGTTGCATAACTCTACTATGGATGATAGAAATAATTTCACCAGATATATGAAGATAATATACGAAAGAATGAAACTAGTCTGATTGATCACAAAATTAATTAGGTAATTAAGTGATCATTTAGAGAAAGCACATGGTAAGATAGTGATTTTTTCAAATTGGCATTCATAGGTAGAGGCTGGCTTGACAATAAGGCAACAACCCACTCCGGTTGGCAAGGGAGGCAGAGTGTTCATGCTTAGGGTACGGGACCAAGCTAAACGGCTGAACATTCTGGACCTGCCCCCCCCCCCCCCCCCCCCCCCCCCGAGGTTGGCTGTCCTACGTGTCGTTCCTTGACACCCTACACTGTCCTACTATTTATGCTTAGGGATAGAATTTACGGAGGTGCTCTATGTTCCACGGGTTGGGGAGGGGCTCTCCTTCTGTGGCCAGGCGGATGCACCCGAGGCGGGATACTTGCATTACTCAGAAGGGGCCCTCCCAGTTGGGGGAGAGTTTGTGCGACCCTTCCTGAGAAAGTATACACCGCAGCACCAGGTCACCTGGAGCTCTCTACTCCGCACGAACTACTCCTGGTAGCGCCTCAGCGCCTGCCGGTAGCGTGCGTTTCGGATGGTGGCGTGCCACCTTGCTTCGTCGACGAGGTCGACATCTTCTTGTCGAAGCTGGTCCTGTGAGGCTTCATCGAACGCTCGGACTCGTAGTGAGCCCACTGCGATCTCTGGGGGAGGACGGCCTCGGCTCCATACACCAGGAAGAAAGGTGTTTCTCCAGTGGTGTGGCTGGGTGATGTCCGGCTTGCCCATCGTGCGTAGGGGAGTTCATTGACCCACTTGGCACCATGCTTGTCCAGGTTGTTATACGTGCGTGTCTTGAGGCCCCTGAGGATCTTAGCGTTGTCCCTTTCGACCTGGCCGTTGCTCTTTGGACGAGCCACAGATGCATAACAAACCTGGACGCCGAGGTCTTCACAGTAGTCCTGGAAAGTTGCGCTGGTGAACTGGGTCCCGTTGTCGGTGTTGATCCTATTCAGGACCCAAACCTGCAGACAATCGACTTGATGGACTTGACTGTAAACTCATTTTTGATGTTGATCACTAGGGTTGCCTCCACCCACTTGGTGCACTTGTCTACAGCGACATAGAGGAACCGATACCCTCCGACTGCCCTGGGGAAGGGTCCCAAGATATCCAGACCCTAGACCGCGAAAGGCCAAGAGGGCGGGATCATTTGCAGCGTCTGCACCGGGGTGTGAATTTGCTTGGCGTGGAACTGGCACGTCTTGCATCTCTTGACCAGCTTGACGGCGTCTTGTAGTGCTGTTGGCCAGTAGAAGTCATGCCGGAAGACCTTGCCAACCAACGTGCGGGAAGCTGCGTGATTCCCGCACTCTCCTTCGTAGATCTCTGCGAGCAAGTCGCAGCCTTCCTCCCGAGTTATGCACTGTAGCAGCACGTCGTTGGTGTCACATTGGCAGAGGTCACCTTCTGCAAGCGTGTAGCGCTTCGCCATCCTCACGATCCTCTCAGCAGATACTGGATCCTCCGGGAGGATGTTGTCCTTCAGATAGTCTCGGATCTCTGTGATCCATGCATCGGGACTATCTTGAGCTTCTAAATCTTGGGCGCCGTGTAGTCTTGGGTCCCCGCTGACGCACAAGAACCTCGGCGGGCCCCATGGTTGCAGGGCCGCCGTGATCGCCAGCTCTGTGGTGCTGGGCTCGCCTTCTTCGTTAGGCCCCGCAGGCCTAGTAGTTGGCCGCACCAACCTCCTGCCGAAGACCCCTTCAGGGACCGGGGATCCCGTGGACGCTATGGTTGACAAGGCATCGGCGATGGAGTTGTCGGCGCGTGGCACATGGCAGAGGTCCAAGGCTTCGAAACTAGCTTCCAACTTCTTGACGTGTAGCAGGTACGCCGCGAGCTGAGGGCCGTTGCAACAGCACTCTCCTCGGACCTGCTTGATGATCAGCTGAGAGTCTCCCTTGACCAGCATCTGCTGGACACCGAGGCCCTGCGCAGCTGTGAGTCCGAAGATGAGGGCCTCGTACTCTGCCATGTTGTTGGTCGCCTTGAAGTCGAGGTGCACTGCGTACTTGGATTGCTCCCCTGTTGGAGAGGTGAGCAGTACACCGGCTCCGACCCCTTGCTTCCGTGAGTATCCGTCGAAAAAGAGTGTCTAGTGAGGTTCGGTAAGCACCGATGCTCTAGGCTCCGGCTCGCTGATTTCCCGGCCCCTTGGGTTGCTTGGTGAAGGGGTCCACTCAGCAACAAAGTCTGTCAGAGCTTGGCTCTTGTTTGCATGCCGCGGTATGAAGTCGAGCTCGAGCTCTGCTAGTTCGGCCGCCCATTTGGCGATATTGCCTGTTCGTTGGGGTTGCGCAGCACCGCCCCTAGTGGGAACGAAGTCACCACTGAGACTCTTTGTGCCTGAAAGTAATGGCGGAGCTTTCTCGACGCGATTAGCACCGCATAGAGCAGCTTGTGCACTTCAAGGTACCTTGTTTTTGCTTCATGCAAGACTTCGCTGATGAAGTAGACCAGGTGTTGGATGGTTCAAGATCTCCTTGGAGAAAGCGGCGCATCCTCTTCTATCTGCTCTGGGCCTGGGGACTCCATGTCTCCAGGACTTGGTGCATCCTTTGGGGGCTGGGACCCAAAGGCTCCTTGATCTCCGGGGCCTCCTAGGGGACCCGGTTATCCTCTGGGGGTTGGGACCCAAAGGCTCCTTGCTCTCCGGGGCCCCCTAGGGGGACCCGCACCTCCTCTGGGGGCTGGGACCCAGAGGCTTCTTGCTCTCCGGGCCCCCTAGGGGGACCCGGACTTCCTCTGGGGTTTGGGACCAAGAGGCTTCTTGCTCTCCGAGGCCCCCTAGGGGGACCCGGACCTCCTCTGGGGGCTGGACCCAGAGGTTTCTTTGTTGTCGGGGCCCCCTGCAAGCTCCAAGCCTTGGGGCTCAGAATCAGCGGCAGGGGCCCCTTCCGTCCGTCGAGGCTGTTAGGGACCGGCCCGCTCTGCAAACAAAACCATACTTACCACCCCTGTTGTGGCGGCGATGTAGAGGTACAGGGGCTCCTTGGGCTCTGGTGCCACCATTATCGGCCGCGTCGTCAGCTGCTACTTCAACTCGCGGAACGCCTTCTCTGCTTCCTCGGTCCAGACGAATGGTCTGGACTGGCACATGAGCTTGAAGAACGCGAGGGCCCGCTCAGCCAGCCTAGAGATAAACCGGCTGAGCGCTGCTAAGCACCCTGCAAGCTTTCGCACTTCCTTGATGCAGGTTGGACGTCACATCAGCTCCACCGCCTTGGGATTTGGTGAAACCCTGAGTAGGCATCTAGAAAGCACAACATATCGCATCCTGAGGTTGAATCTACGATTTGATCTATTCTAGGGAGAGGGAAAAGATCTTTAGGACATGTCTTGTTGATGTTGGTGTAGTCGATGCACATCCGGAGCTTACCGCCGGCCTTGGGGACAACAACAGGATTGGCCAGCCATCTGGGATGGTGGACCTCCCGTATCAAGCCAGCATCGAGTAGCTTCTTGATCTCTTGGCGGATGAAGTTCTTTTGCTCGATGGACTGCTTACGGGCCTCTGTTGTTGTGGCCGGGCGTCGGGGTAGATCTTCAGACGGTGCTCGATCACTTCCCTGGGGATGCCTAGCATCTGCGATGGTTGCCAGGCGAAGACGTCGACTTTAGCTCGCAGGAAAGTGGTAAGCGCCGATTCCTGCTCGTTGTCTAGACTCCGCGCGATACGGGTGGTCTGAGCAGCATCAGAGCCAATCTGGATTGTCTTGATAGGCACGTCGTCGTTGTCGAAGGGCTGCACTCATGGTGCAGCGGCATGACTGCGCGCGCGTGGGTCTGGTGAAGGCTTACTCGACTCCGCATCGCTCGGGACAGGTGTTGGGGCTATTGCCGGCGCTCGGAGCTTCTCCAAAGCCATCACCGCAGCAGCACGATCGTCGCAGATCTTGAGGACGTCGGAGGATGTCGGCATCTTGAGGATGAGGTAGCTGTAGTGGGCTATAGTCGTAAACCGTTACAGGATTGGCCTGCCGATAATGGCGTGGTAGGGGAGGCTAACCTCCGCGACGTCGAATAGGATATTCTCCGTCCTGAAGTTCTCGGGTGTCCCGAGGGTCACCCAGAGGTAGATGCAGCCGTACGAGATAACACTCTCTGGTCCTACCCCCAAGAATGGTCTCGATGGGGCGAGCTTCGACACGGGGATCTTTAGATTGTCGAAGGCCGCACGGCTGATGAGGTTGAGGCCAACTCCACCATCTACCAGGACGTGGTAGAACTTCACGTTGGCTATGGTTGGGGCGATGAGGAGGGGCAGAAGCCTGGCTCCCACGATGTTCTCGGGGCAGTCGGAGACGTCGAAGCAGATTGGAGTCTCCATCCATCTGCGATGCGGTGCCAGGGCATGAGTAGAGGCTGTTGAGGCCACTGCCCGGCGCAGAGTCTTGATCGCACTTCTGGATGCGAGTTCCCAAGATCCTCCACAGATGATGTGGAGCGCCTTTCTACGCTTGCGATTGCTGTTGAGGTTGCAGTTCAGCGCCTGGTGAACCGCTTCCACGGCGCGTTCCGACCTCTGGAACTCGATCTCCATGTCTTCGTCGACATGCTGGTCGACCTTTCGCGGCTTGATCTTGCTGCTACTCGAAGACTTGATGAACACCATGGTGGTGTAAGCGCTACCACTTTTTTGGGGGAAAAAGCCCCTACCTGGTGCGCCAAATGTCGAAGTGTTAATGCGACACTTCCCCCGAATCTGCTAAGGAGCAGCCCGCGGATGTTCTTTGTTCGGCGGGGCTTAGGCCTCAATCAAGTATTCTAGCGGAAGAGAGTATGACACGGTGGTTTTTACATGGTTCGGGCCGCAAGGAGCGTAACACCCTACTCCGCAATGGGTGGTATTGCTAGTATGTGTGTATCGTGTGGGATCTTCGGTCCTTTGTATAAGTGGCAGTCCGAGCCTTTTATAGACAAGGCCAGATGCCTTACAAGTGGACCTAAGGTAGGGCGGGGTTCGGGCCTCGGACACGTGGCGCCATCGGACACTGCCTCAGCTGGGAGGCAGGGCACTTGGGTGCTTTTAGCTTGTGCGCGAGGGTACCCGGTATGCCGAGTATCAACAACTGCTCTCCTGGATGGCATGAACTCTAGCTTACATGCAACATGCCGCTGGAGGAGCGCCACCGCATGCAACATGTCGAGTTGTTCGGATCTTCAACTCGACCAGCCACCCAGGGCTTTCACCGCCACCGCTGATGTGGTAATGCCAACCCTAGGCGCAAAGAAGCAGTCAATTGTTGTGGATTCGTGGTGGGAATAGTGTCACCGGAGCTGGGTTGATCCGCAACCCGGTGACCGAATGTAGGAACCCTCTCTGGGGAAAAAAATTTGTTCTTCGATGGACGACATGAGGGAGGAGGGGGCACATTATATAGACAAGGGACCATGCATCCCTTTCAAATATGCGCCCAGGCGGTTGGACAAAGCCCAATCACATTTATCTATTATTTCTATCTATAACACATCATATTATTTATTTTCATCTCTTAACATATTATTTCCCTCTAATCCAATCTTCTAGATTCTCCATGTCCTGCTGCTGCCTTCTAGAAGATTTCTTGCGCTTGTCCTTCTGTTGCGGACCCAGTCCCCAACATCAGCTCGTCCTCAAGCTAAGTCTTCAGGTAGGGATGGGACATGTCTAGTCTTGTGGTGTCGATGACGGGATGGTCACCATGGTGAGGAAAGTAGTCACGTCTCTCAACTAAACGTGGAGGTACGAGCACGAGGAAGTCTATTGTCGGTGGGGGTCGCGCCTTGGGGTGGTCATTGGAGATGACACATGTGGAAGAGTCGGCGCAGTATGAGTGCCCGACATCGTGATGCACGTCAAACGTGGCTGCCACCTGGAGAATGGTGAAGGGAATCTCCTTAGTGCATTTGGTGTAAATCCCAGCGTTGTCGAAAAAGACATCAACGTCGTGAAATACTTGTAGCGGCGCGTTGGCCTCCTTTGTGTGGGTGTGGTCGAGGAACAGGCCGAGCTCGACGACCACAACAGCGTTGGTGGCACTATCGAGGAAGAGCAGGAGCTACCAAAGGTCGAGCCTGTGCTGCGCATCGCACGGGAGGAACGCGAGCGAGGGAAGCAGAATGGGTCTCGACGCGGCCAGAGACGAGCGCGAAGAACAACGCATGCTCCATGATCTCAAGGCGATGAAGCGTCGTGAAGGATACTGCAACGGTGGAGGGTGGCAGGCAGTAGGTGACGGTTGTTGGTTGGGCTGGCAGCGGACAAGTGTGTGCCGGGCTGCTGGTCGCCGGTGGTGTGCCGCTCGATGTCACCGCTTGACCTCTTGGATTTACCCACGCTTGGCAGCTCACATGTCCGATCTTCACAATCCCCCCAGGAGCTCGGACTTGCACTGTGTCAGGCCGAGAGCATATAGAAATGAGAGATAGAGGCGGTTGGGCTTTCCCCAACCGCCTAGGCTCATATTTGTTAGAGGTGCAGGGCCCTTGACCTATATAATGCTTGCTCTCTTCCCTCATGTAATCCATCGAAGAATAAAAGATTTCTCATACGGTGGTTTCTATCTTCAGTGATCGGGCCCGGGACCAGCCCATCCCGGTGATACTATCCCCACCACGAGTCCACGGCACCATCTCTGGCCCACCACTATGAGAGCCCTCTTGGACTATAAAATGAGACTCTGGGCCGGAGCAAAGGATCGCACTCCGAGTAGTTGGATACGCTCAGGCGAACGATAATTCTGTAACACTAATCGCGCAACACACAAAGCAGGACGTAGGGTGATTAACCTTCAGATGGCCTGAACCTAGATAAACCCAGCGCCAGATAATTAGATAAAAACAGATTGGTTGTGATCTGTTCTAGAATAAAGATAATGATAGAGGTTTGTTAGGAGTCTATTTCTCTTCCGTATCTGCGCTGGGCACCTAGGCAGCTATAAAAAGGCCTTACACCGTACTAGGGAATTCATCAAGAAAAGAAGTCTCCCCTGTAGGGCGGCTGCTTGATCATCCTAGCTGGAAATCATTCCAGCGCAGGAGAGAATAGCCCTCCGTTCTACAGGCTTCCATACGCCCTCCGTTCCATTCCACCCCCAGATCACTCTCCACTCTTCCCTCCATACTCCCAGGTGCAGAAAATATATCAGTTGTATATTATGCTAATGAATTGCATGATATAGTTTATACGTGTAACAGAATCAGACTTCAATGGAACACCTATGCCAAATCTGCCTTGGGCTAACATGTTATGCTACCGACTAGCTTTAATTTGTGCATTTCGTTGCTTGTTTTCTTATTCAGTTTTTATTGATGCTGAGTGGTAACAAATAACTTTTTTTTGCAGGGCATATTTGCACTTGTTCCTTTCATTCTGAATGGTATTAGAATGCATCCATTCTGGTGATCGCTACTTATCAGTCCAAATCCTCTCTGTACCTAATTTCAGAGTACGCATTCTTTATGTTAATAGCTATAACATATTGCTTACGTCTTTAAACAACAAAATAGATGAGCTTTTACATGTAAAGAGAAAAAACATGCTGCTTTCTTCCCCAGGCGTGCATGTGCCGTAGTCTGTGCAGCAAATTGTATGTTCCGCTGGTAATCCATATGGTGGTAGCACTTTTTTTAGTCTGGATTGCGTTTTTAGTTTTGCAAGTGTAAATTTAACCTTATTCTCGCTATCTTTGTGATGGTCGTTTTTTTATGCACTGGCTGAATGTCATGTTACTCTCAGGCAGTCGAAACAAATATGCACCGGTTGTTTGTAGATCAACTACAGAAATCAAACATGTGGGATCCACTACAGGGAAGTTATTTCGAAATTAAAACAACCAAAGTATGATTTAGTCCCGGCAGTCTCCCTGTTTCCGTATATATGCATAATAGCTGTATATGGCTTTTATTACGTAGAGGGAACATGTCTTCTTTGGACATGCACGATATAACCTCACACGAACAGGGTGTGTCTGAAATAGACAGAGGGGGATGAACGGGTAGTTTACAGAAAATAACGAGCTCACATTTAATTTTGATTAGGTAAAGGAATATATGGAACAAAGTATCGTGTACTCACCAGCTGCTTGAGCTTTGTTATAAAAATCCTAAATGTCATGTATTCATAAGCATACAGTGAGTAGCTCATCGATTTGTACTTGAAACATAATTAATTTCATTATTAGTATTTCTTCACAAAGGACATGTCTTCGTTCCATTAGCATCAAGAGGTTACTGAGTTCGATGCCGTCTCTTTGCATCTTACATTGTAGTAGTAAGACTGGTCTTGTATAATCATTTTCTAGATCCCATCTCGTGTGAGAGCTTCCAACAATAAGTCTGTTCTTTTTTTTTAGTATTTCTTCATGTACTAATGGAGAGAAATGTATGCTGCCTTTGTGGCTGTTCTCCCTTGTGTTTTCTTTTATTCACACCAAACTTTCGATCCTTTAAATGTTCCTGACCGCCGACGTACGTTAGCGACATCTATATCACTGACGGCCATAGTGGAGCTCATGCTCAGGCTGTGCTCCAAATACAAATCACAATAAAATTCACAGAACTATGCTTCGGTGATTCAGCTTTCATGCAACGGCCTTAGCTGCCTGGTTCGCAAGTGATAACATGCAGATCAAACCGAAATGATGCAGCTAGCGTAACTAGAGTAGGACAAAGCTCATCAAGGAGCACATCGCGATAGCTGCATGCGGTAGGACAGGCTAATCTTAATGGGGTGTTTCATTTTGTTGTTTCCAAGAATACCATGGCATCAATTGTGATATGAAACTAATGAATAAAACAAAACCTCCAATGCATAGCTTTAGTTTGGTGTTTTATAACACATACTTCTATGTTGTTTCATTGGTTATCTATACGATGAAATGAAATACCTTTCATCCAATGCTAGTTTCTTAGTGTTTTAAATTTAGGTGCCGTGTAGGCCGAGTTTCATCTAAATGAATTGACTCCAATCCCTCTCCTCATACCTCACATGCCATGTTATCAAAATTGCTTACGTGACAACCAAATTCCCATTAAAACAAGAACATAACAAGTGTAAATGTGTTATGGTGCTAGCATGCTAACAACCATTGTGACTATCAGATCTATCATAAGGGGTCATGATTAGTGATGTTAGAAGACAAAAGATCTCACTAATCATGATCTATCATTAAGAACATTTAAGTGATACATGAGCCATCCATCACCTTTAATCGTAATAGCTATAACATATGCATGTTAATATATTAGCACCACAAGAATCATTTACACTAGTTATGTCCCTAATAAAAATAGGCTTAAGATACAACATGGAACATGCAGGCCTAAAAGATTCCTAGATCTACACAGATGCGCTTTTCTCTTCACCAGCACTGTAAGTAAGGGGAACAACTGTTGTGCAATCTCTTGTTTTGTGCAAGCATGCAATCTCCACATCCTAACCGATCTCTACCGATCCAAGTGTGCTGCATTTTTAGCACTTAAATCCCTTCACCTGGTGTTGTTAACAATATGTAAAAAGAACCCTGAATGCAGCCACCCTTAGATTCGTAGGAAACGGTTGAGATGTGAAGATTGCATGCTTGCACAAAATAGCAGATTGCACAACAGTTGTTCTCATAAGTAAGAAGTACACCAATCATCTATATCACTAATTTGCTACCTCGTGCAATAATCGATATGTGGTTACAAATCCAGGCAATGCTTGATATTTTTACTTTCATGTAAAGAGAGCATTCATTGCTTAGAAAAATGAGTTACATACAATCCTGAGCAATCAGTGCTCACCACGCATAAGAGTTTACATATGCCAGACCAAATTATGTTTAGTATACTTAATTAGCGAATTATGCGAGCTCAAGGACCGCACAATTTTGCCCCTTTTTCACTTGCTTTACTACCAGTTCCAGTTAAAACAGGCGGCCATCTTACAATGTCTCTCTAGAGATGTACACCAGTCAAAAGTAGAAAAAAAACTTGTGTAACAAAAATGTTTAGCATAAGAAATATATATGCACTTTTTGCAACTGTGGCGGTACCGCTGTAGTAGACACGTAATGCCTCAACAATTAAGCTGTTTTTTTTTTGCAATAAATATGCTGCTCTCCGACCACTGCTACAATAAGCCTCATCACAGGCGGCTCCAAACCTATTATCACAGACGGCTTTTAAAACCGCCTGAAACGAAGAGTCTGTGATAATCCGCAATTTCACAGGCGGAGAAGTGAAACCGCCTGTGAAGACTAATTATCATAGGCGGTTCTTCACTAAGGATAGCCGCCTGTGAAGATCGATTATCATAGGCGGTTCTTTACTTAGGCTAGCCGTCTGTGAAAATACTTTATCACAGACGGGTCGTGCAGCATATATAACCGTCTGTGATAAACGTCTTATCACAGACGGTTATTGAAGAATAACTAACCGTCTATGATAAGAAGTCTTCACAGACGGGTATTGAAGCATTACTAACCGTCTATGATAATTTGTATTCACAGGCGGATTTTGAAGCATAACTAACCGCCTATGATAATATGTCTTCACAGGCGGGTTTTGAAGCATAACTAACCGTCAATGATAATGTGTCTTTACAGACGGTTATTGAAGCATAACCAACCCGTCTATGATAATGAAGTTATCACAGACGGAGTTTACCTATATCAGCCGTCTGTGAAGACCCTTTAACGCAGCCGGTTTCTACCATAACAGACACCGCCTGTGAAAATTAGGTTATCACAGATGTTTCTTTACTTGTATCTAGCCGCCTGTGATAATTGTTTTTCACAGTCATGCAGTACTACTGCTGTTATTTCTAATTTCCAGGTCAATTCAATATAATCACAGAACAAAAAACAACAATCATCACAGAACAAAAGACAACAATATTATCATCACAGAAGTCAATTTCACTAAAACAATATACATATGTACAAGTTACAGATACAATTTCATCTCAAAGTTTACAAGTTTTCACTAAAAACTGTTTAGATTGGTATAGTCGCAAAGTTCTGGCACATCAGCTGCTGAACCTCTCTTATCAAAGAACTTCCCCGTTTTGTGCAAAATTTCGCGACGAATGAACTGACAGAGTTCAGAAGCAATCCTGTCGGCTCCTCCATCAGGAATACTTCTACAAACCGGCCATTCTTCGTTCAGATTCTTCTTGTGCTGCAATATAACACATAACAAGGTTTAGAATGTGTTGGTTTCAACAATCTCAAAGTATAGATCAAAGTGAGAGTATACAAGAATTTAGTAGGTATTTTTGGAGCAGTTGTACTATGAGCAATTGAATTTTGAAGTTGGAATCAAAATATGAAAATAATGTTTCTGGTAATATTGAACAGCAGAGAATATAAGCATTAAACTATGCTAGTTACAATGAAAATGAAACACAAAAGTAAGAAAATAAGGTATCGACATTAAGGATAACTTACATCCTCACGATTGACTCTATATACGGCGGCGGTCCGAAGATGCTCGCATACATAATACCCGCATAAGACACTCCCAGCAGGCTGCTTCGGACAAGCATAATACGTTTTAATGTCCAATGCATTCGTATTAGGAGGTCTCTGACCGCCAAGCTGTTCCGCGTAAAACCGCCAAGCGCTGTAATACAAGAAATGTCATATAAAACTTGTCAACACATTCTAAATGTGCGTAAATTAAAATTATTGAATAAACGTACTTTTTCAAAATGGAAAGGAAATCTTTGTAACGATCTGGTGGGTAATCGGCCGAGTCCAAGACTGTTGCCATTCCCTGCGTTGGCTTGATGAAGATCATTATGTAGTGATTACTGCAAACATACAAACACACGTGTTAACAATTACCAATAATTGCTATTTCAATGCCATGTGTCGAACTTACTCGAAGTGGTACGGAGCCTTTACGAGGTCCTGGCCGTCTCTGACAAAGTTAAACATCGCATGTCCTATGTAAGCTGCAACTTCTGCCTTTCTATCCTTCTTAAGTTTTGCAATTGCTCTTTCAAAATCTTTTTTTTTCATGTGTTTGTACTGGCTTGATTCTCGATTTGCCTGGACGTCGAATAGCGACTTTGCAATCCTAGTAGGGTCAAGGATACCTGTCTTGTGCGCCAACTTTTCATTATCCATGTATTGCATCCTATTGAAGAAGTCCAGAATTGTTATAATCTCATGAAATGCGTATGCGTGTAGTAAGAAAAGCAAATACAAAATATTAGAGCACTTACAAGCACCAGACGAGCAGCAGGTTGATTTCGAGCATGCCCCGATGGAAAAGGGAAAGCAGCTCTTCAAATAAAATGACTCGTTTATCTACTCCAGTGCTCCAGAATGCTTCTTTTGGAATACGAAATGTGACGCACTGAAGACCATATTTTGTGCTGGCAGTGATGTACCACTCATGCATTCTTCTGAGCGCGACGGGTTGTTTGCTAAGTTGTACGGATGTCATTAACGGCTTCCCATTCTCAAATTTAGGAGGAACATCCTCAAGCTTGTATATTGGAACTCCTGGTTTAACTAAAGCCGTCCGCCGATTATACATGACACCGTCTTCTTCCCACTCCTCGATATCTTCTAATGCTGGCTCATGAGAAGAACGAGATGCACTCGATTTTCTAATATTTTCCTTCATAGCTTCCAAATACTTTGTCACTTCTGATGAAGGTTTCTTATTTTCGTATGAGCTAACTTTGACAGGCAATGATGATCGAGGAGTAGTCGTCGGAAGTTGGACACTGGCTTGTTGTTGAACCTGTTGTTCAACTGATTGCTCTTTACTCCCAGCAGCTGGCTCTAGTACTACTTCAAGCTGTTGCTCAACTAGTTGCTCTTTACTAGCAACAACTTGCTCTGGTACTGCTTGAAGTTGTTGTCCAACTTGTTGCTCTTGGATATCATCATCCTTGCTCAGACATAGGGGGAGTGGATCTTCCCGGACTGGGAGTGGATCTTCATGCACTTTCGCCTTAGAAGATGGGGTTGCAGTATTTGGAGATGCGACGGGGCTAGAAATTGGCTCATCGTCCAACACGATATCGCGTCGGTGCCAAAGGATTAATTGGTTGACAGCCTGCCTCAGAGTCGCGATCCCCTCAGGTGTGACGTGGTCTATTTCATAATCTTCATAATCATTATCAATGATCTGAAGAACTTGCACCACAGAATAATACAACGGAAGTGGACTCCCGTTGAAGTCACGATCAGGCTTTGCCATAGCAGTGGCAACCTGTTTGGTTTTGTTCCCTGCTCTGCCTATCGGGACAAGAAGACGACAAGATTTGTCGTTAGCAATATCATCGACAGGGAACTTATGGGCTGACCCTGAGCCTGGCACGGAACCAACGCTGCTAGGGTAGGCAGTTGGAGATACTAATTGCTCCTTTTGCACCGGAACCATCATTGTACTCGGTGCCACTAATTGTCCTGATTGTCTAAGTTGTTCCATAATTTCTTGCATATTTTCTTTGACCTTTTGAGCAATTGTTTCATCAAGTGTTTTCTTAAACTTCTCACGTCTTCTATATGTGTCTTTATCTTTAGGGAAACCATCTAGCCAAGACATTTGAGAAGAGACCGCTCGAACCCGTCCGCTGTGTTCAGGGTTTCCCAAGATAGCGGTAAGTTGGTCATTCTCCCTCTTCGGCTTGAAGAGACCCTTCTGTTGCTTTTCAATTACTTCTTTCATTTTATCCTCTACTTCATTCAGAGAGTCGGGCTTTTCAAGTTTGCCCTCGCTGGTCAAACCTGACCGAGCAAAGACCCAGCGTTGAGTTCGCTCATCGCACCCTTCTAATGGGTGAGGATTGCCCTTACTAAGAATGTCGTCTATTATCTTATTCCATTTCTGGACTTTGGGGCCATATCCGGCAGACCCCAAGCGATGATGGTATTTGTTCTTTTTTGCAAGCTCTGACCTAGTTGCACTTAGAGCTTTAGCATCAGGTGTGCTCTTTTGACGAACAAACTCTTGCCACTGAGCTTGTGTGATTTTTCCCATCTTCCTCGGGCTAGGGACCTTATTGGCCTTAACATAAGCATTCATTTCACTCTTCCAGCATCGAAACTTCTTGCCGCAAGAGACCAATGTTGCTTTCTTTACAGCTTCTTCTGTGCCTTTCGGGAACTTGAATTGTTTCTTTATCTTTTCCCACAACTCATTCTTGGTCTGCTCGGGTAATTTCCTCCAATTCTCGGTTGTGATCGGCACAACCTCCCTAACAAGAAAACCGCATGCATTACGGTACTTGGTAACTGAATCCAGTGGTTCTTGGGGAAGCCCACTTGGACCGACCCTTGTTATGTACATGATGCGGTCCAATAGACCCTTATTGGGACCTCGTTGCCCTCGTTTCCGCTTGAGTGAAGCTGAGGATTCATCCATTGGTGAACCTTCTGCGGTTTTAGGAGCCGATGTCACCTCATTGTCTTCGAGATTAATCTAGGTAGAAAAAAATTATAAGACTTCGTATACTTGACAACCAACATTAACTTGAACTGCTGAAGTTAAGATTCGTGATCCATACCTCGTCGGCAGGATCATATTCCGGGTCTAGATCCACTGAAGTCTTTTTAATTTTTATATTCGGAAAAGGATCCGAAGGACTGTGATAGGAGCCTGAACTGCTGGAGTCAGTAAACTCCATATTGTCTTCTTTGTTGTTACAATCAGGACCAGTCTTCTTAGGGCTTTCCATGCTAGATCTAATAAGACAAAAAATCTAATAAATGGCATAACTAAATTTGGTCATATTTAAAACAAATTTTCTCAATTTTGGCTCAATTAAGTAAATTTAGCCAAAACACATTTTTGAAGTTATATAGGTCTAACTAAATTCTTGTATCATAGAGATCGGCATCATATGCTCAGACTCCATCGCCACACCTAGTGTTACCTAGATATGGGCGTGAGGATGCTCCTGGCATCACAAATGAGTTGGCCAGCAACTTTTGTTTGGCTTCAGAGCTAAATATAGCATAACTTTGGTAGCTCAGATTAGGTACAATTGCTAAAATGAAGCTGATGGAGCCACAAGTGCAGACATCTTTGGTAGCACAGATTAGCTACAATTGCTCAAATGAAACTTAGAGAAATAAAAGCAAACTTAGCCAAACTTAGTCTAGCATAGCTAACTCTAAGCAAAAGTAGCCAAATATAGCTAAATATAGCATAACTTAGTCAAAATTAGTCAAGTATAACTATATCTAATGTAACTTAGCCAAAATTAGCCAAATTTGGTCAACTTAACCAAATATAGCTAAATCTTGCCCCTAATAGAGAATTATGTGGCATATGCAAGGCCGATGACAGAAATAGGGAATATACTGCTGTTACTAGAGTCTAGAATCATGTTTACCACTAATGTGTCGGAAAAGTTTCAGACACACAGAACCAACTACCAATTTATCGTGATATAACCATCCACATAAATCTTGCCCCACCGAACCCTAACCAAAGATGCCACCGAACTTGACAGTTTTTCGAATTCCACCGAACCCTAACCAAGGATGCCTACCATTATCTAATTCCCGAACCCTAACCAAGGATATGCAAGGCGGCAGCGAGGGCGGGGAGGGAGGTGGCACGGCGAAGGAGGATGGAAGGTCGAAGGGTTTAGGGTTTACCTTGAAGCTCGGCGGTGACGGAAATGGCTTCGCTCGGCGTACCTGGAAGTGAGGAGGGCGAAGCTCGGCGGCGACGGCGAAGCTCGGCGACGACGGCGAAGCTCGGCGACGGCGAAGCTCGGCGGCGTACCTGGAAGTGACGAGGGGGAACACTTGGCGGCAAACGAAATTTTGGCAGCCTAACGGCGTCTAAGTGTTTCGCCCGGGTTAGGTTTTTCCAATGCTGCCGAGGGGTATATATAGACTCACATTTTCTCAGGCGGATTTTAAGTACCGACCGTCAGGGAAGACTGTTATCTCAGTCGGATTTTACTTACCAACCGCCTGAGAAGATACAATTATCTCAGGCGGTTGGTTAGTAACACCCGTCTAAGAAGATACAATTATCTCAGGCGGTTGGTTAGTAACACCCGCCTGAGTTAAACATGAAGATATTTACTTCTTAATTTGATGAACGCCTACATAAAGACCCCTCACCAACCGGGATGAGGATCCCCTGACTTAATCAGCGGTCACTGACATGTGGACCCGGTCCCACACGTCAGTGACCATGTCACGCGTGCGCGACCTTTCTTTTCCCCGAGGTGCGACCTTTCTTTTCCACTCCGCGCGGCCTTAAAGACCCAACACCACTATGGCTCACAAGCGCATCGCTCACTTTGAATCCTCTTGTTTTCTTCGTCTTCCTCCGCTCCGACGACCCAACACCACTATGGCCGACCTTCCGCCGCCAAGCCCTCCGAGGGAGCCACCTTGCAAGAAACAATGTTGCAGCTCCCCCGAGAAGATCAACGCCGAGCAGCGCCTCCTCATGGCGCGAGAGGCGTACAACAATACGTCTCGCGCCATGAGTGCCTTGGGGCTGGGTACCCTTCCAGAGTATACTGGAATGGGTACCTTGGGCCACTACCTCTACGCCCTCGTGGGGGTGGCTGATCGTCTCGACATTCTGTTCGCGACGATGGCCCAGGTTCTTGGCCCCCAGGGCCGTAGAACGCTGGTGGAGGCGACGGCTAGCAACCTCGGGGTTGCACCGCCGGTGCAGCCGGTGCAGCCGGTGCAGCCGGTGCAGCCGGTGCAGCCGGTGCCGGAGTCGCCGCCGGAGGACGAGGAGGAGGAGATGGAAGAGGAGTAGGAGTAGGATTTAATTAGTTTTTCTTTTTGTTGTTTTTAGTTGCTTCTGTTTTGTAAATATTGTTAATGAATGAAATCTATCTTTTTTCATCTATGTGATTGAATATTACTTGTGTATCTTTTGTGTTCTTGTGTGTTCTTGTGTAAATATTGTGCATCTTGTGTGTTCTTTTGTGAGATGTGCATATTGTTAATGAATGAGTATCTTGTGTGTTCTTGAACTGTGTGAATGATTGAATATTGTTAATGGATGTAGTGTGTTCATCGTTAATTAAAATTTCACGTCTGAGAAGAAATTAATTTGATATTTACCAAAACATTACAATGTCAGCTATACAAGTTTTAAAAATATTTTGTCCAGGTGGTAGATGTTAATTTTATACAAATGTAGAAGAAAGAATCATCGAATTTGGACACAATTTGCAGAATCTAAACATGTTTGAGTATTTATATTGGAATCTAAATAAAAAAGAAGCAAGGGATAAGGAAACTGAAGAACAGTATCGGGCATTATCTCAGGCGGTTGTTAAGCAATAACCGCCTGTGAAGATATTTACTTCTTCTTATTTAATATTCTTGATTAAATTTGGTCCTTTAAAAAGGCAAAAATCCACCTTCTTGTAATATTATTGATAAGTAAAGGTTACCATTAAATTTCACTTCATAAATCCTTTTAAATTTGTCAGAACATAAAAAACATACAACAAATGCTATTTTTCATTTTTCTATCTTGATGAATATAATGCTTTTTTCATTTATTTTTTCAGTGGACATTTTTAATCATCATACCAACATCTAGGAATTTTTTCATATTTTTTTAAATTTTTTGGAATCAATGTGTGTTCATAATTTGATGAATGCCTCATATGAATATGAGCATTTAGTTAGAATGGTGGATAATTTGAAGTTTGACATGTTGGAATGCTTTTAAAAAAATTAAAAGAATTCATACATGTATAAATTATACAAATATGTTCATACCAACAATTTTGAGTGAAGGAACCTTTTTTTTTATGAGATACACAAATGTGAATAATATGTGAGTAGAAATTAATTTGATATTTACCAAAACATTACAATGTCAGCTATACAAGTTTTAAAAATATTTTGTTCATGTGGTAGATGTTAATTTTATACAAATATAGAAGAAAGAATCATCGAATTTGGACACAATTTGCAGAATCTAAACATGTTTGAGTATTTATATTGGAATCTAAATAAAAAAGAAGCAAGGGATAAGGAAACTGAAGAACAGTATCGGGCATTATCTCAGGCGGTTGTTAAGCAATAACCGCCTGTGAAGATATTTACTTCTTCTTATTTAATATTCTTGATTAAATTTGGTCCTTTAAAAAGGCAAAAATCCACCTTCTTGTAATATTATTGATAAGTAAAGGTTACCATTAAATTTCACTTCATAAATCCTTTTAAATTTGTCAGAACATAAAAAACATACAACAAATGCTATTTTTCATTTTTCTATCTTGATGAATATAATGCTTTTTTCATTTATTTTTTCAGTGGACATTTTTAATCATCATACCAACATCTAGGAATTTTTTCATATTTTTTTAAATTTTTTGGAATCAATGTGTGTTCATAATTTGATGAATGCCTCATATGAATATGAGCATTTAGTTAGAATGGTGGATAATTTGAAGTTTGACATGTTGGAATGCTTTTAAAAAAATTAAAAGAATTCATACATGTATAAATTATACAAATATGTTCATACCAACAATTTTGAGTGAAGGAACCTTTTTTTTTATGAGATACACAAATGTGAATAATATGTGAGTAGAAATTAATTTGATATTTACCAAAACATTACAATGTCAGCTATACAAGTTTTAAAAATATTTTGTTCATGTGGTAGATGTTAATTTTATACAAATGTAGAAGAAAGAATCATCGAATTTGGACACAATTTGCAGAATCTAAACATGTTTGAGTATTTATATTGGAATCTAAATAAAAAAGAAGCAAGGGATAAGGAAACTGAAGAACAGTATCGGGCATTATCTCAGGCGGTTGTTAAGCAATAACCGCCTGTGAAGATATTTACTTCTTCTTATTTAATATTCTTGATTAAATTTGGTCCTTTAAAAAGGCAAAAATCCACCTTCTTGTAATATTATTGATAAGTAAAGGTTACCATTAAATTTCACTTCATAAATCCTTTTAAATTTGTCAGAACATAAAAAACATACAACAAATGCTATTTTTCATTTTTCTATCTTGATGAATATAATGCTTTTTTCATTTATTTTTTCAGTGGACATTTTTAATCATCATACCAACATCTAGGAATTTTTTCATATTTTTTTAAATTTTTTGGAATCAATGTGTGTTCATAATTTGATGAATGCCTCATATGAATATGAGCATTTAGTTAGAATGGTGGATAATTTGAAGTTTGACATGTTGGAATGCTTTTAAAAAAATTAAAAGAATTCATACATGTATAAATTATACAAATATGTTCATACCAACAATTTTGAGTGAAGGAACCTTTTTTTTTATGAGATACACAAATGTGAATAATATGTGAGTAGAAATTAATTTGATATTTACCAAAACATTACAATGTCAGCTATACAAGTTTTAAAAATATTTTGTTCATGTGGTAGATGTTAATTTTATACAAATGTAGAAGAAAGAATCATCGAATTTGGACACAATTTGCAGAATCTAAACATGTTTGAGTATTTATATTGGAATCTAAATAAAAAAGAAGCAAGGGATAAGGAAACTGAAGAACAGTATCGAGCATTATCTCAGGCGGTTGTTAAGCAATAACCGCCTGTGAAGATATTTACTTCTTCTTATTTAATATTCTTGATTAAATGTGGTCCTTTAAAAAGGCAAAAATCCACCTTCTTGTAATATTATTGATAAGTAAAGGTTACCATTAAATTTCACTTCATAAATCCTTTGAAATTGGTCAGAACATAAAAAACATACAACAAATGCTATGTTAAGAAGCCGTGGTGCAGGGGACGCGCCGCACGAGGTCTGCGGAGAAGTTAAGAAGCCGTGGTGCAGGGGACGCGTGCGACGGAAGGATCTCTGAAGAAAATTTAATTGTGCGCCGCACGAGGTCTGCAAAGAGTTCAATGCGCAATGAACAAAATATTTTGTTCAGTTGGTAGATGTTAATTTAATACAAATGTAGAAGAAAGAATCAGCGAATTTGAACACAATTTGCAGAATGTAAACATGTTTGAGTATTTATATTGGAATCTAAATAAAAAAGAAGCAAGGGATAAGGAAACTGCAGAACAGTATCGGGCATTATCCCAGGCGGTTGTTAAGTTATACCCGCCTTAGATAAACGTATTTGTAGACGGTTGTTAAGTACCAACCGCTGTGAAGATCTTTACTTCTTTTTTCTCAGGCGGTTTATAAGTAATAACCGCCTGAGATAATCATTTTTGAAATTACCATATGTTATTTAACGGCCTGAGAAGTGTTAATTAACTGACGCGCCGCACGAGGTCTGCGGAGAAGTTGAGAAGCCGTGGTGCAGGGACGCGTGCAAGGATCTCTCAAGATCGTCTTCCACAGTGGTTTAATGGTGCGCCGCACGAGGTCTGGCAAAGAGTTCAATGCGCAATGAACTAAATATTTTGTTCAGTTGGTAGATGTTAATTTAATACAAATGTAGAAGAAAGAATCATCGAATTTGAACACAATTTGCAGAATGTAAACATGTTTGAGTATTTATATTGGAATCTAAATAAAAAAGAAGCAAGGGATAAGGAAACTGCAGAAGAGTATCGGGCATTATCCCAGGCGGTTGTTAAGTTATACCCGCCTTAGATAAACATATTTGCAGACGGTTGTTAAGTACCAACCGTCTGTGAAGATTTTTACTTCTTTTTTCTCAGGCGGTTTATAAGTAATAACCGCCTGAGATAATCATTTTTGAAATTACAATATGTTATTTAACGGCCTGAGAAGTGTTAATTAACTGACGCGCCGCACGAGGTCTGCGGAGAAGTTGAGAAGCCGTGGTGCAGGGACGCGTGCAAGGATCTCTCAAGATCGTCTTCCGCAGTGGTTTAATTGTGCGCCGCACGAGGTCTGCAAAGAGTTCAATGCGCGGGAAACGAACCGCTCCCTCGTCTACTCCGCACAGACCTATATAAGGCGCGTCGTCGGTTATGGACAAGCACAAAACTTTTCTCCACTCCTTTCTTCTTCTCCTAGCCCGCCGCCGATTAACCACCACAGCCATGGCCAGCCTTCCACCACCTAGCCCTCCGAGTCAGCCATGCAAGCGGATACGCTGCACCTCCCCCGAGAGGGTGAATGACGACCAGCGCGTTCCACCGCCGGTGCAGCCGGAGCCACCGGTACAGCCGGAGCAATCGGCTCAGCCGGAGAAGCCGACCCTCTCTCCTGCTGCATCGTCGCCGGAGGAGGAGGAGGAGGAGGAGGACGACTTCGACGACGACGACGATGATGACGATGATGACGACGAGTCGTCCTCCGACGACGGCGACGACGAGTCGTCCTCCGACGACGGCGACGACGAGTCGTCCACCGACGACGGCGACGACGAGTCGTCCACTGACGACGGCGACGACGACGACGGCGACCACCACCATGGTGACGACTACGACGACGACGACGACGAGTCGGAGGAGGACCGCTTGGCTTGGTTTGAGAAGCTGGCGGAGAGGATGGAGGAGGCGGGGCCGTAGTGTAGTTTTAGGATTTCAATCAAGTGTTCTTGTACATTTTTCTTGTGTTTTGTACATATTTCAATCAAGTGTCAATGAATACTGGTGGATAATTTGAAGTTTGACATGTTGGAGTGCTTTTAAAAAAATTAAAATAATTCATACATGTATACAAGTTTTAAAAATATTTTGTTCAGTTGGCATTATCTCAGGCGGTTGTTAAGTAATACCCGCCTGAGATAAAAATCTTCCCTGGCGGTTATTAAGTACCAACAGCCTGTGAAGATATTTACTTCTTAATTAATAAACATCATCTCAGGCGGTTGGTGAGTAAAACCCGCCTGCGATAAAGTTAAAAACCGCCTGTGAAAAACCTACGTCTATATAAGGACCCCTCACCGCAGTCAAAACGCAACCCTGGAGAATTTATATCGACGCCGCCAGGCTGTTGAAATTTCCCCTGCGCCGCGCCGCCGCTCCGCCGCCCAGCCCATACTGCCGCGCCGCCGCTCAACCCCGCACCGCCACTTCTCCACCCAGCCGGCCCACCGTGCTGACGCCTCTGCAAGGTAAATGTAGTTTCCTTACTTTTTCTTTGTATATTTTCATTAGCTGATAAGCTGTTAGTTTTGTGTGTTCTGGTATATGGATTCTGTCCTTTTGCATGTGTAAGGACTATGGATTGTGTTCTGGTATATTGATGTATGGACTATATGGATTGTTTCCTTTTTGTACCTATTATGTGACATGAATATGATGTTTAATTAACAGATGCTATTGTAATATATATAAGATGCATCTGGGCCTTGTTTCCCGATATAACGGACTGGATCCCACCCAGACCTAGCCCATGCTGCTGGGCCTGTTTCCCCCTTTGACTCCGTCCGCCTCAAGACGTCGCCCGTCTCCTACATTAGTCGCCCTAATCATACTTGTTATGTCTCTGTAAATTCATTTTATAGAAGACCTTTAGAGAATATTTGTGGCCAAATTTTGTAAATCTGACAAAAAATTCTATTATTGAAGCATGGACCGTCGAGCGTGGATGTATAACATGCCAAGACCCGATCCTATGTACATTCGTAATGTTGCAAATTTTATTGAAGCATCCAAGAGACATGCGAAGTTGCAAAAGATAGATGACATATTATGTCCATGTATCGACTGCGAAAATAAGATTGCTTGGACAGATACTATAGTAATCCAATCTCATTTGGTGAAAAGAGGTTTCAAAAATAACTACACAATATGGACAGAGCATGGTGAGTTAGATACACATGATGTGGATAAAGATGATGAGAGAGGCTCAGATGATGATAATGTTCATATCGATGATGGTAGTGACAATCAAGCTGGTGATGATGATGATGAGTTCGATTGTGAGGAGATGTTGCGTCACATTGAACCATATGTACTGACTTCTATGGGAGCAAGCAAAGGCTTAAGTAAAATGGAGACATTGCAGAATGCGGCCACAGAGCTTTTATATGATGAATCAAACGGTTGTGATAAAGAGTTTACTACATTGCGTGCAGTCTTAGAACTACTAAAGTTGAAAGCTACGCACGGATGGTCCGATTGTAGTTTCTCTGATCTTTTGAATCTTCTGGCAGAAATTCTTCCAAATCCAAATAAACTGCCTAGAAGCACTTATAAAGCGAAGAAACTTCTTTGCCCGATGGCACTAGGTGTGACAAAAATACACGCTTGTGTGAACCATTGTATTCTGTATCGCAAAGAGCATGAGCTCGCAACTAGATGCCCCATTTGTGGTGTCAGTAGATATAAGAAGGACTACAATCACCAGTATGTTACCAACATGAAAAAGACTCAGAAGAATAAGAAGTTTATTATTGGTCCTGAAGGTGACGATGACGATACTTCTGGCGATGCAGACGGAAAGAATAAGAGAAAAATTCCTGCATTGGTGATGTGGTACCTTCCGGTAATTGATCGCTTGAAGCGTTTGTTCTCAAACCCTAGGGAGGCTGAACTTATGCGTTGGCATTCCGAGGAACGCAAGAAGAATGAAAAACATATACGACACCCTGGTGATGCAACGCAATGGAAAAATTTTGATATTCAGTATCCAGAATTTGCGAAGGAAATCAGAAATGTGAGGTTTGCCTTGGGTACAGATGGAATGAATCCGTTTGGTGAAAAAAGGAGCATACACAGCACATGGCCCGTGGTCTTAACTATGTACAACCTACCGACGTGGTTGTGTCACAAAAGGAAATATATCTTATTATCTGTTCTTATCCAAGGTCCGAAACAACCCGGCATCGAAATTGATGTGTTCTTGGAACCTTTAATGGAAGATATGGCGAAATTGTGGAATGAAGGGGTACGTACATGGGATGAGTACAAGCGGGAGTATTTCACGCTAAGAGCAATGATATTCGTTACCGTGCATGATTATCCCGGACTGTTTACATTATCGGGACAAATGAAAGGGAAGAAAGGTTGCGTTAGGTGCGTGGATAGAACTGGATATCTATACCTCACTTCATCCAGAAAGACGGTGTACATGAGACATCGACGGTTCTTGACAGATACACACAAGTATAGGAAGATGAAAGAACAATTTGATAACAAAATCGAAAAAGATACTGCACCGAAACCTTACAGTGGAAAACTTGTGTTTGAAATGGTCAAGAACATTCATATTGCTTTCGGTAAGGGAAAAAAGAGTAAAGGAATTAAGAGAAAGAAAAGTACATCTTCGGATGATACAACTGACATGGCTTTCAAGAAACAA
This sequence comes from Tuctoria greenei, assembly GCA_036927565.1. NCBI lineage: Eukaryota > Viridiplantae > Streptophyta > Magnoliopsida > Poales > Poaceae > Tuctoria > Tuctoria greenei. Next base: position 20,530,003 of record JAYESD010000009.1, on the reverse strand, counting down.
TCAATTTTTTTCAAGTATCTTCCGTATTGGAAGAATCTGGAATGTTGCCATAGTATTGATTTGATGCACGTTACAAAGAATGTATTTGACAGCATCATTGGGACCTTGCTGGACATGCCGAGGAAGACAAAGGATGGATTAAATTCACGTATGGACCTAGTAAATCTTGATTTGAGACCAGAGCTTCATCCAGTAGAAAAGGCGAACGGGAAGCATTACCTTCCCCCAGCCAGCTACAACTTGACGCTAGAAGAGAAAAAAGCAATTTGCGAATGCTTGCGTGGGATCAAAGTTCCCACAAGTTTCTCATCCAATATCCGCAAACTAGTCTCGATGAAAGACTTTTCTTTATTCGGTTATAATTCTCACGACTGTCACATGATGATGACAGTTTTCCTTGCCATTGCAATAAGAGTAATCAAACCTGAGCATATAAAAGTTGTCATCACACGTTTGTGTTACTTCTTCAATGCAGTATCGCAAAAGGTGATAGCACGTGAAGATTTAGACTATCTGAAAACATACATCGTCGAGACAATGTGCAAGCTTGAGATGTGTTTCCCACCATCCTTTTTTGATATGCAAGTACACCTAATCATACATCTTGTTGATCAGATAAAAGCATTGGGGCCACTATATTTACATCATATGTTTTCGTTGGAGAGATATTTAGGAGTATTAAAAGGTTATGTGCGGAACCGTGCTCACCCAGAGGGTTCAATTATGGAAGGATACACCACTGAAGAAGTGATTGAGGGTTGCGCTGATTACATCAAAGATGGAAAATCGATAGGTGTGCCTATACCGGTACATGAGGGTAGACTACGTGGGAGAGGCAAAGTGGGTAAGAAAACTTTTATTGTTCAAGATTACAAGAATGTACACCGTGCACATTTTGGTGTACTACAACAGCTCGCAATAGCTGAGCCGTACATCGAGGAACACCAAATTGAGCTTCGTGATAAAAACCAAGACCGCAAAGAGGACTGGATCATGAAAGAGCACAGAAGATGTTTCACTGAATGGTTAATGGACAAAAATATATCATACGGAAACACTATAGAAGAGGCAACAATGAAAAAGTTAGCTTGTGGCCCATCTGCTTTGGTAACATCATGGCAAGCATATGACATCAATGGTTACACATTTTACACTAAAGAAAAAGACGGTAAGAGTGTTGCACAAAATAGTGGTGTTCGTATTGAGGCTTATGATTCGCAAGGGCAGAAGACCACATACTTCGGGTTCATAGAGGAAATATGGGAACTCGATTATGGCGAAAGAATGGTAATGCCCGTATTTAAGTGCCAATGGGTCAAACATCCTGATGGTTTGAAAGTGGACAATTACGGACTGACACTGGTAGACTTGAATAAAGTGGGTTACAAAGATGACCTGTGGGTTCTCGCCGATAATGTTGCACAAGTTTTTTATGTTCAAGATCCAGAAACTGAGAAGTTGCACGTAGTTGTTTCTGGAAAGCAAAATATTGTTGGGGTTGACAATGTGGGAGATAATGAAGAGGAATATAATCAGTATGAAGAGATGTACCTTTTCACCGAACCAGAAAACATCAAGCGCGTAGAGAGAAGCATTAAAAAGAATTTGAAACCCTATATGCGAGAAGATGTCAATGCTGGAAAAAATGTATATAGCAATGCGAGATGATATATATTGTATATATTTGTATCTTCTGAAATCAACTTAGAACAATGTTGGTATATGGATTGTGTCCTTTTGCATTTGTGTACATATGCGTTTGGACTCAATGATTTGGAAGTTTGGAAGCTTGGTCTTTCTTCAGATAATGATGTCTCGGGCGTGTAGCCGATTGAAGGAGGAGCGCTTGGCGTGGCGCAAGAACCATCCCCATGTATGTACATATGGCACACCGGTCACATGGTTGTATATACATATGTATCTGTAATGGACTGATGAACTTAACTGTAGTTTGTTTTTCCGTGTTGTTTGTTTTTGGTATTTTCAATTTCTCCGCGTAGGGTTTCTCTGCGAAGCCTGAATCGGGAGATTTATTGAAGTGGCAGTGCATCGTCCCCGGTAAAGAAGGGGTAAGTCATGAAGAACAAGCACAATATGAGTTTAACTATCGTCCTCCTATTAATAAATTTCTTTTGCAGACTGAATGGGAAGATGGCTACTACCCCCTGACAATCTCCTTCTCTGAGGACTATCCCTTGGTGCCTCCAAGATGCTCCTTTCCATTTGGGTTCTTCCACCCAAATGTCCATCGTTCGGGAGCACTCTGCATCGGGATTCTTGATCAAGAGACTGTAAGATAGACCTATTTTGTTCATGTAATTATTACTTATAATTTTTGTCGAACTTATTTGAACTGGTTTCTTATATTGCTTAAATTATATTTCGTAGGGGTGGTGCAGTGCTTTTACAATCAAAACTATACTACTTGAAGTTCAGCGTTTGCTGCATCAGCCAAATGTGCCTGATGTTGAAAATGATTGCTATAATCTACTTATCAAGGTTAGATGACACTTTGACTTAGTGACCAATGTAGGTTATTCATTCCTCCTTCGACATTTGTTAATTTAAATAATGTCAATATTTTCAGGATCCGGCGGAATATAAGAGACGTGTTCGGGAGCAAGCAGGACGGTACAATTTAGATTGATCGATGGGAGCTTCATCGTCGATCTACAATGAATGTAGCATGATTTTTGTTCAGTGTGTAAAGAAATTATCTTTGAACAATTGTAAAGCCTCTAATGGTGTATTATCACAATTAAGCCAGCCTCACTGGTGATCGAGCATTTCCTATAATGCATTACTGTACTAGTATCCGCTAGCTCATCTGTGTTTTTTTCCTGATACAATTTTGCCTGCACGACTACATGCGGCTGTGATATATAATTGCAACTACATCCCTGTAATTTCAATGAAAACCGCTTATGATAATTAAACAATGACCGCCACTGAAAATACATGATCTTCTTAGGCCGTTGTTAATCAAGAACCGGCTATGAAGTTCATTGCATTACAGACGGTTATTAATTAAGAACCGCCAACGAAGATCATGTATTTACTCAGACGGTTGTTCCTTAAAATCCATCTGTGAAGTTCATTGCATTACAGACGGTTATTAATCAAGAACCGCCAACGAAGATCATGTATTTACCCAGACGGTTGTTTCTTAAAATCCGTCTGTGAAGTTCATGGCATTGCAGGCGGTTAATAATTAATAACCGTCTGTGAAGATCATGTATTTACCCAGACGGTTGTTTCTTAAAATCCGTCTGTGAAGTTCGTTGCATTACAGGCGGTTCTTAATTAAGAACCGATTCTGAAGATCATGTATTTACCCAGACGGTTGTTCTTTAAAATCCGCCTGTGTTGTTCTTTCATCACAGACGGTTATTATATCATTCGTCATCACAGTCGCATATTTTTAAGGACCGCCTGTGTTTGAAAAATTGAGGCGCCTGTAAAAATGCTTTTTGTAGTAGTGGACCCCAAATATTTCACGTCGAGAGAACTAATTTTAGTGCACATTGATCAGGACGCTCTCAGTGCATTATTATTTCCTCATCGCTGTCTAACTCATGTATTTGAGGGGGTTGAGCAGCTAAAAAGAAGTCGGGTGCATTGTGGAGTCTTCAATTACAGCTTCGTGTTGCGTTTAGAATTATTGCAGTCTCGTTGTTGATTCCCAAAAAGTTAAGGCCTCCACCAAATAAATAAATATTTACATAGGGCAGAAATGCTACCAATCATCCAATAAAAAAGGAACAGGGATTGGAGTTGTGTATGTTTGACATAGTACATACAATATTTTACATAGCCATCGTAGGATGGATGTTGTTTAGAGAGGCGACCACCCTCTAATGAGCTATATGACATGTCATACGTTTCTAAATATATTATATTTAATTCAGTATCTCAATGACTATATATATGGTGTTTCCCTTTTTTTGTAAATTGAACCAAGAGCCTGAGCTTCCTAAATAAATTATGCTTCAGACTCCAGGACAATATTCTGCATTCATCATTTTAAGCCCTGAGCATGATAGATCATGAAAAGGTAATCATGTTAAAGTTTTTTCATGACGAACCTACTGCCATAATTACCATTTGAAGCTAAGAACGTTTTCAAGATGTTCAAAAAACAAGCCCTACTTTTGGGGCCACTTCAATGAGGCAATTGCTAAGAGCTTCTACAGGATAGAACTTACACTGTAAACTTCGATAAAATAGAACTTTTAATGTTGATTAACCGTTAAGATAGGATTCTGGATCATTTTAAGTTTTTTTAATTTATTTTCTTTTTTTTCCTATTTACAAACACCTGAACTAGCCAAATACCCTTCCATTCTATTTCCCACCCTAATTTAATTATTCCTTCCCTGCCGACGTGGTAACCCAGTCGTGTGTGCTACTTGCCTTGCCTGCTGGTACGCAGCCAGGCATGGTACGCAGCCAGACGAGGCTGATAACAGCAACAGTTAAATATCCATGAACATTACTAGATTTCAGTTCAGCTCAAAAAAAATTAACAACTCGTTCTCATTTACAGACTAAAAAACAGACATGCTCCGACTGTAACCAACGGCACAACATGTTCCAAATGCTAAGAGACATTTAACACAAGGGAGTTTCTTTCATTCATCACAGAAACAATAAAAATGAAGGCAAGAATGTAAACAGCATTCACCATGTAAAACCAATTTATTAATAGAAGTTATATGACCACAAGAATTCATAAGACTCTTATTACAAAATGAATAATATACTAGTCTCTTTGGAACCAGGAAACATCAGACATTTAAAATCCTCTTGGTTTTTATTGGAGTCATCTTTTTTGGAGCTATGGTACTGATTTGTAAAGTCCAAGAGGAAATTTTTTTTTGAGCATATTAAGACGCCTGTACATGAGATAATATATTACTAAGAGTTTTTTATAAACATAATGCATTAATGAAGGAAGTTAGTAATGTTGTACCCTCTTGTCATAATTTCAGGACTCTCTTGCATTATTAGCTCACTTGTTGCACTTGGCCTCTCTGGTGTGATAGTGGTATGTGAAGACAGAGAAGAAAAATCCTCTTGAGATGTGTCATCTCCCATAAGCATACTAAGACAATATCTTAGTAAAGCTAATTTGTATGAACATAATATAAGAAGATGAATGTGAGTAATTTTGTACTCTCTTATAATATCTTAGTAAAACTAATTGGGGGTGTTCGGATTGCGTACTAGTGATATTTGCACCGCGCATTCTGCCTCGAGGCGGCCTAAAAACTAGAACAAAAGATTGGTACTAGTTTGAGCAAGGTGCTCTACGTCCAGTGTGATGCTCTCTTCTCATTATCAATGGTGGGAGAGCACATGTATGAGAGGTTCTAGTGCTTTCGTGGAGGGGACGAAGTCCCTGGTTTTGTGGCTTATCTTCTTCGTTGTCCCTTCGTGAGACGGTTTCAGACCCCTTCTATAGGTGGTGCCAGGCTACTCCTTTTCTAGCTACTTCCCGCCTTCCTCATATAGGGATCGGGATTTACAAAATTTTTCCTATCCTTTGAGCTCCTCGGGGCGGGATCGACAGTGGAGGTTGCAGGCGTCGCACCTTTCCTGTTCGGTCACTTCATGCCCCCTGTCAGTGTCTCAGTAGTCGGGTCGTCGTGCCCATCACAACTGGACAGGGCATGCGGGGAGTGTTGGCAGGGTCATTGGCACGGTTCCCTATGTGGAGACTTGGTTGACGTGATCCTGATCTATGTGGTTTGAGACTCGACTGTATGGGTGCGGATGTCGTCAAAATAGGGTTGGAAAGCTCATCCTCCTAACCCCGTGGGTCATGAAGCGATTACACCATTGGGACCCTAGTTTGTCCGATCTCACTGGCTTGGGGTTGGCCAACCTAAATGTGTTCTATGGTACTCGGGTTAAAGGACTCCGTCACTAATAGAGGAAGGTTTCCCAGTATGTTGCCACTCATCACACGAACACCCCTTGGAACATGCTCTGACCACAACCCTATGATTGCATTTATCCCACACTTTCACAATTTGATTATCACCTTATATAAAAGACAAATATCTCAACCCTCTGGTCTTGGCTCTCAAGATTTGTAGAACTGCTAGTAGTATCCCGCTGTTCAACCTTTGTTCAATTATTCTCCTCTATAAAACAGAGTCATAATCATCTCTCTTATCTTGTCAACAAGCTCCACAACAAGCATGTCCTTTGTATCTTTGATCCAATTGTCGGAAGTTTCAGCTACATTGTTCGTCACATAATCACACTTTATTCAGAATTGAAATCACACCTATACCACTTCAGCTTATGATACTCCTCAAGCCATCTTAGCTTCAGGGTTACCTGTATAAACTGCAGTCATATGGTTATCATAAATATCTTTTCTTATGTTCTAGCTGCATGCAACATGTGTCCAACACTTTCACCAGAAAATCTCTTGATAAAATTCTTCATTAGATGTTTGAAACATTCTCTTTGGTCAACTTGTGGCAACACAATTTGCACTGCATTTAATAACCCTTTTGCAAGCATCTGAGCAAATAGCAAGTTTAGAAAGGTCTTTTAAAGCCTTCTGCAACTAAGTCGTAAAACATGTCCAATTGTCTTTGTCGGTACCCTGCAGACCGGGTACCCTCGCACACAGGACGAAGACACCGGGGCATCTTCGACAGCGCCACGTGTCTAGAAGTTGTCGAGACCTCAGCCTCCCGCAAGATCTAGCCCCAGTGATGCCACGTGGGGCACGAAGGATGGGATAAAGACCCCCATGGGAGACGACCTCCCAAGGCGCCACATGTTGAGGGGAGACCTCACACAACCTCGGCGGAGAAGCTCCAGAGCTGCCACGTAGCCTGAAGCACCGGACCAAGCGCCCTCCCTCTGAAGAGAGAGTAGAGCCGCCGTGTGCCCTGGGGAGCCCCAAAGGTGCCACGTGCCATGAAGGACCGGGGCTTGCCTCCTCGGCGAGGACCTGCCCCGGCGCTGCCATGTGTCTCGCAGCACCCCCCAGACGGTAAGGTGCGGGAGTTTAAAGCTGGAGCGCTCCACTCAGACAGGCATTGAAGGTCCGCACCCCACCTTCGACACACGACGCGGAGCACACCAACGGTCAGAGGCCACTATGACTAATCGCATCAAAGTGAAGGCGCTGCAGGCCTATCCCACTTGGCCAAATGGGTAGCTTGCGGCAACAAGACAGACTGACGGGACACCATCTGCCACCGTCAGCAATGGCGCATGGGCTATTGACAAGGAAGGCGGCAAGACGACGAGTCTCCACTGCCACGCTCAGAGAAGCTTATGCGGGAAGCTTTATATCATTTAGGATAAGATCGCCCCGGGGCCACCTGTTGAGTCCTGGGACCCCACTTGTAAGGCGTCCAATCTTGGTTATAAAAGGCTCGGACCGCCATCGATACAAAGGACCAAACTCAGAATCCCTGATACACTCACATACGCATACACACTCATCAAGCAATACAATCCATCGTAGAGTAGGGTGTTATGCTCCTTGCGGCCCGAACCACGTAAAAACAACTATCTCATACTCTTCCGCTAGAACACTAGTTTGAGGCCTAAGCCCCACCGAACAAGAACCTCCGCGGGCTGCTCCTTAGTAGATCCGGGGGAAGTGTCAAATTGACCCTTCGACATTTCGCGCGCCAGGTAGGGGGCTTTTTCCCTGAAAAAAGTGGTAGCGCTTTCACCAACCATGGTGTTCATCAAGCCTGGGAGCTGCGACGAGATCAAGCCGCAAAAGGTCGACTATCGTGTCGACGAACACGTGGAGAAGGAGTTCCAAAGGTCGGAACATGCCGTGGAAATGGTGCACCAGGCTTTGAACTTCAACCTCAACAGCGACCACGAGCATCGCAAAGCACTCCACGTCATATGTGGAGGATCTTGGGAACCCGCTTCCAGGAATGCGGTCAAGACCTTGTGCCGGGCAATGACTTCGTCAGCCTCTACGCATGCCCCGACGCTGCATCACAAATGGATGGAGACGACGATCAGCTTCGACGCCTCCGACTGCCCCCAGAACATGGCGGGAGCCGGGCAGCTGCTCCTCCTCGTCGCGCCCACCATCGCTAATGTAAAGTTTTACCACGTCCTGGTAGATGGCGAAGCCAGCCTCAACCTCATCAGCCGTGCGGCCTTTGACAAGCTGAAGATCCCCATGTCTGAGCTCGCCCCGACAAGATCGTTCTCGGGGGTAGGACCAGAGAGGGTTACCCCGTACAGCTGAATCCACCTCCGGGTGACCCTAGGGACAACCGAGAACTTCAGGACGGAGAATATCCTATTCGACGTCATGGAGGTTAGCCTCCCCTACCACGCCATTATCGGCAGGCCATCCCTGTACCGGTTCATGGCAGTAGCCCATTACGGCTACCTCGTCCTAAAGATGTCGACACCTTCCAGCGTCCTCAAGATCTGCGGAGATCGTGCTGCTGCGGTGACTGTCTTGGAAAAGCTCTGAGCGTTGGCAACGGTCCCAGCACCTGCCCTGAGTGATGCTGAGCCGAGTAAGCCTTCGCCAGACCCACACGCTCACAGCTGCGCCGCTGCACCACGAGTGTAGCCCTCCGACGACGATGACGTACCCATCAAGACAATCCAGATTGGCTCTGATGCAGCTTAGACCACCCGTATCGCGGGGAGTCTAGACAGCGAGCAGGAATCGGTGCTCACTACTTTCCTGCAAACCAACATTGACGTCTTTGCCTGGAAACTGTCGCAGATGCCAGGCATCCCCAGGGAAGTGATTGAACACCGTCTGAAGATCTACCCCGACACCCGGCCGCAACAACAGAGGCCCCGTAAGCAGTCCATCGAGCGGCAGAACTTCATCCGCAAGGAGATCAAGAAGCTCCTCGATGCTGGCTTCATACGGGAGGTCCACCGTCCCAGATGGCTGGCCAATCCAGTTGTCGTCCCCAAAGCATGCGGTAAGCTTCGGATGTGCATTGACTACACCAACCTCAACAAGGCATGTCCTAAAGATCCTTCCCCTCTCCTGAGAATTGATCAAATCATAGATTCAACTTCTGGGTGCGATATGCTATGCTTTCTAGATGCATATTCAGGGTTCCACCAAATCCCAATGTCTAGGGAGGATGAAGAACATACCACATTCATAACCGTAGATGGCCTTTACTGCTATGTCTCCATGCCTTACGTTCTTAAGAATGCTCCCCCCACCTTTGTACGAGCTATGCATAAAACATTCGGGGACCTCATTTGGGACCTAGTAGAGGTATATGTCAATGATATCATAGTAAAAATCCAATCGAATACATCATTACTAGAAAACCTCACCCTAGTCTTTGATAGATTCGAACCACACGCACGAAGCTCAACCCCAACAAATGCGTGTTTGGAGTCAAAGCTGGGAAGCTCCTCGGTTTCTTGGTCTCACACCGATGGATTGAGGCCCACCCAGACAAGATCAAGGCGGTGGAGCTGATGCAGCCCCCAGCCCGCATCAAGGATGTGCAGAAGCTTCCAGGGTGTTTGACAGCGCTCAACCGGTTTATCTCTAGGATGGCTGAGCGGGCCCTTCCGTTCTTCAAGCTCTCGCGACAATACGAACCATTCGTCTGGACCCGAGAAGCGGAGAATGCGTTCCACGAGCTAAAGCAGTAGCTGACGACGCTGCCAATAATGGTGGCACCGGAGCCCGTGGAGCCCCTGTACCTCTACATGGACGCCACAACAGAGGTGGTAAGCATGGTTTTGGTTCTAAAGTGGGCCGGTCACCAGCAGCGCTGACGAAAGGAAGGGACCCCTGCCATTGACTCTGTGCCTCAGGGCATGGAGCTTGCAGAGGGCCCCGACGACAGAGAAGCCTCTGGGTTCCGGCCCCCAGAGGACGTTCGGGTCCCCCAAGGGGGCCCCGAAGAGCGAGGAGCCTATGGGTCCTGGCCCCAGAGGACGTTTGGGTTCACTAAGGGGGCCCGGAGAGCAAGGGGCCTCTGGGTCCCAGCCCCCAGAGGACATTCGGTTCCCCCAAGGGGGCCCCAGAGAGCAAGGAGCCTCTGGCTCCCAACCCCCAGAGGACGTCCGAGTCCCCCAAGGGGGCCCCGAAGAGCAAGGAGCCTTTGGGTCCCAGCCTCCACAGGACATCCGGGTCCCCCAAGGGGGCCCCAGAGAGCAAGGAGCCTTTGGGTCCTAGCCCCCAGAGGACGTTTGGGTCCCTCAAGGGGGCCCCAGAGAGCAAGGAGCCTCTGGGTCCCAACCCCCAGAGGACGTCCGGGTCCCCCAAGGGGGCCCCGGAGAGCAAGGAGCCTCTGGGTCCCAGCCCCAGAGGACATAAGGGTCCCCCAAGGGGGCCACGGAGAGCAAGAAGCCTCTGGGTCCTAGCCCCCAGAAGAAGCACCAGGCCCTGGAGACATGGGGTCGCTGGACCTGGAGCAGAAGGATGAAGATACACTGGATTCCCCAAAAGGGTCCCGGACCATCCAACGCCCGGTCTACTTCATTAGGGAAGTCCTGCATGAGGCAAAGACAAGGTGCCTCGAAGTGCACAAGATGCTTTATGCGGTGCAATCACATCAAGGAAGCTCCGCCATTATTTTCAAGCACACCAAGTATCAGTGGTGACTTCATTCCCACTAGGAGCGGTGCTGCGCAGCTCGAACACAACTGGCAATATCGCCAAGTGGGCGGCTTAATTAGCGGAGTTCAAACTTTATTTCTCGCCACGACATGCAACCAAGAGTCAAGCTCTGGCAAACTTCGTTGCTGAGTGGACCCCCTCACCGAGCAACCCAGGGGGCTGGGAGATCAGTGAACAAGAGCCCAGGGCTCTGGTACTTACCAGACCTCACTGGACACTCTTCTTTGACAGATCCTCTAGGAAGGAAGGGGCTGGAGTCGGGGTATTGCTCACCTCACCAACAGGGGAGCAGTCCAAGTACGCAGTACGCCTCGACTTCAAGGCCACCAACAACATGGCGGAGTACGAAGCCCTCATCTCCAGGCTCATAGCTGCGCGGGGTCTTGGTGTCCAGCAGATGCTGGTCAAGGGAGACTCCCAGCTGATCATCAAGCAAGTCCAGGGTGAGTGCTGCTACAACGACCCGCAACTCACAACATCTGATACATGTCAAGAAGCTAGAAGCTGGGTTCGAGGCCTTGGATCTCTGCCATGTGCTGCACACTGACAACTCTGTCGCTGATGCCCTGTCAACCATGGCATCCACAGGAGCCCCCGTTCCCGAAGGGATCTTCAGCAGGAGGTTGGTGCGGCCGACCACTAGGCCAGCAGGGCCTAATGAAAAAGGTGAGCCTAGCCCCACGGAGCTGGCAACCACGACAGCCCTACGACCATGGAGGCCACCAAGGTTCTTGAGCGTCACTAGAGATCCCCAATGACCTGCGCCCAAGATCTGGAAGTCCAGGACAGTCCCGATACGTGGATGACGAAGGTCCGGGACTACCTGAAGGACAACCTCCTCCCAGAGGACAAAACATACGCTGAGAGGATTGTGAGGATGGCAAAATGCTAAATGCTGGTAGAAGGTGATCTCTGTCGACGTGGTGCCAACGTGAATGTAGGCCTAGAGGGGGGGTGAATAGGCCTTCTTGAATTTTCTCGGTTCCTGTAGCACTTCAACAACAAGGTCAAAACCAGATATATCGGACTAGTCCGGTAAAGTGCGGACTAGTCCGGATTTCACAGACTAGGTTGATCAAGTTAGGCCAATTTGATTGTTTCGTTGACGTTTGCAGCGGAAATATAAACTTCAATAACAGTTCAATGATTGTATGTCAAGTTCTATTGCAAGTATGATTCTTGTTCAACTATTTAACTTAAATTCAACAAGATGAATCAAACCCTAGATAATGTTGATCAACTAGAATGATGAACACAAACGAACAAGACACAAGATTTATCCCGTGGTTCGGTTACCACGAAGGCAACCTACGTCCACGTTGAGGAGCCCACAAAAGGACCGGGTCTTCACCAACTCTTCCCTCGTCGGATCGCCACGAAGGTTAATCCTCTTCCACTAAATACACAGGGGTAAATCACCAAGTTGAAGGGGCGATCTCACAAGTTGAGAGCTCCCTTGATTACAAGTTTCAAGACCACCAATAACACACTTCGAAATATACAAATTGAGATGCAAGAGTGTGTTAGAGATTCAAACCAAGAGCTCAATCGTGTGCCAAGTGCCTCTCCAATGATCTACAAGTGATCTTCAATGGATTGATTGATTTTGCACTTAATTTCGTGGAGAGAGATGGTTTTTGAGTCTCTTGGGAGGTGTGACGGCGCTAGGGTTCGAGAGAGGGTGAAAGTGGGCCGTGCACCTCTATTTATATGGGGTTTCTAGAAGTTACCGTTAGGGTTCAGAAAGATCGGACTAGTCCGTGGTGGTGACCGGACTAGTCCGGTGTGCTGTGTGAAGCAAACCCTAAGTGTCCAGGAATCTCGGACTAGTCCGGTTCAAGACGGACTTGTCCGATTTTGCTACTGGAAAGCTTCGGACTAGTCCGATTGTCATCGGACTTGTCCGGACACATGAAACCCTAAGTGTTTAGGATGACAAGTCCGCACTTGGAGGACTTGTCCGATTTAGATCAGGGTGTATATCGGACTAGTCCGTGTAAACACCAGACTTGTCCGAAGTGGATCAGAAAGTATATCGGACTAGTCCGGGTCACAACGGACTTGTCCGATTTTGTGAGACTTGTGCATTGTTTTGAGGACTAGTCTGCACTGGGGAGGACTAGTCCAAAGTGGAACAGAAAGATATCGGACTAGTCCGGTGATGATCGGACTTGTCCGATCTGGTGCATAATGGGATATCGGACTAGTCCGGTTGATATCGGAGTAGTCCGGTCCTGTATAGCTTTGTGCATTGTGTGTGTGTGATTAAATGAGATTGAGCTCTTGGGTGTGTTTCCTTAACACACTCCATGCATACTAAACTACTAATTTCTTCTCCTTGAGCTCAAATTCATTTTCCTTCTCAATTTCCCTCTTTTTGGTACTTTGCTCATTTTTCATCATTTTCCTGCATTCATCTCAACAAAAGGATTAGGATCCCAATTGCTTGTCATAAATCATCCAAAACCCACAAGGGAGTCCTAGATGCACTTTCAATCTCCCCCTTTTTGGTGATTGATGACAACCAATTGAGATTTCACAAAATGAGGTATAAAATGAGATTCTCATAAAGTATGCACATATGACTCAAAAATTCATCAAGCAACAAGATAATTATTCATATGTGCATTCTTTATGGTGGGATGCATACTAACAGCATGAATGCATTAAGAATGACAGAATTTGCATTGATCAACTAATATCAAGTAAATATGGCATTTCAGGGACAAAAATTCAGATTTCATCACACACTTGCAAATTATTTGAGCAATTCATAACAGGACCAAACATGATATGAAAATAGAGTTAAGAAAAAGCAATCACAATTAAAAAAAAGAGAGCTCTCTCCTCGCATCCTATGCAGCTAAAGCTAAGACTAGAGACTCCCCCTCAATCTCTCCCCCTTTGGCATCAAGACACCAAAAAGAGAGAGAGGAAGGTCCTAGGGCTTCACTCTTCGCTGTCAGTCCTCTCGTCGTCTTCATCGTCTTCCTCACTTTCCGCTTGACGAGGTTGAGAGGTAGGAGGAGGAGCGGAGCTGCTCGAGCCCCCAATGCCAAAATAGGCAAGCTCGGAGGGAGTCAAGGGGCTGAGCTCGGTGATGTCCGGATCAGAATCTTCAGAAAGTACTGGAGATCCAATTGGGTTGATCTCCAGCTTCTCACTCAGCTGCTTCACATTGGCTTTTATGTATCTCATGTTCTCCTTCCTCTTCTGATTTAGCTTGTGAAGCTTCACTTCAGTTTTCTTGCATGAGGAGAAAATTGCAGCCAAGTACTTGAAGATCCCACTGGCGGATCCTTTCTGAGGGGCTTCCCTGGAGGGGGGAGTAGCCCTAGCAGCTTCTTCTTGCCTTGCCGGTGCCTCGGGGCTTGAGGCCGGCGATGGAGCAGCCTGGACACTCACTGACTGAGGCTTCTGAGGCCTCAGTGGAGTGTGCTCCACATCCTTCACAAACTCGATTCCTGTGACTTTCTCAATCATGAACATCAAGTAAGGGGCATAGCCACAGGATCAGTTGGGGGTACTTGAGATATTGACCATATCATTCCAAATATAGTCTGCAACATCGAATTGCCTTTTCTTGCTAATGACCCTCATCAGGGTCCGGAGGTAGCCTTGCACACTCCCTGCATCCCCATACTTGGGGGCAATCGTCTTCCTGAGGACTCTGTTGAGGACCACAAAGAAAGGCTTCATATTCTTTGTGGAGGGAGGGACATACTTGGAGGTGGGCTCATACATGAACTTCATTCCATCCCTCTCAATGACCCCAATGTTGTGGATAATGAGTTGGTCATGTCCTTCAGAGTCAAGGTGCAGCAAGCGGGCAAACTCTTCCTGAGTAATAGAATACTTGGATCCATGAGTCATCCAAGTCACACTTTCTTCGTCTTCACTTGAGAAGTGGCACGTTGCATAGAATTGTGCAATCACTTCATCATTCCAATTATATCTGAAGGCAAACAGATCCTTCAGCCCATGTCTCTCTGCAGCTGCTATCACTTCATCAAAAGCTGCACATTTCCTCTTCTCAAGGTGAGCCCAGTCAATCCATTGACTGCGTACCACCGGGGTCTTCATCGGCAAATAGACCAGCTTGTAGAAATCAGCATGGAAATTTGACCAAAACCTGCCATCAGCTGCTTGCTTGGGCCTTGCATAGCAATCAACACTTCTCAACTTCATAGCCACATCGCTGCCCTTGCCATTGAATCTTTCCTCATTGGGGTCCCGGACCCCTTCTCTGGGAGTATGCAGCTTTAGGGGCCCAACAGGCCCTGTGGCAACCCCCTTGCCCTTCCCTTTAGCTTGGCGAAGGCCACTTGAAGGAGGAGCAGCCTTCGAGGCGGGCTTCTTGGCACACACCTTCCTCCGAACCTGGGGAGGTGAGGGAGCAGGCTCGGAGGGTCTCTCTTGGCGTTTCTTGCCAAGACCCGCCGAGGACCGAGGTGCCACCTCGTGGTCCAACTCGGCCTCGAAATCGGAGATTTTGTTGTCGGAGCTCGACATGATCTGAGAATGAGTGATCAAGAGAAAGGACAAGTTATACAAGGTATTGGTGAGGTAAGATGGCAATGGAATGCATTAGGGAATTAAAGAATTAGGTTTTGGTTCAGAAATAACGGACTTGTCCGGTGCACAGGCACGGACTAGTCCAGGGGACCGGACTTGTCCGTACCTGGACCGGACTAGTCCGGTGTTCATCCGCAAAAACCTAACAGACTGGACAAAAATTGATCCCTAAGGTAAAACTAGTCTAGCATACACATAGTACATCAACTAGACATGTAACTAGTGAAGAATGCTAGGCCAAACGATAAGCAATAGAGAAATTTGTGATTTCTTAGGGTTTTGAAGAGTATTTACCAAGAAATCAAAGGAAGCTTGAGATTTTGGGGGTTGGAGGCCGGACTTGTCCGCTAACTTCAATCCCCGAGTCTTCAAGCTTGATCTCCGCCCAAGATTGAGGCTTTTCGACGGAGGAATCAAGGATTCGCCTTGGGAGCTCGAGCGCAAGAGAGAGAAAGCTTGGGGGCGAGTGTGGGGTGAAGGGATTAGGGTTTAGTGGCGGCTAGGGTTATGGACACGAAAAATCGGACAAGTCCGGACATGACCGGACTAGTCCGAAGTCCTCCAGAGACCTAAGTCGGACTAGTCCGTGGTCTGTCGGACTAGTCCGGCCTAACCGGCACACTGCGGACTAGTCTGCAATGGCGGACTAGTCCGGGTAACCACGGACTTGTCCGTGGTCACCAGGAGAGAATTGCATAGCCCATTCATATATATTTGAAGGTCCAATAATTGAGAGTAGAGAGGCAAAACAATTCAAATAATCTTGATGAATTTGACCAGGAAGCAAACAACAATCATACTATGATAAAAAATTCATCAAGATCTAATAATTGACATAGTTTTTCGAGAGAAAAATGGGGAGGGTTAATTTTCACAATTCAATCAATATTTTGAAGCAATCATACAGGTATGCAACTTTTCAAGCCACACTCCGAGAATCAAGAATGTTTAGCTCATTTCGGAGTTCGCAAAAACGTTTTTCATCAAGTGGCTTGGTGAATATGTCGGCCAATTGTTTTTGGGTGTTGACATGAGAGATGGATATGTCTCCTTTCATGGAATGGTCTCTCAAGAAATGGTGTCTTATGTCAATGTGTTTAGTTCTAGAGTGCTCAACTGGATTGTGGGCTATTTTAATGGCACTCTCATTATCACAAAGAAGAGGAATACGGTTCATATTGTAACCGTAATCCCTTAGAGTTTGTCGCATCCAAAGGAGTTGTGCACAACAACTCCCGGCTGCAACATACTCCGCTTCGGCAGTGGATAATGCAATGGAATTCTGTTTCTTGGATGACCAAGAAACTAAGGATCTTCCTAGGAATTGGCAAGTGCCGGAAGTGCTTTTTCTATCAACTTTGCACCCGGCATAATCTGCATCGGAATACCCAATGAGATTGAATTTTGAGCCTTTTGGGTACCAAAGACCAAGATTGGGTGTATGAACTAAATATCTTAGGATTCTCTTTACGGCTGTCAAATGACATTCCTTAGGGTTGGCTTGAAATCTTGCACACAAACATACACTCAACATAATATCTGGCCTAGATGCACATAAGTAAAGTAAAGATCCAATCATGGAGCGATATACCTTTTGGTCGACGCTCGGTCCATCTTCATTGAGATCCAAGTGACCATTCGTTGCCATGGGAGTCTTTATGGGCTTTGCCTTGTCCATGCCAAACTTCTTGAGGATGTCCTGTGTGTACTTGGTTTGGCTTATGAATGTTCCTTCCCTTTGTTGCCTCACTTGGAATCCTAAGAAGTACTTCAATTCTCCCATCATTGACATTTCAAATCTGTCTGTCATAATTTTACTAAACTCTTCACAGAAAGATTGGTTAGTTGATCCAAAAATTATATCATCAACATAGATTTGGCAAATAAAAAGATCATTATCCAGATTTTTTGTGAATAGTGTATAATCTACTTTGCCAATTTGAAAGCCATTATCAATTAAAAAATCTCTAAGACACTCATACCAAGCTCTAGGAGCTTGTTTGAGGCCATAGAGAGCCTTACGCAGTTTATACACGTGGTGGGGGAACTCTTCGTCTTCAAATCCGGGTGGTTGCTCCACGTACACCTCTTCCTTGATCGGTCCGTTGAGGAAGGCGCTTTTCACGTCCATTTGATACAGCTTGAAATCATGGTGAGTAGCATATGCAAGTAATATTCTAATTGATTCAAGCCTAGCTACTGGAGCAAAGGTTTCATCGAAATCCAAACCTTCGACTTGTGAGTAACCTTTGGCCACAAGTCGTGCCTTGTTTCTTGTCACCACTCCGTGTTCGTCTTGCTTGTTGCGGAAGACCCACTTGGTGCCCACAATATTTGCATTGGGTCTTTCCACAAGTTCCCAAACCTCGTTTCTCTTGAAATTGTTCAACTCTTCTTGCATTGCCACCACCCAGTCTGGATCCTTCAATGCATCCTCAGTCCTGCGGGGTTCCAAAAAGGAGACAAACGAGTAATGTTCACAAAAATTTGCTATACGAGATCTAGTGGTTACTCCCTTTTGGATGTCGCCGATGATGTTGTCGATTGGATGATCCTTTTGAATGCATTGGTGTACACTTGGGTGTGGCACTTGGGGGGTCGTATGTTGGTGATCATCTTCTTCTCCCCCTGAGTTGTTGTCCTCGTTGATTTGTTGATCATGTTCATATTCCTGTGATTTGTCTTGTATCGAGGCTCCCCCTGAATTGTTGATCTCCTCTTGTGGTTCACTTTCCTCTTGTATTTGTGACGATGACTCTTGTGGTCGTACTTCGCCTAGAGCCATCCTCTTCAATGCTTGATAGGGAGCTTCCTCTTTTCCTAATTCACATTGATCAACTTGCTCTTTTTGGGAGCCATTAGTTTCATCAAACACTACGTCACGTGCCACTTCAACAAGTCCGGAGGCCTTGTTGAAAACACGATAGGCGTAAGTGTTCGAATCATAACCAAGCAAGAAACCTTCATCGGACTTCGAAGCGAACTTTGAAGTCCTGGGCTTCTTGTTCAAAATATAGCAAGGAGAACCGAAAACTCGAAAATATGAAATGTTCGGTTTGTTACCGGTGAGTAGCTCATAGGGAGTCTTCTTTAGTAGTCGATGAAGGTAGAGTCGATTTGTGGCATGGCAAGCGGTGTTGATTGCTTCTGCCCAAAATCGATCCGAAGTCTTGTATTCATCGAGCATTGTTCTTGCCATCTCTATGAGCGTTCGGTTCTTCCTTTCGGCAACTCCATTTTGTTGTGGAGAGTATGGTGCTGAGAATTCATGCTTGATTCCTTCCTCATCAAGGTATTCCTCCACTTGTATGTTCTTGAACTCCGTGCCGTTGTCGCTCCGAATACTCTTGATTGATAGTGAGAACTCGTTTTGCGCTCGCTTGAAGAATTTCTTGAGTGTTCCTTGTGTTTCTGACTTGTCATGCAAAAAGAACACCCAAGTGAACCGGGAAAAATCATCAATAATAACTAAACCGTATTTGTTACCGCCGATGCTTATGTAAGCAATTGGACCAAACAAGTCCATATGAAGTAGTTCGAGCGGTCTTGTCGTGGTCATGATGTTCTTCGCAGGATGTTGTGCTCCAACTTGCTTTCCTGCTTGGCACGCGCTACAAGGCCTGTCTTTCTCAAACACAACATCTTTCAAACCTCGGATGTGATCGCCCTTGAGGAGTTTTTGAAGGTTCCTCATACCAACATGTGCTAGCCGTCTATGCCACAGCCAACCCATGTTGCTTTTTGCAATCAAGCATGTGTCGAGTTCGGCTTTATCCTTGTTGAAGTCAACAAGGTAAAGCTTTCCCTTTAACATACCCTTGAATGCAACGGAACCATCACTTCTCCTTGAGACGGTCACACCCTCGTTAGTAAACAGGCAATTATAACCTTTGTCACATAACTGAGATATGGACAGCAGGTTATAATCTAAAGATTCAACGTGTAAAACATGCGAAAGAGTATGTTCAGAGGATATTGCTATTTTACCGGTACCGAGGACCCTTCCTTGACTGTTATCCCCAAAGTAGATGCCTTCGTTTGGGTCCTGGTTCACTTCATACTCCACAAACATCCTCCTTTCTCCGGTCATGTGGTTGGTGCATCCACTGTCTAGCACCCATTTGGATCCACCGGAGGAGTAGGCCTGCAAAAACAAATTACGCCTTGGTTTTAGGTACCCAAGCTTGCTTGGGTCCTTGGAGGTTAGTAACAATACATTTGGGCACCCACACATGGGATTTTGTGTTCCCATGGCGTGGCCCAGCATAATAAGCATACACTTTACCAACATTATTTTTCATTAATACATAAGAAGCATCAAAGGTTTTAAACAAGAGTTGCTGTTGATTATGGGTCGGACTAGTCTGTGTGACCGGACTTGTCCGGATGACCGGACTTGTCCGGACCACAACCGGACTAGTCCGGTTTTCATGGGAGTTCAGATTTTTAGTTTTCGAGTTACCAGGTTGTGAGGGTCCTCCCTTCACAAAGGTAATCCTTCCCTTGTTATTTTTATGATTTCCAGCTCTTTGCTTTCCATCATGAGAGTAACCAATGCCGTACTTGACATTTGGAGGTCTTTGGACCAAATATGCACTACGTGCATAGTTGATCCTCTCCTTGTCAAATATTACACATTGGGTAGGATTTTTGTCCTTTGTGGAGGTAGAATTTTCCTTCAACCTGGTGTTAATTTTATCACATTTGCAAATATGAGCGATATTAGTTGAAGTGGGTTGAGAAGGTAGGGTTGAAGAGGAGGAAGGTTCACTAAGCTTGAGTGACTCAACCTGCACTTCAAGGATCTTGTTGACCTTGATTAAGTCATCAAGTTGATCCTTGATTGCAACGTTTGAGTTGGTTAACTCCAAGCAAGTTTTCTTGCTTGAAGCTAGCTTAAGCTCTAGTGAGTGGTTTCTCTCCTTTTCAAGAGCTAGTAGATTGTCAAGTTCGACATGCTTCTCCTTTTGGGAGATAATCATGTCTTCTTTACGATCAATTAGCTCTTCCTTTTCAACAAGTTGGTTAAGTAAGAATTTCATTTTAGCAGCAGTTTTTCTATCTAAACCAATTAGCATATCTTCATTATCACTATCTAGATCATCATCACTCGAGTAAGAATGCAAGGAAGGAGTTTTGATGTTTACCTTGCGTTTACCTTCCTTAGCCATGAGGCAAGTTCCACTTGCTTTCTTTGCAACGAGCGTGGGGAAGAGTGTGGGTTTCTTGGACATGCTTTCAATGGCTATGCTAGCCATTTCTTCTTCATCGGACGATGAGGACTCATCGTTTGAGTCCCACTCCTTTCCGATGTGTGCTTGTTCAGCTTGTTTCTTCTTCTTGAAGAATTTCTTCGGTTGAGGCTTGGACTCTTTACTCTTCTTCTTGTTGTCCTCATATGGGCAATCAACTATAAAGTGATTGTACTCACCACAATTATAGCATGCCCGCCTCATCTTCGGCTTTGTCTTCTCCTTGTATTTTCCTTCACTCGATTTTGTTCCTTGTCTTTTCTTCATAATTCTTTTGAACTTCTTCATGAACAAAATCATATCTTCTTCGTCCAGCTCGCTGCTTTCATCATCGCTGTCCTCCTCAAGCTGTGCTTCTTTTGCTTCTTTGGATAGAGGCTTGAGTGAGGACTTTAAGGCAACTCCCTTCTTCTTGGCCGATGTGAGGTCGGCTATTTCTTTGACGTGCTTGGCTCGCTTCTCCATCATCTCAAAGTTGATGATTTTGCCAAGCAGTTCATCCGGAGTCATTTTCTTGTACCCGGGACTTTCTCGGATCATAGAGCATAGTGTGACGTTGCGAGGCATAAAGGCTCTAAGGATGAGCTTTACAACCTCGTGGTCATTCCACTTTTTGCTACCATATGATCGAACCTTGTTCACAAGAGTCTTCAGTCTGTTGTACATGTCCTGGGGAGACTCATCTTCCTCAATCGCGAACCTTCCCAGTTCGCCTTCAATCATCTCAATCTTTGCCTCCCGCACATGCCTGTCACCTTCATGTGCTGTCTGTAGTGTGTCCCAGATTTCTTTGGCAATCTCCAATCCGTCCACCTTTGTGAATTCATCTCTACTTAGAGATGAGGTGATAATGGCTGCGGCTTGGGCATTCCTGTGGATGGCTTGCTCTTGACTTGGTGTGAGTTCTTCATCATCATCAGGGATGTTTATTCCTGTGCACACAATATGCCATAAACTTGGGTTAAGGGAAATCAAGTGCATCTTCATATTTTGCCTCCACATGGAGTAATCACGCCCATCGAAGTGTGGGGCTTTTCCGAGAGGAATAGATAGATAATGACTGCTGTTAGAATTTAAACGGTCATAATTAAAAGGATATCGGGAGTAGTCGGTGTGACTACTCCCCTTCTTCTTTTCTTCAACTTTAGCTTTCCCTTTGGAAAGTGCTTTCTTTCGGAGCAGTGCTTTCAGCTCCAATGTCTCCTCATCATCATCATCGAAGTCTTGAATGGCTTCAAGATACTTTTCAAGCTTTTGGTGCTTGTCATTGTTCATTCCTTCCTGGTTGTTGATTTTCTGGACTTCCTTCATGTCCGACATGATCTCTTTGAGTGGTTGCACTCTTTCCTGAAGAACCTGCTCTGATACCAATTGAATGTAGGCCTAGAGGGGGGGTGAATAGGCCTTCTTGAATTTTCTCGGTTCCTGTAGAACTTCAACAACAAGGTCAAAACCAGATATATCGGACTAGTCCGGTAAAGTGCGGACTAGTCCGGATTTCACGGACTAGGTTGATCAAGTTAGGTCAATTTGATTGTTTCGTTGACGTTTGCAGCGGAAATATAAACTTCAATAACAGTTCAATGATTGTATGTCAAGTTCTATTGCAAGTATGATTCTTGTTCAACTATTTAACTTAAATTCAACAAGATGAATCAAACCCTAGATAATGTTGATCAACTAGAATGATGAACACAAACGAACAAGGCACAAGATTTATCCCGTGGTTCGGTTACCACGAAGGCAACCTACGTCCACGTTGAGGAGCCCACAAAAGGACCGGGTCTTCACCAACCCTTCCCTCGTCGGATCGCCACGAAGGCCAATCCTCTTCCACTAAACACACAGGGGTAAATCACCAAGTTGAAGGGGCGATCTCACAAGTTGAGAGCTCCCTTGATTACAAGTTTCAAGACCACCAATAACACACTTCGAAATATACAAATTGAGATGCAAGAGTGTGTTAGAGATTCAAACCAAGAGCTCAATCGTGTGCCAAGTGCCTCTCCAATGATCTACAAGTGATCTTCAATGGATTGATTGATTTTGCACTTAATTTCGTGGAGAGAGATGGTTTTTGAGTCTCGTGGGAGGTGTGACGGCGCTAGGGTTCGAGAGAGGGTGAAAGTGGGCCGTGCACCTCTATTTATATGGGGTTTCTAGAAGTTACCGTTAGGGTTCAGAAAGATCAGACTAGTCCGTGGTGGTGACCGGACTAGTCCGGTGTGCTGTGTGAAGCAAACCCTAAGTGTCCAGGAATCTCGGACTAGTCCGGTTCAAGACGGACTTGTCCGATTTCGCTACTGGAAAGCTTCGGACTAGTCCGATTGTCATTGGACTTGTCCGGACACATGAAACCCTAAGTGTTTAGGATGACAAGTCCGCACTTGGAGGACTTGTCCGATTTAGATCAGGGTGTATATCGGACTAGTCCGTGTAAACACCGGACTTGTCCGAAGTGGATCAGAAAGTATATCGGACTAGTCCGGGTCACAACGGACTTGTCTGATTTTGTGAGACTTGTGCATTGTTTTGAGGACTAGTCTGCACTGGGGAGGACTAGTCCGAAGTGGAACAGAAAGATATCGGACTAGTCCGGTGATGATCGGACTTGTCCGATCTGGTGCAGAATGGGATATCGGACTAGTCCGGCTGATATCGGACTAGTCCGGTCCTGTATAGCTTTGTGCATTGTGTGTGTGTGTGATTAAATGAGATTAAGCTCTTGGGTGTGTTTCCTTAACACACTCCATGCATACTAAACTACTAATTTCTTCTCCTTGAGCTCAAATTCATTTTCCTTCTCAATTTCCCTCTTTTTGGTACTTTGCTCATTTTTCATCATTTTCCTGCATTCATCTCAACAAAAGGATTAGGATCCCAATTGCTTGTCATAAATCATCCAAAACCCACAAGGGAGTCCTAGATGCACTTTCACAACGACGTATTGTTATGGTGCATAACTCAGCAGGAAGGTTGCGACTTGCTCGAGGAAATCGACAAAGGAGAGTGTGGGAATCACGCGGCTTCCCGCACGCTGGTTGGAAAAGCCTTCCGGCATGGTTTCTACTGGCCAACAGCACTACAAGATGCAGTCAAGCTGGTCAATAGGTGCAAGGTGTGCCAGTTCCACGCCAAGCAAATCCACACCCCAGCGCAGCCATTGCAGATGATCCCGCCCTCCTGGCCTTTCGCGGTTTGGGGGCTGGATATCCTGGGACCCTTTCCCAGGGCAATCGGAGGGTATAGGTTCCTCTATGTCGCCATAGATAAGTTCACCAAGTGGTCGGAAGCAGCCCCAGTGATCAATATCAAAAAGTAGTCCGCAGTCAAGTTCATCAAATCAATTGTCTGCAGGTTAGGTGTCCCGAACAGGATCATCACCGACAACGGGACCCAGTTAACCAGTGCAGCTTTCTAGGACTACTACAAATACCCCGGCATCCAAGTTTGTTATGCATCTATAGCTCATCCAAAGAGCAACGGACAAGTCTAAAGGTCCAACGCTGAGATCCTTAGGGGCCTCAAGACACACACAAATGACAGCTTGGATAAGCATGGTGCCAAATGGGTCGACGAACTCCCCCGTGCACTGTGGGCAGGCAGGACGTCACCCATTCATGCCATAGGAGAAACACCTTTCTTTCTGGTGTATGGGGCCATGGCTGTCCTCCCCCGAGAAATCGCTGTGGGCTCATTCAGGGTCCGAGCGTTCAATGAAGCCTCACAGGACCGGCTCCGACGAGAAGATGTTGACCTCATCGATGAATCAAGGTGGCACGCCACCATCCGAAATGCACGTTACTAAGAGGCGCTGAGGCGCTAGCAAGAGCGGTTCGTGCGGAGTAGAGAGCTCAATACAGGTGACCTGGTGCTGCGGCGCATACTCTCTCGAGAAGGGTCGCATAAACTTTCCCCCAGCTCGAGGGCCCCTTCCGAGTGATACAAGTATCCTGCCCCGGGTGTGTCCGCCTCGCCACGGAAGAAGGAGAGCCCCTCCCCAACCCATGGAACATAGAGCACCTCCGTAAGTTCTATCCCTAAGCTTAAAAGTAGGACATTGCAGGGTGTCATGGTGCCAAGGAACGACATGTAGGACAACCAAGCTCTTGGAGGGACATGTCTAGAGTGTTCAACCGTTTAGCTTGGTCCTGTACCCTAAGAATGAACACTCTACCTCCCTTGCCAACTGGAGTGGGCCGTTGCCTTATTGTAAAGCCAATTCACTCCTGGGAACACCAATGATAAGAAATTCACTGTCTTACCATATGCTTTCTCTTATGATCACTTACGTTACCTGTTAATTTTGTGATCAATCAAACTAAACTCGTCTTCCGTACATCATCTTCGTGGACTTGGTGAAATCTTTTCTGTATCGCCTCTAGTAGAGTCAGGCAACCCTGCTACAGGCGGATGTATTTGAGGTACCTGCAAGGTGCCTTGGAACCTCGTGGCTCCCCTCTTACTTGGGGCCCTATGGTGCCAAATGGTTCCCCGCGAAAGGTCAACGCCGAGCTAGAAGTCCAGAGCATGCAGCATGCTTAGCTTGGTCCTGTACCCTAAGCATGTGCACTTTGCCTCCCAATGCTACTGCTAAGTACCAGGTGCCAGGACGCTCACTCCCCGAATAAGACAGAAGCCGGACCATGAGCGCCAATGCACAGAATTACCCAAATCCCGTGTACCATCCCAAGACTATAAGACATGACTATACTTAAGGATAGGGAAAGATCACTAGAAATCAAAACAATATGCACCTCCGTTATGTGTGCAGGTGTTGATGGTTGTTATATACCAATTTTAGCCATCAATATAATTCAATTATGTGAAGGATTGATCATTTCTTGCACACATCACCTTTCTACTGACCTATTTCCACTTGTACTTGGAGAAATATGTGTATGCAGATATTTATACAGGAATTGAGGAAAAGTATGGGGAACAATCCTATAAAATATCATCCCAGCAGATCAGGCGACGACACGTGGCACCACATGGATCAAATGGCCTACAAACAGAAGTATCCGAGGCCATCCAACGGTGTAGCACCAATATCAATCAATGGGACCCACCTGGAAGCCACCTGGAGGAAGTACGGGCCATTTGGAGCCCTGACCAGGTCGGCCGAACCAGGGGGTCGGCCGACCCGGTCCTGGCGCCAAACGCGGTCAACTTCCACGTGTTGGCTCCTCCCGTCTCCCTGGAGTCAATGATGACTGATTCGCATGCTTTTCATGGCGAGAACCAACCTCAACACTAGTATAAATAGGACCCCATACCCCCCACTTCAAGACACACCACTTGGGCATCATTCTATTGTATACACTATCTTCCATAGTCCTTAGAGGAGTTAGGATGTAGAGAGTAGAGCCTCTAGTCCCCAAGTCCAAATTGGGAAAGGAGTAGAAGGAGTCTCTCTTCCCAATTCCACATTGGGAAAGGTATGTCTCATGTATTCCTTCTTGTATTTGTGACTTTGTGCTCAATAAATATATTATCTTTAGTCTTCTTTTATACGTATACTTGGACAAAGCGTTTCTTGTTTGATTGTGGAGTCCATGTAAGTGGAAGGTATAGTCTTTATGATTGTACTCTCATGATCACATCTTATGGTCATAAACACTATAGACCCCCACTATAGTCTATGTAGTTATGATATGATTATGTTAATATGAATAACTATGCTATGCAGTCAACATTGGTTCAACGATGATTTAGTTCATTGCCTTAGGATGGCTTGTGCTGCAGCTCTTAAGGTATTTGCTTAGTATGCTAGCATGGTTCTAGGGTATTTAAGTAGCGCTGGATGTCTCGTAGACCCACGGATTGAAGAGGTAGGCAGTAGGTGGTGACAGTCCTATATGTCCTTTGTAATCCTCCATGTTCGGTTATGCCACATGCTCTTGGCAGGAGTCGCCCTAGTATTGCTAGGGGTAAGCCCGTGCCGATATGTTGAATAGCATTGCATAGGAATTCATCATTGACATGACCATTAGTATTTACCTTAGGCTATTTATATGTATTAGGAGCATTGTAGGAGCAACTCTCTAACTCTTAATCCAATCTCCCTCTAGGACCAATTTACCCTTTAGAATAGATTGCCTAGATGTGTGTCACACTACCCCTATTATCAACTTACCCCCTGTCCGGATAATTGATTAGTATCCCATAGCTTGACCATAAGAGTAGTATATACTTTACTCCATTGCCTTCCTTTGGGATAAATACGATACCCTTGGGAATACTCATGGGTGAAATGCTACAACGGTATCTTCCGTGCGCTTGCAGATCTCATCTCTTTACCGAAGATGATCTGTGGTGTTAAGAAATACCAACAAGCATTTCTGGCGCCATTGTCGGGGATGATTTGTTAGTATATCTTAAGAGCCGTCAACAAGCATTTCTGGTGCCGTTGCCGGAGAAGGCAAAGGAAGTGAAGGATAGCTATCACTTGTGATTAAGCTATAGGTACTAATAGTTATTAGACATGATTACCCTTGTTTGTTTTCTCCTTTGTATGAAAACAGGGTAGTGTTGGCCAACCCATTGTATGGGATGGCCAACGAGGACGCAAGTGCTAAACTGCAAGATGATTCAAGGCGTACCTCAACAAATGTCCGCTAGGCAACACCATTGCCTTTTGTGGGAGAATTTCAATAGGAGCCAAAGTCATCCATACCTAAGCTTGGGGAAGGCTCCAAGAAGTTCTTCTTGGTTTGCCTCCACCATGGGGTGGATAGTTGGCTCTTCATCCAACACTCGTGTCATGGGTTGGCTCCACCAATCCATGACCACATTCATGCTGGAGCTGAAGGAGTCCTATTCTTATTCATCATGGATGAGAAGAAGGTCTCCACTCAAGGGGTGGATTGAAGAATGCTCGAGTTCCCATAGCTTGTCATGCACACCACTTCACAAGGTGGATATGCTAGTTATGGAACTACACCTCCCATTGAAGTGTCATGAATATCCAAGTCGTTGGAGATTTGTTTGGATAATCCAAGTCGTGGATATTCACATGATCTGTGAAAATCCATGTCATCACGGGACGCATGGGAATTATTTACCTAAGACCCATGAGAACCTTTTTCAAACAACAACTCCAATGGCTACCATTCACAAGGAGGTCAAGGGTGGAATTAACATCACCCTTGTATTCAAGGAGGCTATGGCTTTCCAAGGGATTTAAGTTCAACTAGCCTACCTTGAAGTATCTTGGCCAAGAAAAAATCAAGACAACATTCACATGAAGATCTTGGCCAAGGACAAGGACTTAAGGAGCATTCAAAGTCCAAGATATCCCACATTACTTGTTGGGATTCCGACACTTCGACCAAACCCATTCAACCTAGGGCAAGTGAAATTGTGGATGAAGCTCTTCTTGTTTGATTGTGGAGTACACATGTCATCATGCCCAAGTAAGCCTTTGATCCATGATCAAGGTATGGGTTGATTCAATGGAATATCAATATGGTCAGACTGGCACCCCTAAGAAGGAAAAAGCCTCACCATGCTCATGAAGGAATACATTAAAGAGGGAGAACCCATCGCTACAACAACATGTCTATATAAATACAATGGGGAGAGGCTAGGGCCACCATGTGGCCCACATGTCCAAATGACAGCCAAATGAGTTTTGCATGTCAAAACAGAAGAAATCGTCCACATATTCAACTCCGAGATTGGACAACAAATCATCGTGTTGAACAGAACGAAGGTAAGTCCTACTCACCGGACTTGAAAAATTCGGTGAGTCCAAGCCAATAGGTTAATTGGTAGTTATCTCATATTTGTTTTCCAAATTGCATGAACCGTTGCATTTGCATGTTTGAAATTCCACATTTGCATGTTGGAAAGTAAAATTTCCAACCATCATAAAACTAAAAATTTGAATTAGGGGAGAAATTTAATTGGATATGAACTACGTGCATGACCACTTGAATTTATCTTCCTAGTTCAAACAAAAAATATTTGCTTTGACCCTCATTGCATTTACAAGTTATTTAAGGCTGGGAAAGACAATTTGAAAATTGGGTTCAATTTGCTTTTGGCTAACGTAACCCATTTTCGAGTTGTTTTGTGTGTTCTTGATTAAAGTGCAGCTAGGTCAAAATTGTGAAGAGGTGGTATGGCAAGAAAGTGGAAGGTTTAATCAAGCTTAAGTCACCATTGGGAGGATTTGAGAACACTTCTCTCCTTCAAACTCATTTTTAGTTTCAGGAAGAGAAATGTTCAAGATGATGACCCAATGGAGGAGCCAGAACCAAATCCATTGCCAAATCCAATCTCAACTTGGCATTTGACATCAACCATCAAGCCTATGCCAAAAATCAATGTTGTGAGTTTCTCATACAAAGACCTTCGTCACCAACTGCTCTTCAAATGAGGTATGAGTTTATAATTTTTCATTGTTTGGTTTGCCATAGAATTGAATGTATTTTATTGCATTTGTGAGGAAGGTTGACACTTCCTCATCATTTAATTCTCATGCATCCTCACAAGAGTAAGTGTGGGTATTGACTTTTGGATCTCCAAAAGGAAATCCCACCTTACTTAGAAAAATCTAAAACAAGTACTTAGAATCCTTTAAGCATTGTTTTGTAGACTTAGTCATTTTTGTCTAGGTTTAGAAAATAAAACTCTTGGGCATGACTTAATTGGTGAATTGGCATATAGAAACTTGGGCATAGTGACAACCATAAATTTTAATTGAGCTTCATGCATAGATGGTGTCACTAGATTTCAAACTCCTAGGAATAAGTGATATCCTTGCTCTAAAATTGAATTGCATTTTTGGAGGAGTCACTAAATTTTAAATTCCTTGTGAAGTTCACGAGGATAAAATTGAGAATCTTGTTTGTCATGGTCTAAATGATAAAATTTTCTCTTAAAATCTAAGATGGTTAGAAACTTTAAAAGATGTAGGGATCCATATAGTATATTTCTATCACATGCATTGCTATGAGTAGGAGCTTTAAAAAATATGCAACATGAATTATCCATAAAGCTCCACTCTTATCAATGAATAACACATTGATCATGGATACACTTGACATTGGAACCAATGCATCTTTGATTTTGTTCTTCCCCATTTGTACAAATGAAAGTTCGGTTACCTAACCCGAACGTTCATTTGTACAAGTATCGGGAGCTAACCATCCCTCTCTATTCAAGAGAGGAATTTTGCGGGAGTAATATTACTATGCAGGCATTCAAGAAGCTGATTGTTGGGATCCCTAGAGGATCTCATTTCAACATCTCTTGGCCAAGGAGTAAATGAGTATGGTTGCTACCTATCGGAAATTATGCCCGAAGGTCAATCATAACTATACGAGGCTAGAGATTTGAAATGGGAACCCTCCATGAGCTACCAATGGGCTGCCAGGAATGGCTGAGAGCATTATGCTCTCAACTATTCTAAGCACTCATTCAAGCTCAAGGGATTTGTCACCATCATTGGGTACAAGTTATTCCTATGTGGCTAAGAGTTATGATGTACCATAACCAAGGAATGACAAGATCACACCCAATTTACATTGGGTGCAAGTTGTTCCTATGTGGCTAGAAGGAATGCCAAATCACACCCAACACATGGAGACCCTGATGTGCGGACGATCAACATCGAAAAACACTGTATTCAACCACACTTATGGTGTCCATGGGAGGTAACACAACAATCAACACTCAACCCTGCATTGTCAAAGCCACAACAAGGATAGGCCAGCTCATGGCCTACCTCCGTCGTTAGGGTTTCAACCCCTATCACAGACCTTCATCAATAATAAGCTTGGCGGAGGATCCCCATTTGAGGTAACTTGTATCACACCCACTGCATTTTTATTTCAAATCATCCATTGCATATTTACTTTCCATTCATCCACCATCCACCATGCATCTAAAAAAACATTAAAATAGGAACTTAGATTTGCTTTGCTTATCAAATAAAGATGTGTGGTAAGAATGATTTAGAAATCACATAGATGAAATGATGAATAGTTGCTCTGTTTTATTTTTCCTAAGTCTCTAGTTTACAACTTGCTACTCTCCGAATATTGCTTAAATTGGCTAAACTTAACTTTGCCTTGATTTAGAAATTGTGGGAAGCAAAAGATTAATCTACTTCTAGGTTGTTGGGAGATTTGAATTAGTAATAGGGCTGATATTCCTATTTTGAAAGTGAAACTTAGATTTCCGGAGAAATTCTATCAAGATTTAAGTTTCCCTCATTTGATTAGAAATACCTACCAAAGCCATATGATATTCATACATAGACAACACCTTATGCATATGCTATTTGCTTTCACATTGAGCCTAGTCAAACTAGTATAGATCTATGTGAGAAATCATTTAATTCTTTTTGAATTCAAGACTTCACTTGCACATGCTATACTTCTACACTAGAAGGAAGCAAAATTCCATCATATCCACCATTCCACAATAAAAAGAGAAACTCCATTCTATTCATAGTTAGCACTCTCTTCAAGTTATTGCATAAAAAGGAGTAGAAGACATGGCTACAAGAAAAAGAGAAAGAAAATGCATGCTTATATCATAAGCATGAGAAAAAAAAAGAAAAAGAAGAAATAATATGCTTACTCCATAAGCATAAAAAAGGGTAGCCATGTTTCATCCCTGCAATAAAGAGAGTCCACATCAAAAGGAGTCATCTCAATGTTTCCACATCCACCTCCATTCCATCACACATGCACAAGTCTTGATTCAAAAGTTTTAAATTGATTTCTCCTAAGGCTTGCTCTTTTGACTTAGCAATATTATGTGTTGCAAATATGCCTACTTACTTTCCCTACCAAGCTCCACGTACAAGCCATATTCAAAGAGTAGGAATAGTATAGGCATAATACCTTGGTGAGGACATATTTCCACTATACACAAAGGAGTGATTGAGAGAATCAATTGAGGTACTTGTAATCTAATTTGAATCTCTCTGGAATTTAAGTGGAACTTGATATCTAGGCTATGCTTGCTCCATTTGCTGTTCTATCTTTCAATTACCCATGAATAGGAGAAGGCATAACTCCCATAATGACTTAAGAAGGGTGAAGTACCATAGTCACTTTTTGCAATACTAGGTAGAGTATTTTGTTGTGCACTTGGTACTTTCGAAAGGTAGAACATTGTAGCAACTCCTGATCATCAACCTAAAGTCTTGACTTTGCTCGGGACAAGCAAAGAATAAGCTTGGGGGAGTTTGTTGGCGGCTGTTATATACCAATTTTAGCCGTCAATATAACTAAATTATGTGAAGGATTGATCATTTCTTGCACACATCACCTTTCTACTTGACCTATTTCCACTTGTACTTGGAGAAATATGTGTATGCAGATATTTATACAGGAATTGAGGAAAAGTATGGGGAGCAATCCTAAAATATCATCCCAGCCAATCAGGCGACGACACGTGGCACCACATGGACCAAATGGCCCACAAACAAAAGTATCTGAGGCCATCCAATGGTGTAGCACCAATATCAGCCAATGGGACCCACCTGGCAGCCACCTGGAGGAAGTACGAGCCGTTTGGAGCCCTGACCAGGTCAGCCGAACCAGGGGGTCGACCGACCTAGTCCTGGCGCCAAACGCGGTCAACTTCCACGTGTTGGCTCCTCCCGGCTCCCTGGAGTCAATGACGACTGATTTGCGCGCTTTTCATGGCAGGAACCGACCTCAACACTAGTATAAATAGGACCCCATACCCCCACTTCAACACACACCACTTGGGCATCATTCTATTGTATACACTATCTTCCATAGTCCTTAGAGGAGTTAGGATGTAGAAAGGAGAGCCTCTAGTCCCAAGTACAAATTGGGAAAGGAGTAGAAGGAGTCTCTCTTCCCAATTCCACATTGGGAAAGGTATGTCTCATGTATTCTTTCTTGTATTTGTGACTTTGTGCTCAATAAAGATATTATCTTTAGTCTTCTTTTATACGTATACTTGGACAAAGTGTTTCTTGTTTGATTGTGGATTCCATGTAAGTGGAAGGTATAGTCTTTATGATTGTACTCTCATGATCACCTCTTATGATCATAAACACTATAGACCCCCACTATAGTCTATGTAGTTATGATATGATTATATTAATATGAATAACTATGCTATGCAATCAACATTAGTTCAACGATGATTTAGTTCATTGCCTTAGGATGGCTTGTGCTGCAGCTCCTAAGGTATTTGCTTAGTATGCTAGGATGTTGCTAGGGTATTTAAGTAGCGTTGGATGTCTCGTAGACCCACAGATTATAGAGGTAGGCAGTAGGTGGTGACAACCCTATCTATCCTTTGTAATCCTCCACGTTCGGCTATGCCACAGACTCTTGGCGGGAGTCGCCCTAGTATTGCTAGGGGTAAGCCCGTGCCCGATATGTTGAATAGCATTGCATAGGAATTCATCATTGACATGCCCATTAATATCTACCTTAGGCTATGTATATGTATTAGGAGCATTGTAGGAGCAACTCTCTAACTCTTAATCCAATCTCCCTTTAGGACCCATTTACCCTTTAGAATAGATTGCCTAGGTGTGTGTCACACTACCCCTATTATCAACTTACCCCCTGTCCGGGTAATTGATTAGTATCCCATAGCTTGACCATAAGAGTAGTATATACTTTACTCCATTGCCTTTCTTTGGATAAATACGATACCCTTGGGAATACTCATGGGTGAAATGCTACAACGGTATCTTCCGTGCACTTGCGAATCTCATCTCTTTACCGAAGATGATCTGTGGTGTTAAGAAATACCAACAAGCATTTCTGGCGCCGTTGCCGAGGTTGATTTGTTAGTATATCTTAAGAGCCGTCAACAACAGGACATACGATGAAGGGTGGAATGGAGCATCACGCTCCGGCACCTCCCAAGGGGCCTGCCGTTGACGTCCCAGAACGTCAGCGACAGCACCAAGCGCAAATAAGTGAGTAAACTCTCCTGCCCCACACTTTTTGATAACAGGTTTCTCTTGCGATAGCCTGTACACCAGGGGCCGCCGTCGACGACTTCATGATGATGGTGGACAACGCCGGAGCATCTAGCTCCAGCACCTCCCAGGGGGCCCACCGTCGACGTTTCTACGCAGATGGTGGGCGATGCCGGAGCATCCAGCTCCGACACCTCCCTGGGGGCTTGCCCTCGATGTTTCTACGAAGATGGTGGACGATGTCGGAGCATCCAGCTCCAGCACCTCCCAGGGGGCCTGCCGTCGACGTACCTACAAAGATGGTGGGCGACGTTGGAGCATCCAGCTCTGGCACCTCCCAAGGGGCCTGCCGTTAACATCCTAGAACATCAGCTACAACACCAAGCGCAAATAAGTGAGTAAACTCTCCTGCCCCGCACTTGTTGCTAACAGGTTTCTCTTGCAATATCCTGTACACGAGGGGCCTGCCGTCGACGACTTCACGACGATAGTGGACGACGCCAGAGCATCCAACTCTGGCGCCTCTGTGGGGGCCCGCCGTCGACGTTTCTACGAAGATGGTGGGCAACGCTGGAGCATCCAACTCCGGCACCTCCTAGGGGGGGGGGCGCCGTCGACGTTTCTACGAAGATAGTGGGCAACGCCGGAGCATCCAGCTCCGGCACCTCCCTGGGGGCCTGCCGTCGACATACATACGAAGATGGTGGGCGACACCATAGCATCCAGCTCTGGCACCTCCCAGGGGGCCCACCATCGATGTACCTCCGAAGATGGTGGGCGACGCCGAAGCATCCAGCTCCATCACCTCCCAAGGGGCCTGCCGTCGACGCCCCAGAATGTCAGCGACAGCACCAAACGCAAATAAGTGAATAAACTCCCCTGCCCCACACTTGTTGCTAACGGGTTTCTCTTGTGATGCCTGTATACCAGGGGCCTGCCGTCGATAACTTCATGACGATGGTGGACGACGCCAGAGCATCCAGCTTTGGAACCTCCTAGGGGGGCCACCGTAGATGTTTCTACTCAGATCGTGGGCGATGCCGAAGCATCCAGCTACGGCACCTCCTTGGGGGCCGCCGTCAACGTTTCTACGGAGGTGGTGGACGACGCTGAAGCATCTAGCTCTGGCACCTCCTCGGGGGGGGGGGGGGGGGGGGGGCGTGATCAACGTTTCTATGAAGATAGTGGGCAACGCCGGAGCATCCAGCTCCGGCACCTCCCAGGGGGCCTGCCGTCGATGTCCCAGAACATCAGTGACAGCACCAAGCGCGAATAAGTGAGTAAACTCTCCTGCCCTGCACTTCTTGCTAACAGGTTTCTCTTGTGATAGCCTGTACACCAGGGGCCTGCCGTCGACGACTTCACGACGATGGTGGATGACGCCGGAGCATCCAGCTCTGGTGCCTCCCAGGGGGGCCGCCATTGACGTTTCTACGCAGATGGTGGGTGACGCTAGAGCATCCAGCTCTGGCACCTCCCAGGGGGCCCGCCGTCGACGTACATACAAAGATGGTGGGCGACACCGGAGCATCCAGCTCCGACACCTCATAGGGGGCCCGCCGTCGACGTACCTACGAAGATGGTGGATGACGCCGGAGCATCCAACTCCGGCACCTTCGAAGGGGCCTACCGTCAACGTCCCAGAATGTCAGCGACAACACCAAGCGCGAATAAGTTAGTAAACTCTCCTGCCCCGCACTTGTTGCTAACAGGTTTCTCTTGCGATAGCCTGTACACCAGCGCCTACCGGCGATGACTTCACAACGATGGTGGATGATACCAGAGCATCCAGCTCCGGCACCTCCCAGGGGGCCCACTGTCGACGTTTATACGAAGATGGTGGATGATGTCGGAGCATCTAGCTCCGGCACCTCCCTTGGGGCCTGCCGTCGACGAGTTCACAACGATGGTGGACAACACCAGAGCATCCAACTCCGACACCTCACAGGGGGCCCGTCGGCAATGACAGCACTCAGGAAAATCCCAACGTTCCCGAAAGGGGCACACTAAGACCAGTCACTCATGCTCCCCCAGTCCGTTGGGGGCCTGTCGAAGACACCCTGCGTTCAAGTGGCAGGCGTACCCAATAATCTGGCCACACCTACCAGGGGCCTCTCAGGGGGGGTTCCGTAGGCAGGGCGTCATCTAGCGACAAATCGGCCGTGTCAACTGTGCAGGCGTTGGTCCCTAAAAGGCTAACGGCATCAACAAAGGCTCTTCAAGACCTTACACAAGAGAAGGAATTGGGGCAAATTTTTGAAGCACGCAACAAAGCCAACAAGAAAAGAAACATAAATTCATGACCATTTATTTACACAAAGGGATCATCCCCAGATACAAAAACATGGCGCCTACGTGCCACCGGCCTCAGCCACGCTGGAACAAAGAAGCCACCTTCTTAGCAAGGCCTTGGACTTCGGCCCTAGCCTCAGCCTCCCGCTCATCAAAGGGACCTTTCTCCACCGGCTCCAGCGGGATCTACGTGTACCAGTTTCGAACGCACACCAGAACGTGGTAGGCCACCAGCTCAACCAGCTCCTTTCCTTCGGCCTCCAGCCGCCTTGCAAGGACGGTATTCACCGACCCCAATGACGAACAGAGGGACTCCAGGGCAGGAAGAAGCTGGGCCACTCCCTGAGATGGCTTCCCACGCCCACGGGACCAAGGCCGAGGGGTTCCAGCACTGCCCCAGCATGGGCTAGGAAATCCCAGACCCCTTGGGCCTCGGCCGTACAGGAGGCCTGAAGGCTCTTCGCCTCTCTCTGTGCAGTCACCTCCCAGTCAGAAAGCTCCCAAGCACAACGCTCCAAGTCACCCTCTCGGCGCTGAATGGCCAACTCCAAGTCCTGCAATGCCGGTGTTTCTCCTCCAGGCTCCGGGAGACCCCCTCCTCCTTCGCCGCCAAGCCCTGTTCCGCATCAGCAATGACAACCTCGCGAAGGACCAAATCCATACGCTAATCCTCGCACAGTTTCAGGCGGGCGTCGACAGCAGCATGGGCCTTCAAAGCCTTCACCTGAAGCTCTTTGTTCTTGGCGTCAACCAGCTTCACCAAGCGTCGCTCCTCCGCAAGCCGATCCCACTCTCGGGCGAAAGTAGCCTGCGTCTGGCGCAATATGGACTGAGCCACGACAATAGCGTCGACGAGAGGGATTGGCTCGACTGTTGCCACCAACGGTTGTCCCCATGTCCCTCCTACTGACACCGCAGTAGACATAAGCTCTCAGGGACCAGAAGCTTCGCAGGGACCGAGAACTGCCGTGCCGCAGCCCAGCGCTGAAGTCCCCTCCTGCACTACAGGGGTATCGCCGACAGTTGGTGGCGGGTCGCCGCGCTTCGCATCAATGACGTTAGATGCCGACGCCGCTTGAACGGTCAGCGAGTCAGCCCCACCAAGGGAGGCAGCCACAACCAAGGTAGCCCCCTCCGCGTCGGGCACCTTCTCGCCCGGCACCTCCTCGCCTGGCACCTCGCGTCGGACACCTCCTCGCCCGGCACCTCTGCGCCGGGCACCTCCTCGCCGAGCACCACCTCGCCTGGCACGGCCAGGCTCAGGACCACCTTAGCCTCACCTTCCTCAATGGACGGGGGTGCAGGGCCATCAGCGAAACCTAAGGCCAACGCACCTTCGGCTGTAGGAGGCAATGCGGCAGACCTCGTTCCGGTACTGGGAAGGGCGGGGGCTATCAGGCCTACCCCTGTAAGCGCCAGGGGCGCCAAGTTGGCTGATGAATCCCTAAGAAACCAAGAGAAAGCTTCATAAGGACAAAAAAAGGAAGGAGAGAAATAGCAGAGGGAAGAAGCGGTGACTTACCGGCGAGTCGGGCCACTCCAATGACCCTGGCCTCCCGCCCCGCGCATTAGATCAAGGTCGCTGGAACATGACGACAAGGCCGGTGCCGCCGTCGCTGGTACCGACTCCCAGTCAACCCGTGCTGGCGTCAGCTCAGGCCCCTCAGCACCCCCTCCAGAACCAGGGCCACTGCTGGAGTCAGAGGCTAAATCTATGACAGAAGCTTCGGCCCCGCCAGTTCCCTCATTATGGGAGATGGGAGTACCGTCCCCTCGAAATAGCTTCTGCTTCTTCGACATAGAAGTAGCAGAGCCCGCGACCAACGTGCGGGAGCACTTTCTCGGCTTCAGAGCTGGTGCCGGCTGGCTGACCTCTGCCCTGCTGGAAGTAGTTGAGGGCTCTGCCTCCCCCCTTGCCGAAGGACACGAGTAAGACCCCGACCCTGGGTGCGCAGCTTCACAGCACCACCTTAGGACTGCAGAGGCGCCGACCGTGTCTTCAGGATGCAGGCGGGCGAGGCCGAACATGTTGACCTCGACATTGAGCTCCGCAGTTCAGCCCCCACGTCGGTGGTCATGTGGAGCGGCTGGCAGTCATTCGGAATGGTGACATGCTCATCATCAACAACGTCGGAGGTCATTGTTTTCAGCATCTCCTCCAGCATCCTGAGAGTTGGGGTGTCCGGACCCAACCGACATTCGTCATACTCGCCGTTGTAGACCCAGGCAAAATACAAACGCCACTAGAGAGGGGCGGTACGACAGAGCAAGAAGTTTGCCAACACCATCATCGAGGTCAAGCCCTTGCTAGCCAAAAACTGGATCCTCCTCAGTGCGGGCCTATATTCCTCTGGCAATCCGTGGGATGCATCCCATGTGGTATGGTCGGAGCCTGGACCGCTGGAGGGCATCTTCAGCGAGGGATGAGGGTCTGTCCTCACAATTGCCTAGTCTTCCCTCTAGTCGCTCCATTTGCCCCCTTTGAATGAGGCGATGTAACCCCAGGAGGTATTGTCCCGGTGGCGGAAGTAGTAGGCCCCCACTTGAGTCGTCGTGCTCCTTCCATTCGTCTTCATCACAAAGAAATGCCGGAACAACTCCACCGTGGGCGGACAGCCCACGAACGCCTCGCATAGGTGGACGAACACAACCACCAAGGCGATGGAGTTCGGCAACAGATGGTGAAGTTGCATCCCATACTCCCCCAGCACTGCAAGAAAGAACCTTGACAACGGGAGTGCGAGCCTAGCAGTGGCGTAGGCGACGAAGAGAACAATCTCGTGTTCAAGCAGACCCCGAAGATGAGGAGATCCGCAGCAGATCATCCATCCGCACTCTGGAGCTGCCCAACCAAGGAGCCGCCTCATCGACACCAGCTCTTTGGGCAATCGAAAGCGGGAAGGAGGTAGCAGGGAAGCCATTGTGTCGGGCTAAGGTGAGAGCCTTGGCAAAAGGGGTGAAGGAGGTTCGGGTGCTCGAGGAAGAAGGCGACAACTCGGGTTGCGGATTTTGGGTAAGAAAGGAACTGTTCCCTCTTAACGGAGGTTTCCCCCCTTTATCATCCCCACGCCGCCTGAGTACTCCGAGTTAATGATCAGACCGCACCACTCAGCACACCGCACCCATGACAACGGGTCCTATGTCCCCGCTCAGATGCACTTGCCCAGTCAGTCAGCTGCTTGGGGAAGCCGCTGATGCAGCTCCCACAATCACGACGTGAGCAAAAGTGCTATAAGATGCATCGGAGACCGCCACAATTAAAGGCGCCGCAGAGGACAAAGATATTACAGCAAGCAAAGATCCCTTCGCCGTAGCCACTCAAACCGGAAGAGGACGCGTGGTGATGACTAGTAGAAGTGCCCACCGCTTCAACTATCCAAGACAGAATTCAAAGCCCAGTGCGGGAAAACAGGGAAAGGGCTCCACATTTGGGCTCCCCATGTTGCCCCAAGGTGGATCCAGGAGCCACTGTTGGTACCCTGTAGACCGAGTACCCTCGCACATAGGATGAAGACACCGGGGCATGTCTGGTAGTGCCACGTGTCTAGAAGTTGTCGAGACCTCAGCCTCCCGCAAGATCCAGCCCCAGTGCTGCCACATGGGGCACGAAGGATGGGATAAAGACCCTCAAGGGAGACGACCTCCCAAGGCGCCACGTGTTGAGGGGAGACCTCGCACAACCTTGGCAGAGAAGCTCCAGAGCTGCCACGTAGCCTGGAGCGCCGGACCAAGCACCCTCACTCTGAAGAGAGAGAGAGAGCGGAACTGCCACATGCCCTGGGGAGCCCCGGAGCTGCCACGTGCCATGAAGGAACAGGGCTAGCCTCCCTGGCGAGGACCTGCCCCGATGCTGCCACGTGTCTCGCAACATCCCCCAGACGGTAAGGTGCGGGAGTTTAAAGCTGGAGCGCTCCACTCAGACAGACATTGAAGGTCCCCACCCACCTCCGACACACGACGCGGAGCACGCCACTGGTCAGAGGCCGCTATGACTAATCGCATCACAGTGAAGTCACTGCAGGCCTATCCCACTTGGCCAAATGGGTAGCTTGCGGCAACAAGAAAGGCTGACGGGACACCATCTGCCACTGTCAGCAACGACACATGGGCTACTGACAAGGAAGGCGGCAAGACGGCGAGTCTCCACTGCCACTCTCAGAGAAGCTTATGCGGGAAGCCTGAATGTCACCTAGAGGGGGGGGGGTGAATAGGCCTTTTTGAAATTTGTCGGAACCTGCAACACTTAACAACCTGTTCCAAACTAGAGATATCGGACTAGTCCGGTAAAGTGCGAACTAGTTCGGTGTGTACGGACTAGGTTGATCAAGTTTGATTCTAGGGTGTAGCAGCGGAAATATACTTGTAATTTATGTGTTGCAAGATTATGTACTAGGGTATATCACAAGTCAATCTTAAATTTGATATTTCAATGTAACGTGAGCAAAATTAATTGAAACCCTAGATTGATATAATGTAAAGAATGATGAACACAAAACAAGAGCACAAGAGATTTATCCCGTGGTTCGGTTCCCACAGAGGCAACCTACATCCACGTTGAGGAGTCCACAAAAGGACCAGGTCTTCTCCAACCCTACCCTCGTCGGATCGCCACGAAGGCCAATCCTCTTCCACTTATCACAAAGGGGTGAATAACCGAATTCAAAGGGGCCTTCTCACACGTTGAGTGCTCCCTTAGATTACAACACGAAATACCACCAAGAACACACCCAAAAGATTACAATGAAATCACAGGAGTGTGTTAGAGAATCAAACCAAGAGCTCAATGAGTGTTGAACGTGTATCTCCAATGATCTAGAGTGTATCCTCCAAGGATTTATCTTTGTTGCACTTAATTTCGTGGAGAGATGTGTTTTGGAGGATCTTGGGAGGTGTGACGGCGCTAGGGTTCGAGAGTGTTAAAGTTGGGCCGTGCAACTCTATTTATATGGTGATTCTAAAAGTGACTGTTAGGGTTTAGAACGATCGGACTAGTCCGGTGTGGTTTGTGTAGCAAACCCTAAGTGTCCCGAAATATCGGACTAGTCCGGCCAGGCGCGGACTTGTCCAATTTCGCTTCTGGAAATCTTCGGACTAGTCCGATAGTCATCGGACTTGTCCGGACATGTGAAACCCTAAGTGGTTATGGGTACAAGTCCGCACTTGGAGGACTTGTACGATTTAGGTCAGAGAGTTTTTTGGACTAGTCCGTGCTAATATTGGACTTGTCCGATTTAGATCAGAATGAATATCAGACTAGTCCGGTGGCGATCGGACTTGTCCAATTTTGTGTGACTTGTGAAGTGTTTTGAGGACTAGTCTGCACTGGGAAGGACTAGTCCAATTCTAGTCAGAGAGATATCGGACTAGTCCGATGGATATCAGACTTGTCCAATTTTGTGCAGAGAGGATATCGGACTAGTCCGGTGACATTCGAACTAGTCCGGTCCTGTGTAACTTTGTGCAATGTGTTTACTTAATTGTGATTGAGCTCTTGGGGTGTATTTCCTTAACACACTCCATACACAATGATCTACTATTCTTCTTCCTTGAGCTCATTTCCACTTTGCTCCTCATTCTCCCTTCTTTTTGGCACTTTGCTTATTTTGCTGTTAAAACCTGTGCTCATCTCAACAAAGAGGTTAGGATCTCATTTGCTTGTCATAAATCATCCAAAACCCACAAGGGATTCCTAGATGCACTTTCAATCTCCCCCTTTTTGGTGATTGATGACAACCAATTGAGATTTCACAAAATATGATAAAAATTGAGATTTTCATAAAGTATGCACATATGAGTCTAAAATACATCAAGCAGTGAAAACATAATCCATATGTGCATTCTTTATGGTGGGATGCATGACTAAGTATATTGAAACAATGAGAACGACATAATTGAAATTAATCAACCACAACAAAGCATATATGTCATTCTAGGAGCAAAATCATATAACTCAACAATTACTTCTCAAAAGATCATAACATTGCATCACATAACCATAATTAACTTAAGAACATAGTTAAAGCTTTACAACCCAAAAAATAGTCAAAAAGGATAAAAGAGAGCTCTCTCCTCGCATCCTGCAGCTAAGGCTAATACTCCCCCTCAATCTCTCCCCCTTTGGCATCAATACACCAAAAAGAAGGAGAGGAGGGTCCTAAGGTCTTCTCTCTTCGCCGTCAGCCCTCTCATCGTCGTCTTCGTCATCTTCATCTTCAGCCTGATGAGTAGGAGGAGGAGGTGCAGAGCCACTCGAGCCCCCAATGCCAAAGTAGGCAAGCTCAGAGGGGGTCAAGGGCCCGAGCTCGGTGAAGTCTGAGTCTGAATCTTCAGAGATTACTGGAGGCCCAATGGGTTCGATCTCCTGTTTCTGGCAAATTTGCTTCACATTTGCCTTCACATACTTCATATCTTCCTTTCTTCTCTTGTTGAGCTTATGGGCCTTCACTTCGGCCTTTTTGCAGGAAGCGAAGATGGCAGCCAGGTATTTGAAGATCCCACTGGCTGATCCCCTTTGAGGAGCTGTCCTACTCGCAGGGGCAACTCTTGCATCTTCTGTCCTTCTTGCCGATGCCTCAGGACTAGAGGCCGGCGAGGGAGCAGCCTGGACACTTGGCTTCTGAGGCATCTGAGGCCTCAAGTGTAGGTGCTCCACATCCTTGACGAATTCAATCCCGATGACCTTCTCGATCACAAACATTAGATATGGGGCATACCCACAAGACCTGTTGGTTGTGCAAGATATGTTGACCATGTCATTC
This sequence comes from Tuctoria greenei, assembly GCA_036927565.1. Taxonomy (NCBI): domain Eukaryota; kingdom Viridiplantae; phylum Streptophyta; class Magnoliopsida; order Poales; family Poaceae; genus Tuctoria; species Tuctoria greenei. The sequence goes on along the minus strand of JAYESD010000009.1, from coordinate 20,487,565 downwards.
CAGATGTAGTCCGCAACATCAAACTGACGGTCCTTGCTTATCACTCTCATCAATGTCCGGAGATAACCCTGCACACTCCCGACATAAGCAATAGTCTTCCTCAAGACTCTGTTCAGAACCACAAAGAAAGGCTTCATGTTCTTTGTGGAGGGAGGGACGAACTTTGAGTTTGGATCATATAGGAACTTCATCCTATCCCTCTCAATGACACCTATGTTGTGGATGATCAAGCAGTCAGATCTTGAGGTGTCAAGGTGAAGCAGGCTAGCAAAATCTTCTTGAGTTATACTGTACTTGGATCTGTGAGTCATCCAAGTAACACTTTCCTCATCTTCACTTGAGAAATGGCATGTTGCAAAGAATTGTGCAATGACCTCATCATTCCAGTTGTTCCTGAAGGCAAAGAGATCCTTCAGGCCATGCCTCTCAATGGCTTTCAACACTTCAGTGAACGGGGAGCAGCCCTTCTTCTCAAAATGTGCCCAATAAATCCATTGAATGCACACAACCGGTGTCTCCATTGGGAGAACAGATTTGTAGAAATCTGCATGGAAGTTGCACTAAAATCTTCCATCGGCAGCTTGCTTCGGTTGTCCATACCAATCAATGCTTCTGAACTTTGCTGCCGATTCACTACCTTTCCCGTTGAACTTCTCTTCAGTGGGGTTCCGGACCCCTTCCCTCGGAGCATGGAGCTTCAATGGGCCAACTGGACCCGTCGCTATCCCTTTGCCCTTGCCTTTGGCTAGGCGGGCACTTGCCGAGCTAGGGCCACCACCGGTGGTAGCCCTAGAAGCAGGCACCTTGGAGGTCAGCTTCTTCGCTAGCACTTTCCTCCGAGCCTGTGGAGGAGACAGAGCTGGCTCGGAAGGTCTCTCTTGGCGCTTCTTTCCAAGACTCGTCGAGGTCCGAGGTGCCACCTCGTGGTCCATCTCGGCCTCAAAGTCGGAAACTTCATTGTTCGAGCTCGACATGACCTGAGAATTAGTGGCATGAATGAGAATGAATGGTACAAGGCATAGGTGTGAAAGTATAGCAAGGAATTGCATTGAGGAATTGAAAAGTTAGGTTTTGAGTTCAGAAAAACCGGACTTGTCCGGTGTACAGGCACGGACTAGTCCGGGGGACCGGACTTGTCCGTGCATGGACCGGACCAGTCCGATATTCATCCTCAAAAACCTAAGAGACTGGACAAATGTTGATTCCTAATGCACAACAAGCATAGCATAAACGTAATACATCAAGGGGGCATGTATATAGTGAAATATGCTAGGCTATTTGATCAACAATGAAGAAATTCGGAATTTCTAGGGTTTGAGTGAAAATTACCGAAGAAATCGACTGGAACTTGGAGATGAGGGTGTTGAAGGTCGGAATTGTCCGAGAACTTCAATCCCGATGCGAGGACGATCAAATTCCACCCAAACTTGCGAAGTTCCAATGGAGAAATCAAGGAATCGCCTTGGGAGCTCGAGTGGAAGAGAGAGAGAACGCGTGAGGCAAGAGTGGAGGTGAATAAATTAGGGTTTGGCGGCGAATAGGGTTAAGGACACGAAAAATCAGACAAGTCCGGAGATGACCGGACTAGTCTGAACTTTTCTAGAGGACTATATCGGACTGGTCCGTTATCTACCGGACTAGTCCGGCCTAATCTGCATGGGCGGACTAGTCCGGGTAACCACGGACTAGTCCGTGGTCACCAGGCAAGAATTGCTTAGTCCATTCATATATATTTGAAGGTACATATTTAGAAAATAGGGAGGCAAATCAAATCAAATAATCTTGATGAATATGATCAGTAAGCATACAATAGTCAAACAATGATCATAATTCACCAAGATCTAGTAATTGACATAGTTTTTTGGAGAAACTTGAGAGAGAGATGATTTTCACAATCCAATCAACATATTTTGAAGAATTCATACAGGTATGCAACATTTCAAGCCACACTCCGAGCATCAAGGACGTTTAGCTCATTTCGGAGTTCACAAAAGCGCTTTTCATCAAGTGGCTTGGTGAATATGTCGGCCAATTGCTTTTGGGTGTTGACATGGGAAATGGCTATACCTCCTTTCATGGAATGATCTCTCAAAAAGTGATGTCTTATATCTATGTGTTTAGTTCTAGAGTGCTCAACTGGGTTGTGGGCAATTTTGATGGCACTCTCATTGTCACAAAGGAGTGGAATACAGTTCATATTGTAACCGTAATCCCTTAGAGTTTGTCGCATCCAAAGGAGTTGTGCACAACAACTCCCGGCTGCAACATACTCTGCTTCGGCTGTAGATAAGACAATGGAATTTTGTTTCTTGGAGGACCAAGAAACTAAAGATCTCCCTAGGAATTGGCATGTACCGGAGGTACTTTTTCTATCTACTTTGTATCCGACATAATCTGCATCGAAGTAACCAATTAGATTGAATTTTGAGCCTTTTGGGTACCAAAGACCAAGGTTGGGTGTATGAACTAAATATCTCAAGATCCTTTTTACAGCTGTCAAGTGACACTCTTTAGGATTGGATTGAAATCTTGCACACAAACATACACTCAATATAATATCTGGCCTAGATGCACATAAATAGAGTAGAGATCCAATCATGGAGCGATATACTTTTTGGTCGACGCTAGGTCCATCTTCATTGAGATCCAAGTGGCCATTTGTTGCCATGGGAGTCTTTATAGGCTTCGCCTTGTCCATACCAAACTTCTTGAGTATGTCTTACGTGTACTTGGTTTGGCTTATGAACGTCCCTTCCTTTTGTTGCCGCGCTTGGAATCCCAAGAAGTACTTTAGTTCTCCCATCATTGACATTTCAAACCTATCTGTCATGATTTTACTAAATTCCTCACAAAAAGATTGATTAGTTGACCCAAAGATTATGTCATCAACGTGAATTTGACAAATAAAAAGATCATTGTCAAAATCCTTTGTAAATAGTGTATAATCTACTTTGCCAATCTTAAAGCCATTTTCAATTAAGAAATCTCTAAGACACTCATACCAAGCTCTAGGAGCTTGTTTGACGCCATATAGAGCCTTACGCAATTTAAATACGTGGTCGGGAAACTCTTCGTCTTCAAACCCGAGGGGTTGCTCCACATATACCTCCTTCTTGATTGGTCCGTTGAAGAAGGCGATTTTCACATCCATTTGATACAGCTTGAAATCATGGTGAGTAGCATATGCAAGTAATATTCTAATGGATTCAAGTCTAGCTACGGGAGCAAAGGTCGCATCGAAATCCAAACCTTCGACTTGTGAATACCCTTTGGCCACAAGTCGTGCCTTGTTCCTTGTCACCACCCCATGTTCATCTTGTTTGTTGCGGAAGACCCACTTGGTGTCGACAATGTTCGCATTGGATCTTGCCACGAGTTCCCACACCTCGTTCTGCTTGAAGTTGTTCAATTCTTCTTGCATTGCCACCACCCAGTCCAGATCTTTCAATGCATCCTCAACCCTACACGGTTCCAAAAAGGATACAAATGAATAGTGTTCACAAAAGTTAGCGATATGACATCTAGTGGTTACTACCTCTTGGATGTCACCGATGATATTGTCGATTGGGTGATCCCTTTGGACGCATTGGTGTACTCTTGGGTGTGACACTTGAGGCATTGTATCTTCACGATCATCTTCTTCTCCCCTAAGTGGTTGCCTTCGTTGACTTGTTGATTATCTTCATATTCTTGTGGTTGATCTTGTGTGGAAGCTCCCCCTTGATCGTTGACCTCCTCTTGTGGTTCATCTTCCTCATACACATGTAGAGGTGACTCTTGTGGTCGAACTTCACCTAAGGCCATTCTGTTCAATGCTTGACAAGGAGCTTCTTCTTTACCTAGTACACATGGATCAACTTCCTCCTTTTGGGATCCATTAGTTTCATCGAACACTACATCACGTGCTACTTCAACAAGTCCGGAGGTCTTGTTGAAAACACGATAGGCGTAAGTGTTCGAATCATAACCAAGCAAGAAACCTTCATCGGACTTCGAAGCGAACTTTGAAGTCCTGGGCTTCCTGTTTAAAATATAACATGGAGAACCGAAAACTCGAAAATATGAAATATTTTGCTTGTTACCGGTGAGTAGCTCATAGTATGTCTTCTTGAGTAGTCGATGAAGATAAAGTCGATTTACGGCGTGGCAAGCGGTGTTAATCGCTTCCGCCCAAAACCGATCCGAGGTCTTGTACTCATCGAGCATTATTCTTGCCATCTCTATGAGTGTTCGGTTCTTTCTTTTGGCAACTCTGTTTTGTTGTGGGGAATACGAAGCTTAAAACTCGTGATTTATGCCTTCTTCATCAAGGTACTCCTCCACTTGTGTGTTATTGAACTCCGTGCCATTGTCGTTTCAAATGTTCTTGATTGTTAATGAGAATTCGTTTTGAGCTCGCTTGAAGAACTTCTTGAGTATTCCTTGTGTTCTGACTTATCATGCAAAAAAAACCCAAGTGAAGCGAGAAAAATCATCAACAACTACTAAACCATATTTGTTACCGCCGATGCTTATGTAGGCAATTGGACCAAATAAGTCCATGTGATGTAGCTCGAGCGGTCTTGTTGTAGTCATGATGTTCTTTGCAGGGTGAGGTGCTCCAACTTACTTCCCGGCTTGGCACGCGCTACAAGGCCTGTCTTTCTCAAACACAACATTCTTTAAACCTCGGATGTGATCGTCCTTGAGGAGTTTTTGAAGGTTCCTCATACCAACATGCGCTAGCCGTCTATGCCACAACCAACCCATGTTGGTTTTTGCAATCAAGCATGTGTCAAGTTCAGCTTTATCCTTGTTTAAGTCAACAAGATAGAGCTTTCCCTTTAACATACCCTTGAATGCAATGGAACCATCACTCCTCCTAGAGACAGTCACACCCTCATTAGTGAACAAGCAATTATAACCTTTGTCACATAATTGAGATATGGACAGCAGGTTATAATCTAAGGATTCAACATGTAAAACATGAGAAAGTGTGTGTTTAGAAGATATTGCAATTTTACCGGTACCGAGCACCTTTCCTTGACTATTATCTCCAAAGTATATGCCCTCGTTTGGATCCTCATTTTCCTCATATTCAACGAACATTCTTCTTTCTCCGGTCATATGGTTGGTGCAACCACTGTCTATCACCCATTTAGATCCACCAGAGGAATAGGCCTGCAAAAACAGATTATGCTTTGGTTTTAGGTACCCATGCTTGCTTGGGTCCTTGGAGGTTAGTTACAAGACATTTGGGCACCCACACATGAGACTTGGTGTTCCCATGGCGTGGCCCAACATAATGAGCATAAACCTTGCCAAAATTAATTCTCATTATAACATACGAGGCATCAAAAATTCTAAACAATAACTATTGTTGTTTATGTACAGGACTATCTGGGAGGCCGGACTTGTCCGGAGGGCCGAACTTGTCCGCACCCCGACCGGACTAGTCCAAACTTTTTTAGTTTGAGAGGGTCTTCCCTTTACAAAGGCAATCCTCTCCTTGTTATTCTTATGGCTTTTAGCATGTTTCTTTTCACCATAAAAATAACCAATGCCATATTTGACATTTGGAGGTCTTTGGACCAAGTATGCACTGCGTGCATATTTGATCTTCTCATTGTCAAATATGCCACTTTGGGTAGGATGCTTATCCTTTGTAGATTTGGCTTGTCTTTCAAACTGATGTCAATTTTATTCCATGTACAGGTAGAAGCAACCTCAGTTTTAGTGAGTTGAGAAGGTGAACTTGAAGAGGATGAAGGTTCACTGCTTGAGTGACTCAACTTGCACTTCAAGGATCTTGTTAACCTTGATCAGGTCAGCAAGTTGGTCCTTGATTGTAGCATTTGAGTCGGTTAGCTCCAAGCAAGTTTCCTTGCTTGAAGCTAACTCAATCTCTAGTGATTTGCTTCGTTCCTTTTCAAGTTCTAGAAGATTGTCAAGTTCGACATATTCCTCCTTTTGGGAGATGATCATGTCCTCTTGACAATGTATTAACCTCTCCTTCTCAACAAGTTGATCAAGCTAAAATTTCATTTTTGTGGCTGTTTTCCTATCTAGTCCAATAAGCATATCCTCATTATCACTATTGATTTCATCATCACTAGAATAGGAATGCACGGAAGGGGGTTTACTGGTTACCTTGTGTTTACCTTCCTTTGCCATAAGGCAAGTGCCATCTCCCTTCCATGCGCCGAGTGTAGGGAAGAGAGTAGACTTCTTGGATGCCTTCTCGATGGCTATGCTAGCCATCTCTTCTTCTTCGCATGATGAGGACTCATCATTTGAGTCCCACTCTTTCCCTATGTGCGCTTGTTCGGCTTGTTTCTTCTTCTTGAAGAATTTCTTGGGTTGAGGCTTGGTTTCTTTGGTCTTTTTCTTGTTCTCTTCATATGGGCAATCAACTATAAAGTGGCTATACTCACCACAATTATAGCATGCCCGCCTCAACTTTGACTTTGTTCTTTCCTTGTACTCCCCTTCGCTTGATTTAGCACTTTGTCTCTTCTTCATTATTCTCTTGAATTTCTTCATGAACAATATAATGTCTTCTTCGTCTAATTCACTGCTCCCGTCATCACTGTCTTCTTCTATTTGTGCTTCTCTAGCTTCTTTAGATAGGGGCTTGAGGGTGGACTTCAAAGCAACCCCTTTCTTATTTGCCGAGGTGAGGTTGGCAATCTCGTTGACATGCTTTGCTTGTTTTTCCATCATCTCGAAGTTGATGATCTTTCCAAGCAATTCATCTGGAGTCATCCTTTTGTATCCGGGGCTTTCTCTGATTATGGAGCATATGGTGACATTGTGAGGCATGAAAGCTCTAAGGATGAGCTTTACCACCTCGTGGTCATTCCACTTCTTACTTCCGTATGATCTGACCTTGTTGACGAGTGTCTTTAATCTGTTGTACATGTCTTGGGGTGACTCGTCCTCTGCAATTGCAAATCTTCCTAATTCGCCTTCAATCATTTCGATCTTTGCTTCACGCACATGTCGGTCACCTTCATGTGCAGTGTGTAGTGTGTCCCATATCTCCTTAGCAATTTCGAGTACATACACCTTGGTGAACTCGTCCCGATTGAGCGAAGAGGTAATTACAGTTGCGGCTTGAGCATTTCGGTGAATTGCCTGCTCTTGGCTTGGTGTGAGCTCCTCATCGTCGTCCGGGATGTCTATCCCTGTGCACACAATGTACCATAAATTTGGATTGAGGGAAATTAGATGCATTTTCATATTTTTCCTCCACATTGAGTAATCACTTCCATCATAGTGTGGGGCTTTTCCAAGTGGGATAGAAAAATAATGATTATTGTTGGAATTGAGACGATCATAGTTAAAAGGATATTGGGAGTAGTCGGTGTGACTACTCCCCTTCTTCTTTTCTTCAATCTTCACTTTCCCTTTGGAAAGTGTCTTCTTTCTTAGGAGCGCCTTCAGTTCTAGCGTCTCCTCATCGTCGTCCTCGAAGTCTTGAATGGCTTCGAGGAGCTTCTCCACTTTGAGGTTCTTTTCATCATCAACCTTTTCTTGGTTGTTGCTCTTGTGGATGTCCTTCATGTCCGACATGATCTTTTTCGAGCGATTAGTCTTCTTGAAGAACCTGCTCTGATACCAATTGAATGTGGCCTAGAGGGGGGGGGGGGTGAATAGGCCTTTTTGAAAATTTTTGGAACCTACAACACTTAACAACCAGTTCAAAACCAGAGATATCGGACTAGTCCGGTAAAGTGCAGGCTAGTCCGGTGTGTACGGACTAGGTTGATCAAGTTTGATTTATTAAGTTTGATTCTAGGGTGTAGGAGCGGAAATATACTTGTAATTATGTGTTGCAAGATTATTTACTAGGGTATATCTTAAGTCAATCTTAAATTGATATTTCAATGTAACGTGAGCAAGATTAATTGAAACCCTAGATTGATATAATGTAAAGAATGATGAACACAAAACAAGAGCACAAGAGATTTATCTCGTGGTTCGGTTCCCACAGAGGCAACCTACATCCACGTTGAGGAGTCCACAAAAGGACCGGGTCTTCTCCAACCCTACCCTCGTCGGATCGCCACGAAGGACAATCCTCTTCCACTTATCACAAAGGGGTGCATAACCGAATTCAAAGGGGCCTTCTCACACATTGAGTGCTCCCTTAGATTAAAACACGAAATACCACCAAGAACACACTCAAAATATTACAATGAAATCACAGGAGTGTGTTAGAGAATCAAACCAAGAGCTCAATGAGTGTTGAACGTGTCTCTCCAATGATCTAGAGTGTATCCTCCAAGGATTGATCTTTGTTGCACTTAATTTCGTGGAGAGATGTGTTTTGGAGGCTCTTGGGACGTGTGACGGCGCTAGGTTTCGAGAGTGTTAAATTTGGGCCGTGCACCTCTATTTATATGGGGTTTATAAAAGTGACCGCTAGGGTTTAGAACGATCGGACTAGTCTGTGGTGGACACCGGACTAGTCCGGTGTGCTTTGTGTAGAAAACCCTAAGTGTCCCGAAATATCAGACTAGTCCGGCTAGGAGCGGACTTGCCCAATTTCGCTTCTGGAAATCTTCGGACTAGTCCGATAGTCATCGGACTTGTCCGGACATGTGAAACCCTAAGTGGTTATGGGGACAAGTCCGTACTTGGAGGACTTATCCGATTTAGGTCAGAGAGTTCTTCGGACTAGTCCGTGCTAATATCAGACTTTTCCGATTTAGATCAGAATGAATATCGGACTAGTCCGGTGGCGATCGGACTTGTACGATTTTGTGTGACTTGTGAAGTGTTTTGAGGACTAGTATGCACTGGGAAGGACTAGTCCGATTCTAGTCAGAGAGATATCAGACTAGTCCGATGGATATCGGATTTGTCCGATTTTGTGCAGAGATATCGAACTAGTCCGGTGACATTCGGACTAGTCCGGTCCTGTGTAACTTTGTGCAATGTGTGTGTTTAATTGTGATTGATCTCTTGGGGTTTGTTTCCTTAACACACTCCATACACAATGATCTACTATTCTTTTTCCTTGAGCTCATTTCCACTTTGTTCCTCATTCTCCCTTCTTTTTGGCACTTTGCTTATTTTGCTGTTAAAACCTGTGCTCATCTCAACAAAGAAGTTAGGATCTCATTTGCTTGTCATAAATCATCCAAAACCCACAAGGGATTTCTAGATGCACTTTCAAAGCCTTAGATCTTTTAGGATAAGATCGCGTGGGGGCCACCTGTCGGGCCGCAGGACCCCACTTGTAAGGCGTCCAATCTTGGTTATAAAAGGCTCGGACCGCCATCGATACAAAGGACCAGACTCAGAATCCCCGATACACTCACAAAAGCATACACACTCACCAAGGAATACAATCCACCGTGGAGTAGGGTGTTACGCTCCTTTCGGCCCGAACCACATAAAAAGACTGTCTCATACTCTTCCGCTAGAACACTAGTTTGAGGCTTAAGCCCCGCCGAACAAGAACCTCTGCGGGCTGCTCCTTAGCAGATCTGGGGGAAGTGTCGCATTGACCCTTCGACAGTCTTCTATTTCAGAGTATATAAATCCAAAAGCAACTGGATACATCCAGTTGTGAGCATCCATCCCTGTTGTGGCAGCTAGATGTCCATTCCACCTTCCACTGAGTGCAGTCGCATCGACACCAAGCCATGTACTACAACGTGATGGAAATCCCTCAATACCCAAGTGCGCAAGAGAACCTGTGGAAATAAACATTGCCCTTAACGGCCTTGCAATCAATCTCAATAATACTATCTGGTGAACTCTTCAAAACCTCTGCCTTCCAGTTATACAATAGCTGGAAACTTTTCTACCATGTACTATACAATTTTTCCAAAGCTCTCTTTTCGTTTCCAGAATGTGTTATAACCAATAGTGCACTTGTGATCATTTTGAAGCTTATTTTGCAGATCCTTAGCACCCATCTGAGGATTTTTTCGAAGAACTAAAACAACCTTGGAAGCAACCACTTACATGAAGGTGTAGTTGTCTTTCTACGACTGGTAGAGGTAAATGTATGCACATCATTCAATACTGTCACATACATAAAAATAAAAGAAAATGTTCAAATCAATTTTATGCAACATAACTAAAATAGCGTTCAAATAAAAGAACATGTTAGTAAAAAATTTATTACCATGACAGTTGTAAAAGCACGTTTTTCGGAAGAACAAAAATGCAAAAAAATGCGAACTTAATTTTTTTTTTGAAAGTGGACTTGGAAATCCAAACTCACACGAATCATATGAGTTAACCCATGTTCACTAGAAATAGGAACTCGTTAAAATTTTACATATAGCACATGTTTGCTATTGTATTTCGGAACTTAAGGTGTAAAATCCTTAATTTCCAAGTATTCACATTTTCAATGAAAAATTAAAGGAGAAAAGAAAACAAAATAGAGAGAAAGCAAAAGGAATTATTCCAACCCTAAAATGGGACATCCAAAAATATTCAAATCTCCTGCCGTAAATTTTTCCATGACCTTCTAATATACCAAATAGACTCTCGGTAAAGTTTCAAAATTTTTGAAGCACGTCTCCCATTTGTTGGACACGTACTGAGAGTTTAATCAATGTCGACTTCAAATTTAAACTTTGTGCTCAACCTTGTCCAAATCAACTCCAAATTTTTCCTGAGGTCCCTTATGGTTCAAAAAGGGTAACTTCAAAGTTTCAAGATTTGTGAACCTAATCTACTATTTATTTCCTTGAGTCAAGTATCACCACTTGAATTCAAATTCAAATCTGAGTTCAAATTCAACTTGCTCAGTTTTGAAATCTGATTGCACCATAAAATTCTCCACATTTTATTTAGTCACTGGGCCAAATTTGACTATTTTTGAAGCATGTTTGCTAGCCCTATTGGAATTTTGGAAAGAAGAAGAGGGAAGTGGGGCCCACAGGTCATACTTATCCTCAGTACTAGGAAAAAATGGTCCCCACCTGGCAGGTCGGCACCGGTTTCCTCTCTCCTCCCCTGCCTCCACGTGACTGCATGCAGCGCCACCGCGATTCCTCTTCCGTCCTTATCACCGCGCCCGACCCTCTCGGTCCTCATCTTCGCGCTCGTCACCTCCCGCTCCGCTTCCTCTCCCAGGCCGCATCGCCGTATGCCGCTCGTCCTGGCCGTTGCGGCGCCTGCCCCGCATCGCACCGCCGGCGCTACGCCTCCCGCTCCGGCGTCCGCCCATGGCGCCTCCCCGCCAGCCTCCGGGTTGTCCCCGCGCCACGCGCCTCGCACCCGCGCCTGCCGCTCGCCCGCCCCACACGCCGCCGGCCGAATGGGCCCGCTAGCGCCCAACCACGATGACGGCCGCCTGCTCCTCCCGTCGGTCGCCGGCTAGCTGCTCCCTGGCCACAGTTCGTTCCCCGCACCGGAGCTGCGCCACTCCCGCTGGCCCGCGCTCGTCGTCCCAGCTGATCCACCTCGCCGCAGTAGCGCACCTCCCCCGCCGTCCTCTTCCCCCCGGCCACCATCGCGCGCTCCCCGCCAGCCGCTCACGGCACCGCCGACCGTGCTCCTCTCCAGCGCGCCTCGCGCCAGCGCCCGAAGCCGCCGCTGGCCCGCGTTCGCCCGCGCTCGCCCTGGCCGCTCTCGACCGCCGCACGATGCCCGTGCACCGCGCGCATCCTCCACCCCCGCGCGCTGCCATCTCGCCGCTCGCCTCCTCGCCTTGCTGCCGACCCGCATCGCGCTTGCCCGACCGCAGTGCTGAGCGCTCCCGTGCCCCACCTCCCGGCTGCCGCGGCATCTCCCCACGCCGACCGTCTGCTCGCCACACCCCTGCAGCTCTGCCCCGGCCCCTGCTCCACAGCGCGCCGCGCGCTCCCACGGCCGAACTCGTCGCCGGAGCCGCACCTCTACCCTGCTGCTTCACCAGCACCACAACCCTACTGTCACCCCCGACTGCCCTCCTCATGTCGCGCCCGTGCCGGCAACGCTCACCCACCCTCGTCACGGTCCAACACCTCAACCGGTGGTCGACACCCGGCATCGTCGCCCCGTTCCGCGTCGTGGCTATGTGCTGGAAGCAAGACGAATGATTGGTGTGATGAAGGATATGCAGGAACACGTCGTTGACACACCGGCATCGACAACTGGTCCAAGGTTGGCTCTGATTTTGCAAGATTCATTGGATTAGTGACTGCAGCCAAGGTGTTCGATGAAATGGTTACAAGGCGAAACTAAGTGTGTGGCCGTTCAATGCTGGTCTATGGATGCAGGTTTACTGTGGGTTGGCAAATCGACAAGCCTAAGTTCCAAGATGCCCTTTAAATGGTGATGAAGCGACGAAACTCAAGTACACACCCAAGATGTTCGGCGAAATGCCTACAAGGTGAGCCTTGCCCTAAAATGTCTTGATTGTCGTCATCGAGGTCCGTTCGTGGTGATCGCGAAGATTACTCATGTGTTGTCAAGTCGTACGTCCAGTTTCTGCATTGATATCATTCCTATAGGAGTCCCTAAGTTGACCTCCTTTGTCGTTTGTATCACGTCGGCCTGTCCGTGCGTGCTCGTGATGCTCCACCATGAGCCGCGTCGACGTCGTTGACCATATGACGTCGTCATGACGCTCCGAGCCGTTATCGTGCCCTGGCATCGAGTTGAAGGATGCTTGTGATGTGTGTGGTGCTGAAACACCAGCACGACTCGTCGTACAATGGTCGTTTAGCCAAATTAGGGTTTAGTCGAGGGAGACTCGTTGAGTCCTGGGTGTAGCCAGGGTGCTCGATGGAATGCCTTCTAGGTCAAACCAGGTGTGTCGGTGCTCACCGATGACCTGGAGTAGAGGATGCATGAACGTTGCGACCAACAAGGAGAACTAGACCAAGGGGAACCTTGGATAAGAGTTCCTTGGTTATGTCGAGGATGTTCTGTAGCCGATCACAGGATTGGTTAACTAGGTGTGCCGTTTCATCGATGGCAGGTTCGTCGAGTCGCTTATCAACAACTGAGTCGACATCACTAGCCTTAAGACTCACAAGGTGGTGTTCGAGATTCCGCTCACCCCTTTGACGAGCCCGGGTTGTTGTGGATGTCGCTAAGACGATCTTATCGAGATGGCAAAGCATGCCTTCATGGCAAGGTCTCGCATCATGTTTAAGTCTCGAGAGCTTACCGAGCTCACCTGGGCAAGCTTGCGGGAGACACTACATTAGTGTCGTCGTGTAAGCACTTGAACGATGCTCAAGAATCTTGCCGTAGAAACTACTTTGCCAAAAAGTCATTTCAATGTTGTCTTAGTACTCACATCAGATTAACAGGGCTTGTTATGACTCTTTGAGTCTAAGCAATGTCGATCTCACTTCACTCCCAAGTGTCACTAGGGTTTCACCCTGGTTCATCCTTATCAGAACCCTGCGACCACACTTGTCACGTAATTAGGTTTACTCCTTAATGAGTTTGTGTAACTTCACTGGTCGACTTCTAAGTCACAACCTCTTGTTGCACAATTCACTCATGCCTTAAGCTTTCAATGCTCCATCTTGATCGCTTAGTGTTCCTTACATCACACAGTCCAATAATGCTTCTTCACCATTCTACCTTGTCACTCTTTGTGCGGCATAGCTCCAAGTTTCAAGTGCTAAATCGCGATGTGTCATTACATTGCACCTTTCAGTGCTTATCTCGACACTACTATGTCACCTTGAGTCATCCTTTGTTTATCCACACAACAGAGGCATGTCTGTTCCTCTTAGTCAATCTCGTCGTTCCTAAAGAGTACACAATCTTCTTAACTCTAGTGTTTCCTTATATTACTTACTTATATGCATATCATGTCAATAGGAAACACGATGGTAGGTGATCGACGAGGGGCTTCACTTGGACGAGAAGGCCAAGGTGTTCCCACAGGAGTTCCATGGCAGGTTCTCCGGAGGAAGACCAAGCCCTAACAATTGACATTTATTCGAGTCGCAAACTAAGGCAAGCCCCGGTTTGCATTTAAAAGCTTTACAGAGTTTTTACAGTCTTTATCACCTTACGTCATAAGTTTGATATGTGCATTACGTATAAGGTATTTGATACTCCCCTTGCATGGCCAAAAATCCCAGGGATGGTTGGAACGAGTTACAGTTTGACCTGTAGTAGCTGCTTTGCTAATGCATAGGAAATCCGGTAGAAGTCGAGTAGTTGGAATCTACTCGCGAGAGATGTAGGACATATCTCACAGGATTGGTTAGATAGAAAATGGCATGATGTAATGAAACTGAGACCGGGCAGGGAATGAATAGGAAGCGGCGAGAATTGAGTCTCGGTCGCATAACCCTGCCTGTGTCGATTAAGGCCCGTCTGTATGCGGCCTCGCTGAACAAGCTTGACTTGTACCGGCAACATAATGGACATATGGAATCCAATAAACTGACGTAGCTTGGTCACTTAGGTGTCGAGGCATACTGTTCCGTTTTATAGGTGTGGGTTGAGGGCAGCAAGGTGTAAATCCGCTGGTGGGCACGTCAGAGTACGCCCCACGCAGGGACCTCCTACTCGTGACGGATCGATCGGTTCGACATTTGAGTGTCTCGTGAAAGGTTGCCATATACGCCTAGTACTGAAGTGTTATGTAGGTACGGGTGTGCTCGCTGACACTTCCGAACGACGTATGTGTCGTGTTGTCCGGGTGTGTCCTGATTGCAATCACTGTCCCTCGCAGTAATAGAGTACCACTTGTTCACTGTGTCGTGACGTAGTAAATACTAAAGAAGCCAGAAAATCATATTGTATTGAATTATAATTACTTTGCAACCTTGTATGATTTAGAGATAGTATAATTAAAAGTTTACAGTTTCCCCATACTTTAGCTGTAATAGCATTATGTGCTTTGGGCATGTCATATCATCGGTAAAGCGTTTCTTGTTTGATTGTGGAGCCCATGATGTGCCGTGCTCAGAGAATGTCATTTGCTACTTAAAACTTGATTATAAGGATCCACTTGTAGGCGAGTCATTTATGCTATTCCTTACCTATGTTTAGTGTCCCCTTGCATCTGTCTAGTGAGACGGTTAAGTCTTGCTGAGCCTTATGCTCACGTTTGCGCTTTAACGATTTTTGCAGGTATTAGTTTTATTTCTGCTGTTCAGGTTGTACATGAGACTCGAGGTGTCGAGATAAATCTCATGTGAGCCACGCCGCTGCTGTATGTTCTTCGTGTTGCTAGTGAGAATCGTCCTAGGGAATGGACACCTTCTCTCCTACTTAGTTAGGTGAGATTATGAGTATGTATTTTCCGCTGTGTGTGTACTCCTATTGTACACTCTTTTGTAAACTCTTCTTATTATAAAATGAAAACTTTCTATGTTTTGGTATCCTTTTTGTGTGTGCTGTTAGGTGCCGCATCGCACGGTACCACCCAATGAGATCCTCGGATGTGTGGACTCCGGTCCCCACAGACATGGTATCAGAGCTTCATTGGGAATAGCACGCTCGAAAAGAGCCTATTTTCGAAAACTCCGAAGTAGTCGAGTGAGGATTAGCTATATGCCCATTAAGGACTATTACTAGTATAAGTTATAAAGGTGGTGAACTAACTTGTTATATTATTCTGTAACGACGCTCCGTCTTCAAGGTAAGAGGTAAGGTACGCCACCGAGAGCGGATCAATCTCGGTAAACTCTGCATACGAGATATGGTATGTGAAATTTCCGTGGCTTAGCACGGAAAGTCAATATGAGTCTCTGAAACTTTCCATGTTTCTGAGAACATATGACACGCGGTACCCCAGCGTGACACAAAATTAGTGGGAGCCCCCGTCGGGTGGTGTATAACCCGATAGTATGTATCTCTAGAACTATTCATGTTCTATGGGATCATGCGAAACACGTATGCCCGAGCGTGTATAAGCCGGTTCGTACGGGAGTCTTTGCTGTACAGACGTATTTACAGCCATGTACCTCGAGACATGACCTCGCTCGAGGGCGACTCACACCAGAGTCGTATGCATTTACTTTCATATATATTATTGTGACTGTCTGTCGTGTTTCCCCGTGCCGCCCTTGAGGTGTGAAGGTGTGAAAGGCGATTGTTTGTCTTTTGCAGGTACACTAACTCCGGTAGCGACCCATGTAGAATACGTTTGCGAGTGATCGATATTAGGACCACCTATAGATGTATCCAGATGTATCGGGTTAGACTTTTCTTTTGGTAAGGCACGTAGTACCGTCAGTATCACAATTGATACTTTGACCATCCCCCACGAAAGAATGGCTTCATTATCATCTTGTAAGATCCAACTACCAGTTGCTGGTAAGTTTTGGGTCAAAGTTTCGACATGGTTAGTGCAATGCGAAGAAGTATGAAGATTAAGGCTTTTGTGTACTCTTGACGGAATCTAGCTCGATTATGTCAAGAGGTGCTTCTAGTTAAACTTCATAGAACCTAATAGTATACCACATGAATGGAGAATGTCTTCAAGTCCTCTACGACATATTCTTTGACAATTTGGACCGGAAAGCACTTTGAACCGGTCCAAATCCTTGAAAACCAACAATTATTCACCTCCTTGATCTAATGAGCCCTTATCCATTTTGATCATAACTCCTTGTAGATTTCATCTCTACAGACCTATTTTATATGGTGGGAAAGTGCAGAAAGTCATCAACAACTTTTCATTTGAACTCCAAGTCTGAATCTTCACGTAACTCGATGAAAAATTCGAAGTTATCTATTCTTCGCCAATCTGGACCAGCTGGGGACAGATACGTGTACAGTTACGATTTCGACCATAACTCTTCGTAGAGTCGTCGAATAACTTCGTATAGTACATTTCCGGAAACCTTGCGACTTGTAGAACAAGTTTGTAATAGGACTTGCTGTCAAATTGTGAGGATATCCATCTGAAAATCAGTGGCGAAATCAGATTCAAACAACCATGATCTATCAAACTAAATTCTGAAATCTGAACCGATTGCTCCATTTCAAAAATTTGTATCTCTTCAACCTGGGGGTCTTTGGAGGCAAGTGAATACTTTTTGGTAAGCTTTTGAAGTCTTCTATAAGTTTTCTATTGACCTCCAAGCCAAAAGACCTTTGTATGGTGATGAAAAGGCACCATAACCACTGCAGCTGCTGTTCTGAAACTACACGGACCAGCATCTGAATTTTTGTCATATTTCCTTGGAGAAAGCTCTTCTATTCCATTATGATACATTTCTGGAAAGTGGAAGAGCTATTCTAAAACTTTTTTATTCAGTGATACCTCAAATTCAGTTTAAAACTAATTAAAAACAGAGTTGAAGATAGTACATGTATATCGGTACTATCTGAAACAGCTAGAAAAATTTTGAACTTTAAACAGCCATAACTGTTAAACTAGAAATACAACCTATGCATGTTTATACATGTATGGAAAACTTAAAGAGTCCTCTATCAACTTTATATTCAACACAAAGGCTAAAACTCACATTAACCAGGTCTAAATTGAGTTGTCGTTTAAGAGGTTCTAACAGCCCGGAAGAGGGGACAGAATCTGAACTCTTCACCAATTGAACCATGACTTTCTGCATACTTCACTGCTGCAGGCCTACTTTATGTGGTTGGAAAGTGTAGAGAGTCCTCTACAACGTCTCTATAGAACTCCAGAGCAGAATCCATCTCTAACATACTAAAAACTTCAAATTTCTAAACTTGATCAAATCTGGACAGCGAGTGGACCGTCCTGTATACAGTTACTGTTTCTCGCATAGCTCGCTGTATAATTGTCGAAAGACTTCATAATTTTTATTTCTGGGATCCTGAGAATGTATGCAACAAGTTTTCTATGTGTTACTTTTGCAAATGTTGATGTTTGTATATCTGAATTTGTGGACAAAATCAGCCTTAAACAAAGGAGGTGCTGTCCAAATTTTCAGAAAAACTGTCAACTTGCAAATGCCGTATCTTCTCAACCAGAAATGCTACAAGGGCAAGTAAATACTATTTAGAAAGATTTGGAAGTCCTCTACATGTTTTCTGTTCAACACCAGACCAGAATCCTTTTCTAAATGGGTGAAATTTGGATAATTGCAGAGACTGTCCAGGCATACCCAAACTGGACAGCAATCTGTACACCTCTGAATTTAATCCATAACTCGCAGACCCTTGATCCAATGGTGTTGCGCGAGTAACCGTTGGAGAGGTTAGAGAGTCAGCTACAATTTTTGCAATTGGCTCCAGACCTGAAACTGTCACCTACCTATTCCAAATCGAGTTTGAATACAGAGTGGTCCATCTGAACTGAATTCAATTCTGAATGCTGAAATTTTACCTAACTTCAAAAATTCATATCTTTTGAACCAGAACTATATGAAGACAAGTAAGTACATTCTGGAAATCTTATTACATTGGCTACAACTTTGTAAATAAGAATATTTCCAGATTTCCATCATAACAGCCTGAAAACTGTAGATCAAAACTGCTACTGTTTAAGCAGATTCTGCTGAAAGTGCAGAGAAATCTGCTAACTTTAAAATTGCATAACAAGCAAACCAGAGATGATCTAGAGGCAAACCAATACTTTTTGGAAAGGTATTGAAGTGTAATTTAACTTTGTTGTTCACCTCAAGATCTTATTTTGCCATTTACTTGGCCAAAATTGAAGTTGCGTCCAAGCTGTTCATCCTCCACCAGGATTTAACCGGGTGATGACCCTTCAGGGTGTTTATGGATTTCGTTCTCGAGTTCAACTCGAGGAGTTTCATAACATCCCAGGTGTTGTGACCCAACAATATTTGCCATTAGAGTTGAGTATTACACTAAGGCAAATCCCTTTTGCTCGGATGCACATGCTAGTGTTTTGACTATGCAACCTTGCATCTCACACTTTAATTGTGCATTGAGCATGTATGACACTTCCCTTAGTTGGACAACCCTCCCCATAAAGATTTCTTGGAGTAAGTTTCTTGCTCACCTAGCTTGAATCTTAAGGGGGAAGGAGTTCATCTAGTAATTGAAGTGTTACGTTCACCTAGGTGTCATACCAAGGTATATCGACACTGAACCAACGTGCTGGGAGCAATGCTCAACTAAGTAGGATCGAGTACAACATTGACTCAACTAAGTCAATGAGAAGCTTAAGTAACGGATCACCTCGAACCCTGTTTCTTGGGGAACTCGATCATTGAGTTAAAGAAGTCAGTTGATTCTTCACGCTAAACCACTCCCTTGCTTCAGTCTCTGAGATGAGAAGCCATAGGTGAGTAGTGTGAGCTGGAAATTCTTTAGCAAGAACGTGGATCACTAACCAAGGTCGTGCCTAGCACAGTACCTTGTCAACCACTTCGTGCAACCTACGGAAGTGATGAGAACCTTACTCTTCAAAGGTTACTCTCTTTGCAACTTTTGAAGGCAACCCTATCGCACCTTTTAAGGGCTAGACATAGTACTTTAAGAAAACTACGAGATGAAAAACCTGACCCTTTGTTAAGGAACCACAATTACCTGTAAGTTGTGATTAACAAGCTTTAGGGAACTTCTGATCAACAAGAAGTTCAATCACTTTGTTCCATTTTGTACACTCCGTTGCCTTGAGATGAACCTCACCATTCCTTGCTAATACTTTTACCTTGAAACCATCAAACTTGGTCGAGATATGAAAGTAGCAAGTCTTGTCTAGCGCCTTTCATGACCAAGTTTATTCAATCCTCCTGTATTTGGGATACTTCTGACTGTGTTTGGATTGTCTTACCTATTTTTGCTCAAAGCATAATAATGAATGCATCATACCGTCTACATTTCTAGCTGGCCAACATTGCATCATTAATGCATAACATTATTCCACTTGTGATGCATCATGAAACGTAATTACCAATAAGTTTTGAGCAAGAATATATGACCCCATTCAAATACCTACGTTGTGTCTCACAATTTTGAGTTGTGATCAACTTTATCATTCGCAACGCCTTCGACTTGTTTCATTATCTTGAGTAGCACAAGGGAAACCACTTAACACCTTGTGACCAAAACAAAGTTGAGCCTTTGTTCTTGACCCGTTGAAACTTAAATCAACTTGAGTCCTGGAAACTGATTGTTTCTAGTTGCGAGGAGCTTCCTATGGACTTCTCGACCTCGCTAAAACCCTGCATCTTTCTTTTCGCGAGGTTATCAGTTAATTATCAGGTCTTGGAACTCCTTGACTCGTAATGGATGGTGACATTGCTTTGGCCACAAGACCAGGGCAGAAAAGTCTTTGTAAGAGAAACACCCAGAGTTAAGGACACCTAACTATCTTAGAGTCTAAGGTCCTCCAATGCAGAAGCTTACATCCTTTTGACGAAAAGAAGAAGACCCCAATATATCAACATAGCTTTCTAAGCTACAAACTTTACAGTGTGATCCCAGTCACGCCGAGCATCCAAACCATAGATGTAATGAGAAGACGAAGAGTCTCTTTCTCCAATCACATGACAGGAGATGGTTGTCTCATCAACAACTCGACCTAACTTTCTCTCTTCCTTAGAATCTCGGGACGAGATTCCTTTAAGGGGGAAGGATTGTAAAAGCCCGTTTTTCGGAAGAACAAAAACGAAAAAAATGCGAACTTAATTTTATTTTTGAAAGTGGACTTGGAAATCCAAACTCACACGAATCATATGAGTTAACCCATGTTCACTAGAAATAGGAACTCGTTAAAATTTTACATATAGCACATGTTTGTTATTGTATTTCGGAACTTAAGGTGTAAAATCCTTAATTTCCAAGTATTCACATTTTCAATGAAAAATTAAAGGAGAAAAGAAAACAAAATAGAGAGAAAGCAAAAGGAATTATTCCAACCCTAAAATGGGACATCCAAAAATATTCAAATCTCTTGCCGTAAATTTTTCCATGACCTTCTAATATACCAAATAGACTCTCGGTAAAGTTTCAAAATTTTTGAAGCAAGTCTCCCATTTGTTGGACACGTACTGAGAGTTTAATCAATGTTGACTTCAAATTTAAACTTTGTGCTCAACCTTGTCCAAATCAACTCCAAATTTTTCCTGAGGTCCCTTATGGTTCAAAAAGGGTAACTTCAAAGTTTCAGGATTTTTGAACCTAATCTACTATTTATTTCCTTGAGTCAAGTATCACCACTTGAATTCAAATTCAAATCTGAGTTCAAATTCAACTTGCTCAGTTTTGAAATCTGAATGCACCATAAAATTCTCCACATTTTATTTAGTCACTGGGCCAAATTTGACTATTTTTGAAGCATGTTTGCTAGCCCTATTGGAATTTTGGAAAGAAGAAGAGGGAAGTGTGGCCCACAGGTCATACTTATCCTCAGTACTAGGAAAAAATGGTCCCCACCTGGCAGGTCGGCACCGGTTTCCTCTCTCCTCCCCTGCCTCCACGCGACTGCATGCAGCGCCACCGCGATTCCTCTTTCGTCCTTATCACCGCGCCCGACCCTCTCGGTCCTCATCGCGCTCGTCACCTCCCGCTCCGCTTCCTCTCCCAGGCCGCATCGCCGTATGCCGCTCGCCCTGGCCGTTGCGGCGCCTGCCCCGCATCGCACCGCCGGCGCTTCGCCTCCCCGCTCCGACGTCCGCCCACGGCGCCTCCACGCCAGCCTCCGGGTTGTCCCCGCGCCACGCGCCTCGCACCCGCGCCTGCCGCTCGCCCGCCCCACATGCCGCCGGCCGAATGGGCCCGCTAGCGCCCAACCACGGTGACGGCCGCCTGCTCCTCCCGTCGGCCGCCGGCTAGCTGCTCCCTGGCCACAGTTCGTTCCCCGCACCAGAGCTGCGCCACCCCCGCTGGCCCGCGCTCGTCGTCCCAGCTGATCCACCTCGCCGCAGTAGCGCACCTCCCCCGCCGTCCTCTTCCCTCCGGCCACCACCGCGCGCTCCCCGCCAGCCGCTCACGGCACCGCCGACCGTGCTCCTCTCCAGCGCGCCTCGCACCAGCGCCCGAAGCCGCCGCTGGCCCGCGTTCGCCCGCGCTCGCCCTGGCCGCTCCCGACCGCCGCACGATGCCCGTGCGCCGCGCGCCTCCTGCACCCCCGCGCGCCGCCATCTCGCTGCTCGCCTCCTCGCCTTGCTGCCGGCCCGCATCGCGCTTGCCCGACCGCAGTGCCGAGCGCTCCCGTGCCCCACCTCCCGGCCGCCGCGGCATCTCCCCACGCCGGCCGTCTGCTCGCCACACACCTGCAGCTCTGCCCCGGCCCCTGCTCCATAGCGCGCCGCGCGCTCCCACGGCCGAACTCGTCGCCGGAGCCGCACCTCTACCCTGCTGCTTCACCAGCACCACAACCCTACTGTCACCCCGGACTGCCCTCCTCATGTCGCGCCCGTGCCGGCAACGCTCACCCACCCTCGTCGCTGTCCAACACCTCAACCGGTGGTCGACACCCGGCATCGTCGCCCCGTTCCGCGTCGTGGCTATGTTCTGGAAGCAAGACGAATGATTGGTGTGATGAAGGATATGTAGGAACACGTCGTTGACACATCGGCATCGACAACTGGTCCAAGGTTGGCTCTGATTTTGCAAGATTCATTGGATCAGTGACTGCAGCCAAGGTGTTCGATGTAATGGTTACAAGGCAAAACTAAGTGTGTGGCCGTTCAATGCTGGTCTATGGATGCAGGTTTACTGTGGGTTGGCAAATCGACAAGCCTAAGTTCCAAGATGCCCTTTAAATGGTGATGAAGCGACGAAACTCAAGTACACACCCAAGATGTTCGGCGAAATGCCTACAAGGTGAGCCTTTCCCTAAAATGTCTTGCTTGTCGTCATCGAGGTCCGTTCGTGGTGATCGCTAAGATTACTCATGTGTCGTCAAGTCGTACGTCCAGTTTCCGCATTGATATCATTCCTATAGGAGTCCCTAAGTTGACCTCCTTTGTCGTTTGTATCACGTCGGCCTGTCCGTGCGTGCTCGTGATGCTCCACCATGAGCCGCGTCGACGTCGTTGACCATATGACGTCGTCGTGACGCTCCGAGCCGTTATCTTGTCCTGGCATCGAGTTGAAGGATGCTTCTGATGTGTGTGGTGCTGAAACACCAGCACGACTCGTCGTACAATGGTCGTTTAGCCAAATTAGGGTTTAGTCAAGGCGAGACTCATTGAGTCCTGGGTGTAGCCAGGGTGCTCGATGGAATGCCTTCTAGGTCAAACCAGGTGTGTCGGTGCTCACCGATGACCTGGAGTAGAGGATGCATGAACGTTGCGACCAACAAGGAGAACTAGACCAAGGGGAACCTTGGATAAGAGTTCCTTGGTTATGTCGAGGATGTTCCGTAGCCGATCACATGATTGGTTAACTAGGTGTGCCATTTCATCGACGGCAGGTTCGTCGAGTCGCTTATCAACAACCGAGTCGACATCACTAGCCTTAAGACTCACAAGGTGGTGTTCAAGATTCCGCTCACCCCTTTGACGAGCCCGGGTTGTTGTGGACGTCGCTAAGACGATCTTCTCGAGATGGCAAAGCATGCCTTCATGGCAAGGTCTTGCATCATGTTTAAGTCTCGAGAGCTTACCGAGCTCACCTGGACAAGCTTGCGGGAGACACTACATTAGTGTCGTCGTGTAAGCACTTGAACGATGCTCAAGAATCTTGCCGTAGAAACTACTTTGCCAAAAAGTCATTTCAATGTTGTCTTAGTACTCACATCAGATTAACAGGGCTTGTCATGACTCTTTGAGTCTAAGCAATGTCGATCTCACTTCACTCCCAAGTGTCGCTAGGGTTTCACCCTGGTTCATCCTTATCAGAACCCTGAGACCACACTTGTCACGTAATTAGGTTTACTCCTTAATGAGTTTGTGTAACTTCACTTGTCAACTTCTAAGTCACAACCTCTTGTTGCACAATTCACTCATGCCTTAAGCTTTCAATGCTCCATCTTGATCGCTTAGTCTTCCTTACATCACACAGTCCAGTAATGCTTCTTCACCATTCTACCTTGTCACTCTTTGTGCGGCATAGCTCCAAGTGTCGAGTGCTAAATCGCGATGTGTCATTACATTGCACCTTTCAGTGCTTATCTCGACACTACTATGTCACCTTGAGTCATCCTTTGTTTATCCACACAACAGAGGCATGTCTGTTCCTCTTAGTCAATCTCGTCGTTCCTAAAGAGTACACAATCTTCTTAACTCTAGTGTTTCCTTATATTACTTACTTATATGCATATCATGTCGATAGGAAACACGATGGTAGGTGATCGACGAGGGGCTTCACTTGGAGGAGAAGGCCAAGGTGTTCCCACAGGAGTTCCATGGTAGGTTCTCCGGAGGAAGACCAAGCCCTAACAATTGACATTTATTCGAGTTGCAAACTAAGGCAAGCTCCGGTTTGCATTTAAAAGCTTTACAGAGCTTTTATAGTCTTTATCACCTTACGTCATAAGTTTGATATGTGCATTACGTATAAGGTATTTGATACTCCACTTGCATGGCCAAAAATCCCAGGGATGGTTGGAACGAGTTACAATTTGACCTGTAGTAGCTGCTTTGCTAATGCATAGGAAATCCGGTAGAAGTCGAGTAGTTGGAATCTACTCGCGAGAGATGTAGGACATATCTCACAGGATTGGTTAGATAGAAAATGGCATAATGTAATGAAACTGAGACCGGGCAGGGAATGAATAGGAAGCGGCAAGAATTGAGTCTCGGTCGCATAGCCCTGCCTGTGTCGATTAAGGCCCATCTGTATGCGGCCCCGCTGAACAAGCTTGACTTGTACCGGCAACATAATGGACATATGGAATCCAATAAACTGACGTAGCTTGGTCACTTAGGTGTCGAGGCATACCGTTCCGTTTTATAGGTGTGGGTTGAGGGCAGCAAGGTGTAAATCCGCTGGTGGGCACGTCAGAGTACGCCCCACGCAGGGACCTCCTGCTCGTGACGGATCGACCGGTTCGACATTTGAGTGTCTCGTGAAAGGTTGCCATATACGCCTAGTACTGAAGTGTTATGTATGTATGGGTGTGCTCGCTGACACTTCCGAACGAAGTATGTGTCGTGTTGTCCGGGTGTGTCCTGATTGCAATCACTGTCCCTCGCAGTAATAGAGTACCACTTGTTCACTGTGTCGTGACGTAGTAAATACTAAAGAAGCCAGAAAATCATATTGTATTGAATTATAATTACTTTGCAACCTTGTATGATTTAGAGATAGTATAATTAAAAGTTTACAGTTTCCCCATACTTTAGCTGTAATAGCATTATGTGCTTTGGGCATGTCATATCATCGGTAACGCGTTTCTTGTTTGATTGCGGAGCCCATGATGTGCCGTGCTCAGAGAATGTCATTTGCTACTTAAAACTTGATTATAAGGATCCACTTGTAGGCGAGTCATTTATGCTATTCCTTACCTATGTTTAGTGTCCCCTTGCATCTGTCTAGTGAGACGGTTAAGTCTTGCTGAGCCTTATGCTCACGTTTGCGCTTTAACGATTTTTGCAGGTATTAGTTTTATTTCTGCTGTTCAGGTTGTACATGAGACTCGAGGTGTTGAGATAAATCTCATGTGAGCCATGCCGCTGCTGTATGTTCTTCGTGTTGCTAGTGAGAATCGTCCTAGGGCATGGACGCCTTCTCTCCTGCTTAGTTAGGTGAGATTATGAGTATGTATTTTCCGCTGCGTGTGTACTCCTATTGTACACTCTTTTGTAAACTCTTCTTATTATGAAATGAAAACTTTATATGTTTTGGTATCCTTTTTGTGTGTGCTGTTAGGTGCCGCATCGCACGGTACCACCCAATGAGATCCTCGGATGTGTGGACTCCGGTCCCCACAACAGTCAAGCCACCCGACTTCTTGTACTCAACAATTGACCAAAGACAATCACCACCCTTGTAGTACCCTCTATATCTTGATTTGTTTGTTGCTTGAATATACAATCCAAATTCTTTATTTATGGCATATTGTTGCATGGATAATCGAAATTCCTCCAGAGAAGGGTATATGGTACTATTGAAGAGTCAGAGCGACACTTCCCCCGGATTGCTAAGGAGCAGCCTGCGGAGGTTCTTTGTTCAGCGGGGCTTAGGCCTCAATCAAGTGTTCTCGCGGATGGATGTATGATACAGTGGTTTTTACATGGTTCGGGCTACAAGGAGCGTAACACCCTACTCCACGGTGAGTGGTATTGTTGGAATGTGTGTGTGTGTGTGTGTGTGTGGGTGATGTTTGATGTGGGGATCCTTTGTAACGTTGGTGGTCCAGGCCTTTTATAGACAAGGCCGGACGCCTTACAAGTGGGGTCCCGGGGCCCGACAGGTGGTCCTGGGGCAATCTTATCCTAAAGATCTAAGGCTTCTTTCGTAAGCTTGCTCAGACCATGGTCTTCAAGACTCGCCGTCTTGCCGCCTACGTCGTGTTGACGGCTCCTATTATATACCAACAAATCATCCCCGACAATGGTGCCAGAAATGCTTGTTGGTATTTCTTATGCACCATTAACTAAACATCTCCAACTGATGTGTCAGAAATGCTTGTTAACGGTTCTATTGGATCACAGAGTGAGTTCCGCAAGCAAACAGGGGTATCGTTGTAGCATTTCCCCTTAAGAGTATTCCCAAGGGTGTCATTTATTTGATCCTAAAGGAAGGCAGGGAAGAGATATAACAATCATCAAGTGGAAAGGGTAGAAAGGTCTAGGTAAGAATCTAGTAAGGATGGATAAAATAATAGTGGAGGTAGTGTGACACACACAAAAGCTTTCAAGTCTATGGGGGGGGGGGGGGGTAAGAGGATCCTAGAGGTTAGTTAAGGTTGAGAGCTATGGAGGTACTCCTACTATGCTCTATTGTACATATACATAGTCTAAACTAATTATTCATAAGCTAGATCCATAGTGAATACTTATTCTATGTGGTTCAACACATCGGGCACGGGCTTACCCCTAGCAATACTAGTGCGACTCTCGCCAAAAGCCTGTGGCATAGCTGAACGTGGAGGATTACAAAGGACAGATAGGACTGTCACCACCTACTTTCTACCTCATCAATCCGTGGGTCTACAAGACATCCAATGCTACTTAGCTATCCTAGCACCATGCTAGCATATTAAGTAATTACCTTAAGAGCCTAGGCATAATCCATCCTAAGGAAATGAATTGAATCATCATTGAACCAATGTTGATACACAACATAATTATCCATACTAACCTAGTTATGTTATAATTAACTAGACTATAGTGGGGGTCTATAGGTTATATGATAATGAGATATGTTCATGATGAAACAGTCATAGAAGCTATACCTTCAACATACATGGACTCCACAATCAAACAAGAAACGCTTTGCCCAATTATATGTATAAGTAGAGACTAAAGATACTATCTTTATTATGCATAAAGTCACAAATACAAGAAAGAATACATGAGCCATACCTTTCCCAATGTAGGATTGGGAAGAGAGAGACTCCTTACTCCTTTCCCAATTTGGACATGGGACTAGAGACTCTCCTCTCTACAACCTAACTCCTCTAAGACTATGGATGATAGTGTATACAATAGAGATGAAGCTCAAGTGGTGTGTGTTGAAGTGAGGGGTAGGGGGTACTATTTATACTAGTGTTGAGGTCGGTTCCCGCCACCAAAAGCGCGCGAATCAGTCACCATTGACTCCTTCAAGCCAGGAGGAGCCAACACGCTTCGTTTGACCGCGTTTGGCGCCAGGAAGGGGTCGCCTGAACCCCTGGTTCGGCCGACTTGGTCAGCACTCCAAACGTGGAGTGCTTCCTCCAGGTGGATGCCATGTGGGCCCCCTTGATGTATCTGGGTGATACACCGTTGGATCTCCTCGGATACTTCTGTTTGTGGGCCATTTGATGCATGGGATGCCACGTGTCGTCACCTAATTGTCTAGGATGATATTTTATAGGATTGGTCCCTCTACATTTCCTCATTTCCTGCATAAAATGTTGCATACACATATTTCTCCAAGTCCAAGTGGAATTGGGTTAGATAGAAAGGTGATGTGTGCAAGAAATGACAAATCCTTCACATAATTGAGTTAAATTGACGGATGAAATTGGTATATAACATCCGTCAACAAACTCCCCCGAGCTTATCCTTTGCTCGTCTCGAGCAAAGTCAAGACTTTAGGTTGATGATCAAGAGTTGCTACAATGTCTTATTTTCAAAAGTATCTAATGCACAACAAGATACTCTACCTAGTATTGCAGAAATTGGCTATGATACTCTACCTTTCTTAAGTTATCATGGGGCTTATGCTTTTTCATATTCATGAGTAGTTGAAAGGTAGAATAGCAAATGGAGAAAACATAACCTAGAAATCAAGTTTCACTTAAATCCTGGAGAATTAATTTAGATATTAAGTACCTCAATTTGATTCTCTCAATCACTCCTTTGTGGATAGTGGAAATATTTCCTCACCAAAGCATTGTGCCTCTACTATTCCTACTCATTGAATATGGCTTGTATGTGGAGCTTGGTAAGGAAAGTAAGTAGGCATATTTGCATCACATATATTGCTAAGTCAAAAGAGTAAGCCTTAGGAGAATTCAAATCAAAACTTTTTGATTCAAGACTAGTGCATGAGTGATGGAGTGGAAGTGGATGTGGATACTTGAGATAACTCCTTTTTGGTATAATCTCTCTTTCTTTTGCAGGGATGAAACATGGCTACTTTTCTTTTCTCTTTTTTTCATGCTTATGATGTAAGCATTTTTTTAAGTAGCCATGTCTTCTACTCTCTTTCTTTGCAATGAATTTTGAAGAGAGTGCTAAACATGAATAACATGGAGTTTCTCTTTTTGTTGTGGTATGGTGGATATGATGGACGTTTTGCTTACTTCTAGTGTAGAAGTATGGCATGTGCAAGTGAAGTCTTGAATTCAAAAAGAGTTGAATGATTCCTCACATAGGTCTATACTAGTTTGACTAGGCTCAATGTGAAAGCAAATAGCATATGAATAAGGTTTTGTCTATGTATGAACATCATATGGCTCTGGTAGGTATTTCCAATCAATTGAGGGAAACTTAAATCTTTTTATATTTTCTCCGAAAATCTAAGTTTTACTTTCAAACTAGGACTAGCAGCCCTATTACTAATTCTAATCTTGCAACAACCTAGAATTAGATTAAGCTTTTGCTACCCACAACATCCAAATTAAAGTAAAAGTATTTCAAACCAATGAAAGCAATATTTGGAGAGTAGCAAGTTGTAAACTAGAGACTTAGGAAAATAAAACAGAGCAACTGTTCATCATTTCATCTATGTGAATTCTAAATCATTCTTACCACACATCTTTATTTGAGGAAAGTAAATCTAACCTATTTTTATATTCTTTTTAAATGCAAGGTGTGATGGATGGATGGAAAATAAATATGCAAGGAATGTGATACATGTTACCTCAAGTGGGGGTCCTCCCCCAAGCTTTTTCTTCAACTACCTCCATGATAAGGGTTGAACCCTTGATGACGGAAGTACGCTGCAAGATCGGCTTGTTGTTGTTGTAGCACCATGTTGAAGTTGGTGAATTGAGCATCCATGTGTTGTTGCCAATCCTGGGTACCTTGAACATGCTCCTGGAGTGTGCTGTAGATGTCACCCGTTCTCACTTCAAGTTCTCCGATACGTCTAGTGATGTCCGTATTCCTTGGCTATAGTCATGATGACTTTTGGCCAAAAAGGAACAACATCCTCTCATGGACGTTGGGGGCAAGCTGCTAGAGCTTGAAGTGGATAAGGGTGGATCCCTTTGCCATTCTCGCCAAGATGATCCCCCAGTCTCATACGTCGAAGGTTGAGTCCATCCGGGCGCATAACCCGTTGGGTTCTCTTCCTCTTGGTATTCATGGACCGGAGAGATTATCGGTGGCATGCCTGTGGCTCCATCCCTCGCATGATTCCTTGTTAACCTGCCAGAGACATTACTTCTTCTTGCTTCCTCAAGGGGAAGAAGATTAATTGTTAGCCTCCGGCATTTGTACAAATGAAAATCCGGGATAGGTAACCGAATTTCATTGACAAAGTCGGGATAGAAAAATATCAAGGAGCCATCATGATCATGCTTAAGGGTATGTCCTTGCACTAAATAGTATTCATCAATTAATTGTCTTTCAGTTTCAATATATTTAAATGAAGAGTATTTAATTGCTCCTACCCTATCAGCAATATGAGTAATCAATGAAGTGCATTCAGTTGGTCCTGATTTTGAAATGTAATGTAACCATTGTGTCATCATGGCTTTGACTGGAGCAACTTTTATCTTTTTAGTCATGGCAAACAAAATTTTCAATTCATCATCTCGCACAACCCTAACATCTCCCCTAGGGAACATAGTCAAAGCCACCCATCTATGCATGAAGCGTAAGGTAGGGTTTTGGATGTGGCTATTCCTAGGAGCCCTACATGTGACCTCACTAGTTAGCTCATGCCAAAAACTTTGTTTGTTAAACTTAGGCAAATTGTCTAAATCTAGCAAACACCGTTTATGGAAGCCTAGGATGCTACCTAATTCTTTCCATAGGATGTTGTATTCTTTTTGAAATAATCTAAAAGTAATACCATCAAATCCTATTCTTAGCGTGCAAAGGAATTGGATAGTGAGAAGGTGTGAACCTTTCTCCTCTTTGTGAGCAAAGTCATCAAATCCAATTGCATGCCAAATGGAAAGAAATTCGGAGTCCATACCTATTTTGGAGATCAAATGTGGATCGTAAGCCTTGGTGTGGCGGAACTCACGATCTTTGAGAAGCCTGCGTGCTTGATCTTAAACTTCACTTCGTATCGAGGTCGTTGTCATGAAGTAGTTGGTGTGGGTTGCTTCTCTCTTCCATGGGAGTGTCCTCACACACACTTCTCCTCCTTGGGCTTGTACCCATGGAATAGAGGCGTGCACTAGATCCTTCACCATGGCTTGAGCTCGCAGCCTCCTTCCTCTTTCCAAACAACCTCTTCATGTCTTTTTGAGTTCAACAAGCAAGAACAAAACAAGGCGAGAAAAATCCGAAAAGAAGCGATGTTTGGAAAACTAAACTCTCAACGAATTTTCTCCTCTTGAAAGCTTGAGTGTAAAATGCAAATGCAAACAAAAGAAAATCTTTTTGGGGATGGATTTGAGCAAGAGTGTTGCAATGAAGAGCAAGAAAAACAAGGCGAGCTAGAGAGTGACTTGGGGAGGTGTAAAATGATGTGGTGTGTGAAGAGAGGTGCTCCATACGGCCACAATTTATGGGGTGCACCCTCCAAAGGTCACTTGGGGTTCAAAATATAGCCGTTGGAGGAAGGGGAGCCAATTTGGCTCCACTTCCTGTTCGGCTGACCAGGGGGTTCAGCCGACTTGACAGGTGCCCCCCTGGTTCCCCTTTTGGCAAGTGGCTCCCCAACGGCTATAAAGTAGCACATTGGTGAAATGTCACATGTGCAACTCAGAAAAATTGTTTTTCAAATAAAACCTTTTTTCAAATCCAATAAAAAAATTTCATTTGAAAGAAAGAAAGAAAGAAAAATGATCGTTGAGAATATAAGATTCTCAACTTATAAGGAAAAATCAAATATGCAATGGGAAAATCCAAATGGGGTGGAAAAAGAAAGAAAGAAAAATAAAGTGGGATAACTACCAATTTAACCTATTGGCCTAGGTCTCACCACCGTCCGATGAGATGGACATTCCTCCGTCTTCATTTCACATCTGGGCCCGGAGGGATGGGCTTGGACAACTTGTCTTGCTTCTTCTTCCGCCATTCCTTCTTTGGTGGCTTGGTGGAATTGGGCCCTTGGGAAGGTCCAGATGATTCCGTCGCCTTTGGATATCGGCGTGGTTGAAACGACATATTCTCCTTGTAGATTAATCTTCTCATGAATGCAATGAGTGAGTCCACCTTTGGAGGTGTGACTTCGACCTCTCTAATGTGTTTGTCATTCGGCCCATACTTGATTCGAATCATGGAGCATTGCTCTAATCTTGGCCGAAAGTTAAACTTTTCCTCCTTGCCATTAATATGGAAGTGGATTTCTCCAGCTCCCACATCTATGCGAGCTTTTGCAGTGCTTAGGAATGGACACCCAAGAATGAGTGGTGTATCTTTCTCAGTGTCCATGTCTAGCACCACAAAATCCATGGGTATGAAGCAGTTCCGGATCTTCACCGGGACGTCTTCAGCAATACCCGCTGGATAACAGACTGAAGAGTCAGCCATCAGCCAGTTGTAGCTGCATTGGTGTTGGAGTCGGTTCTGTGAAGTTCAGCTGGTCGAACACAACCTTGGGCATCACACTAACACTTGCTCCCAGATCACAAAGTGCCTTGTCAAAGTGGTGAGCCCCAATTGAGCATGAAATGGTAGGACATCCAGGGTCCTTCTGCCAGTTGCTCTCTCGTATGGAAATCATGTTGTCATTTTTCGTCGGAGATTCTGGCTGGCCTGGCATCTTGCCATTCTCCATCGGAGGAATAGCAGCTGCCAGCTGAGGCAACTGAGTCTCGAGCATCTTGTTGAAGCTCAGTTGATTCTTGAAGGCTGAGGATAGTCCTTCAATCTTGGCATTGATGTTTTCCGTGGTCTTGTCATTAGCTGACAACTTCTTGGATAGGGCATCGTTGATCTTGTACTGGCTAATGGCAATTTCTCTCAAGTTGGGCTGATTTCCAGGGTTGCCATTGTTATTGTACCCTCCTTGAAAGAATGGGTGTTGTTGACCCCACCCTTGACCTCCTGGACGATAGCCATTGTTGTTGTTGAAATTTCTGTTGTTGGCGAGGTATAGGGCATCCTCACGAGTTTTTGGGCAATCATTGCTCATATGAACCGTGTTGCCACAGACTTCACACGTGATGTGAGAGTCTAGGGCATAGGCATTGCCAGACACTTCACCACTTGCTTGTCCATCAATTTTCTTTATTAGGAGTTCCAATTTTGCAGCGATCATGTCCACCTCCTTCAAGGTGTGCATGCCTCATTGTCGGGTATTGAGACGCTCATCGTTCCATCCCATGTTGGACACCATCTTCTCAATAAGATCTTTAGCTTTTGGCACCGTCAATGAGAAGAAGGCTCCTCCAGCAGCAACATCCAAATTCTCACGAGCTGATGGGATCAGCCCGTTATAGAAATTCTGAATAAGGAGCCAGTCATCCATCCCATGGTGGGGACAGGCTAGGATGTACTCCTAAAGGCTTTCCCATGCCTCGGGAATAGATTCCTTGAGCTCTTGCTGAAAGCTGGAAATCCTTCCATGTAGGGCATTGGTTTTTCCCAACGGGAAGAATTTGGCGAGGAATGTCGTAGAACACTTCTCCCAAGTGTCTACAGCACTTCGGTTCGCGTAGAACCACTGTTTCGATCTCCCAAGGAGAGAGAACGGGAACAATCTCAGACGGACCGCATCCGGAGACACGTCCTTGATCTTAAAAGTGCTACAGATCTCGAGGAATTGTTGCAGGTGAGCACTTGCATCCTTGTTAGCCATCCCACAGAATGGGTCGGCTTGCACCATAGTGATAAGGACAGTTTTGATCTCGAAGTTCACATCTCCCGTGTTAACAGTGGGCCCAATAGGCACATTGTTAGCAGAGGGAGCTGATAACTCACAAAGGGTCTTCTAGGCCATTGGCGTTTGGATTGTTGGTGCAAAAATGCAGGCTTGATTTTCCGCTCGAATCTTCTGAGGAGTAACGACACGGGGTTGGTCTCTCAGAAGAGATTCAGGATCTTCAACAAAGTTTTTTGGCAGACAAAAACCAGACATACACTACCCTATTTTCACATTTAAAATAAATGCGAAAGCAAAGAATGGTTATCCGACTAAAATCCTACCCAAGGTTCTATCCCATTCACTCGGTCATGTTATATATCTATTTGCCTTCCCTGGCAACGGCGCTAGAAATGCTTGTTGACGGCTCCTAATATATACTAACAAATCATCCCCGACAATGGTGCCAGAAATGCTTGTTGGTATTTTTTATGCACCATTAACTAAACATCTCCAACTGATGTGTCAGAAATGCTTGTTAACGGTTCTATTGGATCACAGAGTGAGTTCCGCAAGCACATGGAGGTATCATTGTAGCATTTCCCCTTAAGAGTATTCCCAAGTATGCCATTTATTTGATCCCAAAGGAAGGCAAGGAACAGATATAACAATCATCAAGTGGAAAGGGTAGAAAGGTCTAGGTAAGAATCTAGTAAGGATGGATAAAATAATAGTGGAGGTAGTGTGAAACACACAAAAGCTTTCAAGTCTAATGGGGGTAAGAGGATCCTAGAGGTTAGTTAAGGTTGAGAGTTATGGAGGTACTCCTAATATGCTCTATTGTACATATACATAGTCTAAACTAATTATTCATAAGCTAGATCAATAGTGAATACTTATGCCATGTGGTTCAATACATCGGGCACGGGCTTATCCCTAGCAATACTAGGGCGACTCCCGCCAAGAGCCTGTGGCATAGCCGAACGTGGAGGATTACAAAGGACAGATAGGGCTGTCACCACCTACTGCCTACCTCTTCAATCCGTGGGTCTACGAGACATCCAATGCTACTTAGCTATCCTAGCACCATGCTAGCATATTAAGTAATTACCTTAAGAGCCTAGGCACAATCCATCCTAAGGCAATGAATTGAATCATCATCGAACCAATGTTGATACACAACATAATTATCCATACTAACCTAGTTATGTTATAATTAACTAGACTATAGTAGAGGTCTATTGGTTCTATGATAATGAGGTATGTTCATGATGAAACAGTCATAGAAGCTATACCTTCCACATACATGGACTCCACAATCAAATAAGAAATGCTTTGCCCAAGTATATGTATAAGTAGAGACTAAAGATACTATCTTTATTATGCATAAAGTCACAAATACAAGAAAGAATACATGAGCCATACCTTCCCAATGTAGGATTGGGAAGAGAGAGACTCCTTACTCCTTTCCCAATTTGTACTTGGGACTAGAGACTCTCCTCTCTACAACCTAACTCCTCTAAGACTATGGATCATAGTGTATACAATAGAGATGAAGCTCAAGTGGTGTGTGTTGAAGTTAGGGGTAGTGATAGGATCTTGGTTCCCGATCTTTCGATGAGAATAGGAGGGTTCGATTTGTGGAGGAGAAGACGTTGGCGATCCGACTACACCGTCCCCAAGACGATGCGCCTTAGCGATCGGTACACCGACTCCGAAGTTGTATTGATCTTGCTGGCGCACAATCAACCTGACCACGAGGGCCTTTGTTCCTGCAGGCAATCGAAGAACACGCAAGAACAAGAAGAACAAGCACTTATCTGTTGAATCAATCTAAAGTGGGGTTCTGGATACAAGTAGACGGGCGATCTAGTCGACACGCGCGTGTACAAGGAAGCAGCAGAAGCTAACTTACGAATAAACAAAAACCCACCAGCTAATGAGGGCGGCTGCTACTATTTATTACCTCCCTAGGGTCGTGAGAAACCCTAATCACGAGTCCCTAATGGACTCCAAACGATACATGGGCCATGGGCCCAATTTTGGTGATGCAGCACCCTGGACAGAAAAAGGTCTTGGTATTAAAATAACTATTGCGACCGACTCAGAATAGATATGGACATGAGGCCAGATCCGTTCGAAAGTAGACTTGATAATCTTTCCAGGAAGTACTTGAACGCCCAGATCGGAGTCCGTATGAAATCGTGGTGGCCGTCACAAGTTGGTGCTGTTCTGCTGTCCAAATCCCGTCCGCGCGAATTCCCTTCCCATTGGCTCCTCTCCATTGTTCCTAAGCAAAACAAGAAAGCACGTAGTTCCACGGTCTAGATAAGATGGACATAAGGCCAAGAACGAGTTCACCTCATAGTTTAGTTGATGTGCACGAGTGTGAGTGATCGGACCAGAAACCGGTAGCTGAGTTGGTGTGGATGTATCGAGGGTGTTGATGTCCTCATCATCCTCCCCTTCTTGCATTTGAGTCTTCCGCGACTCAAGCTCATCTTCTTCTCCCAAATATGGCTTCAAATCTGCAATGTTAAATGTGGTACTAACCCCAAAATTCGCAGGCAACTCGAGTTTATATGCATTATCATTAATTCTTTCTAACACTTTGAATGGACCATCAGCTCGAGGTAACAATTTAGACTTTCTCAAATCAGGAAACCTATCCTTTCGCAAATGTAACCAAACTAAATCACCAGGTTCAAAAGTGATAGTTTTCTTTCCCCTACTACCAGCAAGTTTATACTTGGCATTCATGCACTCTATATTCTTCTTAGTGGTTTCATGCAATTTTAAGATCAATTCAGCACGATGTTTAGCATCAAAATTCACTCGTTCCATTGAAGGAAGAGGTAATAAATCAATAGGAGCATGGGGTACAAATCCATAAACAATCTCAAAAGGGCATTTCTTAGTACTAGAATGTAGGGAACGATTATAAGCAAACTCAACATGAGGCAAACACTCTTCCCACATTTTTATATTCTTTTTCAAAACAGCCCTAAGCATGGTAGATAAACTTCTATTCACAACCTCAGTTTGACCATCAGTTTGGGGATGACAAGTAGTTGAAAATAAAAGCTTAGTCCCCAATTTTGCCCATAACGTTCTCCAAAAATGGCTAAGAAACTTAGTATCACGATCTGAAACTATTGTGTTTGGCACACCATACAATCTAACAATATCTCGGAAAAACAAATCAGCAACATGTGTAGCATCATCACTTTTACGACAAGGTATGAAGTGTGCCATTTTAGAAAATCTATCCACAACAACAAAGATGCTATCCCTCCCCTTCTTTGTTCTAGGCAGTCCTAAAACAAAGTCCATAGAAATATCCTCCCAAGGCATGCTAGGAACAGGAAGAGGCATGTACAAACCATGTGGATTAAGTCGTGACTTAGCTTTTTGACATGTCGTGCAGCGAGCAACAAAGCGCTCCACGTCTCGCCTCATCCTTGGCCAAAAGAAATGACCAGCAAGTATGTCCTCCGTCTTTTTCACTCCAAAGTGCCCCATCAGCCCGCCTCCATGCGCTTCCTGTAACAACAACAAACGAACGGAGCTAGCTAGAATGCATAACTTGTTAGCTCTAAACACATAGCCATCATTGAGGACAAATTTATTCAATGTTTTTCCGTCTTTACATTTCAGCAATACATCTTTGAAATCAGCATCATGTTCATATTGATCTTTAATCGTTTCTAATCCAAAAATTTTAAAGTCAAGTTGAGATAGAAGAGTATAACGTCTAGATAAAGCATCAGCAATAACATTATCCTTTCCCTTTTTGTGTTTAATGACATAAGGAAAAGACTCAATAAATTCCATCCACTTAGCATGCCTACGGTTTAGTTTCCCTTGACTCCTAATATGCTTTAGTGATTCATGATCAGAATGGATAACAAATTCCTTGGGCCACAAATAATGCTGCCATGTTTCTAAAGTTCGTACAAGAGCATATAATTCCTTATCATAGGTAGAATAATTTAGAACAGGCCCACTCATTTTCTCACTAAAATATGCAACAGGTTTTCCTTCTTGTAACAAAACACCACCCAATCCAATCCCACTAGCATCACATTCAAGCTCAAAAGTCTTAGAAAAATCAGGAAGTTGGAGAAGAGGTGCATGCGTCAACTTATCTTTCAGTATGGTAAAGGCGTTATCTTGTGTGGTGCCCCAAGAAAAAGGCACCCCCTTCTTCGTAAGGTCATTCAATGGAGCAGCAATGGTGCTGAAATCCTTCACAAAGTGACGATAGAACCCAGCCAGCCCTAGAAAGCTCCGCACCTGTGTGATGGTCTTTGGTACAGGCCACCCCTGAATAGCCTCTACCTTGGCTTGATCAACTTCAATTCCCTGTGGAGTAACAACATAGCCAAGGAAAGAGACTCGATCCGTGCAAAAGGTGCACTTCTCAAGATTACCAAATAATTGTGCCTCACGCAAAGCATTAAAAACAGCACGTAAGTGATCAAGATGTTCATCCATGGATTTGCTATAAATCAATATATCATCAAAATACACAACAACAAATTTTCCAATGAATGCACGCAAAACCTCGTTCATTAATCTCATGAAGGTGCTAGGTGCATTAGTTAACCCAAAAGGCATGACTAACCACTCATATAAACCGAACTTAGTTTTGAAAGCAGTTTTCCATTCATCTCCTAGTTTCATGCGAATTTGGTGATAACCACTACGCAAATCAACTTTTGAGAACACAACAGCACCACTCAATTCATCAAGCATATCATCTAAGCGTGGAATAGGATGACGATATTGAATGGTTATATTGTTGATTGCTCTACAATCCACACACATACGCCATGATCCATCCTTTTTAGGTACTAGAATAACTGGAACAGCACAAGGACTAAGAGACTCACGTACATAACCTTTGTCAAGTAGTTCTTGTACTTGGCGCTGAATCTCCTTTGTTTCTTCTGGATTTGTCCTATATGGTGCACGGTTGGGCAATGAAGCACCGGGAATGAGGTCAATCTGGTGCTCAATCCCTCGAAGTGGTGGTAGTCCTGGTGGTATTTCACTTGGAAACACATCAGAATATTCCTGCAAAATGTTAGCAACGGCAGGAGGCAAAGAATGTTGCACATCGTAAAGGGAAATCAAAGTATCTTTGCATACCAAGGCATAGACAACAGAGGTGGAAGCAATTAGTTCATTAATATCAGATTTCGTAGCAAACAAGCATTTTCCCTTCAGAGATATCTCATTTTTCTTATCAAACACAGATTTGACATTGTTATTGTTCTCAATGTTAGCATGGTCCTGATATTTAGTTTTCCTAGCTCTAGCAACATCATCTTGCACAATAGCTTCAGGAGACATAGGATGCAACACAATTTTATTATCGTGGTAAAGAAAAGAATACTGATTTGATCTACCATGATGCATAGAATCTCTATCAAATTGCCAAGGTCTTCCTAGCAGAATATTACAAGCTTGCATAGGCACAACATCACATTCAATAACATCCTTATATGATCCAATTGTAAAATTGATTCGCACAAGTCTAGTTACCTTTGCCTTACCGTTGTTGTTTAACCATTGAATGTAATAGGGATGTGGGTGCGGTTTGGTGCTTAGTGCCAGCTTGGTCACCATGTCACTGCTGGCCAAGTTGTTGCAGCTACCTCCATCAATGATCATGCGGCAAGATCGCTCTTTGACGACACACTTTGTTTGGAATAATGTGTGCCTTTGATTTTGTTCCGCTTTCTCCATTTGTGCACTAAGCACACGCTGCACAATGAGACTATCATAGCGCGTTGCATCTTCTGCACCAATATGCTCTTCTTGATGTTCATCGCTACCTGCATAGTCAGCTGCAAGCAAAACACATGTATCGTCATCAAAATCGCTAGCAGATGAGTACTCACCGTCATCTTTAACAATTAGAACACGTTTGCTTGGGCAGTCACGCTGCACATGGCCAAAACCCTTGCACTTGTGACATTGAACGTCTCTAGATCGTCCGGTAGATGCTACAAAAGAAGCACTCTCGGTGGGCTTTTGGGTGGTCTTTACTGCTGAGCTAGTGGAAGAAGCACGTGGCTTGTTGCTGGAAGAAGAAGGTGCTGCCCGACTTTGTGAAGAAGATGGCGGAGAAGCACACCCAGTCAAAGGAGTAGTCGTGCGTGGTTGCCATGAGCTAGTCTTTCCTGCAGAAATCTTAGTTCTAGAGCTAGCTCGTCGTCCCTGCACTTCCCTTTCAGCTTTACAAGCAAGATGAAACAAACGGGTAACATTATTGTAATCTTTATAAGCAAGTATGTCCTGAATTTCACGGTTTAAACCACCCAAAAATCTATCCATAGCTGGTTCCTCATCCTCGTCTAAATTACAACGCAACATACCCATTTGTAATTCCTGAAAATACTCTTCTACACTTTTAGCTCCCTGTCTCAATTGTTGTAACTTATTTAACAGATCACGTGCATAGTAAGAAGGAACAAATCTAGCCCGCATGAGCCGTTTCAAAGCATCCAAAGTTTGTGGTATGTTATTAGGATTTTTCTTGCCATGTTCTATCCACCAAAAAGAAGCAAAATCAGTAAACTCACTAGTGGCTGCTCTAACTCTTGCGTTTTCAGGAAACTCATGACATGCAAATTTTTGATCAACAGAAATCTCCCAAGTAATATATGCATCAGGGTCATATTTACCATCAAAATGAGGTATCTTAAATTTGATCTTGTTAAAAGTATCTTCATGATTGCGTACCTCACGCCGACGATGTCCACCTATGCGTTGACGGTTGCATTGTAGCCGGCGCCGTGGCCTAGCTTCCCCATCTTCTCCAATCTCCGTATCTGCAGAATAGTCATCTTCATTGTCACGTACAATACTAGGAGCATTGCTCACCTGTCCATCTGCAGTGTGTCCACGATCCCTCTCCTCAAGGCACTGCAGGATGGCTCCAATAGAGGTGTTCAATGTTTGAATGGAACTCTCCAACGTGCTGATTTTGGTGTTGGTGTCGATATGCATATTTTCCAATTGACCAAGGCGGTCACTGGTAACTCGAAAATCCTCATCAAGCGCTTCTGTGTGTAGCCGCACTTGGCATTCAAAGTGTTGTATAATTCCCCGTGTGCGAGGTGAATGCACGTCTTCATTTGTATTTGCTCCTTCTGCCATGGTTAGTAGAAAAAAATCCAATATGAAAGGGTAGCGTTATCCCTAGCTACAAAGGTGCTGGTGGAGATAATTCGCTCACTCTCAACCTGTTCAATCAAGCTCTTACCTGTTCTTACAAAGCTCAGCAAGAAGGTGATGGCAACCAACAAGTAATGAACAACTTCAAGAGCAGGTGTCAATCTATGGCTTTAGGTGGCTGAACTAGCACAAGGAGCAAACTTTCACCACGTTAATCACAACAAGCTGAATAAATATTCTACGACGGTACTGTGCTGATCTTAGTCTAGACCGTACTAGAGACGCGAGCTGAGACACCAATGTCATCACCAAAAACACCCCAAACAACAATCTGATTTTTTTTCTTTCTTTTTTTGTTTTTTTTGTTGGGGTGGTCACCCAAACTCTCTCTAGATGGAATCAGGAGACCCTAGAACAAAATTTGCACATGCGGCTTTTGATCTTGCACTTGCCTTTTTTTCTTCTCTAATTGCTTGTGGCTTTTGTGCGCCTTTTGATTTTGCACTTGCCTTTTTTTTTCTTCTCTAATTGCTTGTGGCTTTTGTGCGGCTTTTGATTTTGCACTTGCCTTTTTCTTGTTGTCAAACTCAAATTACTAATCTGACTCAAACTCGAAGTAGCAATCTGATTCGAACTCGAACTAGTAATCAGACTCAAACTCGAACTAGCAATCCGACTCAAACTCGAAGTAGCAATCTGATTCAAACTCAAACTAGTAATCCGACTCAAACTCGAACTACGAATCTGACTCGAACTAGGTGACCGAATGTGACACGAACTCAAAACTCTAGTGGTGCAAAACTAAAGACCAGCAACTTGACTCGTCGAAGCAACCATGAACTCAACAAGTCTTGACTAAGTGGAGAAAGTAAAAGGCACAATGGTCTAGGAATAATGGAAAAAAAACAGATCTGGTATTTTTTTGGGGCTTTTTCTGGACTATAGGATGATAACAGCGGAAAGAAAAGTAATGGTAGCACTCTCACCGATCAACCTTGCTCTGATTACCACTTGATAGAATCTTGGTTCCCGATCTTTCGATGAGAATAGGAGGGTTCGATTTGTGGAGGAGAAGACGTTGGCGATCCGACTACACCGTCCCCAAGACGATGCGCCTTAGCGATCGGTACACCGACTCCGAAGTTGTATTGATCTTGCTGGCGCACAATCAACCTGACCACGAGGGCCTTTGTTCCTGCAAGCAATCGAAGAACACGCAAGAACAAGAAGAACAAGCACTTATCTGTTGAATCAATCTAAAGTGGGGTTCTGGATACAAGTAGACGGGCGATCTAGTCGACACGCGCGTGTACAAGGAAGCAGCAGAAGCTAACTTACGAATAAACAAAAACCCACCAGCTAATGAGGGCGGCTGCTACTATTTATTACCTCCCTAGGGTCGTGAGAAACCCTAATCACGAGTCCCTAATGGACTCCAAACGATACATGGGCCATGGGCCCAATTTTGGTGATGCAGCACCCTGGACAGAAAAAGGTCTTGGTATTAAAATAACTATTGCGGACGACTCAGAATAGATATGGACATGAGGCCAGATCCGTCCGAAAGTAGACTTGATAATATTTCCAGGAAGTACTTGAACGCCCAGATCGGAGTCCGTATGAAATCGTGGTGGCCGTCACAAGTTGGTGCTGTTCTGCTGTCCAAATCCCGTCCGCGCGAATTCCCTTCCCATTGGCTCCTCTCCATTGTTCCTAAGCAAAACAAGAAAGCACGTAGTTCCACAGTCTAGATAAGATGGACATAAGGCCAAGAACGAGTTCACCTCATAGTTTAGTTGATGTGCACGAGCGCGAGTGATCGGACCAGAAACCGGTAGCTGAGTTGGTGTGGATGTATCGAGGGTGTTGATGTCCTCATCAGGTAGGGGTCCTATTTATACTAGTGTTGAGGTCGGTTCCCGCCACCAAAAGTGCACGAATCAGTCACCATTGACTCCTTCAAGCCAGGAGGAGCCAACACGCTTCGTTTGACCATGTTTGGCGCCAGGAAGGGGTCGGCCGAACCCTTGGTTCGGCCGACCTGTTCAACACTCCAAACGTGGAGTGCTTCCTCCAGGTGGCTGCCAGGTGGGCCCCCTTGA
Organism: Tuctoria greenei; assembly: GCA_036927565.1. Lineage (NCBI taxonomy): Eukaryota > Viridiplantae > Streptophyta > Magnoliopsida > Poales > Poaceae > Tuctoria > Tuctoria greenei. The sequence continues at coordinate 20,444,930 of JAYESD010000009.1, read as the reverse complement.
TGTATCTGGGTGATAAACCGTTGGATCTCCTCGGATTGTGGGCCATTTGATCCATGGGATGCCACGTGTCGTCACCTGAATGGCTAGGATGATATTTTATAGGATTGGTCCCTCTACATTTCCTCATTTCCTGCATAAAATGATGCATACACATATTTCTCCAAGTCCAAGTGGAATTGGGTTAGATAGAAAGGTGATGTGTGCAAGAAATGACAAATCCTTCACATAATTGAGTTAAATTGACTGATGAAATTGGTATATAACAACTGTTAACACGTCGTCAATAGCCCATGCACCGCTGCTGACATTGGCAGGGGATGTCGCGTCTAACTGTCAGTGTCACCGTAAGCTACCCACTTGGCGGAGTGGGATAGGCCTGTGACATCTTCACTGTGATGTGATTGGTTGCAGCGGTACCTAACATTAGGCGTGCGCCGCGCCATGCGTCTGGGGAAGTCGCGTATTTTCAATCCTTGATAGAGACAAGGCGCGCCATCCTCTTAACTCTCGCGTCCCTCTGTCTAGGGCAAGTGGCTGGACTATGTGACAGCTCGGGAGCTCACCTATGCAGGGGAGGTCAGGTCCCGCCTTGCGAACCACGTGGCAGCTCGGGAACTCACCTCTGCGATGGAGGTCAGGTCCCGCTTTGCGGGCCACGTGGCGACTCGGGAGATCACCTCTACAGGGATGGCTAGGCCTCGTCCTCCTGGACATGTGTCGGTGTTGGGAGCTCACCTCCGCGGTGGAGATTACGTCCCGCCTTGCGAGACATGTGGAAGCGCTGGAGCCCACCTATTCGGGAGGTGGCTAGTCTGATGTCTGTGTCCACGTGGCAGCTCTGGAGCCCTGTCTCACGGGGAGGAGGGGTCCTTACCTGCTGGACACGTGGTTACCTGGGGGCTCGTCTCCAAAGGGGGTGCTGAGCTTCTCCATTAGGTTTCTTGCGGATATCCCGGACCTGCCATCTGTGGCTGATGGGTCCTTGTCTCTTGAACACGTGGCGCCCTAGGACCCCGCCTCTGCTGGGAGGCGAGGTACCTAGGCGGCTCTAGCCTGTGCGCGAGGGTACCTGGTATGCCGGGTACCGATAGTGGCCCCTGGGTCGACCTTGGGGGGAGGCGACGAGCCCGAGGGTGGAGCCCTTATCTTTCTCTCCCGCGCGGCCTTTTAATTTTGTCTTGATTAGTCGAAGCGATGCGCTCCTCCGCTGCTGTGACCACGCGTCCCTCTCTGGTTGAGGGGTCGTGGCGACGGGATCTTTGCTTGCTGCGACATTATCGCGATGATTCCCAAGGCGCCTGCTGCACTTCTGCTGCTTTCACTTCCATCTTTACCGCAACCTCCAGGTTGCCTTCTTGGGCGGAGAATTGCCCGGGCTGGTTTTTCTGACGGGGGATCTGGGCCCGTTTGTCATGGACGTCGTGGTACGAGCCATTGATTCGGAGCTCGTTCAAATTTGCACAGTGTGCCAAAATGCCACTAGGGTGCTTAAAAGGGGTATCTCTGTGCAAAATGGAGGTTCCTTCCTTCTGCACGCCCTAAGCATTCGAGCCTTCGTATACCTCCATGAGCGTATTCCCACCCTCGAGGTTCTCGACCCCTGCTCCAATGGACTCAGCTCTGCCGTCTTCTTGGATGGAGGATATCTCTCCCGTGAGGCGGCTTTTTGGCTGGGAGGACAAGGAGCGACAGGATCTAATCCGTCCTGGCTCCTTGCCACTGGAGTTGGGGGAGAAGGAGATCGTCTTATTCCAGGCGTACGCATACTTCGGGTTTGTCCCTCCTGTTTCTTCTTTCCTGGTGACACTCCTAGAAGTCTTTGGGCTTCAGCTTCATCACCTGTCGCCGAACTCTCTGGTGGTGGCGGTGGTGTTCTCACATTTCTGTGAGATGTTCGTCAGGGTGTATCTGAGCGTACCGGTGTTCTGACAATTCTTCGTGCTGAGGCAGACCGGGAAGAATAACAAATCCAACTTCCTCGGCTGCTACTGCTTCCAGCATCAAGCCAACAACTCCTTCAAGTACATCACACCACTCTCTTCGGCGAAGTGGGCTGATTGGAGAAAGGACTGGGTGATCATACAAGTCGACACCCACGACCGCCTAGTTATGCCCGCCGGATGGGCGACAATCAGGAAGGAGACCTGGGAGGAGCAGCCGGAGTTGGAGCAAGCCTACACCCCGGTGATGGAGAGGATCCAATTCCTGGCGGATCATGGTCTGTCAGAGTTGAAGGTGACGGCGGACTTCGTTCGACGGCACCTGGCCCCCCTTCAACACTGTTGCCGTCCTACGTGGCTCTACTTTGGGCTACAGGATGGCACCCAGCTGGTGCAGGGTCGCAACACGGAGACAACCCCGAAAGAGGTGCTCGACGCAATGTCCAAGGCGTGCAGTGACCTGCTGTCGGACGACATCTTCAACTTCCCGCGGGCCTGCCCGCCGCTTTGCACGAATCGGAACCTTCAGACGAAGGTTCTGAAGGATATGCCCAACCTGGACGCGATCGGTCTTGCACCACGACAGATTTGTGATGAGAGCCGGGGCTTGGACATCGTCGAATTTTCGGAGGAGTCCACACCTTCTTTAGGCTCTAAAGCTTCCAGGGCAGAGGAGGCACCCGCTGTCGGAGGGAAAGCCAAGGCACCGGTCCCTGATGCAGGCAAGGGGAAGGCATCGGTGCCAAGGAGAAGGCCCTGGTGGTTGAGATCGTGAAGGAGAAACGCCCTCGGTCGCCACCGAGAGCGCCGCCACAGGTGGCCTTCGCTCCAAGTCAACGTCCCCTAGCTCGCTCCTCTTTAGTATTGGGCGTTAGCGGTTCTTCGGGGGGAGGCTCAGTCCGTCAAACGGCAGCTCTGCCGGCGTTTGCGGTCGGCACGCCATCCAACATCCCCATCGCCAGCTCAGTCCAAGGTTCCACAGGGGGCTCCGGTAGCGTCACACCTACGGACCCTCAGGCGAAAAGGCCTCGAGCCGACATCGTCGGCAGCTTGGGAGGAGGCTTTCGGAGTGGCTCCGTCGGAGTTTGTGGAGGCACACTGACGCAAGGTGATGGCATTGCTGGTGGTTTTGGCACAGGCCTAGCCGGGATGACCTCGCGTGTTATGCTATCGTCATGGCCTACGACTTCAGAGTCACCGAAAGTGGAGGCTCGCTAGAGCTTTCGGGGACGTCGATAAGGCATTCTTGCCAACGCTTGATATATTATCTTGCCTGCCTTTGTTGATTGGTCAGAGCTTGTTCTTGATTTGCAGGGCTACATCAGCTATTTTAGGCCCTTACCACTAGGGGTAGTGCCCAGAAGCGCTTCGAAGGCGACTGAGGAGGCTACGGTTGCACTAATAGGGCAGCCTGCCAAGCTTGTTCAGGGGGGTGCGGCTCAGGTGTCTGTGCTCGGCGCGGGTAGTGAAGCATCTCTGGCTGCATCTCCAGCTGTCACGTCGGAGCCTCCAGCCATCGCGTCAGAGGCACCTCCAGCCGTCGTGGCAGAGGCAATGTCGGAGTCGGCTTCGGGGGATGAAGGTCTAGCCCCCACTGCTTCTGAGCCAGCGGGCGAATCCTTGAGTGATGGTGGCACTGCTGCTTCGGGTGGCACCACAACTTATGCTCAGTCTCCGGGGGCAAGATCCCCAGTACTGGTGGCCTCGCCTTCACCGCTACGGGAGGAAGTGGTCTTCGAGATGATCACTGGACGACCTTCCCTGACTTCGGCGCAGCCGGAGCGCCTCTCCTACGTCATGGACTTGACGCAGTCCAGCATCCTTTAGATGCAATCCAATCTCCGCTGGGCGCAGGAGGCTCTTGCCGCAGAGTGGGAGAAGCTACGTGCCGAGGGCGAGCGGCTTCGAGGCTGGGAGGATCCTCTGGGGTCCAGGATTGCTGAGGCGAAGGCGAAGTACCACAAGGAGAGCAAGGAGCTAGAGGTGAGGCACTGCTTGGTGAGGGCCATAGACGCCCTATCCCAGAAGATTTTGGTCGACACTAAGGTAGCCAGCGACACGGCTGATGCCCACCTGCGCGCTCTTGAAGAAGTTCGAGAGGCCCTGAGTCATCAAGAAGCTGTTGTTTCCAAGAAGGAGGCTGTAGTCGCCGAGCAGGAGGTGACGGTCCAGACAATGATGGCTCGGGCTGAGGCTGATCGGGATAGGCCACAGTCCTGCCTTGAAGATCTTGAGCTCCTGGAGAGGGACTTGTCGCAGGATTGGGCGCAGCATTCAGCTGAGCATCAGGATCTTCTACTGCGTGATCTCGACGTCCAAGCTTGGGAGTGCTCGATGGAGCGTCGCACCCGGGAGCTCGATCTACAGGAGTGTCAGCTGGCTCAACGCCTGGAAGCCGAGGGTAGGGCGGTGGAGGAGACGGTGGCAACCCATGTCCTGGTGTGCTACCGGAGCCGGTACCCTGATCTTTCTCTGGAGCCAGTTTTTGAAGATCCCGTTGAGGAGCGTGAGGAGACGGCAGCGACAGAGGTCAAGAATGCTGCGAAACATGTCGTCGCGCAATTTGCCAGGGACTGAGGCTGGCAGCCCGACTTTGTATCTGAGATTCACCCCTTTGTAAATATTTCTTAATGAATATAAATTTAGTTTGGCTTCTTGGCCTGTCTTTGTGCTTCTCAACTATTGCTCTGAGTCCATAGTTGCGTAAGAATTTGCAGAACCTTTGTCGAGCCCGTTAGCTTTTGAGGACCAACGGTTGCACCATTGATATGGCCGAGATGTTGCACATTGACTTCCTACCTATGGAACCCCCTTAGAGGCCCCTTGGTAGATGTGGATAGTTGGCTGGACACATGTACCATTTGATTTGCAGGAGGTCTTCTACGTGCCCTCAACAGAGTAGGGTAGTTGGAGTGTCGTAACGCCACCAATTGCCGGAGCTGGACGCTCCAACATCGCCCACCACCGTCATGGAGACGTCGACGGCAGGCCCCTTGGGAGGTGCCAGAGCTGGACGCTCCAACGTTGCCCACCACCGTCGTGGAGACGTTGACGTTAGGCCCCTTGGCAGGTGCCGGAGCTGGATGCTCTAGCCTCATCCACCATCATCGTAGAGTCGTCGACGGCAGGCCCCTGGTGTACAGGCTATCGCAAGAAAACCCTGTTAGCAACAAGATAGGGACAGGAGAGTTTACTCACTTATCCGCGCTTGGTGCTGTCGTTGACATTCTGGGAAGTCGACAGCAGGCTCCCTGCAAGGTGCCGAAGCTGAACACTCCGGTGTCATCCACTACCGTTGTGGAGACGTTGACGGCAGGCCCCTTGGGAGGTGCCGGAGCTGGATGCTCCGGTGTCGCCCACCATCGTCGTGGAGACGTCGACGACAGACCCCTTGAGAGGTGCCGGAGCTGGATGCTCCGGCATCATTCACCATCGTCATAGAGTCGTCGACGGCAGGCCCCTGGTGTACAAGCTATCGCAAGGTCACCCTGTTAGCAACAAGTGCGGGGTAGGAGAGTTTACTCACTTATCTGTGCTTGGTGCTGTCATTGACATTCTAGGATGTCTATGGCAGGCCCCTTGCAAAGTGCCAGAGATGGTCGCTCCGGCGTCACTAACCACCATCGTGGGGACATCGATGACAAGCCCCTTGGGAGGTACCGGAGCTGGGTGCTCCAACATCGCCCACCATCGTCGTTGAGACATTGATGGCAGGCCCCTTGGGGGTGCCGGAGTTGGATGCTCCGGCGTCATCCACCATCATCATAGAGTTGTCGACAGCAGGGCCCTGGTGTACAGGTTATCCGTGCTTGGTGCTATCGTTGACATTCTGGGACGTTGATGGTAGACCCCTTGCGAAGTGCCGAAGCTGGTCTCTCCGGTGTCGCCCACCACTGTCGTGGAGACGTCGACGGCAGGCCCCTTGGGAGGTGTCAGAGCTGTGTGCTCCAGCGTCGCCCACCATCGTTGTTAAGGCGTCGACGGCTGGACCCTTGGGGGGTGCCAGAGCTGGATGCTCCATCATCGTCCAACATTGCCGTAGAGTTGTCGATGGCAGGCTCCTGGTGTACAGGCTATCGCAAGAGAACCCTGTTTGCAACAAGAGCGGGACAGAAGAGTTTACTCACTTATCCGCGCTTGGTGTTTTCATTGACTTTCTGGGACGTCGACGGCAGGCCCCCTGCGAGGTGATGGAGCTGAATGCTCTGGCGTAATCCACCACCATCGTGGAGATGTCGACGGCATGCCCCTTGGGAGGTGCCGGAGCTGGGTGCTCTGGCGTCGCCCACCCCCGTTGTGGAGACATCGACGGCAGGCCCCTTGGGAGGTGCCGAAGCTAGATGCTCCGACATTGCCCACAACCGTCGTGAAGACGTTGATGGTAGGCCCCTTGGGGGGTGCCGGAGCTGGGTGCTCTGGCGTCACCCACCACCATCGTGGAGACGTCGACGGCAGGTCCCTTGGGAGGTGCCGAAGCTAGATGCTCTGGCGTTGCCCACCACCGTCGTGGAGATGTTGACAGTAGGCCCCTTAGGAGGTGCTGGAGCTGGATGCTCCAGCGTCGTCCACCATCATCATACAGTCGTCGATGGTAGGCCCCTGGTGTACAGGCTATCACAAGAGAACCCTATTAGCAACAAGTGCGGGGCAGGAGAGTTTACTCACTTATCCATGCTTGGTGCTGTCGTTGACATTCTGGGACATCGACGGCCGGCCCCTTGGGAGGTCCGGAGCTGGGTGCTTCAGCGTCGCCCTCCATCTTCGTGGAGACATCGACGGCAGGCCCCTTGGGAGGTGCCAGAGCTGGGTGCTCCAGCGTCGCCCACCATCATCGTTGAGACGTCGATGGCAGGCCCCTTGGAGGGTGCCAGAGCTGGATGTTCTGGCATTGTCCATCATCCTCGTAGAGTCATCGACGGCAGGCCCCTGGTGTATAGGCTATCGCAAGAAAACCCTGTTAGCAACAAGTGCAGGACAGGAGAGTTTACTCACTTATTCGCGCTTGGTGCTGTCATTGATGTTCTGGGATGTCGACGGCAGGCCCCTTGCATAGTGCTGGAGATGGTCGCTCCGGTGTTGCCCACCACCGTTGTGGGGACGTCGACGACAGGCCCCTTGGGAGGTACCAGAGTTGGGTGCTCCAGCATCGCCCACCATCATCGTTGAGACATCGACGGCAGGCCCCTTAAGGGGTGTTGGAGCTGGATCCTCCGACGTTGTCTACCATCGTCGTAGAGTTATCAACGGCAGGGCCCTAGTGTACAGGTTATCCATGCTTGGTGCTGCCGTTGACGTTCTGGGACGTCGACAGCAGGCCCCTTGCAAAGTGTCAGAGCTGGTTGCTCCGGCATTGCCTACCACCGTCGTGGAGACGTCGACAGCAGACCCCTTGGGAGGTGCTAGAGCTGGGTGCTCCAACGTCACCCACCATCGTTGTTGAGACGCCGAAGGCAGGCCCCTTGGGAGGTGCCTGAGCTAGATGCTCTGGCATCGTCCACCATCGCCGTAGAGTCGTCGACGGCAGGCCCCTGTTGTACAGGCTATCACAAGAGAACCCTGTTAGCAACAAGAGCGAGGCATGAGAGTTTACTCACTTATCCACGCTTGGTGCTGTCGTTGACATTCTGGGACGTTGACGGCAGGCCCCCTGCGAGGTGCTGGAGCTGAACGCTCTGGCGTCATCCACCACCGTCGTGGAGACGTCGACGGCAGGCCCCTTGGGAGGTGCCGGAGTTGGGTGCTCTGGCGTCGCCCACCACCGTCGTGGAGACGTCGACGACAAGCCACTTGGGAGGTGCCGAAGCTGGACGCTCCGGTGTTGCCCACCACTATCGTGGATACGTCGATGACAGGCCCCTTGGGAGATGTCGGAGGTGGACGCTCCAGCGTTGCCCACCACCATCGTGGAGACGTCGACGTTAGGCCCCTTGGAAGGTGCCAGAGCTGGATACTTTGGCATCATCCAACATCGTCGTAGAGTCGTCGACGTGTGAGACCTATGTGTGCTGAATACATTGGCTTGTACTGAATACATTGGCTTTGACAATAAAATTTTTGAATGCTGCCATAACATCTTTGTAGCAAGGTCCGACTCTAGCTCCGAGCTTCTGCAAGGTCTGACAAAAGATCCGACTTTCTTTGTCTAGATCCGACATGTTTTTGGGTAGCTCCGGTGAGCTTTGTCTTTAGCTCCGGCATGTCTTTGTTAAGCTCCGATATGTGTTGCTAGGTCTGACTTATGTTTGTTAGCTCCGACATGTTTTTCTAGCTCCAACTTTTGGGTTGACTAGTTCCGACTAGTTTTGGTTAGCTCCAGCGCTAGGTCCAACTAGTTTTGGTTAGCTCCGGTGCCAGGTCCGACTAGCTTTGGTAAGCTCTGGCACTAGGTTGTACTAGCTTTCGTAAGCTTCGGCTCAAGCTCCAGTTAGCTTTGGCAAGGTCCGGTGCTTGATCGCAATGTTCCGCCCTTTAATGTGAAATGTTTCGAACTTACTTTACATTGTTAGAAAGTTTGCTTAGTATTCATTTGCTAAGTTTTTGGTGCGTTTTGGTCGATATGTCTGATATCGTTTTGATATGCTTTGCAACATGCTTATGTGAGGTGCTCACGTAAGGTGTTGTAGTTTCGGAACTAACTTGAGTCAAGTCGCGGACTTGGGCTCGTACGGTTTGGTCGTTTGTTCATGTGAAGGTGTTGCTTGAGTTCAAGTCATGGCTGGTGACGGGATCTATTGGACTAGTCTCAGGGAGGAGATGAGGTTCCAACAACCAAGTTCGGGAGGAACTATGGTTGAGCTGGTCAGGAGGTCGCGCAGGATGATTGAATCAAGGGCTGTGCATATGAAGGTTACTGGACGTCGAAGGAAGGTGTTTGCATGTATAAATGCGGTGCATGACGTGGCCACATGGTTCCGAGGATGGTTTATGGATGGGAAGATCTTGTTGGAAGGATCGGATCGTATCGGTTGATGACTTTGGCTGCGGCGGAGTCGGTTATGGCTCGGTATGGAAAGTATCGAGTTGGTTATGATAGGATTTCGCGTGGGTCACGAATTCGGGTTGTTTTAGGAATGTGGGATACGTTCCTAAGGTGTTTGGAAGTCTTAAGATTGCTTCTATCTGCGTATAGAAGAGTCCTAAGCAGTTATGGAAAGTTTCGATTCGTGATCTAAGTAGGATTAGAGTCCTAGTTGAGATTGGGTTGGCCTAAGGGCTGGTTATATAAGCAAGGGAGGCCAAAGCTCATGGTGCACGACTTTGGGGCTGTTCCTCTTTTGTTCTATTGAATAAAACTCATAGTTTGAAGGAACTTTTGTGCCTTTCCATTCGACTTGTTCCAGACAAGTTTTACTTGTCGAGTTTCTAGACAGCACTACCTTTCGTTGGTGGTTTTATCATAACTCGAGTTTTACAGATCTAATTGATGTGATTCTTTTTGGGTTGTCTTCACAACTTGATTTTCTATCATCTGTCAAAATTTCACGGTCATTGGATCTGTGGTTTCTTATATACACGAGTTCCTTTGCAGCGTTCCAGAACTGTTTTTCTCGGGTAGGACAGATTGACCTTTGTTCGATCTTTCAATCATAACTTTAGTTTCTCTCGATGGATTTGAGTGATTCTTTTAGTGTTTTCTTCGTGACTTTATTCTCTCTGATATATATTACTTTTTTCATGGTGAAACACGTTTAGATTAGTTTCACACACAATTTCTCTAACATATCGGTTTTTTGCCGAAGGGGTTGGGATTTAATTGTTTCCGCTGCGTAAGATTTTTAAATCTACCATTCACCCCCCTATGGTAGCTTTTCATGTGATCTTCGATCCTACAATTGGTATCAGAGCCACGGTGCTCCAATCATTGTGATTTGCATGTGTTTTTGACTAATCATCATGGAGAAATACTCCGCCAAATCTTGTGTGTTTGCTAGTATTGATTTTCAGGTTTGAAAGGCACGCATGAAGGCTTTCATCCAGGCGCAAGGCTTCACAAAATGGGAGAAGGTGTATAAGCCTTACGAAGTGCCACCTAACGATCATGTTACGGCTACAAACCTACGGTACGTCGACAACAACAACAAAGCCCGAAACTTGATCATCCAAGGATCACTCAGAGCGACTTCGACCGCGTTGCACATCTCCGATCGGCATACGATGTATGGAGAGCACTTTGTGACTATCATGAAGGATCCAACACGATCAAGTAGGTAAGGCAATACATGTTCAAGAAAGAATACATGCGCTTCGAGATGCAACTAGGTGAGTCCATCGATGATCTCTTTGCTTGCTTTAACAAAATTCTCAGTAACTTGCATAGTGTCAATGTTAATTTTTCTGATGCTGAAAATGCTAGGCGACTTCTTAGTGCATTAGACATGTCAATCTGGGAGATGAAAGTTACATCTATTCGTGAATCTGCTGTCATGAGTACACTTACATTAGATATGCTTTACTCTAAACTCAAAACTCATTAAATTGACATCTTATCACGTAAGAACCCAAATAAGTCCATTGCATTTGTCTCACAATGTGATATGCCTAGCTCCGGCCAATCATCATCTTGCAATACTCTTGCTTTGTTGTCCTCACTAACCCTAGAGCAGATCGAGGAATTTCCAGAGGAGGAGCTAGCACTTCTCTCTACTAGGTTCTCAAAAGCATTGCAAAATGTGAGACTAGAAAGAGAGGAAGCTCCGGACCTCAACGATGCTTCGAATGTGGTAAGAAAGGACACTTTCGTACAGAATGACCTAACCTTTTAGGTTCTACTTCCCGAGAAGAAAAACAATCAAGGACGAAGCACTCCTCAACAAATGATAAGAAGAAGAAGAAGAAGGGCTTTACAGGTCACCAACTGGTGAACAGTTTTATCTCCACACTCCAGGAACTTGGCTCAAGCAACATGGACATTGGAAGTGACGAAGATGAAGATGATTTGGCCAACTTATGCTTCATGGCGGGCAAAACAAGATCAAGATCAAGTCAGGAGGATGCAAAACACAACAGTGACGACGATGAGGTATGTCCTACTTGCAAAGAAATGTGTGATGCTATTTCTCGTGCCACTATTATAGTTAAGAAAAAGGACAAAAAGCTTAGGGATTGTGCTGCTGAAATTGAATCACTAGAATCTGAAATCAATCGTTTAAAAACTTTGATTCCTAGTGATGATGCATGTCCCTCACGTGATTTAATATATGAACAATTGTCCTCATTAAGAAGTGCGCACACCTCCACACTTGATAAACTTGAGTTAGAAATTGAAAAGAACAAAGAGCTTGATGCACTTAATGATAAAAACTTGAAAGATGCTAGCTGTTCTACAATTGATTTGCATTGTTCTACTTGTGATGATCTTGATAAGAAACTACAAGATGCTATGAATGAAATTTCTATATTGAACAATGCTTTACGTTCTCATGAAGTTAAATTTTGTTCCAATTGCAAATTAAAAGGAAAAACTTCTTGTGAAAATTGCCTTGATTTGTCCAATAAACTTGATGACATGCATAGGACATTAGATCGGTTTTGTAATGGGAATAAGAACCTAAACTTGCTGTTGAATTCTTCCAAGTCTTGCAATGATAAATCTGGTTTAGGTTTTGATTCTCATGCTCATGCTAAGGCACATCCACCAAAAATTGTAAAGTCATTAGGAAGTGGTTTGATTCAAACAGTTCCTAAACAAAAAGAAGTGGTTTTCAAATCTGCAAGAGTGTTGTCTCATTCGGTTTCAAATAAAAATGTTGTTTGCTCATCTAGACATGAACACAAAGTTAAATTTTATTGTATCTACTGTGGTAGAGATGGTCATGTCATAGATTTTTGTTATAGACTAGCAAAACAATAGAAAAAAGAAAGAATGATTGCTAAATCTCATAACTTTCATGCAAAATTTGCTGCACATATGAAACCGAATGCCAGGAACATGCAACATGCTGTTATGAGTCAAAAACATTCAAATTTTACCTTCGGACCTTCTGTTTTTGCCTCCGGAGCTACTGATGTTTGTGCTACACAAGTAACACCTTATAGGTCAGTAGTTAAGAGTAAAAAACCTCAAACTTTGACTCGTAAACCTGCTGTTTTATCTCAGCTTTCGCGTGTTTTTCCTGCTGCACGTCGTGTGACTCAGTACTGGATTCCTAAATGCCTTTTGACTAACCCCAGTATTGAGTCATCGACGTATTGTGCTTCTATGTAGGTTACAAGTTGAGGAAGGAGAACATTTGAATTGTGGATTCAGGTTGCTCACGCCACATGACCGGTAACAAAGATTGGTTCTCCTCCCTCTCTTTTTTGTCACGTGTAGAGAATGTTACTTTTGCCAATAATTCTTCAACTCCTATAATTGCTAAGGGTTCGGATAGAGTAAATGATCACTACACTTTGAAGGATGTGACACTTGTCAAAAATTTGAAATACAACTTGCTTTCTGTTTCACAATTGCTAGATGAAAATATGGAAATTATTTTCAATAAAAACTGCTGCAAAGTTGTAGGTTTAAATAGTGAGCTTATTTTTAACATGTCTCGGTTTGGAAGAGTTTTTAAGCTGATTTTGATATTTCTTCCTCTAAGCATAGGTGTCTAGTTGCTAATGATTCAAAGGACTTATATTTTTGGCATCGTAGACTTGGTCACGTAGGCTTTGATCACCTAACGCGTGTTAGTGCTCTTGATCGCATACGTGGGTTGCCTAAGCTTAAAGGGGACAAAGAAATTGTGTGCTCTTCTTGTAGACATGCTAAGATGGTTGCAGGTTCACATACTCCTCTCACAATGATCATGACAACTGAACCGGGTCAACTTTTGCACCTTGACACCGTAGGACCTTCACATGTTCAATCCTTCTGAGGTAAATGGTATGTTCTTGTTTTTGTTGACTATTATTCTAGATACTCATGGGTTTACTTTATGGCGTCTAAGAATGAAGCTTTTGGTCACTTTAGAACTTTATTTCTTAGATTATCAATTGATCACCCAGGATCTTTAAAAGCAATTAGAAGTGATAACGGAACTGAATTTAAGAATCAATCTTTTGATCACTTTTGTGCTGAAAATGGAATAGATCATCAATTTTCTTCACCATATGTACCTCAAAAAAACGGTGTTGTAGAAAGAAAGAACAGAACCTTAGTTGAGATGGCTAGGACTATGCTTGATGAATATCAAACTCCTAGGAAATTTTGGGCTGATGCGATTGCAACCGCTTGTTATGTCTCAAATCGTGTTTTCTTGCGCGCTAAGCTAGGTAAAACACCATATGAGCTCCGGTTTGGACATAGGCCTAGTGTTATGCACTTTTAGGTCTTTGGTTGCAAATGCTTTGTTAAGAAACATGGTAATCTTTATAAATTTGAACCTAGACCCATTGATGGCATATTTCTTGGTTATCTCCATCTCATACTAGAGGCTACCGTGTGCTTTTACTTGACACTAACAAAATTGTGGAGACTTGTGAAGTGTCTTTTGATGAAGCTAGCCCAGGTACTAGATCAAACATTGTAGGTCCAGATCCATATCCGCAGGGGGAGAGCATTTTCGTTGAAGATGAGGAAGAGGTGGAGCTACTGCCCAAAAATTCAGCAGCTAATGCCATTGTTCGAGCTCCTGATTCTGATTCATAGCTAGCACCAACGACCACCATTGCTGGTACAGATCCTCCTCAAGTCACAAGCTCATCGATTTGTGATGAACATGAAGAAGAAGAAGCTTGTGAAGTGTCCACTCCCCTCCGGGTTCTCAAAATTCATCCTCCACAATAGATTATTGGAAGCTTGCACGAACGAGTTACACGGTCTAGGTTTTGTGATCCAAACTCCCATGCTCATTCTGCTTCTGTTGCTTCTTTTGAACCCAAAGATATATCACACGCACTCACTGATGAATCTTGGATTATTGCCATGCAAGAAGAGTTAGAAAATTTTGAAAGAAATAATGTTTGGAAACTTGTACCTCCTCCTCAAGGTCACACTTTAATTGGAACTAAATGGGTGTTTAAAAATAAACAAAGTGAGAATGGGGTTGTGGTTAGGAATAAGGCTAGGTTGGTTGCTCAAGGTTTCACTCAAGTTGAAGGTCTAGATTTTGATGAAACTTTTGCTCCTGTTGCTAGATTAGAAGCCATAAGAATTTTGTTAGCTTTTGCTGCATCTAAAGGTTTTAAGCTATATCATATGGATGTTAAAAGTGCTTTTCTTAATGGCTACATAGATGAGGAGGTTTATGTCAAACAACCACAGGGTTTTGAAAATTCAGATTTCCCTAATCATGTTTACAAACTGTCCAAAGCCTTGTACGGTCTCAAACAAGCCCCTAGAGTATGGTATGATAGGTTAAAAACATTCTTACTTGAAAAGGGGTTTACCATGGGCAAGGTTGATAAAACTCTTTTTGTGCTTAAGCATGGCAATGACTCATTATTCGTTCAAGTGTATGTGGATGATATTATCTTTGGTTGTGCTTCTCATGATCTTGTGTCCAAGTTTTCAGCTATGATGAGTTCAGAATTTGAGATGAGTATGATATGGGAGAACTCACGTACTTTTGGGGGCTGCAAATCAAGCAAACCAAGGAGGGTACATTTGTGCATCAAACGAAGTATACAAAAGACCTCCTAAGGCGCTTCAACATGGACAAAAGCAAGCCTCTTTGGACACCAATGGGAACAGCAACAACACTTGAACTTGATGAAGATGGGGAACCCTTGGATCAAAAAGAATATAGAAGTATGATCGGATCACTTTTGTACCTCACGGCATCAAGATCGGACATACAATTCAGCGTATGTTTTGTGCACGTTTTCAAGCCTCCCCACGTGCTTCACATCATCAAGCCGTCAAAAGGATTCTCAGGTACTTACATGGAACTCAAGAATTTGGCATTTTTCTTCCTTCTTCCTCAACTGTTACTTTGAAAGCTTTTTCCGATGCTCATTTTGGGGGTTGTAGGAAAATTACTTCTGGTGCTTGTCATTTTCTTGGTAATTCACTTGTTGCTTGGTCCACTAGAAAACAAAATTCAGTTGCACAATCCACAGTCGAATTTGAATATGTAGCTGCTGCTAGTGCTTGCTCACAAATTCTTTGGATTGTTCAAACACTTAAGGACTATGGGGTTGATCTAGATAGTGTTCCACTTTTTTGTGATAACACTAGTGTCATTTGCATTGCTAAAAACCCTGTGCAACATTCTAGAACTAAGCACATTGACATTAGGTATCACTTTCTCCGTGATAATGTTAAAAAAGGAAACATTGTGTTTCACCATGTAGATACCGAACAACAATTGGCTGACATTTTTACAAAACCTTTGGATTTCACTCGTTTTTGTTATATTCGTAGTGAAATAGGGGTTATGCATCCTCATGGCTTAAATTGACAGAGAGTTTTCAAACTTGATAAGTCTATGTGTGAATCTGAAATTAAAATAATATGATCATAGTATTTCATACATATATGACTTTGTGGTTCCTTTTACATGCTGAAAGTTCTTACTACATCACTCATGCTATACATTTTGTAGTTTTTGCCATGTCTAGTAATTGGAATAATTACTTACACTAAATCTGGTATTGGTCGAACTTTCTTGCTGTTTTGAACTTGTTGCATGCTCACAAGTGCTTTTAATCATAAAGAATTAATCAAGTAATCAACTTACATGTTGAGTTTTTATGAACAAATATAAATTGAGAAAAGATCAAGAGAATATGCATGCATCACACTTCTTCTTTTGAGATGGCTTATCATTGCACTTAGATATGAACTTGGAAGAAGTTGTGTATGACTAAAATCATGTCCTTAAGCTTCTGATTGTCAAATGACATAGGCTTGGCTTGGTTGGTTAGAATAAGGATGATGCGCATATAATCTCTTGCAAATATCATATGATCTAAATTTGTGCTTTGAAAAATAATAAAATGCAGCAACAAGTGTCATGCCTTCAGGTATTAAAATAGTTAAGTTTGTGAGATCATGGCTTGATTAAATTGAAAATTACATTTGATCTCTAGCATGGCTTACACTACTTTATGTATCTCATTGTTGTGATAGTGTAAGTTACTTGATAGTATGACTTGGATGAGCTTTGTTTTATATGTATATGTTATAATATGCTCATAACAATTAAAATTTCTCTTTTGAACCTTGCTGAATACATTGTCAAAGGGGGAGAGATAATATGGTGAATTATGCAAGAGGGAGAAATATGTATAGGGGGAGAAATTTATTTCTATCTCATTTGATTTTCAAAAAGGGGGAAAATTGTTTTCAAAACTTTTCATGCAAATGTTCGGATTTTAAGTGGTGTTGCCAATGCATTCATCAAGGGGGAGATTGTGAGACCTATGTGTGCTGAATACATTGACTTGTACTGAATACATTGGCTTTGACAATAAAAGTTTTGAATGCTGCCATAACATCTTTTTAGCAAGGTCCGACTCTAGCTCCGAGCTTCTGCAAGGTCTTACAATAGGTCCAAATTTCTTTGTCTAGATCCAACATGTTTTTGGGTAGCTCCGGTGAGCTTTGTCTTTAGCTCTGGCATGTATTTGTTAAGCTCCGATATGTTTTGCTAGGTTCGACTTATGTTGGTTAGCTCCGACATGTTTTTCTAGCTCCGATTTTTGGGTTGACTAGTTCCGACTAGTTTTGGTTAGCTCCGGCGCTAGGTCCAACTAGTTTTGGTTTGCTCCAGCGCTAGGTCCGACTAACTTTGGTAAGCTCCGGCGCTAGGTTGTACTAGCTTTGGTAAGCTCCGGCTCAAGCTCCGGTTAGCTTTGGCAAGGTCTGGTGCTTGATCGCAATGTTCCACCCTTTAATGTGAAATGTTTCGAACTTGCTTTACATTGTTGGAAAGTTTGCTTAGTATTCATTTGCTAAGTTTTTGGTGCGTTTTGGTTGATATGGCTGATATCGTTTTTATATGCTTTGCAACATGCTTATGTGAGATGCTCATGTAAGGTGTTGTAGTTTTGGAACTAACTTGAGTCAAGTCACGGACTTGGGCTCGTACGGATTGGTTGTTTGTTCATGTGCAGGTGTTGCTTGAGTTCAAGTCATGGCTGGTGACGGGATCCATTGGACTAGTCTCAGGGAGGAGATGAGGTTCCAACAACCAAGTTCAGGAGGAACTGTGGTTGAGCTGGTTAGAAGGTCGCGCAGGATGATTGAATCAAGGGCAGTGCATATGAAGGTTACTGGACGTCGAAGGAAGGTGTTTGCACATATGCATGCGGTGCATAACATGGAAACATGGTTCCGAAGATGGTTTATGGATGGGAAGATCTGGTTGGAAGGATCGGATTGTATCGGTTGATGACATTGGCTGCTGCGGAGTTGGTTATGGCTCGGTATGGAAAGTATTGAGTTCGTTATGATAGGATTTCATGTGGGTCACGAATTTGGGTTGTTTTAGGAATGTGGGATACGTTCCTAAGGTGTTTGGAAGTCTTAAGATTGCTTCTATCTGCGTATAGCAGAGTCTTAAACAGTTATGGAAAGTTTCGATTCGTGATCTGAGTAGGATTAGAGTCCTAGTTGAGATTGGGTTGGCCTAAGGGCTGGTTATATAAGCAAAGGAGGCCAGAGCTCGTGGTGCACGACTTTGGGGCTGTTCCTATTATGTTCTGTTAAATAAATATCATAGTTTGAAGGAACTTTTGTGCCTTCTTCGTCCGACTTGTTCCAGACAAGTTTTACTCGTCGAGTTTCTGGACAGCACTACCTTTCGTTGTTGGTTTTATCATAACTGGAGTTTTACAGATCCTATTGACGTGATTATTTTTGGGTTGTCTTCAAAACTTGATTATCTATCATCTTTCAAAATTTCACGGTCATTGGATTTGTGTTTTCTGATATACACGAGTTGCTTTGCAGTGTTTCAGAACTGTTTTTCTCGGGTAAGACAAATTGACCTTTGTTCGATCTTTCGATCATAACTTGAGTTTCCCTCGACGGATTTGAGTGATCCTGTGTTTTCTTCGTGACTTTATTCTCTATGATATATATTACTTTTTTCATGGTGAAACATTTATATTAGTTTCACACACAATTTCTCTAACAGATCGGTTTTTTGCCGAATGGGTTAGGATTTAATTGTTTCCGTTGCGTAAGATTTTTAAATCTACCATTCACCCCCCTATGGTAGCTTTTCATGTGCTCTTCGATCCTACACAACGGCAGGCCCCTGGTGTACAGGCTATCGCAAGAGAACCCTGTTAGCAACAAGAGCGGGGCAGGAGAGTTTAGTCACTTATCCGCACTTGGTGCTGTCATTGACATTCTGGGACGTCGACGGCAGGCCCCCTCCAAGGTGCCGGAGCTGAACACTCTGGAGTCATCCACCACCGTCGTGGAGACGTCGACGGCAGGCCCCTTGGGAGGTGCCGGAGCTAGGTGCTCCAGTGTCGCCCACCACCATCGTGGAGACGTCGATGACAGACCCCTTGGGAGGTGCCAGAGCTGGATGCTTCGGCGTCGTTCACCATCATCGTAGAGTCGTCGACGGCAGGCCCCTGGTGTATAGGCTATCGCAAGAGAACCCTATTAGCAACAAGTGCGAGGTAGGAGAGTTTACTCACTTATCCGTGCTTGGTGCTGTCGTTGACGTTCTGGGATGTCGACGGTAGGCCCCTTGCAAAGTGTCAGAGATGGTCGCTCCGACATCGCCCACGACCGTTGTGGGGATGTCAACGACAGGCCCCTTGGGAGGTACCAGAGCTGGGCGCTCCAACGTCGCCCACCATCGTCGTTGAGACATCGATGGCAGGCCCCTTGGGGGTGCCGGAGCTGGATGCTCCGGCATCGTCCACCATCGTCGTAGAGTCGTCGATAGTAGGGCCCTGGTGTACAGGTTATCCGTTCTTGGTGCTGTCGTTGGCATTCTGGGATGTCAACGGTAGGCCCCTTGCAAAGTGCCGGAGCTGGTTGCTCCGGCATCGCCCACCACCGTCGTGGAGACGTCGACGGCAGGCCCCTTGGGAGGTGTCAGAGCTGGGTGCTCCAGCGTCGCCCACCATCGTTGTTCAGACATCGACTGCAGGCCCCTTGGGGGGTGCTGGAGCTGAATGCTCCGACGTTGTCCACCATTGACGTAGAGTCATCGACGGCAGGCCCCTGGTGTACAGGCTATTGCAAGAGAACCCTGTTTGCAACAAGAGCGGGACATGAGGGTTTACTCACTTATCCGTGATTGGTGCTGTCATTGACGTTCTGGGGCGTCGACGGCAAGCCGCCTACGAGGTGTCGGAGTTGAACGCTCTGACGTCATCCACCACCATCATGGAGACGTTGACGGCAGGCCCCTTGGGAGGTGCTGGAGCTTGTTGCTCTGGCATCGCCCACCCCCATCGTGAAGACGTCGACGGCAGGCCCCTTGGGAGCTGTCGAAGCTGGATGCTACGGCGTTGCCCACCACCGTAGTGGAGACGTCGACGGTAGGACCCTTGGGAGGTGTCGGAGCTAGGGGCTCCGGCGTCGCCCACTACCGTCGTGGAGACGTCGACGGCAGGCCCATTGGGAGGTGCTGGAGCTGGACGCTCTGGCGTTGCCCACCACTATCGTGAAGATGTCGACGGCAGGCCCCTTGGGAGGTGCCGGAGTTGGATGCTCCAGCGTCATCCACCATCATCGTAGAGTCGTCGAAGGCAGGCCCCTGGTGTACAGGCTATCACAAGAGAACCCTGTTAGCAACAAGTGAGGGGTAGGAGAGTTTACTCACTTATCCGTGCTTGGTGCTGTCGTTGACGTTCTGGGACATTGACGGCAGGCCCCTTGGGAGGTACTGAAGCTGGGTGCTTTGGTGTTGCCCTCCTTCATCGTGGAGACATTGACGGCAGGCCCCTTGGGAGGTGCCGGAGCTCGGTGCTCTAGCGTCGCCCACCATCGTCGTTGAGACGTCGACGGCAGACCACTTCGAGGGTGCCAGAGCTGGATGTTCCAACATTGTCCATCATCATCGTAGAGTTGTCGATGGCAGGACCCTTGTGTACAGGCTATCGCAAGAGAACCATGTTAGCAACAAGTGCGGGGCAGGAGAGTTTACTCACTTATCCGCGCTTCATGATGTCGTTGACGTTCTGGGATGTCGACAGCATGCCCCTTGCAAAGTGTCGGAGATGGTCGCTCTGGCGTTGCCCACCACCGTTGTGGGGACATCAACGACATGCCCCTTGGGAGGTACCAGAGCTGGGTGCTCCAGCGTCGATCACCATCATCGTTGAGACGTCGACGGCAGGCCCCTTGGGGGGGGGGGGGCAGAGCTGGATGCTCTGGCGTTGTCTACCATAATCATAGAGTCATCGACGACAGGGCCCTGGTGTACAGGTTATCCGTGCTTGGTGTTGTCGTTGACATTCTGGGACGTCGATATCAGGCCCCTTGCAAAGTGTTGGAGTTGGTCGCTCTGGCGTCACGCACCACCGTTGTGGAGATGTTGACGGCAGGCCCCTTGGAAGGTGCCGGAGTTGGGTGCTCCAGCGTTGCCCACCATCGTTGTTGAGACGTCGACGGCAGGCCCCTTGGGGGGTGCCGGAGAAGGATGCTTCAGCGTTGTCCACCATCATCGTAGAGTCGTTGATGGCAGACCCTTGGTGTATAGGCTATCACAAGAGAACCCTGTTAGCAACAAGAGCGCGGTAGGAGAGTTTACTGACTTATCCACGCTTGGTGCTATCATTGACATTTTGGGACGTCCACGGTAGGCCCCCTGCGAGGTGCTGGAGCTGAACGCTCCAGCGTCATCAACCACCGTTGTGGAGACGTTGACAGCAGGCCTCTTGGGAGGTGCCTGAGCTGGGTGCTTCGGCGTCGCCCACCACCGTCGTGGAGACGTCGACGGCAGGCCCCTTGGGAGGTGCCAGAGCTGGGTGCTCTAGCGTCGCCCACCATCGTTGTTGAGACGTCAACTGCAGGCCCCTTGGGGGGTGCCGAAGCTAGATGCTCCGGCGTCATCCACCATCGACATAGAGTCATCGACGGCAGGCCCCTGGTGTACAGGCTATTGCAACAGAACCCTGTTAGCAACCAGAGCGGGATAGGAGAGTTTACTCACTTATCCGCACTTGGTGTTGTCATTGACGTTCTGGGACGTCGACGACAGACCCCCTACGAGGTGTCAAAGTTGAACGCTCTGGCATCATCCACCACTGTCGTGGAGACGTCGATGACAGGCCTCTTGGGAGGTGTCGAAGCTGGATGCTCTGGCGTTGCCCACCACCGCAGTGGAGACGTCGACGGTAGGCCCCTTGGGAGGTGTCGGAGCTGGGTGCTCTGGCGTCGCCCACCACCGTCGTGGAGACGTTCATGGCAGGCCCATTGGGAGGTGTCGGAGCTGGACGCTCTAGCGTTGCCCACCACCGTCGTGGAGATGTGGACAGCAGGCCCCTTGGGAGGTGTCAGAGCTGGATGCTCCGGTGTTGTCCACCATCATCGTAGAGTCGTCGACGGCAAGCCCCTGGTGTACAGGCTATCACAAGAGAACCCTGTTAGCAACAAGTGCGGGGCAGGAGAGTTTACTCACTTATCCGTGCTTGGTGCTGTCGTTGACGTTCTGGGACATCAACAGCAGGCCCCTTGGAAGGTACCGAAGCTGGGTGCTTCGGCGTTGCCCTCCTTCGTTGTGGAGACATCGACGGCAGGCCCCTTGGAAGGTGTCGAAGCTAGGTGCTCCAGCGTCGCCCACCATCGTCGTTGAGACGTTGACGGCAAGCCACTTGGAGGGTGCCAGAGCTGGATGTTCTGATGTTGTACATCATCGTCGTAGAGTTTTCGATGGCAGGCCCCTGGTGTACAGGCTATCGCAAGAGAACCCTGTTAGCAACATGTGCGGGGCAGGAGAATTTACTCACTGATCCGCGCTTGGTGCTGTCGTTGACGTTCTTGGATGTCGACGGTAGGCCCCTTGCAAAGTGTCAAAGATGGTCGCTCCGGCGTCGCCCACAACCGTTGGGAGGTACCAGAGTTGGGTGCTCCAGCGTCGCCCACCATCGTAGTTGAGACATCAACGGCAGGCCCCTTGGAGGGGGGGGGCGGAGCTGGATGCTCCGGCGTCGTCTACCATTGTTGTAGAGTCATTGACGGCAGGACCCTGGTGTACATGTTATCTGTGCTTGGTGCTGTCGTTAACGTTCCGGGACGTCGACAGCAGTCCCCTTGCAAAGTGTAGGAGCTAGTCGCTCCAGCGTCGCGCACCACCATCGTGGAGACGTCGACGGCAGGCCCCTTTGGAGGTGCCGGAGCTGGGTGCTCCAACGTTTCCCACCATCGTTGTTGAGACGTCGACGGCAGGCCCCTTGGGGGGGTGCTAGAGAAGGATGCTCCGGTGTCGTCCACCATCGTCATAGAGTCGTCGACGGCAGGCCCCTGGTGTATAGGCTATCACAAGAGAACCCTGTTAGCAACAAGAGCGCGACAGGAGAGTTTACTGACTTATCCACGCTTGGTGCTATCATTGACATTTTGGGACGTCGACGACATGCCCCCTGCGAGGTGCCGGAGCTGAACGCTCCAGCGTCATCCACCACCATCGTGGAGACGTTGACGGCAGGCCCCTTGGGAGGTGCCAGAGCTGGGTGCTCCGGCGTCGCTCACAACCGTCATGGAGATGTCAACGGCAGGTCCGATGGGAGGTGCCGAAGCTGGACGCTCTGGCGTTGCCCACAACCGTCGTGGAGACGTCGACAGCAGGCACCTTGGTAGGTGCCAGAGCTGGGTGCTCCAGCGTCGCCCACCACCGTCCTGGAGACGTCGATGGTAGGCCCCTTTTGAGGTGCCGAAACTGGATGCTCCGGGGTTGCCGACCACTATCGTGGAGACGTCGACAACAGGCCCCTTGGGAGGTGCCGGAGATGAATGCTCTGGCATCGTCCAACATCGTCGTAGGGTCGTCGACAGCAGGCCCTTGGTGTATAGGCTATCGCAAGAGAACCCCGTTAGCAAAAAGTGCAGGCCAGGAGAGTTTACTCACTTATCCGTGCTTGGTGTTGTTGTTGACGTATTGGGACGTCGACGGTAGGCCCCTTGGGAAGTACTGGAGCTGGGTTCTCTGGTATCGCCCTCCATCGTCGTGGAGACGTCGACGGCAGGCCCCTTGGGAGGTGCCGGAGCTGGGTGCTCCAGCGTCGCCCACCATCGTCGTTGAGACATCAACAGTAGGCCCCTTGGAGGATGCCAGAGTTGGATGTTCCAGCGTCGTCCACCATCGTCATAGAGTCGTCGATGGAAGGCCCCTGGTGTACAGGCTATCGCAAGAGAACCCTATTAGCAACAAGTGCGGGGCAGGAGAGTTTACTCACTTATCTGTGCTTAGTGTTGTCATTGACATTCGGGGACGTCGACAGCAGGCCCCTTGGGAGGTGTCGGAGCTGGGTGCTCCAGCGTCGCCCACCATCGGCATTGAGATGTCGACAGCAGGCCCCTTGGGAGGTGCTGGAGCTGAGTGCTCTGGTGTCGTCCACCATCGTCATAGAGTCATCGACGGCAGGCCCGTTGGGGGTGCCGGATCTGGACGCTCTGGCAGTTTGTCCTGCATATTTAAAGAGGGGGGACTAGTCTTGCTCGTCGGTCATACCTGCTCCTCTCCTTAGCTCTATCATGTCTTACTAACCTGGACTGACGCACGGGGCTTGGGTAATTTGGTGTGTCGGTGCTCCAGGGTTCGGATCTTGTCGTCTTTAGGGTGGAAGCTTTCTGGTTCCAGTACTCAGCTGTAGCGCCGGGAGGCAGGGTGTGTATGCTTAGGGTGCAGGACAAGGCTAAGCAACATACACCACCTGGACCTCCTGCTCAGAACAAACCTTTCTTGGGAAACCTTCTGGCGCCATGGGACCCTAATGACGAGAGAAGCCAGAAGAACACCTCACACACTGCAGGTACCTCAAGCGAACCCGCCTGTAGCTGGACTGCATGACTTCACCAGGGGTGAGTTACAGAGCATACAATCGTGTATATGAAGACAACATACAATAAACGAAGCCAGTACAATATGATCATAAAATTAATGTGTAATTAGATGGACAATGTCTTTAAGAAAGCGTTAAGTAAAACTGTGATTCTTTTTTATCGGAGTTCATAAGGAGAGTCAGGCTTTTACAAAAGTGGGCAACGGTTTGCTTCCTAATGATGAGGGGGGTTGGGTGTACAGGCTTAGGGTTTGGAACCAAGCTAAGCTGACTGCACACTCTGGACCTGACCCTCCCAGTGCTCGGTTTTCCTTTGTGCTGCTCCTAAGACCTACGAAAACATTTACACTGTTCTACTAAACTTAATATTTACAATAGGGGTCCAAGGCCCCAAGGCAGTTGTGATGGTTGTGGTGCAACCTTTACCTGAGAGGCTATGAGTGAGTGTCCCTACTTCCTGCCCCTACCGCCTATCTTTCGGGTGGTATGAGCAGTGTTGGGATTAAGATCAGCAGTTTTGACGAGGACGTCGGTGCTGCTGGAGGGCTGCAGTCGGGGCGCGGCGGGTGCTTTGCGCTGACGTGAGCTCGACGGAGGCTGACTTGATCCAGTGCTGCCCAGGGTGGGTGCCGGGTCTGATGAGAGGGCTTGGAGCTACTCCAAGGCTAACATCGCGACAGTGCGGTCTCTGCGGATCCTGAGGACGCTGGAGGGGGTTGGCATCTTCAGGAGGAGGTAGCTGTAGTGGGCTACGACCATGAATTGGTATAGGGTCGGCCTACCGATAATGGCATTGAAGGGGAGGCTGACATCAGCAACGTCGAAGAGGAAACTCTCCGTCCTGTAGTTGTCGGATGTCCCGAAGGTCACCCGGAGATGGATGTTTCCGTATGGGATGATGCTCCCTGGTCTCACCCCCGAGAATATGCTCGAGGGGGTGAGCTTGGACACTGGGATCTACAGCTGCTCAAAGGCTGCACGGCTGAGGGCGTTGAGGCCAGCCCCGCCATCTATCAAGACGTAGTGAAGCTTCATGTTGGCTATGGTGGGTGCGACTAGAAGAGGTAGGACCCCTGCCCCTGCCATGTTCTTGGGGCAGTCAGAGGCATCAAAGCTGATCGGCGTCTCCTTCCAGAGGTGGTGCCGCGCCAGAGTGGGTACAGGGGCTATCGAAGCCACTGCACGAGGAAGGGTCTTGAACGCGTTTTCGTACACGGGATCCCAAGACCCTCTAAATATGACGTGGAGGGTCTTGCGACACTCATGGTTGCTGCTGGCGTCGGAGTCCTCATCTTGGTGGACCACTTTGACGGCCCGCTCTTGCTTCTGGTACTCCATCTCCTCATCATCATCGACCTTGGGGTCGACCTTCTGCTTTGCCTCCCGCTGGTGGAATGGGGCACCGTTTGGGCGCTACTGCGCCCGCTCTTGGTAGCTTTCGGTGCATCTCTTTATCTCTCGGCACTCGCTCGCGGTGTGGTCACGAGTTTTGTGCACCGGGCAAGGCTCGACGCCTTCATCAGCGGCAGTTGGCTGATGTGGGCGCTTCTCCAAGTGCGAGGGTTTTCCACCTCCGGTTGCAGCTGCTGCCGCGACGAGGGACCCATGCAATGGCTTGTTCTGGCTACCACCTCAGTTCTTGTTCTTCTTCTTGCCGCTACAAGGGGTAGCAACTCCTTCCCCGGTCTGGTCAGCCCCGCCTACCCTGGGGGCGGGCTGAGCGTGCCAGTCGTGGCCTTCTGCCGCCCTGGCGCATCAGTCGGTGATGGAGAAGAGCTTAGAGACGTCTTGCACGTTGTGCGTGGCTAACTTCTCGAGCATCTTGCGGTCACGCACCCCCTGCCGGAATGCCACTATGACAGAGTGAAAGTGCATCTAGGAATCCCTTGTGGGTTTTGGATGATTTATGACAAGCAAATGAGATCCTAACCACTTTGTTGAGATGAACACATGTTTTAATGGAAAAATAAGCAAAGTGCCAAAAACAAGGAAGAATGAGGAGCAATGTGGAAAAGAGCTCAAGGGACAAGTGTAGTAGATCACTGTGTGTTGAGTGTGTTAAGGAAACACACCCCAAGAGCTCAAACACAAATAAACACACACATTGCACAAATTTATACAGGATCGGACTAGTCAGATTAACAACGGACTAGTCCGATTTCTCTCTACACAAGATCGGACAAGTCTGATATCACCACGGACTAGTCCGATATCTCTCTAACTAGAATCGGACTAGTCCTTCCCAGTGCGGACTAGTCCCCAAAACACTTCACAAGCTGCACAAAATCGAACAAGTCTGATCACTCAACGGACTAGTCTGATATCGTTTTGATGTCTATCGGACAAGTCCGATATTGGCACTGACTAGTCTGAAAACCCTTTGACCTAAATCGGACAAGTCCTCCAAGTGCGGACTTTTCACCCAATTCACTTAGAGTTTCACTAGTCCGGACAAGTACGATGATTATCGGACAAGTCCGAAGATTTCCAGAAGCAAAATCGGACAAGTTCGCTCCTAGCCGGACTAGTCCGATATTTTGGGACACTTAGGGTTTGCTACACACAACACACCGGACTAGTCCGGTGTCCACCACAGACTAGTCCGATCTTTCTAAAACCTAACGGTCACTTTTAGAAACCCCATATAAAAAGATGTGCACGGCCCAACTTCAATCTCTCTCGACCCCCTGCGCTGTCACACCTCCCAAGAGCCTCAAAAACACATCTCTCCACGAAATCAAAAGCCACAAAGATCAATCCCTTGAGGATACACATTGGAACATTGGAGAGACACGATTCATCACTCATTGAGCTCTTGGTTTGATTCCCTAACACACTCCTGTGATTTTAGTTGTAATCTTTTGAGTGTGTTCTTGGTGGAGTTTTCATTGTAATCTAGGGGAGCCCTCAACGTGTGAGAAGGCCCCTTGAATTTGGTTATTTACCCTTTGTGATAAGCGAAGAGGATTGACCTTCGTGGCGATCCGACGAGGGTAGGGTTGGAGAAGACCCGATCCTTTTGTGGACTCCTCAATGTGGATGTAGGTTGCCTTTGTGGGAACCAAACCACGAGATAAATTGCTTGTGTTCTTACTTTGTGTTCATCGTTCTTATACATCATATCAAACTAGGGTTTCAATCAATCTTGCCTACTTTACATTGAAACATTAAACATAAGATTGACTTGTGGTATACCCTAGTTCATAATCGTGTAACACTTCAATTAATTGTATATTTCCGCTGCATACATCGTAGAATCAAATTAATCGATCAAACTTGATTAACCTAGTCGGTACACACCGGACTAGTCCGCACTTGACCGAACTAGTCCGATATCTCGATTTTTGATCTGGTTGTTAAGTGTTGCGGGTTCCGATAAAATTCAAAAAGGCCTATTCACCCCCCTCTAGACTACATTCAATTGGTATCAGAGCAGGTTCTTCAAGAAGGAGACTAATCGCTCGAAGAGATCATGACGGACATGAAAGACATACACAAGAGCAACAACCAAGAGAAGGTTGATGAAGATAAGAACCAGAAATTGGAGAAGCTCCTCAAAGCCATTCAAGACTTCGAGGATGACGATGAGGAGACGCTGGAACTCAAGGCGCTCCTAAGGAAGAAAGCCCTTTCCAAGGGAAAGGTGAAAATTGAAGATGAAAAGAAGAAGAAGGGGAGTAGTCACACCGACTACTCCCGATATCCTTTCAACTACGATCGTCTTAATTCTAGCAATAATCATGATTTGTCTATCCCTCTAGGAAAAGCCCCACACTTCGATGGAAGTGATTACTCAATGTGGAGGCAAAATATGAAAATGCATCTAATTTCTCTCAATCCAAGTTTATGGCATATTGTGTGCACAAGGATAGATATCCCGGACGACGATGAAGAGCTTACACCAAGCCAAGAGCAGACAATTCATCGAAATGCCCAAGCCGCGGCAGTCATTACCTCTTCGCTCAGTCGGGACGAGTTCACCAAGGTGGATGGACTCGAGATTGCAAAGGAGATCTAGGACACATTGCAAACTGCACATGAAGGTGATCATCATGTGCGTGAAGCGAAGATTGAAATGATCGAGGGCGAATTGGGAAGATTCGCAATCGAAGAAGATGAGTCACCTCAAGATATGTACAACCGACTTAACACGCTCGTGAACCAGGTTCGACCGTACGGAAGCAAGAAGTGGAACGACCACGAGGTGGTGAAGCTCATCCTTAGAGCTTTCATTCCTCACAACGTCACCTTGTGCTCCATGATTAGAGAAAGCCCCAGATACAAGAGAATGACTTTGGATGAGCTACTTGGAAAAATCATCAAATTTGAGATGATGGAAAAGCAAGCGAAGCATGTCAAGGAAATTGCCGACCTCACCTCAACAAAGAAGAAAGGGGTTGCTTTGAAGTCCACCCTCAAGCCCTTATCTAAAGAATCGCGAGAAGCTCAATTAGAAGAAGACGGTGACGATGAGAGCAGTGACTTAGATGAAGATGACATGATATTATTTATGAAGAAATTCAAGAAGATGATGGAGAAGAGACAATGCGCTAATCAAGTGAAGGAAAATACAAAGAAAGAGCAAAGCCAAAGTTGAGGCAGGCATGCTATAATTGTGGTCAGTATAGCCACTTTATAGTTGATTGCCCATATGAAGAGAACAAGAAGAAGACCAAAGAAGCCAAGCCCCAACCCAAGAAATTCTTCAAGAAGAAGAAACAAGCCGAACAAGCGCACATAGGGAAAGAGTGGGACACAAATGATGAGTCCTCATCATCAGAAGAAGAAGAGATGGCTAGTATAGACATCGAGAAGACATCCAAGAAGTCTACTCTCTTCCCTACACTCGGTGCATGGAAGGGGAACGACACTTGCCTCATGGCAAAGGAAGGTAAACGCAAGGTAACAAAAAAACCCTCCTCCATGCATTCCTATTCCAGTGATAGTGATGTTAATAGTGATAATGAAGATATGCTCATTGGGTTAGATAAGAAAACAACCACTAAAATGAAATTTTTTCTTGATCAACTTGTTGAGAAGGAGAGGTTAATACATCGTCAAGAAGACATGATTGTCTCCCAAAAGGAGGAGCATGTTGAACTTGACAAGCCTCTAGAGATTGAAAAGGAGCGGAGCAAGTCACTAGAGCTTGAATTAGCTTCAAGCAAGGAAACTTGCTTGGAGTTAAGTGACTCAAATGCTACAATCAAGGAAGAACTTGCTAACCTAATGAAGGTTAACAAGATCCTTGAGATGCAAGTCGAGTCACTCAAGCAAGGTGACCCTTCATCCTCTTCAAGCTCACCTTCTCAACACATTAAAACTAGAGTTGCTTCTACTTGTACATGTGGTAAAGTTGACAACAGTTTGCAAGACAAGTCAACCTCTACCAAGGACAAGCATCCTTCACAAAATGGCATATTTGACAAGGAGAAGGTCAAATATGCACGTAGTGCATACTTGGTCACAAGACCTCAAAATGTCAAATATGGCATTGGTTACTCTTATGGTGAAAAGCAACAAGCTGGAAGCCATAAGAATAACAAGGATAGAAATGTATTTGTAAAGGGAAGACTCTTTCAAACTAGAAATCAAAAATTAATGAATACAACACACATGACCGCCGGACTAGTCCGGTCAGGGTCCGGACAAGTCCGGTACTCCGGACAAGTCCGTCCTCCCATACTAGTCCTGTGTATAAACAATAAAAGTTACTATTCAGAACTTTCGATGCATCTTATGTCTTAATGAGAAGTAATTATGGAAAGGTTTATGCTCATTATGTTGGGCCACACCATGAGAACACCAAATCTCATGTGTGGATGCCAAATCCCTTGTGACTAACCTAAAAGGACCCAAGCAAGCTTGGGTACCTAAAACCAAGGCATAATTTGTTTTTGCAGGCCTATTCCTCCGGTGGATCTAAATGGGTGCTAGACAGTGGTTGCACCAACCATATGACCGTAGAAAGGAGGATGTTCGTTGAATATGAAGCAAATGAGGATCCAAGCGAGGGCATCTACTTTGGAGACAATAGTCAAGGAAAGGTGCTCGGTACCGGTAAAATTGCCATATCACCACAACACACTCTTTCTCACGTATTACATGTAGATTCCTTAGATAATAACCTACTGTCCATATCTCAATTATGTGACAAAGGTTATAATTGCTTGTTCACTGACGAGGGTGTGACCGTCTCTAGGAGGAGTGATGGTTCCATTGCATTCAAGGGTATGTTAAAGGGAAAGCTTTATCTTGTTGACATCAACAAGGATAAATCCGAACTTGACACATGCTTGAGTGCAAAGACCAACATGGGTTGGTTGTGGCATAGACGGCTAGTGCATGTTGGTATGAGGAATCGTCAAAAACTCCTCAAGGGCGATCACATCCGAGGTTGAAAGGATGTTGTGTTTGAGAAAGACAGGCCCTGTAGCGCATGCCAACCCGGGAAGCAAGTTGGAGCACCTCATCCCGCGAAGAACGTCATGACTACAACAAGACCGCTCGAGCTACTTCACATGGACTTATTTGGTCCAATTGCCTACATAAGCATCGGCGGTAACAAATATGGTTTAGTAGTTGTTGATGATTTTTCTCGCTTCACATGGGTTTTCTTTTTACATGATAAGTCAGAAACACAAGGAATACTCAAGAAGTTCTTCAAGCAAGCTCAAAATGAATTCTCATTGACAATCAAGAACATTCGAAGCGACAACGGAACGGAGTTCAAGAAC
This sequence comes from Tuctoria greenei, assembly GCA_036927565.1. Lineage (NCBI taxonomy): Eukaryota > Viridiplantae > Streptophyta > Magnoliopsida > Poales > Poaceae > Tuctoria > Tuctoria greenei. Next base: position 20,414,353 of record JAYESD010000009.1, on the reverse strand, counting down.
ACACAAGTGGAGGAGTACCTAGATGAAGAAGGCATAAAGCACGAGTTTTCAGCTCCGTACTCCCCTCAACAAAATGGAGTTGCCGAAAGAAAGAACCGAACCCTCATAGAGATGGCGAGAACAATGCTCGATGAGTACAAGACCTCAGATCGATTTTGGGCGGAAGCAGTCAACACCGCTTGCCACACCATTAATCGACTTTACCTTCATCGACTACTCAAGAAGACATCCTATGAGATACTCACCGGTAACAAGACTAACATTTCATATTTTTGAGTTTTCGGTTCCGAATGTTACATTTTGAACAAGAAGCCTAGGACTTCAAAGTTTGCTTCGAAGTCCGATGAAGGTTTCTTGCTTGATTATGATTCGAACACTTACGCCTATTGTGTCTATAACAAGACCTCCGGACTTGTCGAAGTAGCACGTGACGTAGTGTTCGATGAAACTAATGGCTCCCAAAAGGAGAAAGTTGATCCATGTGTGCTAGATAAAGAAGAAGCTCCGTGTAGAGCATTGAGAAGAATGGCGTTAGGCGAAGTTCGACCACAAGAGCCACCTCTACATATGCACGAGGAAAACGAACCACAAGAAGAGACCAATGATCAAGGGGGAGCTTCCACAAAAGATCAACCTCAAGAAAGTGAAGATGATCAACAAGTCAATGTGGGCAATCATTTAGGGGGAGAAGAAGATGATCATGAAGATTCAAGACAGCAAGTACCACACCCAAGAGTACACCAATGCGTCCAAAGGGATCACCCAATCGACAACATCATCGGTGACATCCAAAAGGGAGTAACTACTAGATCTCGCATAGATAATTTTTGTGAGCATTATTCGTTTGTTTCCTTTTTGGAACCACGCAGGGTTGAGGATGCATTGAAGGATCTGGACTGGGTAGTGGCCATGAAAGAAGAACTCAACAATTTCAAGATAAACAAGTTGTGGGAACTAGTCGAAAGACCCAAATCCAACGTCGTCGGCACCAAATGGGTCTTCCGCAACAAACAAGACGAACACGGGGTGGTGACAAGGAACAAGGCACGACTTGTGGCCAAAGGGTATTCACAAGTCCAAAGTTTGGATTTCGATGCCTTTGCTCTCGTAGCTAGCCTTGAATCTATTAGAATATTACTTGCATATGCTACTCACCATGAATTCAATCTCTATCAAATGGATGTGAAAAGCGCCTTCCTCAACGGACCAATCAAGGAGGAGGTGTATATGGATCAACCCCCCAGGTTTGAAGATGAAGAGTTCCCCAACCACGTATTTAAATTGCTAAAAATATGACAGATAGGTTTGAGATGTCTATGATGGGAGAGCTAAAGTACTTTTTGGGATTCCAAGTGAGGCAACAAAAGGAAGGGATGTTCATAAGTCAAACGAAGTACACTCAATACATACTCAAGAAGTTTGGAATGGACAAGGCGAAGCCCATAAAGACTCCCATGGCAACGAATGGCCACTTGGATCTCGATGAAGATGGACCTAGCGTCGACCAAAAGGTATATCGCTCCATGATTGGATCTTTACTCTACTTATGTGCATCTAGGTCAGGCATTATGTTGAGTGTATGTTTGTGTGCAAGATTTCAAGCCAATCCTAAGGAATGTCACTTGACAACCATAAAAAGGATCTTGATATACTTAGTTCATACACCCAACCTTGGTCTTTGGTATCCAAAAGGCTCAAAATTCAATCTCATTGGTTACTCCGATGCAGATTATGCCGGATGCAAAGTAGATAGAAAAGGTACCTCCGGCACATGCCAATTCCTAGGTAGATCCCATGTTTCTTGGTCCTCCGAGAAAAAAACTCTATTGCCTTATCCACAGCCGAAGCAGAGTATGTTGCAGCCGAGAGTTGTTGTGCACAACTTCTTTGGATGCGACAAACTCTAAGGGATTACGGTTACAATATGAACCATATTTCACTCCTTTGTGATAATGAGAGTGCCATTAAAATAGCTCATAATCTAGTTGAGCACTCTAGAACCAAACACATAGACATCCGGCATCACTTCTTGAGAGACCACTCCATGAAAGGAGATATAGCCATTTCCCATGTCAACACCGAAAAGCAATTAGCCGACATATTCACCAAGACACTTGATGAAAAACGTGTTTGCGAGCTTCGAAATGAACTAAATATCCTTGATGATCGGAATGTGACTTGAAATTTTGCATACTTGTATGAATTCTTCAAAATATGTTTGATTGGATTGTGAAAATCATCTCTCTCAATTTTCCCCGAAAAACTATATCAATCACTAGATCTTGGTGAATTATGGTCATTGATTGATTGTTGTATGCTTAGTGATCATATTCATCAAGATTATTTTATTTGATTTGCCTCCCTATTTTCTAGATATGTACCTTCAAATAAATATGAATGTGCTAAGAAATTCTTCCCTGGTGACCATGGACTAGTCCGTGGTTACCCGGACTAATCCACCCATGCAGACTAGTCCATAGAGCGACGGTTAGGCCGGACTAGTCTGGTAGACCACGGACTAGTCCGATATAGCCTCTGGAAAAGTTCGGACTAGTCTGATCATTTTCGGACTTGTCCGATATTTCGTGTCCATAACCCTAGCCACCGCCAAACCCTAATTTCCTCACCCCCACACTTGCCTCAAGCTTCCTCTCTCAATGCTCGAGCTCCCCAAGGCGATTTTGCATCTCCTCCATCAAAAAGCTCCACATTTGGGTGGAAATCAAGCTTCCTCGCTCGGAGATTGAAGTTCGCGGACTTGTCCGGCCTTCAACACCCTCCTCTTCGAGATTCAAGCGATTTCTTTGGTAACTTTCCCCCAAACCCTAGAAATCCCTATTTTCTTCATTGTTGATCGAATAGCCTAGCATCTCTCACTATATACATGATTCCTTGATGTATTACGTTGATGCTAAGCTAGTTGTGCATTAGGAATCACCATTTGTCTCGTTGCTTAGGTTTTTGAGGATGAATATCGGACTAGTCCGGTCCATGCACGGACAAGTCCAGTCACCCCAACTAGTCCGTGCCTGTACACCAGACTTGTCTGATTTTTCTGAACTCAAAACCTAACCTTTCAATTCCTCAATGCAAGTCCTTGTTATTCTTTCTCACCCATACCCTGTATAATCCATTCTCAGGGCATGTCGAACTCTCATGATGATGTTTCCAACTTCGAAGCCGAGATGGAACAAGAAGCCCCGCTTCAGTCCTTGACGGACCAAAGCAAGAAGCGACCTTCCGAGCCAGCCCACTCTCCTCCTATGTCTCAAAAGAGGGTGGCTCGACGAAAGGTGCATGCTTCCAGGGCTTCCGCTGGTGGTGGCCCTAGCTCGGCGAGTGCCTGCCTAGCCAGAGGCAAGGGCAAGGGGATCGCAACAGGCCCGATTGGCCCCCCTGAAGATGTCAGCTCCGAAGCAAGGGGCTCGGGACCCCGCAGAAGAAAAGTTCAATGGGAAGGGCAGTGACTCAGCGGCTAAGTTCCGCAATGTTGATTGCTACAGCCGTCCGAAGCAAGCTGTCGATGGCAGATTTTGGAGCAATTTCCATGCAGATTTCTACAAGTCTGTGTACCTCCCCATGAAGACACCTGTAGTGCGCAGCCAATGGATTGATTGGGAACATTTTGAGAAGAAGGGTTGCTCACCATTTGTTGAAGTGATGTAAGCAATTGAGAGGCATGGCCTGAAGGATATCTTTGCCTTCAGGAACAATTGGAATGATGAGGTCATCGCGCAATTCTTTGCAAGTTGCCATTTCTCAAGTGATGATGAAGAGAGTGTTACTTGGATGACTCACGGATCCAAGTACCGTATAACTTATGAAGACTTTGCAAGCCTGCAACACCTTGACACCTCAAGCAATGACTGCTTAATCATCCACAACATAGGTGTCATTGAGAAGGACAAGATGAAATTCCTCTATGAGCCCAACTCCAAGTTCAACCCTCCCTCCACAAAGAACATGAAGCCCTTCTTTGTGGTCTTGAACAGAGTCTTGAGGAAGACAATTGCCCCCAAGGATGGAGATGCTGGGAGTGTGCAGGGCTATCTCCGGACCTTGATGAGGGTCATAAGCAAGGACCGCAAGTTTGATGTGGATGACTATATCTGGAACGATATGGTCAACATCTCTTGCACACCAACAGGTCATGTGGCTATGCTCCGTATCTTATGTTCATGATTGAGAAGGTCACTGGCATTGAATTTGTCAAAGATGTGGAGCACCTTCCTTTGAGGCCCCAGATGCCTCAAAAGCCAAGCATTCAGGCTGCTCCATCTCCGGCCTCCAGTCCTGAGGCTCCAGCAAGAGCAAGTGGAGATGCCAGGTGATATGCCCACGCCGACCACACCATCAACGACCACACCATCAAGTATAACGACTACATCAAGCAATATGGAACAATCATCAAGTCAAGCTACACCAGCTCATGTTTTCGATGGACCAATTACTCGTAGCCGAGCTAAACAGCTACAAAAAGAGGTGCACGCGCTACTTTGTGAAATTCCATTTATTAATGAGAATTATATACTTCCTAAATCGTACATGTTTCTATTACTCAGGTTCACCAAGGAGGATGACAAGGACACGCCAAGACTGAACCAGAGAGGAGAACAACGTCGAACCAGTTCGGCCTGGCAGAACTATCATGAAGAAACAGTCATATCTTTTGATTCATAGAAGCTGTGAAGGTCCATGAGTACTTGTTGGAAAGGTGTTGAAGTCAACTTTCTAATGCCACTAAGTGTCGAGTGCTTTAGAGGTCCCAGCTTGGCAGCCGAGTGCTTTTGGTGCAGACTGTTCAGAAGATCAACAGTCAGCCTGATACCCAAGTTTCCGTGAGAAACTGTATCACTCTACAATATTTCGTGAAGCATGCTACACATTGTGTGAAAGGTTATAAAATTATATTTCCAACGCATCTGGTCCCATGTCTTTTGGATGTCCCTAGGTGGAGTTATGATTAAAACACTGAAGACCACCCAGAAGGCCAGAAGACATGCGGGAAATTGATGACCACTGCATGAATGATCAAGCCAGTTGGCCTTCCACCTTACCACGTGGCTTTTTCAGTTCACATCTATTCTTAGACTAGTTGTTGGTATAAATATCCCTCTTTTGTAAGCCAAGGGCAACTCTTTGATGAATTAAGATTATTCCAGTGAAATTTGCACCCGAGCTGTTTGAGTGTCTTACTCAACCCTTGTTCTTCCTTGTTCTTCTTGAACTTGTGGAGAGATCTCTCTGAGATCAACTAATTCGTGCTCTGCGGGTTCTAGTACGGCTGCCCCGTCTTGTGTGGATTAGCTCCGGTTGTGGTTCTGTGGTCGTTCGGAGATCGAGTCGAAGTCTTCGCGGTTTCGGTGTCTCTCTCCCCGTCGCTTGGTCGCATCCAACCTTGGTCAGGTATAAAGCTAGTTATCCGCGCTGTTTCTACAGCAAGTTATCTTTTTCTTGAACCTCCTGTCGTGAAGATCGGGCCACCCTTCGCCGAACCAAATTCGGTGCATATCATGTGGTAATCAGAGCTGTCGTTGTCACGGTAGGTTCATTTTTTTATCACCCACCCTACCACCCTTTTTCAATCCGTTACAGTTTTCACCATCCACATATTCATTCCACTGTTTATCTTTTACATATATTTGTTTGTCCTATAGTCCAAAGCCTAAAAAAAAAATATACCTATTGCCCTTTGACGGTACTGTTATCTTGTGTTTGTTTTCTTCCAGTTGCTCGTCACCACCGGTTACCTATATCTTTTGTAATCAGCACCCCTGTTAGTGTTATAAAAAAAAGAATATAGTAAAAAAAAGAGAGCACAAGTGAAAAGATTGTGAAGAATTTTGTGTTATGGTTGGGTGTTGAAATTTTCAGTTTTCATATCCAAGTTGGTGGTAATCTTGATAGCAGCAAAAAAAAATTATCTTTTGAGCACATCTTTTTTTCACTTGATTGGCAGTACCGTAGCCCGTCTTGTTCAGCCGCCTATAGCTCCACTAAAAACATAAACCGGGACTTTCGATTTGTACTCCTTACGGCCTCTTTACCACCTCCGTTGAAGCTGTCACACCAGCACCATCACAGTTCTTGAGATCAGGCAAGAACTTGGATAAGTAAGAGGTGAGATCGAGTGTGTCCACATATATTTTTTTTTCTTTCTTGCTGCTCCTAACATGGCAGGCTCAGATTCAAGTGTTCATGGTGGACACCATGGTGATAGGGAACCCCCTGTCTCACGGGATGAGATGCGTCGCATGGCTGATTCACTCATGGAGGCCATGGGCAGGCTCCTCGATGAGCGTCTTCCCGCGGCTGGAGGACGTTGAGCATGTCGTGATCAAGAGGACCGTCATCGAGAGGAGTCCGGCGATGAGAATTCTGGTTTCAGCCATGAATTCAATCGCTTCGGACATGGCCCTGACGGATCTGGTGGTGGTCGCCATGCTGATTTTAATAATTACCATGGTGGGCGTCGCGCACATAGGCGCAATGCTGATGGTCGCCGCGTGCATTTTGAAGACGATGAGTTTGAAGATCAAGATCATGAAGAAGGTTCTCATGATGATGAAAATCCTTTTGGTCGACGTGGAAGGTTTGTTCGGCGTCATCATCGCTGGCCTGCTGATTTTGAAGAAAGGGAATACCATCGTGGTCGATGTCCTCATGACAACCCAGATAACATCGCTCGTGTCAAATTGAGTATTCTAAAGTTTACTGGAAAGGAGAATCCTGATGAATTTCTTGAATGGGTTGAGCAGTGTGATCAAATATTCCGAGTACATAATCTTTCGGCTCAGCGCCGTGTGAATCTTGCTTCGGTGGAATTCTCTGGATACGCTCTCACTTGGTGGAACCAAGTGCAGGAGAATCAACGTGATTTGGGACGTGGATATATCAATACATGGGAGGAGATGAAGCAAGTGATGAGAAGGCGATTCGTGCCATCTAGCTATCAGCGTGATCTTAGGAACCGGTTGCAAATGTTAAAGCAAGGAAAGAGATCAGTTGATGAGTATTTCAAGGAGATGGAGCTGTTGTTGGTGCGGGCGGGAATAAGAGAAGATGCAGAGTCAACAATGGCAAGATTTCTAGGAGGTCTTAATGAAGAAATTTCTGGTTTTGTGGAGATGTTTCCATATCGTACATTGCAGGATCTTGTTGATCAAGCTATGCGAACAGAGAAAAAGATTCAGCAAGAGTCACGTGGAAAATCTTATGGAAGTTATTCTATTGCTGCCCCATGGCGCAAACAGCAGTCAAGTACTTCCTATGGTGGTGGACGATCTCAAGGAGCTGCAGCCAAGTCTTCTCAATCATTTGTTCCATCGAAGATGGCAGCCTCCACCGCATCATCACCAACAACTCAGCAGCGACCCACTGCAAGTTCAGCAGCCCACAGCAATGCCTCGGGAGCTACATCTTCTTCTCGAAGCAGAGAAATTGTATGCCATAAATGCCACGGCCGTGGGCACATTGCTGCCCAATGCCCAAGCAAGAGGACCATGTTGTTGAATGAGAAAGGTGAATGGGAATCCGAGAGTGATCCGGAGGATGCTGGACAGATATGTGATGAAGAAATTGAGGAGGAAGGGAATGAGATCCAGCCTGAAGAAGGAGAACATAATTTCTTTATTTCTCTACGAGTGCTTAGTGTAACAGCAGAAAAGGAAGACAACGGGCAGCGACATAATTTGTTCCATACCCGTGGAATAATCAAAGATAAGGTGTGTCGCATAATCGTTGATAATGGTAGCTGCAACAATATTGCTAGCCAAGAATTGGTGGACAGATTGGGACTGAAACCACGGCGTCATCCTAGTCCATACAAGATGCAGTGGCTTAATGATTGTGGTGCGCTACGTGTCAGTCATACCGTGACTGTACCATTCTCTGTTGGTAAATACAATGATCATGTGGAGTGCGGCGTGGTGCCTATGCAAGCCTGCCAGCTTCTGCTCGGTCGACCATGGCTATATGATCGTGATGTCTAGATTTTTGGAAGGACTAACAAGCTGTCTTTTGTGTACAAAGGAGAGCGAATTTCCTTGCTTCCTTTGACACCGGAAGAAATTTTGAAGGATGATATCAGGAAGAAACAGCGCGAGAGCGAGCACCACTTGCGAGTGAGCCACAAAAATAGTAAGGAAGAGTGTCCACAGCCAAATCAAACCCCACAGCTGCAAGGAACCCAGAAACCGGGAAAAGAGGGTTTAGTAATGATGGCTAGGAAGGGGGATATCAAAGCATTGAGTGAACCCAATGCCATGTTCTTTGTACTTATGTACAAGGACATTTTTCTTTCTACTAATGCCTTACCCTCTACCCTGCCGAGTACTCTTTTGAATGTCTTGCAAGAATATGAAGATGTCTTTCCGGATGAAGTACCACCAAGATTGCCACCTAAGAGAGGGATCGAGCATCAAATTGACTTGGTTCCTGGTGCGTCACTTCCGAACAGGGCTGCATACCGCACCAACCCAGAGGAGACAAAAGAAATTCAGCGACAAGTGGAGGAATTGATGAAAAAAGGGTATGTACAGGAAAGTCTTTCCCCTTGTGCTGTCCCTGTTCTTTTAGTGCCTAAGAAAGATGGGTCTTGGAGACTATGTGTGGATTGCCGCGCAATTAACAACATCACAGTAAGATATAGGCACCCCATTCCTCGCTTAGATGATATGCTTGATGAACTTAGTGGTGCTAATTTTTTCACTAAAATTGATTTAAGAAGTGGCTATCATCAGATTCGTATGAAAGAAGGAGATGAGTGGAAAACAGCCTTTAAAACAATATTTGGATTGTATGAATGGTTAGTGATGCCCTTTGGTTTAACCAATGCACCTAGTACATTTATGCGATTAATGAATCATGTGCTTAGAACTTTCATTGGTAAATTTGTTGTGGTTTATTTTGATGACATCCTAATCTACAGCAAGACACATGAAGAACATGTTGCACATATCCAGAGCGTACTTGTTGTCCTGCGTAAACAAAAATTGTACGCTAACCTTGAGAAGTGCACCTTCTGCACCGACAAGGTAGTTTTCCTTGGTTTTGTTGTTTCAGGACAAGGCGTGGAGGTGGATGTTGAGAAAGTCAAGGCTATACACGAATGGAGGCCCCCACAGAACGTGAGCCAAGTGAGAAGCTTCCTTGGACTTGTTGGTTTCTACCGGCGCTTCGTGAAAGATTTCAGCACGATCGCTGCTCCAATCAATGAGCTGACCAAGAAAGACATACCATTCAAATGGGGAGAAGCACAACAAAATGCTTTTGAAGAATTAAAGAAGAATCTCACAACATCCCCAGTCCTTGCACTTCCTGATTTCAACAAGACATTTGAAATTGAATGTGATGCAAGTGGAGTTGGGATTGGAGGCGTGCTGATGCAAGAAAAGGGACCAATTGCATTCTTCAGTGAAAAGCTAAGTGGTCCGACTTTGAATTATTCAGTTTATGATAAAGAATTATATGCTCTCGTTTGGAGTTTGGAAACTTGGCAACACTACCTTTATTCTAAAGAATTTATAATACATTCAGACCATGAATCATTGAAACATATTAAGGAACAACTAAAACTGAATAAACGACATGCTAAGTGGAGTGAATTTATTGAGTCCTTCCCTTATATTGTCAAATATAAGAAAGGTCAAGACAATATTGTAGCTGATGCTTTATCTCGACGTCATGCTTTGCTCACACAACTTGATGCTAAAATTCTCGGATTGGAAAGTATAAAGGAATTATATGCCACTGATTCATACTTTGCTGAACCATATGCCAAGTGCCGTCTTGGCAAAGGATGGGAAAAGTATCATGTGCATGATGGATTTTTATTTCGCACTAACAAACTTTGTATTCCAGATTGCTCCGTTCGACTTTTACTCGTGCAGGAAGCTCATGCAGGTGGCCTTATGGGCCATTTTGGAGCCAAGAAGACGGAGCAAGTGCTGGCCGACCATTTCTTTTGGCCAAAAATGCGACGAGATGTTGAGAGACATGTTCTTCATTGCGAAAACTGCCACAAAGCTAAGTCTCGTCTGAACCCTCATGGTTTATATACTCCCCTTCCTATTCCTACTGCACCTTGGGAGGATATTTCAATGGATTTTGTTCTTGGGTTACCACGAACCAAAGGGGGAAGGGATTCAATTTTTGTTGTGGTTGATCGTTTCAGCAAAATGGCACATTTTATTCCTTGCCACAAGAGCGACGATGCTTCCCGTATTGCTGAATTATTTTTCAGGGAAATCGTGCGACTACATGGAATGCCACGTACCATTGTGTCGGATCGTGACACCAAGTTCTTGAGCTACTTTTGGAAGACATTGTGGGGCAAACTTGGGACAAAACTGTTGTTCTCCACAACATGTCATCCGCAAACGGACGGCCAAACTGAAGTTGTGAATCGAACACTATCAATGTTGCTCTGAGCTGTCCTTAAGAAGAATCTGAAACTATGGGAAGAAAGCTTGCCACACGTTGAGTTTGCATACAATAGGGCAGTACACTCAACCACTAGATTTTGTCCATTTGAAATTGTATATGGATTCACACCCACTGCTCCCATAGATCTTTTGTCTCTACCCATGCAGGAACGTGTGAACTTTGATGCAAGCAAGTGAGCTGAATTTGTCAAGAACATTCATGATAAGGCTCGGGCCAATATTGAAAAGATGACCAAGAAGTATGAGAAGCACGCTAACAAGGGTCGCAGGAAGGTGTTGTTCGAACCAGGGGACTTGGTTTGGGTGCACCTTCGAAAGGATCGTTTTCCAGAGCTGCGCAAGAACAAGTTGCAACCCCGGGCTGACGGACCATTCAAAGTTTTGCGCAAGATCAACGACAACGCTTATGAAATTGATCTGCCAAGTACTTATGGTGTAAGTACCAGTTTCAATGTGTCCGACCTCTCTCCATTCTTTGGATTGGAAGAGTCGAGGACGACTCTTTTTCAAGGGGGGGAGGATGATATGCCCACGCCGACCACACCATCAACGACCACACCATCAAGTATAACGATTACATCAAGCAATATGGAACAATCATCAAGTCAAGCTGCACCAGCTCATGTTTTCGATGGACCAATTACTCGTAGCCGAGCTAAACAGCTACAAAAAGAGGTGCACGCGCTACTTTGTGAAATTCCATTTATTAATGAGAATTATATACTTCCTAAATCGTACATGTTTCTATTACTCAGGTTCACCAAGGAGGATGACAAGGACACGCCAAGACTGAACCAGAGAGGAGAACTACGTCGAACCAGTTCGGCCTGGCAGAACTATCATGAAGAAACAGTCATATCTTTTGATTCATAGAAGCTGTGAAGGTCCATGAGTACTTGTTGGAAAGGTGTTGAAGTCAACTTTCTAATGCCACTAAGTGTCGAGTGCTTTAGAGGTCCCAGCTTGGCAGCCGAGTGCTTTTGGTGCAGACTATTCAGAAGATCAACAGTCAGCCTGATACCCAAGTTTCCGTGAGAAACTGTATCACTCTACAATATTTCGTGAAGCATGCTACACATTGTGTGAAAGGTTATCAAATTATCTTTCCAACGCATCTGGTCCCATGTCTTTTGGATGTCCCTAGGTGGAGTTATGATTAAAACACTGAAGACCACCCAGAAGGCCAGAAGACATGCGGGAAATTGATGACCACTGCATGAATGATCAAGCCAGTTGGCATTCCACCTTCCCACGTGGCTTTTTCAGTTCACATCTATTCTTAGACTAGTTGTTGGTATAAATATCCCTCTTTTGTAAGCCAAGGGCAACTCTTTGATGAATTAAGATTATTCCAATGAAATTTGCAGCCGAGCTGTTTGAGTGTCTTACTCAACCCTTATTCTTCCTTGTTCTTCTTGAACTTGTGGAGAGATCTCTCTGAGATCCACTAATTCGTGCTCTGCGGGTTCCAGTACGGCTGCCCCGTCTTGTGTGGGTTAGCTCCGGTTGTGGTTCTGCGGTCGTTCGGAGATCGAGTCGAAGTCTTCACGGTTTCGGTGTCTCTCTCCCCGTCGCTTGGTCGCATCCAACCTTGGTCAGGTATAAAGCTAGTTATCCGCGCTGTTTCTACAGCAAGTTATCTCGTTCTTGAACCTCCTGTCATGAAGATCGGACCACCCTTCACCGAACCAAATTCGGTGCATATCACCAGGGCTGCCCCTGCTGCTAGGGCAGATCCTCAAAAGGGTTCTGCGAGTGGCATTTTCAAGTACTTGGCTGCTATCTTTGCTTCCTGCAGAAAGGCCGAGGTGAAGGCCCACAAGCTTAACAAGAGAAGAAAGGAAGACATGAAGTATGCCAAGGCAAATGTGAAGCAGATTTGCCAGAAACTGGAGATCGAGCCCATTGGATATCCAGTAATCTTTGATGATTCCGACTCCGACTACACCGAGCTCGGGCCCTTGACCCCCTCCGAGCTTGCCTACTTTGGCATTGGGGGCTCGAGTGGCTCCGCACCTCCTCCTCATCATCATCAGCGCAAAGACGAAGATGAAGAAGATAAGAGGACCGACAGCGAGGCTTGAAGACTTTAGGTCCCTCCTCTCCTTCTTTTTGGTGTCTTGATGCCAAAGGGGGAGATATTGAGGGGGAGTCTTAGGTCTTAGGTCTTAAGCTGTAGGATGCAAGGAGAGAGCTTCTTTTGTGCTTTTTGTTTATTTTGTGGGTTGTAAACTGTTTAATATGCTCTTATGATAATTATGGTCCTGTTATGCAATGTTTTGAACTACTTGTCAAGTAATTGATGAAATCTGTGATTTTTCTCCTATAATGACATATATGCTTGTTGTGGGTATGTTAATATCAATTATGTCATTCTCTTCATGATTATTGTTTCAATGCACTTAGTTATGCATCCCACCATAAAGAATGCACATATGGATAATGTTTTCATGGCTTGATGTATTTTAAACTCATATGTGCATACTTTATGAAAATCTCAACTTTTTGTCATATTTTGTGAAATCTCAATTGGTTGTCATCAATCACCAAAAAGGGTGAGATTGAAAGTGCATCTAGGAATCCCTTGTGGGTTTTGGATGATTTATGACAAGCAAATGATATCATAACCACTTTGTTGAGATGAGCACAGGTTTTAATGGAAAAATAAGCAAAGTGCCAAAATGAAGGAAGAATGAGGAGTAATGAGGAAAATAGCTCAAGGGACAAGTGTAGTAGATCACTGTGTGTGGAGTGTGTTAAGGAAACACACCCCAAGCGCTCAAACACAAATAAACACACACATTGCACAAATTTATACAGGACCGGACTAGTCCGATTGACAACGGACTAGTCCGTTTTCTCTCTGCACAAGATCGGACAAGTCCGATATCACCACAGACTAGTCTGATATCTCTCTGACTAGAATCAAACTAGTCCTTCCCAGTGCGGACTAGTCCCCAAAACACTTCACAAGTTGCACAAAATCGGACAAGTCCGATCACTCAACGGACTAGTCTGATATCATTCTGATGTATATCGGACAAGTCCGATATTGGCATGGACTAGTCCGAAAACCCTCTGACCTAAATCGGACAAGTCCTCCAAGTGCGGACTTGTCACCCAATTCACTTAGGGTTTCACTGATCCGTACAAGTCTGATGATTATCGGACTAGTCCGAAGATTTCCAGAAGCGAAACCAGACAAGTCTGCTCCTAGCCGCACCAGTCCAATATTTCGGGACACTTAGGGTTTGCTACACACAGCACACCGGACTAGTCTGGTGTCCACCACGGACTAGTCTGATCTTTCTAAACCCTAACAGTCACTTTTAGAAACCCCATATAAATAGATGTGCACGGCCCAACTTCAATCTCTCTCGACCCCCTGCGCCATCACACCTCCCAAGAGCCTCAAAAACACATCTCTCTACGAAATTAAAAGCCACAAAGATCAATCCCTTGAGGATACACTTTGGAACATTGGAGAGACATGATTCATCACTCATTGAGCTCTTGGTTTGATTCCCTAACACACTCCTGTGATTTTAATTGTAATCTTTTGAGTGTGTTCTTGGTGGAGTTTTCATTGTAATCTAGGGGAGCCCTCGACGTGTGAGAAGGCCCCTAGAATTTGGTTATTTACCCTCGACGTGTGAGATGCATATTCTGGGTACCATCAAATCAGAATGTCTAGGGAAGATGAAGAACATACTTCTTTTATCACAGTAGATGGATTGTACTGCTATACTGCCATGCCATTTGGTCTCAAGAATGCAGCCTCAACATTTGTACGAGCTATGTACAAAACCTTCGGAGAGCTCATCAGAGACATAGTGGAAGTGTATGTTGATGACATCGTCGTCAAGATCAAGGACAAGGGGTCACTTCTTGACACTTTGCAAGCTGTCTTCGACAAGTTGCGAGTCACTCGCACGAAGCTGAACCCAGACAAGTGAAAGCTTCTTGGTTTCCTGGTAAACCACCGGGGCATAGAGGCAAATCCGACGAAGATTAAAGCCATCAAGGATATGCGGCCACCAACCCGCATCAAGGACGTCCAGAAACTGACTGGATGTTTAGCTGCCCTCAACCGGTTCATCTCAAGACTGGCGGAACGGGCACTACCCTTGTTCAAGCTATTGAGGAAGTCCAGACCATTCCAATGGTCTGAAGAAGCAGAAAAGGCATTCCAGGAGATAAAGCAGCTCCTCACCACTCTACCAACCTTGGTAGCTCCGAACCCTGGTGAGCCTTTACTGCTTTACATTTTGGCAACCGACGAGGTTGTCAGCATGGTCCTGGTTGCGGAGAGACCAGAACCATCCCATGCTCGGGAATCCAGACCCCTTCGGGAGGGTCCGGAGGTTCCTGATGGTGAGTCTGGGTCCCAACCCCCAGACTTGGATCTACAAGGAGTTACTCCAAAAGATCTGGACCCCTCCGGGAGGGTCTGGGTCACTCAAGTAGAAGCTCCGGGTTCCTCCAGCAATGACCTGGAGGTCCCCGAAGCAGGTCTAGACCCCTCCGGGAGGGTTCGGGTCGATGTGGAGGAAGCTCCGGGTCCCTCCGGGAGGTTCCAAACAGTCCAGCGCCCAGTGTACTTCATCAACAAAGTACTACATGATGCCAAGACTCGATACCTAGAGGTGCACAAGCTGCTCTACGCAGTTCTCATCGCCTCCAGGAAGCTTCGCCATTACTTCCAAGCTCACAAGATCTCAGTGGTGATTACTTATCCACTGCGTACGATCTTGCATAATTCCAACTCTACTGCGAACATTGCAAAGTGGGCAGCGGGGTTGGCCGAATTCGATCTTGAATTCGTCCCAAGACAAGCGATCAAGAGTCAAGCATTGGCAGACTTCGTGGCGGAATGGACCCCCTCTACATCAAACCCTGGGGGCCCTAGTGAGCAGAAGCCGGAACTCAAGGCTGCAGTCTTCACCGAGCCTCACAGGACCCTCTACTTCGACGGCTCCATGCAAAAGCAGGGGGCCGGAGCTGGAGTCCTTCTCCTCGCTCCAACAAGGGAAAAGGTAAAATACATGGTCCACCTTGACTTCATGGCGACCAACAACATGGCAGAGTATGAAGCACTCATTTAGGGACTAAAGGTGGCACTATCATATGGTGTCAAGCAGCTGTTGGTCAAGGGAGATTTGTAGCTCATCATTAAACATGTGAAGGTTGAATGCTCCTGTAACAATCCTCAACTAGCTTCTTATCACCTTGAACTCCAGAGGCTTCAAAAGGACTTTGAATTCCTGGACCTCCACCATGTCCAGCGTCTCCAAAACGCTGAAGCTGATGAACTCTCGACGAAAGCGTAAACCGGAGCTCCGGCTCCTGACGGAACCTTCATCCGGAGGTTGTTAAAACCCACAGCTCAGCCTGCCGAACTGAGCGAAGGGGGCGAGACCAGCATCCCGAAGCTGGCGGTCCCAACGGCCCTGTTACCATGGCAGCCATCAAGGGTCGTAGGTGCTGTCGGAAGCTCTGAGCAACCCAGCACGCAAGACTCAAATGCTCAAGCAAGCTGCGATGCATGGATCTCGAAGATTCGGAGCTACTTGAAAGACAATATCCTTCCTGATGATGATGTATCCGCTGACCGGATTGTCAGATTGGCTAAAAGATACACGTTGGTAGAAGGTGATCTATACCGGCGCGGTGCCAACGCCGTCCTAATGCGGTGCATCACAAGGGAAGAAGGCTGCGAGCTCCTCGCAGAAATCCATGGAGGCGAGTGTGGGAACCACGCGTCTTCCCACACGCTGGTCGGTAAAGCCTTCCGGCATGGCTTCTACTGGCCTACAGCGCTCCAAGATGCAACTGAGCTGATGAAGAAATGCGAAGCATGCCAGTTCCATGCAAAGAAAATTCACACACCGGCTCAGCCTCTACAAATGATACCTCCTACATGGCCTTTCGCTGTGTGGGGGATGGACATCTTGGGACCTTTCCCAAGAGCCGTCGGAGGTTACAAGTTCCTGTACGTTGCCATTGACATGTTCACCAAGTGGCCGGAAGCATCTCCAGTTGTGACAATAAATAAGCAATCAGCTATCAAATTCTTGCAGTCCATCGTATGCGGATTTGGGGTACCAAACAAAATCATAACTGATAATGGGACCCAGTTCACAAGCTCTGCATTTCAAGGATACTACGAAGACCTCGGCATCCAAGTCAACTATGCCTCTGTAGCTCACCAGCAAGCAATGGCCAAGCCGAGAGAGCAAATGCAGAAATCCTGAAAGGACTCAAGACGCGCACATATGAGCGCCTGAAAAAAATGGAGCCAACTGGATCGAAGAGCTTCCGCCCACTCTATGGACCAACAGGACAACTCCAAACCGGTCCACTAGAGAGACACCCTTCTTCTTGGTGTACGAATCTGAAGCAGTCCTTCCTCCGGAAATCACCTTGGGGTCGCTCCGGGTCCGGACCTTCGACGAAGCCACGCAGGACCAGCTCCGGCGTGAAGACCTTGAGCTCCTTGAAGAGGGAAGGTGCCGAGCAGCTGTTCGGAATGCCCTATACCGCCAAGCTCTTCGGCGCTATCACCAACGGCATGTTCACAGCCGACAGCTCGAGGAAGGCGATCTGGTGCTACGGAGAATACAATCCAGAGAAGGATTAAAAAAACTCTCCCCCAGCTGGGAGGGACCCTTCCGAGTGATCAAAGTATCGCGTCCCGAATGCGTTCGCTTGGCAACCGAGGATGGGACACCTCTCCCAAATCCTTGGAACATTGAGCACCTCCGTAAGTTCTACGCTTAATATCACAGAGGTGAGTCTGTAATTACATGTGATGTATGTTATAGGGTCATTGTATAGAGTCGGGTAGCTCCTCCGGGAGGGCAGCCGGACCTACCCCGTTAGGTCCGCAAAATCCATGCAACACTTGTCAAAGTACCAGAACTAAAAGTGTGGATAGCTACCTTGGGTCAAACGAGAAACGAAACACACTTAGCCTGGTTCCGTACCCTAAGAGTGTACTTGTTTCCCCTGTACCCCGGACCTATAATGAATGACATCATTGTGTGAAAACAGACTCCACGTGCATTTACTTTGTACAGGCTCAATATTTTTTATTTTTCTCTTTCTGGTCTATAAAAAAGTTGTGCAGTTCTTATGAAACTTTAGCTCGACCAGTTCATGTACAATTCAAGTTGCATTGTCTATTCTTCCCGGTCCAAACATTGTTGATGGTCTACTCGTCTGAATGCCGCCAAGACAATCTAGAGCCGGAGTGTGCTATCGACTTAGCCTGGTCATGCACCCTAAGTATGCCACTCTACCTACACCCCGGTAGGCCGAAGTAAGGCGAGTCCATGAATGATCAGACCTGAAGGAAACAAGACGGCGCTCTTGATTGTATTTAGAATTGTGTTCGACCTAAAACTTTCTCAGGAATAGTAAGCCGCAATGAAGTTATAGATAGGAAATGCATTTTACTGTTTTTCTTGACTTCAGTGCGCAGGAAAAATAAATATTTCATGATGATGGTGAATGAAGTCAGAGCTGCCAAAGATCCGACATCCCATAGGCGGCTTGTGGTCGATGTTCAAACATTGATATCGAGCGTCGCTGGAGCTACTCAGCTCCGGTAAAGCTAGGGGGCAAGCCGTCAACATAAAAAAAAGATGGTGGAAAGACTCTATAGTGGAGTCCGTCGTTGACACACCATGTGTTGACAGAGGTCACTACCGGAGCTACCATGCTCTGACACCCCAGAGGGCTAACCGTCGATGCTTTACGCGTTGATGGAGACAATTGCCGGAGCTACTAAGCTCCGTTGATAGTTAATGCCAGAGTCACTAAGCTCCGACAACCTCAGGGGGCCTACACTATCGAAGACTTTGGACCTACATTCTACAAGTTCGAAGCACGCAAGTCTTCAACAACTGTTACATCCTCTTGGTACATGTTCGCAATCAAATTGTGTACATCTACCAAGGGGCCAAGTGAGACAAAGGTGTTGAAGACAAAAAATTAAATTCACAAAAAAATTAGATTTCATTCATCTGGAGACAAGAGATTACAAAATTGGAGAAGAAGAAGAGAGAATACAAGCGGGAGCTACAAAGAGATGGTCCTAGACCCTGTGGAAGAACTGGGCGACCTTCTGGGCAACCTTCGACACGCTGGCTCGGGTGGCTTCACCCTCTCCTTCGATGGGGCCTTCAAGCACCAGGTCCAGAGGGAATTGAGGGTCCTGGCTGGTGTAGCACGTCAGCACGAACTCTGCGATGTTCTTCGCTAGGGACTATCCCTCAGTTTCCAGCTGGTCCGCGATGACATCACCCATCTTGGCGAGCTTGTTGCCTGTTGAACTCAGCGCCTCCAATGCCTGGTCCAACTCTGGCTCCGGATCATCTGGACGCACATGACTAAAGCCCATTGGCCTCAGCGCGTCGTTGGCTTTGCCCAGGAAGTCCAAAACTTGTTGGGACTCCGTAGCCCTTGTTCTTTGCATCTCCTCCAAGGATATTTTGGCCGCTGCAAGCTCCGAGTTCTCCCGAGCAAGACACTCCACCTCTTTGGCATTCTGCTGAATCTTTTCAGCAACCTGCCTTTCGAGTTTACTAAGCTCTTCCTCCCGGAGGTGGATCTCGTTCCGGCGGTTGACCAGATCCTTCTCTCGGCCCCGCACTTTCTTCTCCCTGGCGGCGACGACATTCTCCTGCTTGTAGAGATCTTGCCCTCGCTCCCAGGCCTTTTTCTCCTCTTCCTCGCAATGCTCCTCCAATTTCTTAGTGCGCTCTTCGAGGCTCTTGTCAGCCAGAGCTGTCTTTTGGACAAGCTCTTCCTCCCTCTTCACGATGTCGTCCCGCAGCTCCAGAAGTTTTTGCTCTTCATCTTCGAGCTTTCTCTCCCGCGCCTCAAGAGCCTCCCGACGCTTTACGAGACTAGCATGGATGGCGGCGAGCCTCTCCTAGCGATCATCCGCTGCGCTATTAGCATCTTTGGCCTGCTCGTAGATGGCCCGGGACTGGTTGTCGAGGGTTCGTGTCATGCTTTCCTTCTCATCCAGCAGCTTACCCTAGTATTCCAGGCGGACCTTCTCCCTCTGCACCCACTCCATGTCGTCAGCCAGCCTCGATTGCGCCAGCTTGGTCTCGAATTGGAGCCGGTTGCGCCACCTCCTAAGGGTTTGGCGCTCCTCCTCGAGGGCCTTGCTGTCGTGGTAGAAAGCCAGCTGGACCTGACAAAGACTGGAGCAGGCGTTGTCAATAGACAACGATAGAGGGATCGGGTCCGGACCTGCCGAGCTCCTCTCCACTGGCTCCAGCGGGTCTCCAGTGACAAAAATTGGGTCCCACTCTACAAGAGCGGTCTCCTGAGCATACATGGCACTAGGGCCGTCCTCCGGGATAGCCTCAGCCGCCGCTGAGGAAGGTCCTGTAGCAGAAGTTCCGACCTCTGGAATTGGCTCTGAAGGTCCTGCCGCCAGGTCATCAACAACTGGCTCCTCAGGCAAGGGGGCTAGCAGCTTCATCTTGGCACCCTGGCTCAGCAGCGGGCACCTCTGGGATCACAACTTCCGGAGCAGGTGTTGAAGGTTCGGTCGAAGCAGAAGCTACTTCCGGCTCCGACGCAGGCGCCTCCTCCGCCGCTGGCTCAGGTGCTGGCGCTTCGAACATCATGGGCTCAGGCGCCGACACCTCTGCAGCAACTGGCTCGGATGCCAGAACCTCTTCGACAACCGGCTCTACAGCTGGAACTTCTACAGCAACCGGCTCTACCGCTGGAGTTTCCTCGACAACCGGCTCAAGCGCCGGAGCTTCATCAACACCCGGCTCTACCGCCGGGACCTCATCAACCACTGGCTCGACTGCCGGGGCTTCAACAACATCTGGCTCTAGGGCCAAAATCGCAGCTACCTCTGGCTCTGTGGCCGGAGCGTCCAACATCTCAGCACCCAAGCCCAGAGCTTCAACCTCCAGGGCTGGTACCGCTGGTACATCTTCATTCCCGTGGTCCGGCGCTACCACGGGAGCTTATGGGGATGAGTCGAGGTCCAAGACCACGACAGCCAGCGCCGGTGCTACCGCAGCCTCAAGCACCTCTTGGGGCGGCACTGGAATTGGAGCTGGAGCTTCAGCCTGCACAGCCTCAACTGCTGCTGCAGGGACTGGAGCTTCAGCCCTTTTCTTAGACACGCTGTGGATGAAGGACGAAGAAACTCAAAATACAGTTATAATAATAAAACAACTGACTGAGGTAAAAAATCAAAAATTACCTCGATAGGCTTCCGCACCAGTTAGCACGGAACCTCTTTTCCGAAAGCTCCGGACTGGCCCCAACCGCCACTGGCATGGTAGTCCCGGAAGGTCCCTCGGATCTTGCTGCTGCTATCGGCGTTGCCTTGGTCGAGGCCCCCCTCGACTGGGAAGGACCTTTGCACCAAGAGCCCTCAGCTGGCCCTGGTACTGGAGTCACATGGCCGGAGCTAGCACCCCGAGAAGATGCCGCTGCTGGAGTAGATGCCGCCATTGAAGACCTCCCCCTCCAGGGAGAAGGAGCCGCCACGAAAGAAGCATGCCTGACGGACCTTCCGTCGGCATGCTTCAGCTTCCTCTTACGGCTCGAGGGCTCGACCAACTCCTTGCCCTTGCCTACGACTTCGGTTCTTGGCTTTGGGGCGAGAGCGGAGCCGCCTTCAGGAGCTCTGGAGATCGCCAACCCGATGATCGAACACCTCTCAACGACACCAAGGTCGTCAAGCACCAACATCGTCCGCCGGAGCTCCGTGTTAAACTCTACCTCCATGTTCAGAAGGAGGAAAGTTGCCGGCGGAGCCAAGTCATCACCCTCGACGTCAATGCCGTGTTGGAACTTCTTGAGGTGGAACTCCAAAGTTGCACCCTACATGTTGGACTCCAAACCGGTCTCGATCTGGTCGTCGTCCAGTATACTGTTGAGGGCCCAAGCAATCTTCTCCCACTTCTTCAGTAGAGCCCACCTGTTGGTCAGGAAGTTGCAAAACACCACCTAAGGAGTCACCCCTCCTTCCACGCACTGGCGGATCCTTTTCAGAGCAGGGTTGAAGGCATCCGATAATACCGGAGCTTCACTCCAAACTGCAGTGTCGATGTTGGGGAGGCCTTCGGGTAACTCCAGCTTTTCATGCTCCTCCATCCTGATGACGATCCAATCCTTCTTCCAGTCGTCCCACTTCGCAGAAGGGAACGACTGCAAGTACTTGTACGGGCACTTCTTGCGCTTCACAAAATAATAGAAGCCAAGGTACTCATCACTCTTGCTGGTCGTCTGGACAGTGAAGAAGGTGCGGAAGAGCTCAACGCAGGGGGGAATGCCCACCCATATCTCGCAGAAGTGGACAAAGATCGACACTAAAAGAATGGAGTGGGGGCCAATGTGGTACAGCTGCAGACCATAGAAGTCTAGCAGCATCAAGAAGAAAGAGGAAAAAGGTGGGATCAATCCCACCATGGCGTACACCATGTCGCCAGCATGCTCCTTCAGGAAAGGAAGCTTGCCGGCGCGGCCCAGGTGGTTGAAGAAGTCAGGGGACCACCCCATGAGGGCCCGGACCTTCTTCAAATCATCGTCACTCTTCAGTCGACTCTGACAAAGAACCAACTCCATCGTGGCACAACGAGGCAAGAGGGTAAAAGCAAGTGAATGTTTGGAAGGTTTGAGCGCAAGTTCGAATGAAAGGCGTAAAGAACCCCAAACGGTGCGTGCTTTCCTTCTTAAGTAAGTCCCCGCAACGCTTGGATGCAAACCGCAGAGGAGCCGATGATACCAGTCAAAAACTTCACCCTGCCAATGATGAGGGGGCTTGGGGCCACCCCGACGATCAAGTCGAGGTCCTTACCCTAGGTGAACGGTTGTCATCATGAAAGGAGGGAAACCCAAAGGCGTGCGCGGAACTGATACGATTTTCGTATTGGGAACCGGCGACCTTCAATTGCGTGAGATCCGCACGCTAAGATCTCACCTGCCGCCTCCAGGATATGCCACGCGGCGGTGGTTTAACTGCGAACTACTGCCAAGGGCATATCCGAAGACCCTTGAAGACACAACTCAAAAACCAAAGAATGGACCCACCTCCGGCAGAATGACTTCATCCAAGAGGTCTCTCCCAGAGGTGGGACCAGGGGGCCGCTGTCGGTACCCTACGTACCGGATACCCCATGGGATTGCAAAGATCACAAGGAAACTTTATCTACCAGATTTGAAGACCTCCGAAGTCACCACATGTCAGGCATAACTGGACCAGCTTCCCCTACATGGTTAGTCCCAGGGCCGCCACGTGTATCATAAGACCGAAGCTATCGCCTACACATGGGAAAGCTCCGGACTAGATACCGGCATGGCATCCCCGGACCTAACCCCAGATAGAGGGAAGCTCCAGTGCCGACACGTGTCCAACAGCACTGGACCTACCCATCCACGACGGTAAGCTCCAGAGCTGCCAAGTGGCTGAACCGCCAGACCTTCAACTTCAATAATCAGGCTGGTGGACCCCCAATGACTCCGGGCCTTCAAGGTGCAATCAAAGACTTCAAGACCCGATTAAGTGTCATTAATGCCATATTAATGACACATGATCGGATGGCCCTTAATACTGGTAACAACACTGTTAAGGCCCATTACCGGGCTATTAAGGGTAATTAACCTCATTAATTGTGTATCAAGCATGTGTAACCGCCGGGGCCACATGTCGGGCCAGGCTAACGGTGTAACGACTAGTCCTTGTACTATAAAAGGAGTGGTAGACGATACACAAGGGACCTCTCCAGACCTCTTCTGGACTCCCTGACCTAGACGAGCTTCTTCTTCTGGAGCTTGTTCTAGACTCACACGCTCAATACAACACCAACACACCCCGTGAAGTAGGGTATTACGCTCAGGCGGCCCGAACCACGTAAATCTCTATGTCTACTTGTCATTCACCTTCTTGAATCTCTGCGCGCCCATTACCGAACTATAAATCCGCAATCTACCAACAGTAGTATCAGTAGATCTGCCAGATTCAAACACCTACACGGGTATTAAGTATCAACCGCCTGAGATAATTGCCTGACCATGTTCTTCAGTTTTCTTTTCCCTTGCTTCTTTTTTATTTAGATTCTAGTATAAATACTCAAACATGTATAGATTCTGCAAATCGAGTCCAAATTTGATGATTCTTTCTTCTATATTTTTCAAAAATTAACATCTACCACCTAGATCAAATATTTTAAAACTTGTATAGCTAACATTGTAATGTTTTGGTAAATATCAAATTAGTTTATACACACATATTATTCACATTTGTGTATATCCTAATAAAAAGGATCCTTCACTAAAATTGGTTTGTATGAACATATTTGTATTATTTATACATGTATGAATTTTGTTAATTTTTTAAAGCATTCCAACATGTCAAAATTCAAATTATCCATCATTTTAACCAAATGCTCATATGCATATAAGGCATTCATCAAATTTTCAACACACATTGATTCAAAAAAATTTAAAAAAATCTGAAAAAATTCATAGAGGTAGGTATGATGACTAAAAATGTCCAGTGAAAAAATAAATGAAAAAATCATTATATTCACCAAGATAGAAAAATGACAAATAGCAACTGGTTTTATGTTTTTTATGTTCTGACCAATTTCAAAGGCTTTATGAAGTGAAATTTAATGGTAACCTTTAATACTCAATCATATTACAAGAAAGTGGAATTTGGGCTTTTGAAAGGCCCCACATTTAACCAAGAATATTAATTAAGCTTACATAATATCTTTTTAGGCGGTTGGTACTGAATAACTGCCTCAGAAGAAGATTATCTCAAGCGGGTATTAAGTACCAACCGCCTTAGATAATTGCCCGAGCATGTTTTTCAGTTTTCTTTTCCCTTGCTTCTTTTTTATTTAGATTCCAATATAAATACTCAAACATGTATAAATTCTGCAAATTGAGTCCAAATTCGATGATTCTTTCTTCTATATTTTCAAAAATTAACATCTACCACCTGGACCAAAATTTTTAAAACTTGTATAGCTAACATTGTAATGTTTTGGTAAATATCAATTAGTTCATACTCACATATTATTCACATTTGTGTATCTCTTAATAAAAAGGATCCTTCACTGAAATTGGTTTGTATGAACATATTTGTATTATTTATACATGTATGAATTTTGTTAATTTTTTTAAAGCATTCCAACATGTCAAAATTGAAATTATCCATCATTCTAATCAAATGCTCACATACATATGAGGCATTCATCAAAATTTGAACACACATTGATTCAAAAAAATTTAAAAAAATTGAAAAACATTCATACAGGTTAGTATGATGACTAAAAATGTCCATTGAAAAAACAAATGAAAAAATCATTATATTCATCAAGATAGAAAAATGACAAATAACAATTGTTGTATGTTTTTATGTTCTCACCAATTTCAAAGGCTTTATGAAGTGAAATTTAATGGTAGCCTTTAATACTCGATCATATTACAAGAAAGTGGAATTTGGGCTTTTGAAAGGCCCCACATTTAATCAAGAATATTAATTAAGATTACATAAAGATCATCTCATATGGGTATTACTTACCAACCGTCTGAGATAAATCCATCTACTCAGGCGGTTGGTAATTGCCACCCGCCTGAGATAAACATCTTCTCAGGCGGTTGGTACTTAAAAACTGCCTGAGAAGATAGGCGTGTATATATAGCCCTCAGCTGCATTGGAAAAACCTAACCCGGGCGAAATCACTTAGACGCCGACAGACTGCCAAAATTTCATTTGCCGCCAAGTCTTCGCCGCTCTCGCCACCAAGCTTCGCTGACGCCGTCGAGCTTCGCCTTTGTTCATTTGCTTCGCCATCGCCACTTCCAGGTACACTGAGCGAAGCCCTTGCCGTCACCGCCAAGCTTCATGATAAACCCTAAACCCTTCGACCTTCCCTCCTCTGTCCTCGTGCCGCCTCACTCCTGGCCCTTGCCGCCGGCTGAGTCAAATGGTGCCTTGCATAGATTTCCTTGGTTAGGGTTATGGAATTTGAAAAGGGTAGGCATCCTGTTGGTGGTGGTGGTGGACCACGACATAGATTTCCTTGGTTAGGGTTCGAACATGATAAACTATGCTGGTAGTTTGTGGTCAAACAACATGAGTTGTTATGACGCTCTGAACTATATGCAGGTTTTGAGCAGGCTGTCCAAGCTTATGCAGCAGCCGAAATGCAAATGATTCACTGTTTCAAATTCATGACAAAAGCTACATGAGGCATCACCAGATGAATTGCTTTTGACCATGTCTTCTTTCACTAATATAGCATCATTTTCAATCAACCTAATAAAGATTTTGATTTTGGGAGGGATTCTAGATTTCCAAATTTGTTTATAACTAGGTCCAGAATATGACCTAGTCAATTTAGTATTAACCGAATTAACTGAAATGGCTCTTGTTTTGTTCCATTTCCACACCATAATATCATCATTTTGCTGCACTGTCAGACCATTAAGTTTATACACAAGGTTATACGACATGCTACATAAATGTGCTGGCAAAGAATAATTGAACTGAACAACCTAGTTTTGCGCAAAGCACTTGACAACAGAGATGTCCTTGTCCACACAAAGTTCAATGAAAATGATGTACAGGCTGGCTAGAGGTTTTACCTCTAACCAAATATCTAGCCAAAAACTTATTGTTTCACCATTATATAAAGTAAATTTTCTGCTCTTGTATATATATTCTTGACTTTTTGAAGGTCTCTTCATATGGGAGAGTTAGACATTTTATGTCTCAATGTCCCAACAGGAGAATCCCTAATGTATTTAACTCTGACAATGTCCTACCAAAGCCATTGTTCCTTTTCCAATCTTCACTAACATTTGGTCAGCAGACTGACATTCATCTTACTAAGGACCTTAACCCCTAGCCCACCCTCCCCCTTTTTAATTTTCTACAAATGATACTCTCTCATATATGGACATGGATCTCTCTCTTTAAGCATATATGGACTAAGCACATTGCACGATACATGACCTTATAATCATGTGATACCCTCTCGTTGCCATCGTGCATAGATTTTTTCAAGTTCTTGAACCCTAGTTGTCCCACGAAGGTGTGGGTTAGTTTTTATTTTGTGAAATGTCAAGCTTAGCCATGCTTATACCGGTAAAAGTTGAATTGTGTGGCAAGGCCACCACTGTTAACGAGCTTAGGGCATAATATACTTAGATATGGGATAAAATCTGAAAGAAGGTGAACTTGTGTAATGAGAGGCAATTTGGATTGTAGTCCCTCTCGATCAATTAAGGAATGTGTCTTGTTCTTTTTATCCTAAGCACCATCTATTCTAACTACATGCTCGATGTAATGGTATAGCAAGTCGAATACCTCACCTTGTACTCGTGTTTTGGCCATGACTTCATAAATCGTTTGACACACACAAGTGGTTGATGGTTTTGCGGGACCCTTCATGTAGAGTTAATATGCCATTCATTATATTTTTTGTCTTATTATTTCTAGCATGGAAAGCCCTAAGAAGACTGGTGCTGGTAGTAACAATAAAGAAGATAATATGGAGTTTACTCACTCCAACAGTTCAAGCTCCTTTCACAGTCCATCAGATCCTTTTCCGAATATAAAAATTAAAAAGACTTTAGAGGATCACGACCAGGAATATGATCCTGCCGACGAGGTATGGATCACGAATCCTGAATTCAGCAGTTCAAGTTAATCTTGGCTGTCAAGTATACAAAATCTTATAATTCTTTTCTACATAGATTAATCGCGAAGACAACGAGGTGACTTCGGCTCCTAAAACCGCAAAAGGTTTTCCAATGGATGAATCCTCAGCTTCACTGCAGCGGAAACGAGGCAACATGGTCCTTATAAGGGTCCATTGGACCGCATCATGTACATAACAGGGGTCGGTCCAGGTGGGCTTCCCCAAGAACCACTGTACTTAGTTACCAAGTACCGAAATGCATGCGGTTTTCTTGTTAGAGAGCTCGTGCTGCTCACAACCAAAAATTGGAGAAAATTACCTAAGGAGACCAAGAATGAGTTGTGGGAAAGGACAAAGAAACAACTCAAGTTCCTGAAAGGCGCGAAAGAAGCTGTAAAGAAAGCAAGATTAGTCTCTTGCGGCTAGAAGTTTCGTGGTTGGCGGAGTGAAATGAATGCTTATGTTAAGGCCGATAAGGTCCTTAGCCCGAGGAAGAAGGGAAAAATCACACAAGCTCAGTGGAAAGAGTTTGTTCGTCAAAAGACCACACCTGATGCTAAAGCCCTAAGTGCAACTAGGTCAGAGCTTGACAAAAAGAACAAATACCATCATTGCTTGGGGTGTGCCGCATATGCCCCCAAAGTCCAGAAATTGAATAAGATATTAGACAAAATTACTAGTAAGAGCAATCCTTACCCATTAGAAGGCTGCGATGAGAGAACTCAACGGTGGGTCTTTGCTCGGTCAGGTTTGACCAGCGAGGGCAAACTTGAAAAGCCCGACTCTGTGAATGAAGTAGAGGAAAAAATGAAAGAAGTAATTGAAAAGCAACAGAAGGGTCTCTTCAAGACGAAAAGGGAGAATGACCAACTTACTGCTATTCTAGGAAACCCTAAACATAGTGGACGGGTTCGAGCAGTCTCTTCTCAAATGTCTTGGCTAGATGGTTTCCCTAAAGATAAAGACACATAAAGAAGACATGATAAGTTTAAGAAAACACTTGATGAAACAATTGCTGAAATGGTCAAAGATAATGTGCAATAAATAATGGAACAACTTAGACAATTGGGACAATTAGTGGCACCGAGTACAGCGATGGTTCCCATGCCAAAGGAGCAATTGGTATCTCCAACTGCCTACCCTAGCAGCGTAGGTTCTGTGCCAGGCTCAGGGTCAACCCATAAGTTCGCTGTTGATGATATTGCTAAGGACAAATCTTGTCGTCTTCTTGTCTCGATCGGCAGAGAGGGGAACAAAACCAAACAGGTTGCCACTGCTATGGCAAAGCCTGATCGTGACTTCAACAGGAATCCACTTTCGTTAAATTATGTTGTGGTGCAAGTTCTTTAGATCATTGATAATGATTATGAAGATTATGAAATAGACCACATCACACATGAGGGGATCGCGTCTCTGGGGCAGGTTGTCAACCAATTAATCCTTTGGCACCGACGCGATATCGTGTTGGACGATGAGCTGATTTCTAGCCCTGTCGCATCTCAAAATACTACAACCTCGTCTTCTAAGGCGAAAGTCCAGGAAGATCCACTCCCAGTCTAGGAAGATCCACTCCCCCTATGTCTCACTAAGGATGATAGTAACCTTGCTAGTAAAGATAACCAAGAGCAACAAATTGGACAACAGCTTCAAGCAGTACCAGAGCAAGCAGTTGCTAGTAAAGAGCAAGCAGTTGAGCAACATCTTTAAGTAGTACTAAGGCCAGCTGCTGGGAGTAAAGAGCAATCATTTGAACAACAGGTTCAACAACAGGCCAGTGTTGAAGTTCCGACGACTACTCCTCGACCATCAGTTCCTATCAAAGTTAGCTCATACAAAATTAAGAAACCTTCATCAAAAGTGTCAAATTATTTGGAAACTATGAAGGAAAATATTAGAAGATCGAGTGCATCTCGTTCTTCTCATGAGCCAGCATTAGAAGATATCGAAGATAGGGAAGAAGAAGGTGTCATGTATAATTGGCGGACGACTTTAGTTAAACCAGGAGTTCCAATATACAAGCTTGAGGGTGTTCCTCCTAAATTTGAGAATGGAAGCCGTTCATGACATCTGTATAACTTAGCAAACAACCTTCCCCGCTCAAAAAAAATGCACAATTGGTACATCCTTGCCAGTACAAAATATGATCTTTCTTGCGTCACATTTCGTGTTCCAAAAGATGCATTCTGGAGCACTGGAGCAGATAAACGATTCATTTTATTTGAAGAGTTGTATACCCTTTTCCATCGGAGCATGCTCGAAATCAACCTGCTACTCGTTTGGTGCTTGTAAGTGCCTCTAATAATTTGCATTTGCTTTTCTTACTACACGCATACATATTTCATGAGATTATAACAATTCTGGACTTCTTCAATAGGATGCAATACATGGATAATGGAAAGACGAAACGCAGGACAGGTATCCTTGACCCTACACGGATTGCAAAGACGCTATTCTACATCAAGACGGATCGAGACCCAGTACAGTTCAAGCACATGAAAAAAATGAATTTGAAAAATCAATCGCAAAACTTAAGAAGGATAGAGGGACAGAAGTTGCAGCTTACATAGGACATGCAATATTTAACTTTGTCAGAGATGGCAAGGACCTCGTAAAGGCTCCGTACCACTTCGAGTAAGTTCGACACATGACATTGAAATAACAATTATTGCTAATTGTTAACACGTGTGTTTGTATGTGTGCAGTAATCACTACATAATGATCTTCATCAAGCCAATGCAGGGTTTGGCAACAATCTTGGACTCAACCGATTACCCACCAGAGCATTACAAAGATTTCCTTTCCATTTTGAAACTGTACGTTTATTCAATAATTTTATTTTACACACATTTAGAATGTGTTGACAAGTTTTATATGACATT
Organism: Tuctoria greenei; assembly: GCA_036927565.1. NCBI lineage: Eukaryota > Viridiplantae > Streptophyta > Magnoliopsida > Poales > Poaceae > Tuctoria > Tuctoria greenei. The sequence continues at coordinate 20,384,323 of JAYESD010000009.1, read as the reverse complement.
TCTTGTACTAGAGCGCTTGATAGTTTTACGCGAAACAGCTTGGCGGTCAGAGACCTCCTAATACAAATGCATTGGACATTAAAACGTATTATGCTTGTCTGAAGCAGTCTGCTGGGAGTTTCTTATGCGGGTATTATGTATGCGAGCATCTTTGGACCACCAGCGAATATAGAGTGAATCGTGAGGATGTAAGTTATCCTTAATGTCGATGTCTTATTTCTTACTTTTGAGTTTCATTATTTTTAGATTTTGATTCCAGCTTCAAAATTCAATTGCTCATAGTACAACTGCTCTAAAAATACCAAACAAATTCTTGTATAATCTCACTTTGATATATACTTTGACATTATTCAAACTGACACATTCTAAACCTTGTTATGTGTTTCATTGCAGCACACGAAGAATGTGAACGAAGAATTGCTGGTTTGTAGAAGTATTCCTAGTGGAGGAGCCTACAAGATTGCTTCTAAACTATGTCAATTCGTGCGTTGAGAAATTTTGCACAAAAGAAGGGAGTTCTTTGATGAGCATGGTGCAATAGCTGATGTGCCAGAACTTTGTGACTATGCCAATAGAAACAGTTTTTAGTGAAACTTGTAAACGACGAGATGACTTGTATGTGTAACTTGTACATATGTATATTGTTTTAGTGAAATTGACTTCTGTGACATGACTTATGTGATTATATTGTTTACTTCTGTGATGATATTGTTGACTTCTGTGATGATATTGAATTGACCTAGAAATTAGAAATAACAGCAGGTAGTATTGCATATGTTATACCTTATCACAGGCTGTTATTTACCTACGGCTAGACCTGCCTGTGAAATATCATTATCACACACGACTAGATATAGGTAAAGAACCATCTGTGATAACCTAATTATCACAGGCAGTTATCGTTATGGTACAAATCGGTTGTGATAAACTATCTCCACAGGCGGCTTGTCGTAGGTAAAGATCCGCCTGTGATAACATAATTATCACAGGCGGTTATATATGCTGCACGACCTGCCTGTGATAATAGGTCTTCACATGCGGCTAGCTTAAGTAAAGAACCGCCTGTGATAATATGTCTTCACAGGCGGTTTCACTTCTCCGCTTGTGAAATTGCATATTATCACAGGCTCTTCATTTCAGGCGGTTTTAGAAACCGCGTGTGATAATACGTTTGGAGCTGCCTGTGATGAGGCTTACTATAGTAGTGCAATGTTAATTCATAGCATAAGTGATTCATGTTAACATAATCATGTCATAGCTAATTAGACTATAGTGCGGGTTTGTAGTGTTTATGATGATATAATGATAATGGTATATCATAATCATAAATACTACTCCTACCACATACACAAATCCACAATCAAACAAGGAACACTTCATCCAAGTATATGAATAATAGAAGACTAAAGATAACATCTTTATTAAGAATAAAGTCACAAATACAACTAGGAATATGAGAGCCATACCTTTCCCAATTAGGATTTCGGAAGAGACTCCTTCTACTCCTCTCCTACTTGGACTATGGACTAGAGGTTCTCCTCTCTATAGCCTATATTCCTCTAAACCTATGGAGAGTAGTGGATACAATGGGTCAATACTCAAGTGGTGTGTGCTGATGTGAGGGGTGAGGGGTCCTATTTATAGCTTGCAGAAGGGTCGGTTCCCGCCACCAAAAGCTCGCGAATCAGTCACCCATGACTTCTTCATGCCGGGAGGAGCCAAGACGTGGCATTTTATCGGGTTTCGCACCACTCCCTAGTCAGCTAACTAGGGAGGTCGGTCGACCTGATCTTAGCCCGTTTGGGCTGTGATTCCTCCAAGTCTCTGCCAGGTGGGTCCTATTGACTGATATTGGTGCTACATTGTTGGATGGCCTCAAATACTTCTGTTTGTGGGCCATTTGATCTATGTGGTGCCACCTGTCGTCGCTCGGTTGGCTGGAATGATATTTTATAGGATCCATCCCCTTGTTTCACTTCAGTTTTGCATAAAATCTCTGCATGCACTACTTTCTCCAAAGATAAGAGGAAATAGGTTAAATAGAAAGGTGATGTGTGCAAGAAATGATATTTTCTTCACATAATTGAGTTATATTGACGGGTGAAATTGTTATATAACAACCGTCAACAAACTCCCCAAAGCTTATCCTTTGCCCGTCCCGAGCAAAGTCAAGACTTTATGTTGATGATCAGGAGTTACTACTATGTTCTACTTTTCAAAAGGACCATGTGCACAAAAGAATACTCTACCTAGTATTGAAAAAATTGGCATGGTACTTCACCCATCTCAAGTCATTACGGGCCTTATTCCATTTCCTATTCATTGTTGGTTGAAAGATAGAACAGCAAACGGAGCACACATACCCTAGAAATCAAGTTCCAGTCAAATTCTGGAGAGTTCAATTTAGATTTTAAGTATCTCAGTTTGACTCTCTCGGTCTCTCATTTATGTGTAGTGGAAAAAAATCCTCACCAAGGCATTGTGCCTAAATTCATCCTACCTCTACATAAGGCTTGTATGTGGACCTTGGTAGGGAATATTGTAGGCATATTTGCAACACATAATATTGCTAAGTCAAAAGGGCAAGCCTTAGGAGAACTCAATTCAAAGCAATTTAATTAAAGACTTGTGCATGTGTGATGGAATGAAATGGACGTGAATAATTCAGATGACTCCTTTTTGAGTGGACTCTCTTATTTTGCAGGGATGAAACATGGCTACTTACTTTTTTTCTCATGCTTATGATGTAAGCGTGCTTTTTCTTTTTCTTGTAGCCATGTCTTTTACTCCCTTTTATGCAATAAATTTTGGCGAGAGTACTAAGCATGAATCATATGGAGTTTCTCTTTTTATTGTGGAATGGTGGTATGGTGGAATTTTGCTTACTTCTAGTGTAGAAGTATAACATCTGCAAGTGAAGTCTTGAATTCAAAAAGTAATGAAAGAAATCTCACATAGGTCTACACTAGTTTGACAAAGCTCAATGTGAAGACAAATAGCATATGCATAAGGTCTATCAATGTAATGTATCATATGGCTTTGGTAGGTATTTCCAATCAAATTATAGTAACATAAATCTTTTTAGAATTTCTCTAGAAATCTAAGTTTCAGCTTCAAACTAGGAATAGCAGCCCTATCACTATATCATATTTCACAACAACTTAGAATGGATTAAGCTTTTGCTACCCACAATTTCCAAATCAAGGAAAAATAAATTTTAGCCAATGAGAGCAATATGTTGGAGAGTAGTAAGTTGTAAACTAGGGACTTAGGAAATTTAAAATAGAGCAACTATTCATCATTTCATCTATGTGAATTCCAAACCATTCTTACCGCACATCGTTTATTTTATTTGAAAACAAATCTATCCTACATTTTTTATATGCAGGGTGGATGATGGGTGAATGGAAAATAAATATGCAAAGGGTGTGATACAATTTACCTCAAGTGGGGGTCCTACCCTAAGATTGTTCTTCACTCACCTCCATGATGAGGGTTGAACCCTTGATGACGGAAGTATGCCATGAGATCGGCTTGTTGTTGTTGTAGCGTGGAGTTGAAGTTGGTGAATTGAGCGTCCATGTGTTGTTGCCAATCTTGGGTACCTTGGACATGCCCTTGGAGAGTGTTGTAGATGTCACCCATTATCAATTCAAGCTCTTCCATACATTGAGTGAGATCCGTCATTCCTTGGCTATAGTCACAATGACTTCTAGCCGAAGAGGAACGACATCTTCTAATGGACATTGGAGGCAAGCTGCTAGAGCTTGAAGTGGATAGGGGTGGCTCCATGTGTCACGTGGCCATCCACACCAAGATGGACCTTCGGTCTCATACGATGGTGGTTGAGTCCATCCGGGTGCATCACCCGTTGGGTTCTCTTCCTCTTCGTACTCATGGACCATGGAGGTTGTCGGAGACATGGCCGCTCTTGTTGCACGGCTTCTAGTTACCCTGCCAGATACATTGCTTCTTCGTGCTCCCTCGATGGGAAGGAGGTCAATGGTTAGCCTCTGGCATTTGCACAAATCGTAATCCGGGTTAAGTAACCGAATTTCATTGACAAAGCCGGGATAATAAAATAACAAAGAGGCATCTTGATGAAACTTAAGGTTATGTCCTTGCACTAAATAATATTCATCAATTAGTTCTCTTTCATTTTCAATATAATCAAATGAAGAATATTCTAGTGCTCTTACCCTAGTAGCAATACGAGTAATCAATAAAGTGCATCCAATTGGCCCTGTTCTTGGAATGCAATCTAACCATTGTGTCATCATGTCAATAACTGGAGCAACTTTTATCTTTTAAATCATGACAAATAAAATTTTCAGCTCATCATCACGCACCATCCTTACGTCTCCTCTAGGGAACATAGTCATAGCCACCCATCTATGCATGAAGCGTAGAGTAGGGTTGTGTAAGTGGTTATTCCTAGGTGCACTACATCTGACTTCACAAGTTAAATTCTACCAAATACTATGTTAAACTTAGTCAAAGAGTCTAAATCTAGTAAACATCGTCTATGGAAGCCTAGGATTTCACTTAATTCTTTCCATAGGATATTGTACTCTTTTTCAAATAATATAAAACTAATACTATCAAATCCTATTTAGAGTAAGCAAAGGAATTGTATGGAGAGAAGGCGAGAACATCTCTCCTCTATGTGAGCAAAGTTTTCCCATCCTAGTGCACAAAAAATGGAAAAGAATTCGGAATCGATACCTATTTTGGAGATCAAATCCGGATCATAAGCTTTCGTATGAGAAAACTCACGATCTTGGAGGAGCTTGCATGCTTGATCTTCAACTTCACTTTGTATGTCGATGTCGTCTTCATGAAGAAGTTGATGAGGGTTGCTTCTCCCACCCATGGGAGTGTCTTCACCAACACTCCTCCTCTATGAACTTGGTGTAGCAACGGAAGAGGGGCGTGTACTTGAATCTCCACCATGACTTGAGCTTGCAGCCTCTTTTTTCTTTCCAAACAACCTCTTCATCCCTTTCATGGCCACAAAACAAGAACACGACAAGGAAAAAACTTGAAAGAGGTGATGTTAGCAAAAGTACAACCCCCGATGAATTTTCCCTTGAAGAACTTGAGAGCAAATTGCAAATGCAAGGAAAAGAAAATCTTTTTGAGTTGGGAATTGATCAAGAGAACTTCAATGAAGAGCAAGAAAAACAATGTGAGCAAGAGTGACTTTGGAGAGGTATGAAACGAGGTGACTTGTGAGAAGTGCCCCTCACGGCCACCATTTATAGTGTGCACTCCCCAATGGTCACTAGGGTCCCAAATGTAGCAGTTGGAGGAGAGAGAGCCAAAATGGCTCCTTCCCCTAGTCGGCCAAACAGGGGGTCGGCCGAACTGACAAGTGGGCCCCCCTGTTCTCCCATTGGGTAGTTGGCTCCCCAATGGCTATGGGTTTAGCACGTTCGTGAATTACCACTTTTGTAGCTCAGAAAAATTGTTTTCCGAATAAACACTCTTTTTTCAAAACCAACAATTTTTTTGTTAAAACAACGAAATAAAAATGATAGTTGAGAATATAAGATTTTCAACTTACTAAGAAAATCAAATATGCGGTGGGGAAAATAAAAATAAATGGGTAAAACCAAATAAATAAAAAAAGAAAATCAAAGAAAAGGAGAACTACCAATTTAACCTATTGACTAGGTCTCACCACTGTCCGATGAGATGGACATTCCTCCTTCTTCATTTCTTGACATTCGGGCCTGGAGGGATGGGCTCGGATGGCTTGTCTTGCTTGTTCTGCCACACCTTCTTTGGCAGCTTGGTACACTTGGGCCTTTGGGGAGGCCCGGAGTTCTCAGTCTTCTTGGGGTGTCAGCGTGGATGATAAGATGGGTTTTCTGCATAGATCAAATTCCTCATGAATGCAATGAATAGGTCCACCTTTGGAGGTGTGATTTCGACCTCCTGAATGTGCTTAACATTCGCCCCAATGTGGATCATGGAGCATTGCTCCAACTTTTGGCAAAAGATAAACTCATCATCCTTGCCATTGATGTGGAAGTGGATTTCTCCTGCTCCCACATCTATGCGAACCTCCATGTCGAGCACCACAAAATCCACGGGTATGAAGCAATTCCGGATTTTCACCATAACATCTTCAGCGATATTCGCTGGATAACAGACTAAAGAATCAGCCAGTTGGAGCTGCATTGGTGTTGGAGGAAGTTTCGTGGTCGAAAACCATCTTGGGCATCACACTCACACTTGCTCCAAGGTCACAAAGGGCCTTGTCAAAGTGGTGAGCCCCAATTGAGCATGAAATTGTAGGACATCCTGGGTCCTTCTTCTTTTCTGGAAGCCTATTGAGGATAGCTGTGTTGCAGTCTTCCGTAAGCTTCACAACCACAATGGTGGGCAATGGCCGCTTGTTATTCAATATGTCCTTGAGATAGCGAGCATAAGTGGGTACTTGCATTGCGTCAATCAAGGGCACATTGATGTATATTTTCTGGATAACCTCAACAGAGCTGTTGAATTGCTCATCCACTGTTGGCTTCCTTTATCTATGAGGGAATGGCAATAAGTTTGTATCTTCAAATTGCTTGGCCATTCTCTCACTAAGTGGTACACTTATGCCAACTGGGACATCCTCCTTCTCCTTTGTGGTCGTCCTCTTCTCTTGTGTGGATACGGTCACGAGTGGTTTTGCCACCTCTCGTAGGCACCACACTTTCTCCATTGGAGGAACAACTGCAGCCAGTTGAGCCAACTGAGTTTCCATCATCTTGTTGAAACTCAATTGATTCTTGAAGGCTGAGGATAGTCCTTCAATCATGGCATTTATGCTCTCTAGGGTCTTGTGATTGGCCGACAGCTTCTTGGATATAGCCTCATTGATCTTCGGCTGGCCAATCGCAAGTTCTCTCAAGTTAGGTTGATTTCCATTATTGCCATTGTTGTTGTACCCTCCTTGAAAGAATGGGTGTGGTTGGCCCCAACCTTGACCTACTGGATGATAGCCATTGTTGGCTAAGTATAAGGCATCCTCACGGGTTTCTTGGTAGTCATTGCCCAAATGGCCCGTGTTGCCACAGACTTCACAAGTGATGTGAGAGTCTTTGTGGCACTCGGTTCCGAAAATGAAACAAGCGTGATGCATATGTGTGCCCAGGATGTTTAACGCACATACACAAGTGATTCACAAACCATAAACAGATTATAACCATGTCTCGAATAATAATATTATTAACAGTACTTTATTACAAACCAATAGTCTCGAATACAAGATCTAAATAATTGTAGCGGAAAACTCTAAACACTAATGACTCCAAACTCCAGAGGCAAGCTTGACGGTAACAAGCGCGCCTAGTACTCCTCAAAAACCTCTTGGTACTTCACATTTTTGCCTACTTTTGAATTTGTTTGAGGAATAGCAAGGGGGAGCACATGTCATACTCAGCAAGTGTGGGAAAGTATGACATGTAGCTTAAACAAGAAATGATAAGAAAATGGGCTGATTGCATAAAAGTACATTCAAAACAGTTGAAAATGCAATTATGTTGTCAGTGCTTCCCAAATAACCCGGACAACATTAATTTCAACTCAAATAACCAATACGAGCATAAATAATCCATAATCAATTCATAACTGCTCATATTTCTCATTTTCATCAATTCCATATACCAAATACAATTAATAAACCAATACTAATTCGCAATTCAATTTCAGCCATTAAACGATGTTCAAGGTCCATAACCCTAATCATGTGAGGGTCGAGGTTGCTCATGTCCAGGAGCACGGCTATCATGATAGTTTTAAAACACACTTTGTAGAGGTTGTACCACTTTACCCACAAGTTCATGATTTCATCACCTTTCGATGACTAAGGAATCTCAATTATGCCATCTCACACTTCCTTATGTGTGTGGCCAAGAGATCACAAAATATCCTTTACAAAGTGATTACTAGTATATTTAGACCCCACTGGGGTTTCACCGATGGTGCTGTCTCCAACTGAGGACATCCAACAAAGGGCCCCCTCTTTAGCCATTCGGATCCCAGGGTAGTCCCACCAACCTCTACAAACCCATCCGACTACCCCTTCCCTGAGCATTCTTAATGGTCCAAATAGTACCAGCAAAACACTAATTAATCAGCTAAGCCGCACCCATACTTGGCCCTGTGGTGGCACTATAAATCCTGTATGGTCACTCCACGAACCGGTCCTTAGATTTAAAGCAAGCAAAACCACCAAAATAGTCCAACCCATTCCACATAACAGGCTTGCTCAGATCCATAGGCACCATGTTGCTAAAGGGTCATTATTACCAATTCTCATCATTCATGTGTCCATTAGTTCATAATTAAGTAATATGATTATTTACTAAACCCAATTAAGTAATGTGAAGCAAAAAGTGTAAATGACCCTTCGCGACTCTCTACATACTGTTCAAGCGACAAGCGTGGTCATACAAGACTAGTAAACTTCTACCATTGGGATTTCCCATCAACAAGAATGCAATTTTGCAAACAAAACATTTAAAAACTCCGATCAAAATGATCAAGGACACTTGCCTTGTTCTTGAGCTTGGTTTGGATCAAAAGCTTTGAAGTTCTGGTTCCGCAGGTCCTCTAAAGCACTCTCTACAGCGAGACCATCTATTCCGCGTGACAAACATGCAAAACAACAATTACAATCAAATAATGCTCATATATTACTCAATATGCCATGATATGCATGATTAATGCAATTGTGAAGTAAAACTTGTTAATGAGTTGCTATTAATGTTTACTAACTAGTTACAATGGTTTCTAACAAGTTTGAACAAGTTTGTAATTGATTTGAGTTAATTTGGAACTAATTCAGCACAATACAGATTCAGACACTGGACAAGTCCGGTATAGAGGCCGAACTAGTCCGCCCTATACAAAACTGAAAAGTTAGGGTTTTCTGATTAGCAGGGTTTTAAGGTTAAATTTTTGTGGAAACTTGAATGTAGAGGGTGTACCACATGTATTGAGATCCAAAGGTCGAAGATTGGGTGCAACTATGGGGACCGGAGTCCCGACATTCCAGGAATCACAACTGGGTGGTGTCGTGCGATGCGGCACCCAACAACACACAGAAAAAGGTACATCATATTACATAAAACAACATAATATTATACAAGCTTTATCTTTTACAAACAATATACATTAAAATACACTACAGCGGATGAGAAGTCCATAGCTCTCGACTCTCAAGTCTAAGCTATGCAAAAGTCATTTCGTGCAGCCCGTGAACGGAATCACACTAGCAGCACACAATTGAAACTCACGGTAGCGTGTAGAGTTCCCACTTGGCCTTGTACCCTGACGGGGGCAACGCCTCGCCGGTGAACTCTTCATCAAAAACATCATCATCTGCAGCAAAAACTTAAAATATCAACCGTGAGCACAAAGGCTCAGCAAGACTTAATCGTGTCCACTAAGCATGGAACTCTATATGCAGGATATACGTAATATAGGACAACAGTTTGCAATAAAAGACTCACCTAAAGGTTAGTCCTCACTTTCATATTTTAGCAGCAAATTAAGGCTTCATGAATCTGAAATTTAGTGAACAACCTGTTCTAAACATACAAGTATCAACATAATTATTCCATAAATCATGACTCAATAATATTCAGCTCCAAATAATTAACTACGTCATGACTCAGTGAACAAGTGGTACTCAAAAAATGGCGAGGGATGGCGGCTCAAATCGATATACACCTGAGAGGATACCCAAATAGAACAACGCATACACCAACACTCGGAGCTGCGAAGGCACACTCCACTGATGTTGTATGCGGCAACATTTCACCTGCTACCTACACGCTAAACTGGTCCCACTGCTACGAGCAAGAGGCCCCCACATGGAGTACAACGTACCCGCTGAAAGGTTTACACCTTGCTGCTCTCAACCCGCACCTATAAGGCAGTGGGATATGCCTCGACGCAAAGGTGGACAAGTTACAGCGGTTTACTGGGTCCCATATATCTAGTATGCCTTTGGTACATTCAAACTTGCTCAGCAGGGCTGAAAACGGATCGGTCCTTGACCAACACCGGCACAACTACAGCTCACAGGCCCCTATGTCTTGCTGCTCCTACTCCATGCCCGGTCTCATATTTAAATGAAATGTGAATCTCTTACTCGACCAATCCTTTTGGAACCCAAATCCTTAACTCGCGAGTAGATTCCAACTAGTCGACTTCAATGTAGAAAAACCCTTTCCAGAAATTTCATGGGCAATCTGGGACTTTAACATGGCCAAACGTTGGTGTTCTGTTTAAAGGAGGTCAATAGTGACTCAACAAAATTGGTTTCATATTTTTCTAAGTATTATACTGTGAAATATTGAATTTACAAGTCTGGACAATTTGCTGAAAAGTTTCTGGAGATTTTGGAATTTTTAGGTACATACAGATTGGAAACACACTTTGGCTATTCAAATCAACTCACATGGACCTGAAACTTACTAGAACATAAGGGAATTATTTGGATTGATCTGATCAAGTTTGAGAATTTTCAATGAATTGAGGGTCAGGAATTTATTCCAATATCATTTTGCTTCATTGAATTATTGAGGACAAATTAGGGATTTTCATACATATCCAAGTGAACCACGTGAAATTATAGATCATCCTGGTTCCAACAAAATTTATTTGGTAATTTTTGGACAAGTATTCTAGGAGATATAGATTTTCAAAGTTGGAGCAAAATCGAAATTAAATTTAAATGGGAAATTTTGAATAAAGAAGGGGGACCCACGGTTTTAAAACTGATCAGCCAGATTTAAGCCACACGGGGCCACACGGTTCACGGCTGTAGCCACATTGGATCACCGGGCCGCACCAGATCTGGGACCTCGATTCGGAGGCTGACAGCCCGGCCCCACATGGCCTTCTTCAACCTCGGGACTCCGACGGGTTTGGCAGTGCTTGGTGGCGGCGCCTCGCTCGCACAGCCTTTCTGGCCGTCTTCTGTTGGAGTCTGGTTCCGGCAATTCTCCCGGTACTACCGTTGGCAGCTCGAGGAGTTTATAGTTTGGTTGTGGGCGCACAGAGATTCAAAATACGATGGCAAGTTGACACGACGATTTACGTGGTTAGGGCCGCCTAAGCGTAGTACCCTACTCCACGGGGTGTGTAGTTGTTGTATTGAGCGTCTGAGCAGTTGTGAGCGTGTGTCAGAGCTGAGTCTGGAAGATGTCTCCAAGAGTCTCCCTGTGTATCACTCGACCAGTCTTTTTATATTACAAGGACTGGTCGTTACATCATTAGCCTGGCCCGACATGTGGCCCTGGCGGTTACCGATGCTTAATACACAATTCATGAGCTTAATTACCCTTAATAGTGTGGTAACACATCTTGATAGTGTCGTTACTGGTATTAAGAGCCCTTCGATCGTGTGTCAATAAGATGGTATTAATGACACTTAATCGGGTCTTGAAGTCTTTGATTGTCCCTTGAATGTCCGAGCCATTAGGAGTCCACCAGTCTGATTGTTGAAGCTGAAGGTCCGGTGGCTGGACATGTGGCAGCTCCAGAGCTTACCGTCTGTGACGGGTAGGTCCGGTGAAGTTGTACACGTGTCGGTACTAGAGCTTCCCTCTGTCGGGGGTTAGGTCTGTGGGTGTCGCGCAGGTATTTAGCCCGGAGCTTTCCCATGTGTGGGACGTAGCTCCGGTTGCAGTATACACGTGGCAGCACTAGGACTAACCATAGAAGGGAGGCAGGTCCGGTCCCGTGTGACACGTGGGGCCTTCAGAGGTCTTCAACTCAGACAGGTGAAGTTCCTTTGGTATTTTTGCAGTCCCAAGGGGTATATGGTACGCAGGGTACCGACAGTGGCCCCTTGGGCCCACCTCTGGTAGAGACCTTTTGGATGAAGTCGTTCTGCCGGAGGTGGGTCCATCCTTTGGTTTTTGAGTCGTGTCTTCAAGGGTCTTTGGATGTGCCGTTGGCGGTAGTTCACAGTTAAACCATTGTCGCATGGCATATCCAGAATGCGGCAGGTGAGATCTGAGCATGCAAATCTCACGCAATTGAAGGTCGCCAGTTCCCGATACAAAAACCGTATCGGTTCCGCGCGCCGTGTCAGGCCGCCGCCCTCGGGCTTCTCACCTCTCATGATGACATCTGTTCGCCTGGGGTAAGGTCCTCGACTTGATCATCGGGGTGGCCCCAGGCCTTCTTGTCATTAGCAGGGTGAAGTTTTTGAACTCTATCGTCGGCCCCTCTGTGGTTACCATTCAAGCATTGCGGGGGCTTAGTTAAGAAGGAAAGCGCGCACCGTTTGGGGATTCTTTATGCATTCATTTGAACTTGCGCCCAAATCCTCCAAACTTTAGCCTTCTTTTCATTTCTCGCCCCGCTGTGCTGCAATGGAGTTGGGTCTCTGCAAGAGCCGTCTTAAGAACGATGGTGATTTGAAGAAGGTCCGGGCCCTCATGGGGTGGTCCAGTGACTCCTTCAACCACCTGGTCCGCGCCGGCAAGCTTCCGTTCGAGAAGGAGCGCACTGGCGACATGGTGTACTTCTTCGCGTATTCCATGGTGGGACTGATCCCACCCTTCTTCACATTTCTCTTGATGCTGCTAGACTTCTATGGTCTGCAGTTGTACCACCTCGGTCCTCACTCCATTCTTCTCGTGTCCACTTTCATCCACTTCTATGAGATGTGGGAGGGTATTCGCCCCTGCGTTGTAAGACCTATGTGTTCTGAATACATTGGCTTGTAGTGAATACACTTGGCTTTGATGATAAAAGTTTTGAATATCACCAAAACACCTTTTTATCAAGGTCCGACTCTAGCTCCGAGCTACAGCAAGGTCCGAAGGTAGGTCCGGCTTGGTTTGGGTAGCTCCGGTTATGTTCGATGCTAGGTCCGACTAGCTTTGGTCAGCTCCGACATGTTTTTGATAGCTCCGACATGTTTTTGATAGCTCTGCCGTGTTTTTGCTAAGCTCCGAAGTTGATTTTTCTAGGTCCGGCTTTTGGGATTACTAGTTCCAACTAGATCTGGTTAGCTCCAGCGCTAGGTCCTGCTAGTTTTGTAAGATCCGGCGGGAGCTTGGTTGTACTAGTTTTGGTAAGCTCCAGCGCTAGGTTCTACTAGCTTTTGTTAGCTCCGGCTCAAGGTCCGGGTTGCTCTGGCAAGGTCCGGAACTTGACCGTAGTGCTTCTGCTTTTCATTTGCAATGTTTCGTACTTATGTTACATTGTTGGAAAGTTTTCTTAGTATTCTTTTACTAAGTTTTTGGTGCGTTTTGGATGATATGGCTGATATCGTTTTGCTATACTTTGCAACATGCTTATGTGAGGTTCTCACGTAGGGTGTTGTGTTCGGAACTAACTTGAGTCAAGTCGAGGACTTGGGCTCGTATGGATTGGTTGTTTATTCATGTGCAGGTGTTGCTTGAGTTCAATACATGGCTGGTGACCGGATCCATTGGACTAGTCTCAGGGAGGAGATGAGGTTCCAACAACCAAATTCAGGAGGAATTGTGGTTGAGCTGATCAGGAGGTTGCGCAACATGACTGAATCAAGAATAATGCATATGAAGGTATCGTGGACGTCGTTGGAAGATGTTTGCACGTGTGCAAGGAGTGCATGGACGTGGCTACATGGTTCCGAGACGTGATGAAGAGATGTGGACGTAAAGAGTTGGTCGGAAAGGTCCAACCGACTAGGTTATGGACTCAGGCTGCGGCTGAGTCGGGTTTGACTCAAATATGAAAAGATTTGAGTTGGTTATGATAGGATTTCGTGTGGGTCACGAATTTGAGTTGTTTAGGAATGTGGGATACGTTCCTTAGGTGTTTGGAAGTCTTAAGATTGCTTCTATCTGCGTATAGAGGAATCCTAAGCAGTTATGGAAAGTTAAGATTCGTGAACAGAGTAGGATTAGGTTCCTGATTTGAGTTGAGTTGGCTTTCGAGCTGGTTATATAAGCTAGGGAGCCCAGAGCTCGTGGTGCACGACTTTGGGGCTGTTCTTATTGTGTTCTATTGAATAAAATTCGTAGTTTGAAGGAACTTTTGTGACTTGTTCGTCAGAGTTGTTTCAGACAAGTTTTACTCGTCGAGTTTCTGGACAGCACTACCTTTCGTCGGTGGTTTTATCATAACTCGAGTTTTACAGATCCAATTGATGTGATTCTTTTTGGGTTGTCTTCACAACTTGATTGTCTATCATATGTGGTAATTGGATTTGTGGTCTATGATGTACATGAGTTTTTTTTTACAGCGTTCCAGAACTGTTTTTCTCGGGTAGGGCAGATTGATCATTGTTTGATCTTTCGATCATAACTTGAGTTTTTCTCAACGGATTTGAGTGATTCTTTTTGTGTTGTCTTCGTGATTTGATTCTCTCTGATATCTATCACTTTTTTCACGGTGAAACACGTTTAGATTAGTCTCACACACAATTTCTTAACAGATCATTTTTCTGCCGAAAGGGTTTGGGGTTTTATTGTTTCCACTGCGTAAGATTTTTAAATCTACCATTCACCCCCTTTGGTAGCTTTTAACGTGCTCTTCGATCCTACAATTGGTGTCAGAGCCACGGTGCTCTAATCTTTGTGATTTGCGCGTGTTTTTTGACTAATCATCATGGAGAAGTACTCTGCCAAACCTTGTGTGTTCGCTGGTATTGATTTTCAGGTAAGGAAGGCACGCATGGAGGCTTTCATCCAGGCACAAGACTTTGCAATATGGGAGAAGGTATACAAGCCTTACGAAGTGCCATCAAATGATCAAGTTACAGCTACAAATCTGAGAGATGTCGACAACAACAACAAGGCTCGGAACATGATCATACAAGGATTAACACAAAGCGACTTCGACCGTGTTGCACACCTATGATCTGCATACGATGTGTGGAAAGCACTTTGTGACTACCACGAAGGATCCAACACGATCAAAGAGGTAAGGCAAGACATGTTCAAGAAAGAATACATGCGCTTCGAGATGCAACCCGATGAGTCTATTGATGACCTTTTTGCTCGCTTTAATAAGATTCTCAGCAACTTGCGTAGTGTCAATGTTAATTTTTCAGATGCTGAAAATGCTAGGCAATTGCTAAGTGCATTAGATATGTCAATTTGGGAGATGAAAGTCACATCTATTCGTGAATCTATTGTCATGAGTTCACTTACTTTAGATGTGCTATATTCCAAGTTAAAAACTCATTAAATTGACATAATCTCACGTAAGAACCACAATAAGTCTATTGCATTTGTTTCACAACGTGATATGTCTAGCTCCGGCCAATCATCATCTTGCAATACTCTTGCTTTGTTGTCCTCACTAACCGTGGAGCAGATCGAAGAATTTCCTGAAGAGGAGTTGGCACTCATCTCTACTAGATTCTCAAAAGCATTGCAAAATGTGAGAACTAGAAGGAGAGGAAGCTCCGGACCTCAACGCTGTTTTGAATGTGGTAAAACAGGACACTTTCGTACAGAATGCCCTAACCTTTCAGGTCCGACCACCCGGGAAGAAAAACAAAGCAAGGTTCGGACCTCCTCTGGAAATTTCAACAAGAAGAAGAAAGGTGCCATAGGATGCAAGATGATCAACAGTTTCATCACCGCGCTTCAAGAGTTCAAGTCAAGCGACGTGGACATTGGAAGTGATGAAGATGAAGATGATTTAGCAAACTTGTGCTTTATGGCAGGCAAGTCAAGATCAAGTATGGAGGAGGCAGAACACAACAACGACCATGAAGAGGTATGTCCTACTTGCGAAGAAATGTGTGATGCCATTTCTCGTGCCACTATTATTGTTAAGAAAAAGGACAAAAAGCTTAGGGATAGTGCTGCTAAAATTGAATCACTAGAATCTGAAATCAATCGATTAAAAACTTTGATTCCTAGTGATGATGCATGTTCCTCATGTGATTTAATATATGAACAATTGTCCTCATTAAGAAGTGCGCACACCTCCACACTTGATAAACTTGAGTTAGAAATTGAAAAGAACAAAGAGCTTGCTGCACTTAATGATAAAAACTTGAAAGATGCTAGCTGTTCTACAATTGATTTGCATTGTTCTACTTGTGATGATCTTGATAAGAAACTACAGGATGCTATGAATGAAATTTCTATATTGAACAATGCTTTACGTTCTCATAAGTTAAATTTTGTTCAAATTGCAAACTAAAAGGAAAAACTTCATATAAAAATTGCCTTGATCTGTCCAATAAACTTGATGACATGAATAGGACATTAGATCGGTTTTGTAATGGGAATAAGAACCTAAACTTACTGCTGAATTCTTCCATGTCATGCAATGATAAAACTGGTTTAGGTTTTGATTCTCATGCT
The DNA here is from genome assembly GCA_036927565.1 of Tuctoria greenei. Lineage (NCBI taxonomy): Eukaryota > Viridiplantae > Streptophyta > Magnoliopsida > Poales > Poaceae > Tuctoria > Tuctoria greenei. Next base: position 20,367,992 of record JAYESD010000009.1, on the reverse strand, counting down.
CATGCTAAGGCACATCCACCTAAAATTGTAAAGTCATTAGGAAGTGGTTTGATTCAAACAGTTCCTAATAAAAAAGGAGTGGTTTTCAAATCTGCAGGAGTGTTGGCTCATTCGGTTTCAAATAAAAATATTGCTTGCTCATCTAGACATGAACACAAAGTTAAATTTCATTGTACCTTCTGTGGTAAAGATGGTCATGTCATAGATTTTTGTTATATACTAGCTAAACAACAGAAAAAGGTAAAAATGGTTGCTAGATCTCATAACTTTCATGCAAAATATGCTGCTCCCATTGAACCGAATGTACAACCTGCTGTTTTGAGTCAAAAACATTCAAAGTTTACCTTCAGACCTTCTGTTTTTTCCTTCAGCTACTGATTTTTGTGCTACTCAAGTAACACCTTATAGGTCAGTAGTTAAGAATAAAAAATCTCAAACTTTGACTCATAAACCTGCTGCTTTGTCTTAGCTTTCGCGTGTTTTTCCTGCTGCACGTCGCGTGACTCAGTACTGGATTCCTAAATGCCTTTTGACTAACCCCAGTATTGAGTCATCGACGTATTGTTCTTCTATGTAGGTTACACGTTTGAGGAAGGAGAACATTTGGATTGTGGATTCAGGTTGCTCATGCCACATGACCGGTAACAAAGATTGGTTCTCCTCCCTCTCTTTTGTATCACGTGTAGAGAATGTTACTTTTGCCAATAATTCTTCAACTCCTATAATTGCTAAGGGTTCGGTTAGAGTAAATGATCACTACACTTTGAAGGATGTGGCACTTGTCAAAAATTTGAAATACAACTTGCTTTCTGTTTCACAATTGCTAGATGAAAATCTAGAAATTATTTTCAATAAAAACTGCTGCAAAGTTGTAGGTTCAAATAGTGAGCTTATTTTTAACATGTCTCGATTTGGAAGAGTTTTTAAAGTTGATTTTGATATTTCTTCCTCTAAGCATAGGTGTCTAGTTTCTAATGATTCAAAGGACTTATATTTTTTGCATCGTAGACTTGGTCACGTAGGCTTTGATCACCTAACGCGTGTTAGTGCTCTTGATCGCATACGTGGGCTGCCTAAGCTTAAAGGGGACAAAGAAATTGTGCTCTTCTTGTAGACATGCTAAGATGGTTGCAGGTTCACATACTCCTCTCACAATGATCATGACAACTAAACCATGTCAACTTTTGCATCTTGACACCGTAGGACCTTCACGTGTTCAATCCTTCGGAGGTAAATGGTATGTTCTTGTTATCGTTGATGATTATTCTAGATACTCTTGGATTTACTTTATGGCGTCTAAGAATGAAGTTTTTAGTCACTTTGGAACTTTATTTCTTAGATTATCAATTGATCACCCAGGATCATTAAAAGCAATTAGAAGTGATAATGGAACTGAATTTAAAAATCAATCTTTTGATCACTTTTGTGCTGAAAATAGAATAGATCATCAATTCTCTTCACCATATGTACCTCAACAAAATGGTGTTGTAGAAAGAAAGAACAGAACCTTAGTTGAGATGGCTAGGACTATGCTTGATGAATATCAAACTCCTAGGAAATTTTGGGCTGATGCGTTAGCAACCGCTTGTTATGTCTCAAATCGTGTTTTCTTGCGTGCTAAGCTAGGTAAAACACCATATGAGCTTCGGTTAGGACATAGGCCTAGTGTTACACACTTTCGGGTCTTTGGTTGCAAATTCTTTGTTAAGAAACATGGTAATCTTGATAAATTTGAACCTAGATCCATTGATGGCATGTTTCTTGGTTATCCATCTCATACTAGAGGCTACCGTGTGCTTTTACTTGACACTAACAAAATTGTGGAGACTTGTGAAGTGTCTTTTGATGAATCTAGCCCAGGTACTAGCTCAAACATTGCAGGTCCAGATCCATATCCGCAGGGCGAGAGCATTTTCATTGAAGATGAGGAAGAATTGGAGTTGCTGCCAGAAAATTCAGCAGCTAAAGACTTTGGTTTAGCTCCAGATGTTAATTCTCAACCAGCACCGACAAACATCATTGCTGATTCAAATCATCCTCAAGCCACAAGCTCATAGATTTGTGATGAACATGAAGAAGAAGAAGCTTGTGAGACATCTGTTCCCCTACGGTTTTACAAAGATCATCCCCCACAACAGATGATTGGAAGCTTGCACGAACGAGTCACACGGTCCAGGTTTTGCGATCCAAACACTCATGCTCATTCTGCTTTTGTTTCTTCTTTTGAACCCAAAGATATATCACACATACTCACTAATGAATCTTGGATTATTGCCATGCAAGAAGAGTTAGAAAATTTTGAAAGAAATAATGTTTGGAAACTTGTACCTCCACCTCAAGGTCACACTTTAATTGGAACTAAATGGGTATTTAAAAATAAACAAAGTGAGGATGGGGTTGTGGTTAGGAATAAGGCTAGGTTGGTTGCTCAAGGTTTCACTCAAGTTGAAGGTCTAGATTTTGATGAAACTTTTGCTCCTGTTGCTAGATTAGAAGCCATAAGAATTTTGTTAGCTTTTGCAGCATCTAAAGGTTTTAAGCTATATCAAATGGATGTTAAAAGTGCTTTTCTTAATGGCTACATAGATGAGGATGTTTATGTCAAACAACCACCGGGTTTTGAAAATCCAAATTTTCCTAATCATGTTTACAAACTATCCAAAGCCTTATACGGTCTCAAACAAGCCCCTAGAGCATGGTATGATAGGTTAAAAACATTCTTACTTGAAAAAGGGGTTTAAGATGGGCAAGGTTGATAAAAGTCTTTTTGTGCTTAAGCATGGCATTGACTCATTATTCGTTCAAGTGTATGTGGATGATATTATCTTTGGTTGTGCTTCTCATGATCTTGTGTCCAAGTTTTCAGCAATGATGAGTTCCGAATTTAAAATGAGTATGATGGGTGAACTCACTTACTTTTTGGGGCTGCAAATCAAGCAAACCAAGGAGGGTACCTTTGTGCATCAAACGAAGTATACCAAAGACCTCCTAAGGCGCTTCAACATGGACAAAAGCAAGCCTCTTCGGACACCAATGGGAACAGCAACAACACTTGAACTTGATGAAGATGGTGAATCTGTGAATCAAAAAGAATATAGAAGCATGATCGGATCACTTTTGTACCTCACGGCATCAAGACCGGACATACAATTCAGCGTATGTCTTTGTGCACGGTTTCAAGCTTCCCCACGTATTTCATATCGTCAAGACGTCAAAAGGATTCTCAGGTACTTACATGGAACCCAAGAATTTGGCATTTTTCTTCCTTCTTCCTCAACCGTTACTTTGAAAGCTTTTTCGGATGCTGATTTTGGGGGTTGCAGGATTGATAGAAAAAGTACTTCCGGTGCTTGTCATTTTCTTGGTAATTCTCTTGTTGCTTGGTCCTCTAGAAAACAAAATTCAGTTGCACAATCCACAGCCGAATCTGAATATGTAGCTGCTGCTAGTGCTTGCTCACAAATTCTTTGGATTGTTCAAACACTTAAGGACTATGGGGTTGATCTAGATAGTGTTCCACTATTCTGTGATAACACTAGTGCCTTTTGCATTGCTAAAAACCCCGTGCAACATTCTAGAACTAAGCACATTGACATTAGGTATCACTTTCTCCGAGGTAATGTTGAAAAAGGAAACATTGTGCTTGACCATGTAGATACCAAACAACAATTGGCTGACATTTTTACAAAACCTTTGGATTTCACTCGTTTTTGTTACATTCGTAGTGAAATAGGGGTTATGCATCCTCATGGCTTAAATTGAGGGTGAGTTTTTGAAACTTGGGAAGTCTATGTGTGAATCTGAAATAAAAATAATATGAGTATAGTATTTCATACATATATGACTTTGTGATTCCTTTTACATGCTGAAAGTTCTTACTACATTACTCGTGTTATACATTTTGTAGTTTTTGCCATGTCTAGTAATTGGAATAATTACTTACACTAAAACTGGTCATGGTCGAACTTTCTTGCTGTTTTGAACTTGTTACATGTTCACAAGTGCTTTTAATCATTACGAATTCATCAAGTAATCAACTCAAATGTTGAGTTTTTATGAACAAATATAAATTTAGAAAAGATCAAGAGAATATGCATGCATCGCTTCTTCTTTTGAGATGGCTTGTCATTGCACTTAGATATGAACTTGGAAGAAGTTGTGTATGACTAAAACCATGTCCTTAAGCTTCTGATTGTCAAATGACATAGGCTTGGCTTGGTTGGTTAGAATAAGGCAGATGCGCATATAATCTCTTGCAAATATCATATGATCTAAATTTATGCTTTGAAAAATAATAAAATGCAGCAACTAGTGTCATGCTTCCAGGTTTTGAAATAGTTAAGTTTGTGAGATCATGACTTGCTTAAATTGAAAATTACATTTGATCTCTAGCATGGCTTACACTACTTTATGTATTTCATTGATGTGATAATGCAACGTACTTGATAGTATGACTTGGATGAAACTTTGTTTTATATGTTATAATATGCTCATAGCATTTAAAGTTTCTCTTTTACCTTGCTGAATACATTGTCAAAGGGGGAGAGACTAATCACACATTCAAAATGGGAAAGATAATGTGCATGGGGAGAGATGATAAAGGGGGCGAAATATGTGAATTTTGAATTTTGAATTTTTGCTTTTCTTCTCATTTTATTTCTGATTTACAAAAAGGGGAGAAATTGTCTTCAAAACATTTAATGAGAATAAGCCAATGTTCGGATTTTAAATGGTGTGCCAATGCATTCATCAAGGGGGAGATTGTAAGACCTATGTGTGTTGAATACATTGGCTTGTAGTGAATACACTTGGCTTTGATGATAAAAGTTTTGAATATCACCAAAACACTTTTTTATCAAGGTCCGACTCTAGCTCCGAGCTACAGCAAGGTCCGAAGGTAGGTCTGGCTTGGTTTGGGTAGCTCCGGTTACGTTCGATGCTAGGTCCGACTAGCTTTGGTCAGCTCCGACATGTTTTTGATAGCTCCGACATGTTTTTGATAGCTCCGCTGTGTTTTTGCTAAGCTCTGAAGTTGATTTTTCTAACTCCGGCTTTTGGGATTACTAGTTCCGACTAGTTCTGGTTAGCTCCGGCTCTAGGTCCTGCTAGTTTTGTAAGCTCCGGCGGGAGCTTGGTTGTACTAGTTTTGGTAAGCTCCGGCGCTAGGTTCTACTAGCTTTTGTTAGCTCCGGCTCAAGGTCCGGGTTGCTCTGGCAAGGTCCGGAACTTGACCGTAGTGCTTCTGCTTTTCATTTGCAATGTTTCGTACTTGGGTTACATTGTTGGAAAGTTTTCTTAGTATTCTTTTACTAAGTTTTTGGTGAGTTTTGGATGATATGGCTGATATCGTTTTGCTATGCTTTGCAACATGCTTATGTGAGGTTCTCACGTAGGGTGTTGTGTTCGGAACTAACTTGAGTCAAGTCAAGGACTTGGGCTCATATGGATTGGTTGTTTATTCATATGCAGGTGTTGCTTGAGTTCAAGACATGGCTAGTGACGGGATCCATTGGACTAGTCTCAGAGAGGAGATGATGTTCCAACAACCAAATTCAGAAGGAATTGTGGTTGAGCTGATCAGGAGGTTGCGCAGCATGATTGAATCAAGAACAATGCATATGAAGGTATCGTGGATGTCGTTGGAAGATGTTTGCACATGTGCAAGGAGTGCATGGATGTGGCTACATGGTTCCGAGACATGATGAAGAGATGTGGACGTAAAGAGTTGGTCGGAAAGGTCCAACCGACTAGGTTATGGACTCAGGCTGCGGCTGAGTCGGGTTTGACTCAAATATGGAAAGATTTGAGTTGGTTATGATAGGATTTCGTGTGGGTCACGAATTTGAGTTGTTTAGGAATGATGTTCCTAAGGTGTTTGGAAGTCTTAAGATTGCTTCTATCTGCGTATAGAAGAATCCTAAGCAGTTATGGAAAGTTACGATTCGTGAACAGAGTAGGATTAGGTTCCTGATTTGAGTTGAGTTGGCTTTCGAGCTGGTTATATAAGCAAGGGAGCCCAGATCTCGTGGTGCACGACTTTGGGTCTGTTCCTCTTGTGTTCTATTGAATAAAATTCGTAGTTTGAAGGAACTTTTGTGCCTTGTTCGTCAGACTTGTTCCAGACAAGTTTTACTCGTCGAGTTTCTGGACAGCACTACCTTTCGTCGGTGGTTTTATCATAACTCGAGTTTTACAGATCCAATTGACATGATTCTTTTTGGGTTGTCTTCACAACTTGATTTTCTATCATATGTAAAAATTTCACGGTCATTGGATTTGTGGTCTATGATCTACACGAGTTTTTTTTGCAGCGTTCCAGAACTGTTTTTCTCGGGTAGGGCAGATTGATCATTGTTTGATCTTTCGATCATAACTTGAGTTTTTCTCGACAGATTTGAGTGATTCTTTTGTGTTGTCTTCGTGATTTGATTCTCTCTGATATCTATCACTTTTTTCATGGTGAAACATGTTTAGATTAGTCTCACACACGATTTATTAACAGATCATTTTTCTGCCAAAAGGGTTTGGGGTTTTATTGTTTCCGCTGCATAAAATTTTTAAATCAACCATTCACCCCCCTATGGTAGCTCTTCACGTGCTCTTCGATCCTACATGCGTCGAGCTCTTCCGCACCTTCTTCACCATCCACACCTCCGGCAATAGTGACGAGTACCTTGGCTTCTATTATTTTGTGAAGCGCAAGAAGTGCCCGTACAAGTACTTGAGGTCGTTCCCTTCTGGCAAGTGGGACGACTGGAACAAGGATTGGTTTGTCATCACGACAGAGAAGCACGAGAAGCTGGAGCTGCCCGAAGGCCTCCCCAACATCGAAACTGAAGCTTGGAGCGAAGTTTCAGTGCTATCAGACGCCTTCAACCCTACCCTGACCAGGATCCGCCAATGTGTGGAAGGAGGATTGACTCCCCAGGCAGTATTCTGCAATTTTCTGGTCAACAGGTGGGCTCCGCTGAAGCAAAAAGAGAAGCTCGCCTGGGCCCTCAATAGTGTGATGGACGACGATCGGATCGAGACCAGTTTGAAGTCCAACCTGGAAGGCGCAACTTTGGAGCTTCACCTCAAGAAGTTCCAGCACGGCATCGACATCAAGGGTGATGAATTGACTCCACCGGCGGCTTTCCTCCCTCTGAACATGGAGGCATAGTTCAGCAGGTAGCTCTGGCAGAAGATGCCGGTGATTGACGAACTCGGTGAAGTTGAGAGGCGTTCGACCACCGGATTGGCGATCCCCGGAGCTTCCGAGGGTGGTCCCCCTTCCGCCCCGAGCCAGAGAGATAAAGTCGTAGGAAAGGGTAAACAATTGGCCAAGCCCTCGAGTCATAAGAGGAAGTTGAAACATTCTGACGGGAGGTCCGTCAGACTTGCTCCTTCCGCAGCAGCTCTTTCTCCCCAGAGGGGGAGGTCTTCAACGGTGGCAACCACTACGGCATCGGTATCTCCCTGGGACGCTGGTTCCGGCCATGTGGCTCCGATATTAGGGCCAGCTTAGGGCTCTAGGTCCGGGGGTCCTTCTCCGTCGAGGAGGGCCTCAACTAAGGCGACGCCGACGATGGCAGCAAGCTCCGGGGAGCCTTCCGGAGCTACTACGCCAATGGCGTCCGGGTCCGGTCCCGAGCATCCGATGAAGAGGTTCCGCGCTAGCTGGAGCGGAAGCCTTCCGAGGTAAATTTGATTTTTTTACCTCACTTGGTTGTTTTTTGTTGTGATCATATTTTGAGTTTCTTCATCCTTCATCCACAGGGTACCCATGAAAGGGGCTGAAGCTCTGGTTCCTGCAGTAGCAACTAATGTTGTGCAGACGAAAGCTCCGGCTCCAGTTCCAGCGCCGCCCCAAGAGGTGGCTGAAGCCGCGGCAGCTCCGGCGCCAGCTGTCGTGGTCCTTGACCTTGAGTCATCCCCTGAAGCTCCTGTGGTAGCGCTAGACCACAGGAATGAAGATGTACCAGCGGCACCAGCCCTGGAGGTTGAAGCTCCGGGTTTGGATGCTGAGATGATGGACGCTCCGGCCTCAGAGTCGGAGGTAGCTGCAGTTCCAGCCCTAGAGTCAGATGTTGTTGAAGCCCCAGCAGTGGAGCCGGTGGTTGATGAAGCCCTGACGATAGAGCCGGCGGTTGATGAAGTTCCGGCGACGGAGCCCGGTCTTGATGAAGTTCCGGCGCCTGAGCCGGTTGTCGAAGAAGTGCCGGTGCCCGAGCCAATGGCGGTCGAAGCACCAGTGCCTGAACCGGTGGTGGAAGAGGCGCCAGCGTCGGAGCCGGAAGTGGCTTCAGCTCCGGCCGAACCTTCAACGCCTGCCCCAGAAGTAGTGATTCCGGAGGTGCCCGCACCTAAGCCTGGGTGCCAAGATGAAGCTGCCAGTCCCCCGCCTGATGGACCAGTTGCTGATGACCTGGCGGCGGGACCTTCATAGCCAACTCCGGAGGTATAAACTTCTGCTGCAGGACCTTCCTCGGCGGAGGGCCGCCCTAGTGCCGTGGAAGCTCAGGGGACCTCTCTTGTAGAGTGGGACACAATTTTTGTTATGGAGAACCCGCTGGAACCAGCGGAGAGGACCCTAGCAGGTCTGGAGCCTATCCCTTTGTCATTGTAGTATTGGGGTCCGGTTGGAGTACTGGGTCAGCTACTGGATGAGAGGGAAAGCATGACGCAATCCCTTGATGACCAGTCCCATGCCATCCACGAACAGGCCGTGGCTACTAATGAAGCAGCGAATGAGCGCCAGGAGAAGCTCAGCGCCATCCACGACAGCCTCGTCAAGCGCCGGGAGGCTCTTGAGGAGCGAGAGAAAAAGCTCGAAGATGAAGAGCAAAAACTCCTGGAGCTGTGGGATGACCTCGTGAAGAGGGAGGAGGAGCTTACTCAGAGGCTGACTCTGGGTGACAAGAGTCTCGCGGAGCGCACCAAGAAGCTGGAGGAACGCTGCAAGAAGGAGGAGAAGAAGGCCTGGCAGTGAGGACAGGACTTCCACAAGAGGGAGAATGAAATTGCTTCCAGGGAGAAGAAAGTGCGGGGCCAGGAGAAGGACCTGGTCGACTGCCAGAACAAGATCCACCTCTAGGAGGAGGAGCTCGATAAACTCGAAAGGCAGGTTGCTGAAAAGATTCAGCAGAATGCCAAAGAGGTTGAGCGCCTTGCCCGAGAGAATTCGGAGCTTGCGGCAACCAAGTGATCCTTGGAAGAGATGCGAGGCTCAAGGGCTGCAGAGTCCCAGCAGTTTGGTACTTCTTCGACAAAGACAATGACACGTTGACGCCGATGGGTTTTAGTACTGTGCTTCCGGATGATCCGGAGCCGGAGCTGGACCAGGCGTTGAGCTCGGCGGGCAACAAGCTCACCAAGATGGGCGATTTCATCGCGGACCAGTTGGAAATTGAAGGGCAATCCCTGGCGAAGAACGTCACAGAGTATATGCTGACGTGCTACACAAGCCGGGACCCTCACTTCCCACTGGACCCGGTGCTTGAAGGCCCCATCGACGAAGAGGGAGAAGCTGCCAAAGCCAGTGTGTTGGAGGATGCCCAGAAGGTCGCCTCGTTCTTCCGTAGGGTCTAGGACTGTCTCTTTGTAGCTCCCGCTTGTATCCTCTCTTCTTTTTCTCAAATTTTGTAATCTCTTGTCTCCACATCAATGAAATCCATGAATTTTATGAATTTCATTTTTTGTCTTCAACACCTTTCTTTGTCCCACTTGGCCCCCTGGTAGATGTACACAATTTAATTGTGAACATGTACCAAGAGGATGTAACATTTTGTTGAAGACTTGCACACTTCGAACTTGTAGTTTGTAGGTCAAAACTCGCCAATGGTAGGGGCCCCCTGAGGTTGTCAGAGCTTAGTATCTCCGGCAGTGACCCTTGTGAACACGTAGATCATTGATAGTTAGTCCTATGGGGTTGTCGGAGCTTGATAGCTTCGGCAGTGACCACTGTCAACGCCTGGTGCGTCGACAGCAGACCCCACTGGGGAGTCTTCCGACCATCTTTTCTTCACGTTGACGGCTGGCTCCCAGGATTTGCCAGAACTTTGTAGCTCCAGTGATGTCTACTATCAATGTTTGAAACATCGACAATAGACCACCTTAGGGGGTGTTGGAGCTTTGATAGCTCCATCTTCATCCACCATCATCATGAGATATTTATTTTTCTTGCACACCGAAGTCAAGAAAAACAGTAAAATCCATTTCCTATCTATAACTCGTTTGTGTCTTACTATTCCCAAAAGAAATTTTTAGGTCGAACGCAACTCTACATACAATCAAGTGCACTGTCTTGTTTTCTCCAGGTCCAATCGTTTCTGGACGCGCCTTACTTCGGTCTGCCGGTTTGTAGGTAGAGTGGCGTACTTAGGGTGTAGGACCAGGCTAAGTCGATAGCACACTCTGGACCTAGATTGTCTTGGCGGCATTCAGACGAGTAGACCATTAACAATGTTTAGACTCGGAAGAATTGACAATGCAACTTGAATATATATGAATTGGTCGAGCTAAAGTTTCTTAAGAATTGCACAACTTTGTTATAGACAAGAAAAGAAAAATAAAAAATATTGAGCCTGTACAAAATAAATGCACGTGGAGTCTGTTTTCACACAATGATGTCTTTTATTATAGATCCGGGGTACAGGGGAAACAAGTACACTCTTAGGGTACAGAACCAGACTAAGTCTGTTGCATTTATCGTTTGACCCAAGGTAGCTAGCTACACTTTTCGTTCTGAGACTGTGACAAGTGTTGCCTGAACTTTGCGGACCTTCTGGGGAAGGTCCGGCTGTTCTCTCAAAGGAGCTACCCGACTCTGTACAATGACTCTATAACATACATCACATGTAACTACAGACTCACCTCCGTGATATTAAGCGCAGAACTTACGGAGGTGCTCAATGTTCCAAGGATTAGGGAGAGGTGTCCCATCCTCGGTTGCCAAGCGAACGCATCCAAGACGGGATACTTTGATCACTCGGAAGGGTCCTTCCCAGCTGGGGGAGAGTTTCTTTAACCCTTCTTGAGTTTGTATTCTCTGTAGCACCAGATCGCCTTCCTCGAGCTGTCGGCTGTTAACATGCCTTTGGTGATAGCATTCCGAACAGCTGCTCGGCACCTTCCCTCTTCAAGGAGGTCAAGGTCTTCACAGCAGAGCTGGTCCTGTGTGGCATCGTTGAAGGTCCGGACCCTGAGTGATCCCAAGGTGATTTCCGGAGGAAGGACTGCTTCAGCTCCGTACAATACGAAGAAGGGTGTCTCTCCAGTTGACCGGTTTGGAGTTGTCATGTTGGCCCACAATGTGGGCGGAAGCTCTTCGATCCAGTTGGCTCTATGTTTTTTCAGGCGCTCATATGTGCGCGTCTTGAGTCCTTTTAGGATTTCTGCATTTGCTCTCTCAGCTTGTCCATTGCTTGTCGGGTGAGCTACAAAAGCGTAGTTGACATGAATGCCGAGGTCTTCGCAATATCCTTGGAATGCAGAGCTTGTGAATTGGGTCCCATTATCAGTTATGATCTTGTTTGGGACTCCAAATCTGCATATGATAGACTGCAAGAAGTTGATAGCTGATTGCTTGTTTATTGTCACAACTGGAGTTGCTTCCGGTCATTTGGTGAACTTGTCAATAGCAACGTACAGGAACTTGTAACCTCTGACGGTTCTTAGGAAAGGTACCAAGATATCCATCCCCCCACACAGCAAATGGCCATGTGGGAGGTATCATTTGTAGAGGTTGAGCTGGTGTGTGAATTTGCTTTGCATGGAACTGGTATGCTTCACATTTCTTCACTAGCTCGGTTGCATCCTGGAGTGATGTAGGCTAGTAAAAACCATGCTGGAAGGCCTTACCGACGAACGTGCGGGAAGACGCGTGGTTCCCACACTCGCCTCCATGGATTTCTGCGAGGAGCTCGCAACCTTCTTCCCTTGTAATGCACCGCATTAGGACGCCATTGGCACCACGCCGGTAGGGATCCCCTTCTACCAGTGTGTATCTTTTAGCCAATATGACTATCCGGTCAGCGGATACATTATCTTCAGGAAGGTAATTGTCTTTCAAGTAGCTCTGGATCTCAGAGATCCATGCAACAGAGCTAACTTGAGCATTTGAGTCCTGCGTGCTGGGTTGCTCGGAGCTTCCTGCAGCACCTCCGACCCTTGATGGACTCCATGGTAACAGGGCCATCGGGACCGCCAGCTTTGAGGTGCTGGTCTCGCCCCCTTCGTTCAGTTCGGCAGGCTGAGTTGTTGGTCTTGACAATCTCCGGACGAAGGTTCCGTCGGGAGCCGGAGCTCCGGTTGAAGCTTTCATCGAGAGTTCATCGGCTTAGGTGTAGTTGAGACGCTGGACATGGCAAAGATCCAGGATGTCAAAGTCCTTTTGAAGCTTATGGACTTCAAGTAGGTATGCAGCTAGTTGAGGGTTGTTGCAGCAGCATTCACCTTGGACTTGTTTTATGATGAGCTGCGAGTCACCCTTTACCAACAACTGCTTGACACCATATGATAGTGCCACCTTGATCCCATAGATTTGTGCTTCATACTCCACCATGTTGTTGGTCGCCTTGAAATCAACGTGAACCATTTATTTGACCTTCTCCCCGGTTGGAGCGAGGAGAAGGACTCCAGCTCCATCCCCCTTCTTCTGCACGGAGCCATCAAAGTAGAGAGTCCAGTGAGGCTTGGTGAAAACCGGAACCTTGGGTTCCAGCTTTTGCTCACTGGGGCCCCCAGGATTTGATGGAGAAGGGGTCCATTCCGCCACAAAGTCCGCCAATGCTTGACTCTTGACCGCTTGTCTTGGGACGAATTCAAGGTCAAACTCAGCCAATTCCGCTGCCCACTTTGCAATGTTCCTAGTAGAGTTGGGGTTATGCAAGATTGCACGCAATGGATAAGAAGTTACCACTGAAATCTTGTGAGCTTGGAAGTAGTGTCGAAGCTTCATAGAAGCAATAAGAACTGCGTAGAGCAGCTTATGCACCTCCAGGTACCGAGTTTTAGCATCATGGAGTACTTCGCTGATGAAGTACACTGGGCGTTAGACTGTACAGACCCTCCCGAAGGGGCCCGGAGCTTCCTCCTCATCAACTCGGACCCTCCCGAAGGGGTCCGGACCTTGTTCGGGGACCTTTGGGTTCCTACTGGAGGAACCCAAAGCTTCTTCTGAAGTGATCCGGACCTTCCCGAAAGGGTCTGAATCTTGTTGCTCAGCAACAGCAACTACTTCATTTGAAGGAGGTGGCTCCTCTGGCATCTCGCCTTGAGGATCCGGGTCTGGGAGTTGGGACCCAGACTGGCCTTCAGATAGCTCCGGACCCTCCCGAAGGGGTCTGGATTCCTGAACTGGAGATGGTTCTGGTCTTTCTGCAACTAGGACCATGCTGACAACTTCGTCAGTTGCCGAAATGTAAAGCAAAAGTGGCTCACCAGGATTCGGAACTACCAAGGTTGTTAGAGTGGTGAGGAGCTGCTTTAGCTCCTGAAACGCCTTTTCCGCTTCTTCAGACCATTGGAATGGCCTGAACTTCCTCAACAACTTGAACAAGGGTAGCGCCTGTTCTGCCAGTCTTGAGATGAACCGACTGAGGGCAGCTAGACATCCAGTCAGCTTCTGGACGTCCTTGATGCGAGATGGTAGTCGCATGTCTTCAATAGCTTTTATCTTCGCCGTATTTGCTTCTATCCCTCAGGGGTTCACCAGGAATCCAAGAAACTTTCCGGAGCTAACCCCAAAGACACACTTGTCTGGGTTCAGCTTCGTGCGTGTGACTCGCAACTTGTCGAACATAGCTTGCAAGGTGTCAAGGAATGACTCCTTGTTCTTGATCTAGACGACGTTGTCATCGACGTACACTTCCACTACGTCTCTAATGAGCTCTCCAAAAGTTTTGTACATAGCTCATACAAACGTTAAAGCAGCGTTTTTGAGACCGAATGGAATGGCAGTGTAACAATATAATCCATCTATCGTGATGAAGGAAGTATGCTCTTCATCTTCTCTAGACATTCTGATTTGATGATACCCAGAATATGCGTCTAGGAAACACAATAATTTGCACCCGGAGGTGGAATCCACTATCTAATCTATTCTAGGTAGTGGGAATGGATCTTTTGGACATGCCTTATTCAGTGTAGTGTAGTCGATACACATCCGAAGCTTCCCGCCGGCCTTGGGTACAACGACTGGGTTTGCCAGCCATTTTTGGTGGAAGACTTCTCGGATGAATCTAGCTTCGAGCAACTTCTTCACTTCTTGACGTATGAAGTTTTGTCGCTCTACTGATTGCTTCTGAGGCTTCTGGTGTACAGGCCGAGTGTCGAGATAAATCTTCAGACTGTGCTTGATCACTTCCCTAGGGATCCCAGGCATTTGTGACGGTTGCCAGGCAAACACATCGATGTTAGCCCAAAGGAAAGTGACGAGTGTGAGTTCCTATTTGTCATTCAGACCTCCCGATATACGGGTGGTCTGAGCAGCGTCGGAACCGATTTGGACGACTTTGATGGGGATGTCGGTGTCGCCGCTTGGTTGCACGCGAGGTGCGGAGGTTGAGCCTCGATGACGAATGCTCAGGGGTTTTGGAGCTTGCTCCTTTCTGGATATTTCCTCCTGCGCTGTAGCAAGCGCATGTAGTTCTTCCAAAGCAGTCACTCCAGCGGTGCGATCCCCGTCGATCCGGAGAACACCTACTAGTGTTGGCATCTTCAACACCAAGTAGCCTTAATGGGCGGCAGCCATGGATTTGTACAAGGCTGACCTGCCCAAGATGGCGTTGAATGGTTAGTTGATCTGCGCTAAGTCGAAGACCAACTAGCTTAGTGCGGTAATTCTCCCGGGTCCCGAAGGTCACCGGGAGAGTAATGGCACCAAGTGGGGTTATGGCCCCCGGACCTACTATGGAGAAAGGTCAGGAGGGGCAAAGATCTGAAGGTCGGAGCTGAACCTTGACGAAAGCTTCAAAGCTTGAGAGGTTCAGTCTCGAACCTCCTTCCACCATTACATGGTGGAGTTGGATGTTGTTGATGGTAGGAGATACAATCAGTGGAAGTTGGCCAGCTCCGATCATGTTCCGAGGGCAGTCCGAAGCATCGGAGGTGATGGTAGTGTCCATCCACTTCCGGTGCGGCTCCGCCCTGGCGGTGGGAGCTACTGAAGCCATGTCCCGCCGCATGGTCTTGAGGACACGGCGGGAGGTGATGTCCCACGAACCACCAAAAATGGTGTTCATGGTCTTCCGACGCTCGTTGTCAGAGACGTCGGAGTCATCGTTGACGGAGGTGTAAATAGCCTTCAAGACCATTTAGGGTCTTGAAAGCCTAACTCATCTTCAGCCGGAGTTTCGTTGACTTTCTGTTTTCCTTCGCTTTGACAGAAAGGAACTTCTTTTTGACGCTTGTTGTAGCGCTCGGCAAGGTTCTGGACCTCTCGGCAGCCTTCTAGGTTGTGGTTGTTCGTATTGTGTATAGGACACCACATCTTGGAGCTGCCTCCGTCTTCAAACGACGACCGAGGTCATTTCTCTGGGCGTGGCGTGCGGCCACCCGGAGCTGCGGCAGCAGCTGCTATAGGTGTGCCGGTCGACGGCTTCTTCTTACCGTTGGACTTTTTGTTCTTCTTACCACTCCCGGAGGTAGTGGCTTCACCCTTGGAGGACTTTTTGTTGTCCTCCGGAGGTGGTTGGGAGTGCATTTCACGGCCCTCCGTAGCTTTGGTGCACTTGTCTATCAAGCTGAAGAGTTCTGTACGCCCTGTCTAAATGCCACAATAACAGAAGCACTTGAGATAGAAGGTATGGTGTTTCGTACCTGGGAGAACCTCTGGATGAAGGATCGCAGGGACTCTCCCTCCGTCTGCTTGACAGCAAAAAGGTCCAGTTCGGTGCCTGGTCGGGTGTATGAACTCCCGAAGTTGGCATTGAACTTTTGGCGCAATTCCGCCCAACTATTGATTGAGTCGGGCGAAAGGCTCATGAACCAGGACCTGGCGGTCCCGTTAAAGCCACGTGGAAATAATTGGCCATTACAGCTTAATTGCCTCTAGCTGCTAGGATTGCGGTGGAGTAGATTTGGAGAAACTCAGCGGGATTGACAGTCCCGTCAAATCTCTCCGGCAGGTGAGGCCAAAACTTCTGCCGCCATCGGACCATGCGTAGGTGCATGGCCAGGGCAGAACAGCCTCCTCCTACTCCCTCAGGAGCATGACTATCCCGAGCCCCTCTCCTTTCGCGAGCTCGCTCGATATGGACACGGTCGTCTTGTTGACGGTAACGGCGATCAAGCTCCGCCCGGAGGTTGTGAGTTGAAAACCTGGTTACTGTATGGGTACGTCGCACCCCGGAAGGCAGCGACGTTGCTTTTTGAGATGCAGCACGCCCTCCTATGTTTTGAAGTGTGCGGACCATGTCTTCCCGACATGGTCTGATGCTGCGATGGGGCCCGCCGTAAGGGGGGAGGACCTTGGTTGCTGATGCGATTGGCTGCTGCTGCAACCAAATGTTCCACATCAGCCCTCCACTGCTCCATTGCACCTGGGATGCTCCTGGAGGCAGTGGATGTTGGAGAAGAGCACGCGCGGCTTGGAGCGCATGTTCCGGGTTGTTGTTCGCCGATGCCGTGACCGACACAGACGCTCCATCTCGGTGTCCTGCTTGATTCGCTGGAGCGGACGGTGGGGGCGGTGGCATGACTCCTGTTGGAGACACAACACCTGTTGGCTGCTGCATGTTGGAGGTGTTGCCTCCAACAGGTTGCGCAGCAGGGTTGCCGTTGGACGATCCAGTAGCAGAGTTCACCATGTTTGAATCTCGGGTCCCCATACCTCGCGCGCCAACTGTCGGAGTCTGGTTTTGGCAATTCTCCCGATACTACCGTTGACAGCTCGAGGAGTTTATAGTTCGGTTGTGGGCACACAGAGACTCAGAACATGATGCCAAGTTGACATGAGGATTTACGTGGTTCGGGCCGCCAAATCATAATACCCTACTCCACGGGGTGTGTAGTTGTTGTATTGAGCGTCTGAGCACTTGCGAGTGTGTGTCAGAGCTGAGTCTGGAGGAAGTCTGCAAGAGTCTCCCTGTGTATCGCTCGACCAGTCCTTTTATATTTCAAGGACTGGTCGTTACATCATTAGCCTGGCCCGACATGGGGCCCTGGCGGTTACTAATGCTTAATACACAATTAATGAGCTTAATTACCCTTAATAGTGTGGTAATGCATCTTGACAGTGCCATTACTGGTATTAATCCGATCGTGTGTCATTAAGACGGTATTAATGACACTTAATCGGGTCTTGAAGTCTTTGATTGTCCCTTGAAGGTCCGAGCCATTGGGAGTCCACCAGTCTGATTGTTGAGGCTGAAGGTCCGGCGGCTGGACATGTGGCAGCTCTGGAGCTTACCGTCTGTGACGGGTAGGTCCGGTGCAGTTGTACACATGTCGGTACTGGAGCTTCCCTCTGTCGGGGGTTAGGTCTGGGGGTGCCGCGCAGGTATTTAGCCCGGAGCTTTCCCATGTGTGGGACGTAGCTCTGGTTGCAGTATACACGTGGAACCACCGGGACTAACCATAGAAAGGAGGCAGGTCCTGTCCCGTATGACACGTGGGACCTTCGGAGGTCTTCAACTCAGACAGGTGAAGTTCCTTTGGTCTCTTTGCAGTCCCAAGGCGTATACGGTACGCAGGGTACTGACATCTTCCCTCCCAAAACTCGCCGCCTAACCCTATTCCGGGCCGCTGAGCATCACAGCCGGGTCGGCGCATGGCGGCTAAGGCCAGAAACGCATGCGCGACGGCGGCGGCGGAACCTAGGGTTCTGGCCATGTCTGCCGGGCCCTACGGTGCCCTATTTCGTACGAAGGTTGCACTAAAACGTTCCTAGAAAGCTAAGGATCAAGATAGGGGGTGCCAAAACTGGAGAAAAGTTTGGGAAACACGAGTTCGCCCGCGAGATGGGGAGTTCAAACCGGCGGCTAGGAAATCGATGAATCAGACGTCGTTCCTCGATGAAATTCCTCGGCTATTCGTCGAGGTGGTGCGCCAGGACAAGGGCAATATAAAATCTAACTAGCACAATCTATGCCTTCACGTGGAAAACAAATTTGGAATGAGACCGAGCTTAGCTCACCCACAAAGCTCGTCGGAAGAACTGGAAATACGGGGGCTATGGTCCACGGCATGGGCTCAAATTTTAGCAGCAACTAGTATATGAGTAGGCAAACCTTTTTGCTTCAAGGGCTGGGCGAGAGAGTGCTTGTATCGCTAGGTCGACAGTGGAGCGGAGGTGCGGCCGGGAAGCACAGAGGACGGCGGCAACGGTTTCAGTTTCTGGAGCTTCGGGGGTGGCCTAGCTGCTCAAGAAAATGATCACATAGCTGCGAAAGATGTTGGGGAGTAACTCAGTGCAAAAAAAATTGATCAATACCGATGAACCTTGCTGGATTTCGACTGGAAAGGAAGAACTTCGATGGTGAGCAAGAATTGGCGTCTTGGTGGTGAAACAGAGGAAAGAACTTTTGTGATGGGACATGGAGAAGATAAGGAGGAGTCTGGGGTTGAGGTTCTGCAGCTGGAAGCAAGCAGGGAAGCAAGCACCTCTGTGGCAATTTTCATGCCATGTGGCGTCACCCTGGGATGAAAAGAACAGAGCCTCTTAGCACGATAGGTTGGTCCCACATTTTGCTCATCCTCATTCCCTCACTGGACAGTCCAATTCACACCCCTAATTTGTTCCAAAATTTCTAGATATTTTTGGGGAGGCCAAATTGAATGTGGAGAATTTGATTCTAAATTCAAATTGTTGATTTGACCAAGTTTCATTTGAATTCAAAGTTTCTTTCGAATTTGAGTGGAATTCAATGTAGCCATTGAATTAAATAGCAAACTTGCTTCAAAAATTTAGAAAGTTTGCATGGATACTATTTGAAATATTTTTAATCCAATGGTCAACTCAAATCTTCATGTTAAACTCATTTGAACAGTAGCTAAGTTTATTTTTTTTTGAATTCCCTCTTTTAGAGTTTGAATTACTTTGTTTTTCTCATTTCCTTTTTATTTCTATTTATCATTCAAAAATTTTAGTCCTAACTGAAGTTTGCATTATGGAAATTAGGGCTTTTACATTCCTCCCCCTTCAATGGAATCTCGTCTCGAGATTACAATGAAGAGACGAAAGTAGGAGAGAAATTACCGGATATGAGACGATAAGAAATCCGGATAGTTGGAGCAGAGATATTCTTCGGATTCCCATGTCGCTTCTTTAGCGGTATGGCTGCTCCATAACACATTATAGAACCACAGCGTGCGGTTCCGCGTTGTTCGAGCCTTCTCATCGAGAATTTGAACCGGATGTTCGGCGTATGTCAGATCCGGTTGCAACTCGTTGATTTCATCCATGTGGACTGCAGCTGTGAATTTGAGACATTTCCGGAGCTGAGATACGTGGAACATGTCGTGAATACCAGCAAGGGATGCCTGCAACTCCATTCTATAAGCCACATGTCCGCCCTTCTCCATGATAGCAAACGGACAAATAAACCGGGGAGCTAGCTTTCTTTTTACTCCGAACCGGTGAATTCCTTTCATAGGAGACACGCGTAGGTATATGTGATCCCCGACATTGAACTGCAGAACATGATGCCGCTTGTCCGTACAATTCTTTTGTCGAGATTGAGCCGCTCTCAAGTTCACTTGAATGATCTGAACTTGTTCTTCGGCTTCATTGACTAGATCAATCCCGAAAGTCACTCTTTCGCTGGACTCGCACCAATTCAGCGGGGTGCGAAATTTTCATCCCTAGAGAGCTTCATATGGTGCCATCTTGATACTCTCTTGATAACCATTGTGTGAGGCCTATGTGTGCTGAATACATTGGCTTGTACTGAATACATTGATTTTGATGATATAAGTTCTAAAACCAAAACACCCTTTATAGGAAGGTCCGACAATAGCTCTAAGCTTCTGCAAGGTCTGACAATAGGTACGACTTGCTTTGTCAAGGTCCAACATGTTTTTTGATAGCTCCGACATGTCTTTGTTAAGCTTCGATATGTTTTTGCTAGGTCCAACTTATGTTGGTTAGCTCCAACATGTTTTTCTGGCCTTGCCGCTAGGTTGTACTAGCTTTGGTAAGCTCCAGCGCTAGGTTGTACTAGCATCGGTAAGCTCCAGCTCAAGCTCCGGTTTGCTTTGGCAAGATTCGGTGCTTGCTAGCAATTTTCCTGCTTTTACTGTGAAATGTTTTAAACTTTCTTTAATTTGTTGGAAATATTGCTTAGTATTCATTTGCTAAGTTTTTGGTGCGTTTTTGGTTGATATGGCTGATATCGTTTTACTGTGGTTTTGCAACATGCTTATGTGAGGTACTCACGTAAGGTGTTGTATTCGGAACTAATTTGAGTCAAGTCGCGTACTTGGGCTCGTACAGATTGGTTGTTTATTCATGTGCATGTGTTGCTTGAGTTCAAGACATGGCTGGTGAGGGATCCATTGAACTAGTCTAAGGGAGAAGATGAGGTTCACCAACCAAGTTTAGGAGGAATTGTGGTTGGGTTGATCGGGAGGTTGCACAGCATATTTGAATCAAGAACAATGCATATGAAGGTATCGTGGACGTCGTTGGAAGATGTTTTCACGTATTCAAGGAGTGAATGGACGTGGCTACATGGTTCTGAGGCGTGATGAAGAGATGTGGACGTAAAGAATTGGTCCGAAAGGTCCAACCAACTAGATTATGGACTCAAGCTGCGGCTGAGTCGTGTTTGACTCAAATATGGAAAGATTTGAGTTGGTTATGATATGATTTCGTGTGGGTCACGAATTTGAGTTTTTTTTTAGGAATGTGGGATACGTTCCTAAGGTGTTTGGAAGTCTTAATATTGCTTCTATCTGCGTATGGAAGAGTCTTGAGCACTTATGGAAAGTTTTGATTCGTGAACTGAGTAGGATTAGAGTCCTAGTTAGGTTTGGGTTGACCTAAGGGCTGGTTATATAAGCAAGGGAGGTCAGGGCTCGTGGTAGACGACTTTAGGGCTGTTCCTCTTGTGTTCTATTTAATAAAATTCGTAGTTGAAAGGATCTTTTGTGCCTTGTTCGTCCGACTTGTTCCAGACAAGTTTTTCTCTTCGAGTTTCTGCACAGCACTACCTTTCTTTGGTGGTTTTATCATAACTCGAGTTTTACAAATCTGATTGACGTGATTCTTTTTGGGTTCTCTTCACAACTTAATTTTCTATCATCTGTCAAAATTTCAAGGTCATTGGATTTGTGGTTTATGATCTACACGAGTTTATTTGCAGTGTTCCAGAACTGTTTTTAACTCGACAGAACAGATTGACCTTTGTTCGATCTTTCGATCGTAACTTGAGTTTCTCTCAACAGATTTGAGTGATTCTCGTTGTGTTGTCTTCGTGACTTGATTCTCTATGACATCTATCACTTTTGTACTGGTGAAACACATTTAGATTAGTCTCACACACGATTTCTTTAATAGATCATTTTTCTACTGAGGGGTTTTCATTGCTTCCGCTGAAAAAGTTTTAATCTACCATTCACCCCCCTCTGGTAGCTTTTCACGTCCTCTTCGATCCTACAATTGGTATCAGAGCCACAGTGATCTAATCTTTGTGAATTGCACATGTTTTTGACTAATCATTATGGAGAAATACTCCGCCAAACCTTGTGTGTTTAGTGGTATTGATTTTCAGGTCTGAAAGGCACGTATGGAAGCCTTAATCTAGGCTCAAAGCTTCGCAATATGGGAGAAGGTGTACAAGCCTTACGAACTTCTGTCAAACGATCAAGTTACAGCTACAAATCTGAGAGATGGCAACAACAACAACAAGGCTCGGAACTTGATCATACAAGGATTAACTCAAAGCGACTTCGAGCGTGTTGCACACCTACGATCTGCATACGATGTATGGAAAGCACTTTGGGACTACCATGAAGGATCTAACACGATCAAGGAGGTAAAACAAGATATGTTCAAAAAGGAATATATGTGTTTTCAGATGCAACCCGGTGAGTCAATTGACGATTTCTTTGTTCGTTTTAACAAAATTCTCAGCAACTTGCGTAGTGTCAATGTTAGTTTTTCAGATGCTGAAAATGCTAGGCAATTACTAAGTGCATTAGACATGTCAATTTGGGAGATGAAAGTCACATCCATTCATGAATCTTCTGTCATGAGTACACTTACATTAGATGTTCTTTATCCTAAATTGAAAACTCATGAAATTGTTATAATTTTATGTAAGAACCCCAACGAGTCTCTTGCATTTGTTTCTCAACGTGATATTCCTAGCTCCAGCCAATCTTCATCTCGTGGTACACTTGCTTTGTTGTCCTCTCTAACCCTTGAACAGATTGAGAATTTTCTAGAGGAGGAGCTAGTACTTGTCTCTACAAGGTTCTCAAAATCATTGCAAAAATGTGGGAACTAGAAGGAGAGGAAGCTCCGGACCTCAATGATGTTTCGAATGTGGTAAGACAGGACATTTTCGTTCAGATTGCCCTAACCTTTTAGGTCCTACTTCCCAGGATGAAAAGCAAACAAGGAAGAAGCACTCCTCTACAAACGATAAGAAGAAAAGGGAGGGTTTTACAGGACGTCAATTGGTTAGTAGTTTTATCTCCGCACTCCAAGAACATGGCTCAAGCGACATGGACATTGGAAGTGACGAAGATGAAGATGATATGACAAACTTGTGCTTCATGGTGGGCAAATAATGATCAAGAATGGAGGATGCAGAACACAACAGCAACAATGAAGAGTGTCGGTGGTTTTGATCCAGCAGATCTCCCGACACTACTAAGGTGTTTGCGGAGTTTGAAGTTCAGTGTGGGCGCGCGGAGATTCAAGAAGGTGAAGTGTAAAATGACACAGGAGACATTAAGATTTACGTGGTTTGGGCCGCCTAAGCGTAATACCCTACTCCACGGGGTGTGTTGGTGTTGTATTGGATGTATGAGCTCAACGTGAGTTGAGAGTGTAGAGTCAGCGCCTCGGGTCAGCGTGTCCTATGTATCGTTGGCCTGTCCTTTTATAGTACAAGGGTAGGCCATTACAAGCTCGCCTGGCCTGGCATGTGGCCCCGGCAGTTACAAATATTGATACACATTTGATACGCTTAATTACCCTTAATGACCGAATTACGGGCTTTGTCAGCACCGTTACAGGTAATTAAGGTCGTTTGATCGTGTGTCATTAACATAGTATTAATGACACTTAATCGGTTCTTGAAGTCCTTGATTCCCCTTTGAAGATCCGGAGCCGTTGTGAAGTCTTCCGGAGGTTTGAGGCTGAAGATCCGACGGTTGGACATGTGGCAGCTTCGGAGCGTACTGTGGGGAACAGATAGGTCCGGTGCCACCAGACACGTGTCAGTTCTGGAGCTTCCCTCAGTCTGAGGTTAGGTCCGGCAGTGTCGTTATGGTACATAGCCCGGAGCTTCCCCCTTGTGGGCGGTAGCTCCAGTTTGATGGTACACGTGGCGACCCTGAGACTAACCATGTTCAGGAAGCGGGTCCGTTTATGTCTGACATGTGGGCCTCCGAAGGTCTTCAAATCAAGTAGATGACATTCCCTTGAGATTTTTGCAATCTCAAGGGGTATATGGTACCCAGGGTACCGACAAAGAGGTATGTCCTACACGCGAAGAAATGTGTGATACTAATTCTCGTGCCACAATTATAGTTAAGAAAAGGACAAAAAGCTTAGGGACAATGCTGTTAAAATTGAGTCACTAGAATCTGAAATTAATCGTTTGAAATCCTTGATTCCTAGTGATGATTCTTGTTCCTCATGTTATTTAATATATGAACAATTGTCCTCGTTAAGAAGTGCGCACACATCCACACTTGATAAACTTGAGTTAGAAATTAAAAAGAACAGAGAGCTTGTTGCACTTAATGATAAAAACTTGAAAGATGCTAGCTGTTCTACAATTTATTTGCATTGTTCTACTTGTGATGATCTTGATAAGAAACTAGAAGATGCTATGAATTAAATTTCTATGTTGAACAATGCTTTACGTTCTCAGAAGTTAAATATTGTTCCAATTGCAAATTAAAAGGAAAAACTTCATGTGAAAATTGCCTTGATCCGTCCAATAAACTTGATGACATGCATAGGACATTAGATCGATTTTGTAATGGGAATAAGAACCGAAACTTGCTGCTGAATTCTTCCAAGTCTTGCAATGATAAAACTGGTTTAGGTTTTGATTCTCATGCTCATGCAAAGGCACATCCACCTAAAATTGTAAAGTCATTAGAAGGTGGTTTGATTCAAGCAGTTCCTAAAAAAATAAATGATTTTCAAATCTGTAGGAGTGGTTTCTCATCGGTTTAAAATAAAAATGTTGCTTGCTCATCTAGACATGAACACAAAGTTAAATTTCATTGTAACTAATGTGATAGAGATGGTCATGTCATAGATTTTTGTTATAGACTAGCTAAACAACAGAAAAAGGAAAGAATGATTGCTAGATCTGATAACTTTCATGCAAAATCTGCAGCACTTGCTAAACCGAATGATAGGAACATGCAATCTGCTGTAAAGAGTCAAAAACATGCAAAGTTTGCTTCCGAACCTACTGTTTTTCGTTCTACACATGTAACATCTCGTAGGACAGTAGTTGGGTACAAAAATTCTCAAGCTTTGGCTCATAAACCTGCTGTTTTATCTCAGCTTTTGCTTGTTATTCCTGCTGGACGTCGTGTGACTCAGTACTGGATTCCTAAATGCCTTTTGACTAACCCCAGTGAGTCATCGATGTATTGTGCTTCTATGTAGGTTACACACTTGAGAAAGGAGAACATTTTTTTGTGGATTCAGGTTGCTCACGCCACATGACCGATAATAAAGAATGGTTCTCTTCCCTCTCTTTTATGTCACGTGTAGAGAATGTTACTTTTGCCGATAATTTTTCAAGTCCTATAATTGCTAAGGGTTCGGTTAGAGTAAATGATCACTACACTTTGAAGGATGTGGCACTTGTTAAAAATTTGAAATACAACTTGCTTTCTGTTTCACACATGCTAGATGAAAATTTGGAAATTATTTTCGCTAAAAATTGCTACAAAGATGTGAATTCAAACAGTGAGCTTATTTTTAACATGTCACGGTTAGGAAGTGTTTTTAAAGCTGATTTTGATATGTCTTCCTCTAAGAATAGGTGTCTATTTGTTAATGATTCTAAGGACTTATATTTTTGGCATCGTAGACTTGGTCACATAGGCTTTGATCATCTAACGCGTGTTAGTGCTCTTGATCGTATACGTGGGCTGCCTAAGCTTAAATGGGACAAAGAAATTGTGTGCTCTTCTTGTAGACATGCTAAGATGGTCGCAGGTTTACGTACTCCTCTCACAATGATCATGACAATTGAACCGGGTCAACTTTTGAACCTTGACACTGTAGGACCTTCACGTGTTCAATCCTTCGGAGGTAAATGGTATGTTCTTGTGATTGTTGATGATTATTCTAGATACTCTTGGGTTTACTTTATGGCATCTAAGAATGAAGATTTTAGTCACTTTAGAACTTTATTTCTTAGATTATCAATTGATCACCTGGGATCTTTAAAAGCAATTAGAAGTGATAATGGAACCGAATTTAAAAATCAATCTTTTGATCACTTTTGTGCTGAAAATGGAATAGATCATCAATTTTCTTCACCATATGTACCTCAACAAAACAATGTTGTAGAAAGAAAGAACAGAACCTTAGTTGAGATGGATAGGACTATGCTTGATGAATATCAAACTCCTAGGAAATTTTGGTCTGATGCTATTGCAACTGCTTGTTATGTCTCAAATCGTGTTTTCTTGCGCACTAAGCTAGGTAAAACACGATATGAGCTCCGGTTTGGACAAAGGCCTAGTGTTACACATTTTTGGGTCTTTGGTTGCAAATGCTTTGTTAAGAAACATGGTAATCTTGATAAATTTTAACCTAGATCCTTTGGTGTCATGTTTCTTGGTTATCCATCTCATACTAGAGGCTATCGTGTGCTTTTACTTGACACTAACAAAATTGTGGAGACTTGTGAGATATCTTTTGATGAAGCTAGCACATGTACTAGATCAAACATTGCAGGTCCGGATCAATATTCATAGGGGGACAGCACTTTCGTTGAAGATGAGGAAGAAGTGGTGTTGCTGCCCGGAAATTCAACAACTTATGACATTGTTCCAGCTCCTGATTTTGATTCACAGCTGGCACCAACGACCACCATTGCTGGTCCAGATACTCCTCAAGTCACAAGCTCATCAATTTGTGATGAAAACGAAGAAGAAGAAGCTTGTGAAGTGTCCACTCCCCTCCAGGTTCTCAAAAGTCATCCTCCACAACAAATTATTGGAAGCTTGCACGAACGAGTCACACAGTCCCTGTTTTGCGATCCAAACTCTCATGATCATTTTGCTTTTGTTGCTTCTTTTGAAACCAAAGATATATCACACACACTCACTAATGAATATTGCCATGCAAGAAGAGTTAGAAATTTTTGAAAGAAATAATGTTTGGAAACTTGTACCTCCACCTCAAGGTCACACTTTAATTGGAACTAGATGGGTGTTTGAAAATAAACAAAGTGGGGATGGGGTTGTGGTTAGGAATAAGGCTAGGTTGGTTGCTCAAGGTTTCACTCGAGTTGAAGGTCTAGATTTTTATGAAACTTCTGCTCCTATTGCTAGATTAGAAGCCATAAGAACTTTGTTAGATTTTGCAGCATCTAAAGGTTTTAAGCTATATCAAATGGATGTTAAAAGTGCCTTTCTTAATGGCTACATAGATGAGGAGGTTTATGTCAAACATCCACCGGGTTTTGAAAATCCAGATTTTCCTAATCCAGATTTTCCAAAGCCTTGTACAATCTCAAACAAGCCCCTAGAGCATGGTATGGTAGATTAAAAACATTCTTACTTGAAAAGGGGTTTACCATGGGCAAGGTCGATAAAACTCTTTTTGTGCTTAAGGATGGCAATGACTCATTATTCGTTCAAGTGTATGTGGATGATATTATCTTTGGTTGTGCTTCCCATGATCTTGTGTCCAAGTTTTCAACTATGATGAGTTCAGAATTTGATATGAGTATGATGGGAGAACTCACGTACTTTTTGGGGATGCAGATCAAGCAAACCAAGGAGGGTACCTTTGTGCATCAAACAAAGTATACAAAAGACCTCCTAAGGCACTTCAACATGGACAAAAGAAAGCCTCTTCGGACACCAATGGGAACAACAACAAAACTTAAACTTGATGAAGATGGTGAACCCTGGATCAAAAATAATATAGAAGCATGATCGGATCACTTTTGTACCTCATGACATCAAGAACAGACATACAATTCAGTGTATGTCTTTGTGCACGGCTTCAAGCCTCCCCACGTGCTTCACATCGTCAAGCCGTCAAAAGGATTCTCAGGTACTTACATGGAACTCAAGAATTTGACATTTTTCTTCCTTCTTCCTCAACCGTAACTTTGAAAGCTTTTTCGGATACTGATTTTGGGGGTTGTAGGATTGATAGGAAAAGTACTTCCGGTGCTTGTCATTTTCTTGGTAATTCACTTGTTGCTTGGTCCTCTAGAAAACAAAACTCAGTTGCACAATCCACAGCTGAATCTGAATATGTAGCTGCTGCTAGTGCTTGCTCACAAATTCTTTGGATTGTTCAAACACTTAAGGACTATGGGGTTGATCTAGATAGTGTTCCACTATTTTGTTATAACAGTAGTGCCATTTGCATTGCTAAAAACCCCGTGCAACATTCTAGAACTAAGCATATTGACATTAGGTATCACTTTCTCTGTGATAATGTTGTAAAAGGAAATATTGTGCTTCACCATGTAGATACCGAACAACAATTGGCTGACATTTTTACAAAACCTTTGTATTTTACTCGTTTTTGTTCATTCATAGTGAAATAGGGCTTATGCATCCTCATGTCTTACATTGAGGGTGATTTTTCAAACTTGAGAAGTCTACGTGTGAATCTGAAATTAAAATAATATGAGCATAGTATTTCATACATATATGACTTTGTGATTCCTTTTACATGCTGAAAGTTCTTACTACATTACTTGTGTTATACATTTTGTAGTTTTTGCCAAGTCTAGTAATTGGAATAATTACTTACACTAAATCTGGTCATGGTCGAACTTTCTTGCTGTTTTGAACTTATTGCATGCTCACAAGTGCTTTTAATCATAAAGAATTAATCAAGTAATCAACTCATATGTTGAGTTTTTATGAATGAATAGAAATGAGAAAAGATCCAGAGAATATGCATGCATCGCACTTCTTCTTTTGAGATAGCTTATCATTGCACTTAGATATGAACAGTGAAGAAGTTGTGTATGACTAAAACCATGTCCTTAAGCTTCCGATTGTCAAATGACATAGGCTTAGCTTGGTTGGTTAGAATAAGGCAGATGCTGCATATAATCTCTTGCAAATGTCATATGTTAAAATTTTGTACTTTAAAGAAAAAAATTGCAGCAACAAGTGTCATGCTTTCAAGTATTGAAATAGTTAAGTTTGTGAGATCATGACTTGCTTAAATTGAAAATTACATTTGGTCTCTAGCATGGCTTACACTACTTTATGTATCTCATTGTTGTGATAGTGTAAGTTACTTGATAGTATGATTTTGATGAGCTTTGTTTTATATGTCTATGTTATAATATGCTGATAACAATTAAAATTTCCCTTTTGTACCTTGCTGAATACATTGTCAAAGGGGGATAAATTGATCACACGTTGCACATATTCACAAGTGTTTTTGGCACGATTGCACGATTCTTCTCCGGGGGAGAAATATGTATAGCGGGAGAAATTTATTTCTATATCATTTGATTTTCAAAAAGTGTCACGCCCGGTCATCGTAAAGATGAACAGACGCTAATCACATGTACGCCAGGATCAGTTGAATCGTACATGCGTCGACGAAAGTGAAATATCATACATTGCCATGTTCGAATACATAAATAGTCTTACAATACGACCGGAAGGTCTACAGATACACACCACAACTATTTACATCAACAACAATATTAACATGGTCCAAACTACAGCAGAAGGCTAATAGGTAAGAGTAGCTCCATCTCCACAGGCAGCAGTTGCGCGTGAGGTCGCCAGCCTAGACCAAGTCCTCCAGATTGACGAAGAAGTCCTCCGGTGCTGCTTCTTCTTCTTCATATTCTAATGGAAAATTAAACGCTTGAGTACATAGAGTACTCAGCAAGTGCGGGAAGAGATGACAAGATTGGCTAGAGCAAAGGGAAGGCCAATTATGGCTTAGCACTATGCTTAAAACCTAACCTTAGCTTTCAATTACCAATATCATAATTCAAGAAGTAATCAACACATAAGTAATGATAATGAATGTACTTGAATCATAAGTAACCACCATTTACCAACCATAGACTAATTATGAACTGGCCCCAAGCCGCTCTTGTCCGTGAGCACGGCTGTCATGACAGCTTTACCAAATCTCTGCAGAGAGTGTACCCTTTCCCCACAAGCAGTGATTTCATCCCCTGTTGCCAGGTGGACTAAGTGAACCTCCCCGATTGCCCGTGGTAGCTAACCACATTTCACACTTCCTTTGGTGTGAGGCCAGGAGATAACTACATGGTCTTTACAAAGGTACTCCCGACTAGTGCTAGCCCTCTAAGGTTTCCACCACTGGGGATTCTCGGAGTAACCCTCCGCCCCAGAGCCCCCTCTTGAGCCTTGCGGATCTCAGAGCAGATCACCCGCATCATTCCCCGCACCATCCAACCACTAGCATTTCATCGGGAGAAACCTAATTAATTGACCAAGCTGCCCCATCCCAGTCTCGTGGTGGTACTATAAAGCTTAGTGGCTTCCTCCATAAACCGGTCCTTAGAAACCGGTGGTAACAAACCCCAATCCTGGGTCTCGTGCAAACTGCACCATACCAATACTAACCAACCACCAGATTCCTATCCACTACAATTGTATAATCACCACAAGTTTCAAGTAACCATAAATTTTAACATAGCACAATTGTATGAAATCCCAATCCCAATGTCTAAGCATGGCTAAGCATAAATAGGACCTATCTACTTTCCAACCCATTTCAGGTAGCAAGGAATTTTGTGGAACAGGGCATGTAAACATGAAATAGGACATCAATTTAATTAGCATGCATCTATCTAAATCCCTAGAATTGGTACAAGATGGTCAAGGGCACTTGCCTTCGTTGAAGACTTGAGTGTTGGAGAAGTCTTGGTCTTGGAGGTTAAGATTAGGGTCGTAGTACGACTCTAAATATATTGCCCAAGCATGGCAAGAATAAAATAAAGCTAAATAAGTAAAGGGCACGCAAAACAGTGCATCACAACATACACATAGGCATAAAATCCTATACTAATGCGTCCCTACAAAGTATTTTTTTTACTTAACATGGCCAAAGTGTGCATTTTATATTTATCCTACATTTTTGGGATTTAATTATAGCCTAAAACCATTTTTATTGAATTTTCTACGGCCAAAATGTATTTTTAAACATTTATAATAAATATTCCATGGAAAAAAATATATTTCAAATGAACTCTACAATTTATTCACAGCATAAAATAGTTTATACCAAATTTTCCTAACATTTCTACACTTAATCACCATTTTTATCTATTTTCTACACCTCAAATACACCTAAAAACCATTTTCAGCAAATAAATAAAAGTTCAGGGACTAATTTATTAGTTTACTACACTGTACAGGGGCTAAATACATGATTCTACAAATTTACAGGGGTTAGATTGCTTATTTAAATGATTAAATCCAATTTTTGGGGGTCCAGGGGCTAGTCTGCAATTTCCAGGGGCTAGACTTGAATTCCAGAGAAGTGTAGGGGTTAGCTAGTGAATTTCCAGGGGCCTGGGTGAAAAACCGAAGGCGGGAAATGAACTTTGAATGTGGGACGTCGGATCCAGATTGAATGCGCGGGATTTAAAATACCGAACCATTACGATGTTATAATCGTGGCCGTTCGGTCGAAACCGACGGCTGGGATGCGGCCACGTCGCCCCTGGCAACGTCGGCGACGCACGGCGCGGCGGCGCTAGACGCCCGCAGCGGCGAGTTCGCCGGTGTTGGCCAAATCGGCCAAAACGACGTCTAAACCTTGCGTAATTTACATCAGATTGAAGAGAAGAAGGAGGGGAGCATACCTAGAGAGGTCTCGAGGTCCGAAATTGTGTGGAAGCAAGTCGGCGACGAGAGGGGGCGGCGGTTGGCGTCGGACCTCGTCGGGCTTGGTGATTCCCCGGCGATCTCTCCACGAAAACTTGCCTGGCGTGCTCCTGGCGATAGGGTAAGGAGTTTAGGAGGGAGAGGGAAGAGAGACAACTGCCGGATGGTCGAGAACGCGGGCGACTAACCTCGGCAACGGCGATGGCTAGGGTTGCGCGCGGGGAGGAAGAAACAGAGGGGGAGGGGGAAATTTTATAGGGCCAGTGCGTGTGGTGGTTGTCGGTGCGTGCGATGGGAGTTTCCCGAGTTGATTCCGACGTGGGATGAGGCGGTTTGAGGGGGGTGGTGCGGTGTGGGCGCGGCGTGGCGCGGGAAAGAGGGGGGTGGCGGTTACTGGGGGTTGGGGATGACAGGTGGGCCCGGGGTGGCAGCGGGAGAGAGGAGGGAAAGGGGGAGGCGCCGACAGGCGGGGTCCACGGCGCAGAGAGAGAGAAGAGGTGGGGGGGGGGTTCGGCTGGGCCGCAGGAGAGGGAAAGGGAATTGGGCCAGGGGGGAAAATGGGCCCAGGGAGGGTTTTATTTCCTTTTCTTTTTCTTTTTCACTTCTTTTCATTTGATTTGAATTCAAATTCAAATTTAATTCGTTTGCTACACGTTTGAACTTCAAAAATCACCCAAAAATGCATACAATAATGTTCAAGGGTTTGAGCAAATTTTTGTACATGAAATTATGGGTGTTACAACTCTACCCCCCTTAAAAGGAATCTCGCCCTCGAGATTCGGACGTCCTAAGAGAATAGATGAGGGAAATTCGTCTTGAGATCTTCTTCTCTTTCCCATGTTGCTTCTACCTCTGAGTGATGTCTCCATTGCACCTTACACATGCGAATGACTTTGTTTCTGGTGACCTTTTCTAATGTCTGAAGTATCTTGATAGGCTGTTCCACATAAGACAAATCTTCTTGTACATCCACTGCTTCCATAGGCAATTGCTCCTCAGGCACTCTTAAGCACTTCTTAAGCTGCGATACATGGAACACATTATGCACATCTGACAAGTGCGGTGGAAGCTCAAGCTGATATGCCACTTCACCTCGTCGTTCTAGTATCTTGAACGGACCAATGTAGCGGGGTGACAACTTGCCTCTTACTTTAAATCTCCTCAATCCTCTCATAGGTGACACCTTCAAGTACACGTAGTCATCAACTTCAAATGTGAGATCATGTCTTCGAGTATCCGCATAACTCTTGTGTCTTGTTTGATCTGCCTTAAGATTCTTTCGAATTTCTTGTACTTGTCTTTCAGCCTCTTGTAATACGTCAGGCCCAAAGACTTGACTTTCCCCAGTTTGGTTCCAAAACAACGGTGTCCTACATTTTCGCCCATACAATGCTTCAAAAGGAGACATCTTCAAACTGGCTTGATAACTGTTGTTGTAAGAGAATTCGGCATATGGCAGATTCTTGTCCCAACTTTTGCTATTCTTTAAAGCACACGCTCTCAACATGTCTTCTAATATCTGGTTGGTGCATTCTGTCTGACCATCAGTTTGAGGATGATATGCCGAACTAAAATTTAGACGGGTATCCATTGATTCATGCAACTTCTGCCAAAACCTTGAGGTGAATTGAGTGCCTCTGTCTGAAATGATCTTCTTAGGAACTCCATGCAAGCATACAATCATGGAGATGTACAGTTCCGCCAGCTTGGGACCATTATAAGTCTCTTTCACAGGAATAAAGTGAGCAACTTTAGTTAAACGATCCACTATGACCCATATAGAATCATATCCAGACTGTGTTCTTGGTAGTCCCACAATGAAATCCATACTAATTTCTTCCCATTTCCATTCTGGTACTTTGATTGGTTGCAGCAACCCTGCTGGTCTTTGATGTTCCGCCTTAATCAATTGACATGTATCACATATGGCCACATATTCTGCTACATCCCGTTTCATTCCATGCCACCAATATCGATCTTTAAGGTCTTGATACATCTTTGTGCTTCCGGGATGAATGGAGTATGATGAGTTATGAGCTTCCCTTAGTATCAACTCTTTAATCTCCTTGATATCTGGAACACAAATCCTCTTTCCAAGCCATAAGGTTCCTTGTTCATCCTCTCTAAAGTTCGGAGCTTTCCCCTTCTTCATCAACTGCTTGATCTCCTTGACCTTCTCATCATTCTTTTGTCCTTCTCGTATATCACGTTCAAGGGTTGAGTCCACTTCCATAGCAACTGCTTCAGTGCTAGACACTAGACATAGGTTTAACCTTGCAAACTCTTCACATAACTAGGGTTGAAGAGCTTGTACTGACAAGTTATTGCTTTGTCCCTTCCTGCTTAGAGCATCAGCGACCACATTAGCCTTGCCTGGATGGTAGTTGATTCCCACATCAAAATCATTTATTAATTCCAACCAACGACGTTGTCTGAGATTGAGATCCGGTTGTGTGAATATGTACTTCAAGCTCTTGTGATCTGTGTATATCTCATTCCTTTTTCCCATTAAGTAGTGTCTCCATATCTTCAAAGCATGGACAACAGCTGCCAATTCTAAATCGTGGGTTGGATAGTTCCTCTCGTGTTTCCGAAGTTGTCTTGAAGCATAAGCTACAACATGTCCTCCTTGCATCAAAACACATCCTAAACCATGACCAGATGCATCACAATAGACCACAAACTCCTTCTGCATATCGGGCATCACCAATACCGGTGCACTGGTTAACCTCTTCTTCACATTTCGGGGTCCACTTGAAAGCAACTCCTTTCTCAAGCAACTTGGTTAGTGGTCGAGAGATCTTTGAAAATCCCTCGATGAATCGACGATAGTAACCAGCCATACCTAAGAATCTTCGTATATCATGCACACTCTCAGGTGTTTCCCACATAAGAACATCTGCCACTTTGCCTGGATCCACTGCTATACCTCCTTCCGATATGACATGCCCCAAAAATGATACCTCCTTTAGCCAGAACTCACACTTACTAAGTTTGGCATACAGTTGATGTTGGCGAAGCTTCTGTAGAGCCATCCTGAGGTGCTCCTCATGCTCTTCTTCAGTCTTGGAGTAGATAAGTATGTCATCGATGAATACCACTACAAACTTGTCCAAGTACTCCATGAATACCTTGTTCATAAGATACATAAAATATGCCGGAGCATTGGTCAATCCAAACGACATAACTGTATACTCATACAATCCATATCGAGAGACAAATGCCGTCTTGGGAATATCTGACGGTCTAATCTTCAGTTGGTGGTAGCCCGAATGAAGATCAATCTTGGAAAACACACATGCTCCTCTCAACTGATCAAACAAATCTTCAATCCTTGGTAGTGGATATTTATTCTTGATTGTTACTTCATTTAAGGCACGGTAGTCCACACACAACCTTTGAGTTCCATCCTTCTTAGGTACAAATATAACTGGTGCTCCCCAAGGCGATGAGCTAGGGCGAATATATCCTTTTGCCAATAACTCCTCAATATGATCTTTTAGTTCATCTAATTGTTTAGCATCCATTCTATATGGCCTCTTATATATTGGGGCCGTTCCAGGTACTAATTCAATGACAAATTCAATCTCTCGATCAGGGGGCATACCTGGTAAGTCATCTGGGAATACATCCGGAAATTCCTTCACAACCCTGATATCTTCGGTACTCTCAAGATGGTTGAGTTGTACTACTGCCTCTTGTGTCTGATCTGGCTTGAACTCCACTGTAGTGCCATCCGGGTGTGTTAAGCAGACTGTTCAAGTTGCACAATGAATTACTCCTTGATTCTTCATCAACCAGTCCATTCCCAGAATGATATCTAATCCTTGTGAGTCCAACACTATTAGGCTGGCCTAAAAGACTACCCCCCTTATGTTTATACTCACTTTTCAGCATAGATGCCTTGCCACCATCTCTCCTCCAGGAGAGTTTATCAATAATGGCCCATTCAAGAATGTAACTACCATGTCATGCTTCTTTATGAAATCCTTGGATATAAATGAATGTGTAGCACCCGAATCAAACAATATGGTGGCGGGGTGGGAGTTAACAGAAAACATACCGATCACCACATCAGGCGCTTCCTGTGCTTGCTCCAGAGTCACATGGTTGACACGACCAGATGGGTTTTGTTGCTTCTTTGGACAACTGCTGGCGTAGTGTCCCCATTCTCCGCACTTGTAACATTGTACTCCCGCAGCATTATTCGGGCCCTTGTTGCCTCCTGATTGGTTCCCTGGGGGTTGGCCATTTGGACGGTTAGCTGGAGCTGAAGGGCGGGGTGGCTGCATCTGCTGACGTGGGGGTTGCATTGGATGGCGTGGTGGCTGCTGCTGCTGCTGGCGCATTTGCTGGTTGTAGGGAGTGGGTGGCCTGTAGTTAGAGTTTGGAAATCTCTGCCCCGTGTAGTTCATAGGACGAGTCATCTGGTTTGCAGGCGGAGGGTTAAGACGGGGGCGTACATTGCTGCTAGAGGCATGTGCTATAGTCAACTTTCTTTTTCTTTCCTCATCATCCAGTTCCTTTTTAGTCCTCTCCACTTCAAAAGCTTTGTCAACCAGCTTCTGAAAGTCGGTGTAGTCGCTGGAAGACATGGCGAACTTTAACTCCTTGTCCAATCCATTCTTGAAGCAGAATTGTTTCTTGGAATCAGTATCCACGTCTGTCGGTGCATAGCGGGATAACTGGGTGAATGCATTCAGGTAGGCTCTCACATTCATACGGCCCTGCTTTAACATCAGGAACTCTTCACGTCTTGCTTGTATTTCTCCCTCAGGCACAAAGTGATTCCGGAAATTGGTCCTGAACTCTTCCCAACTAATGCTTTTTGGATCCCGGTGGGCTTCAGTAAAGGCAGTCCACCAGTCGGCTGCCGGTCCTTGGAGTTGATGGGAGGCTAATAGTACTTTCTCTCTTCCTTCACAGTGGATGAGCCTCAACTTGCTTTCAATGGTTCGGAGCCAATCATTGGCATCCATGGGTTCGGTGAATGTGGCAAAAGTGGGTGGATGAGTGTTCAGGAAGTCCCTTAGGAAGGACCTAGGTGCAAAAGGTGGTGGTGGCGGAAGGTTGTAATTTGGTGGTGGTGGGGGTGGGGCTTGCTGCAGGTTCGTGACAATCTGAGTAAGGTTGTTAAGCAGCTGGGTTTGGATGGCCATCATCTGCTGCATTTGTTGCGCGGCTGGGGCCCCTCGGGCACCCCTACCATTCCATCCTGGCACACCTCCAAGTCCTTCATCTTGGGGCACAGCGCCCCTTCCACGACCTCTACCTCTACCTCTTCCAGACATCTGTGTAGGGAATAATTGAAATTTTAGAACAATAGATAAGATATAGAAGGGTACGCTATGGCAAACGGTCCCAACTACATGCATCAAGGGAGACACATATATATAAAGCAAGCAAATTCATTAACCAACTAGTGCGGATGTGGACAAGATGCTAAAGCATTCCACAACTCGCACGACACACTAACAAGTCTATACACAAATGCATGGATGTGGACAGGATGCCGAAGCATTCCACAACTCATGTCGCACACAACCACACACACATCACATAAAGCAAACTACTAGCATAACATCATAAACAACACAACTCAAGACTAAAGAGGGCGTAGCTACACGCTCCTACACACTAAGGATAACTGTCCTGAGTCGTCCAGCGGGGAAACAAGTCCACTCCTACTCATCGGAGTCCTCCTCAACCTCCATCTCCGGGTCTTCTTCTTCCGAGTCCTCTCTTGATTCCTGGGGGGAGTTCATACGGCGATCTAGAGAGTTCGGGTCCCAAGGCTCAACGTCCGAAGTGTACTGAGGAGAGTTAGGATCAGCTGCAGTGATCCTCGCGTAGCGTCGGCGAAGTCGCTCGTAGCGATCAACCAGGTTCCTACTGTCCTGTAGCTCCTGCTGACAACGCTGGAGTCGCGAAGACAACTCCACCACGTCGTCCACCAGCCTCTCACATTAAGGGTTGATCAAAGGCCCCTCGACATCACGTCCAGTGTAGGCGGTCGTGCCACTAGGGCGCTGAGGGGTGTACGCGTGCTCCGTGCACCCAAGAAGGAACCTGTGGGCGTGGCTCCAGTAGGTAGTCGCCTCCCACATGGCGTCCTCCTCAGCCGCACGCTGGGAGCTCCTCCAGGCCGGAGAGAAGTGTGAGTGCAGCAGCTCCGAGTCGTAGTAGACGGCCAGCTGAGAAGTCCACTCCAGTCCACCAATGTAGGGCGCAAAGACCCTAGTGGTGTGGTAGACTAGGCGAACACGATACTCACGGTACCCCGCAGCACGGAGAAGCGAGCGAAGACGGACACATAACCTCGAAGCAGCACTCCCAGTGGAGAACAACATCGTCTCCCTCCTGGGGGTGTGAGGTGCGGAGCGACTGGCTAGGGCGTGACGAGGAACACGACCCCCAGTCGACTTACGAGCCGTCTGCTTGGTTCGCGCCATCTACAAACATTTGAAAAGAAGAGAGTGAGATCAATAATCAATAAATTAAATTAGAATAAATCAATAAGTCAAGCAAGATAAGAAGCACAAGGTTTGAGATGGGAAGCACAAAGTTCTGGAAATACTATTTTATAAGAAAATAGTATAGTCCTTAATTTTTGACCATTTCTAACTAGGCTTGCGTCCTACGGGCAACACGGCTCTGATACCACTTTGTCACGCCCGGTCATCGTAAAGATGAACAGACGCTAATCACATGTACGCCAAGATCAGTTGAATCGTACATGCGTCGACGAAAGTGAAATATCATACATTGCCATGTTCGAATACATAAATAGTCTTACAATACGACCGGAAGGTCTACAAATACACACCACAACTATTTACATCAACAACAATATTAACATAGTCCAAACTACAGTAGAAGGCTAATAGGTAAGAGTAGCTCCATCTCCACAGGCAGCAGTTGCGCGTGAGGTCGCCAGCCTAGACCAAGTCCTCCGGATTGACGAAGAAGTCCTCCGGTGCTGCTTCTTCTTCTTCATATTCTAATGGAAAATTAAACGCTTGAGTACATAGAGTACTCAGCAAGTGCGGGAAGAGATGACATGATTGGCTAAAGCAAAGGGAAGGCCAATTATGGCTTAGCACTATGCTTAAAACCTAACCTTAGCTTTCAATTACCAATATCATAATTCAAGAAGTAATCAACACATAAGTAATGATAATGAATGTACTTGAATCATAATTAACCACCATTTCCCAACCATAGACTAATTATGAACTGCCCCCAAGCCGCTCTTGTCCGTGAGCACGGCTGTCATGACAGTTTTACCAAATCTCTGCAGAGAGTGTACCCTTTCCCCACAAGCAGTGATTTCATCCCCTGTTGCCAGGTGGACTAAGTGAACCTCCCCAATTGCCCGTGGTAGCTAACCACATTTCACACTTCCTTTGGTGTGAGGCCAGGAGATCACTACATGGTCTTTACAAAGGTACTCCCGACTAGTGCTAGCCCTCTAAGGTTTCCACCACTGGGGATTCTCGGAGTAATCCTCCGCCCTAGAGCCCCCTCTTGAGCCTTGCGGATCTCAGAGCAGATCACCCGCATCATTCCCCGCACCATCCAACCACTAGCATTTCATCGGGAGAAACCTAATTAATTGACCAAGCTGCCCCATCTCAGTCTCGTGGTGGTACTATAAAGCTTAGTGGCTTCCTCCATAAACCGGTCCTTAGAATCCGGTGGTAACAAACCCCAATCCCGGGTCTCGTGCAAACTGCACCATACCAATACTAACCAACCACCAGATTCCTATCCACTACAATTGTATAATCACCACAAGTTTCAAGTAACCATAAAGTTTAACATAGCACAATTGTATGAAATCCCAATCCCAATGTCTAAGCATGGCTAAGCATAAATAAGACCTATCTACTTCCCAACCCATTTCAGGTAGCAAGGAATTTTGTGGAACAGGGCATGTAAACATGAAATAGGACATCAATTTAATTAGCATGCATCT
Organism: Tuctoria greenei; assembly: GCA_036927565.1. Lineage (NCBI taxonomy): Eukaryota > Viridiplantae > Streptophyta > Magnoliopsida > Poales > Poaceae > Tuctoria > Tuctoria greenei. The sequence continues at coordinate 20,328,796 of JAYESD010000009.1, read as the reverse complement.
ATCTAAATCCCTAGAATTGGTACAAGATGGTCAAGGGCACTTGCCTTCGTTGAAGACTTGAGTGTTGGAGAAGTCTTGGTCTTGGAGGTTAAGATTAGGGTCGTAGTACGACTCTAAATATATTGCCCAAGCATGGCAAGAATAGAATAAAGCTAAGTAAAGGGCACGCAAAACAGTGCATCACAACATACACATAGGCATAAAATCCTATACTAATGCGTCCCTATGAAGTATTTTTTTACTTAACATGGCCAAAGTGTGCATTTTATATTTATCCTACATTTTTGGGATTTAATTATAGCCTAAAACCATTTTTATTGAATTTTCTATGGCCAAAATGTATTTTTAAACATTTATAATAAATATTTCATGGACAAAATATATTTCAAATGAACTCTACAATTTATTCGCAGCATAAAATAGTTTACACCAATTTTTCCTAACATTTCTACACTTAATCACCATTTTTATCTATTTTCTACACCTCAAATACACCTAAAAACCATTTTCAGCAAATAAATAAAAGTCCAGGGACTAATTTTTTAGTTTACTACACTGTACAACGGCTAAATACATGATTCTACAAACTTACGGGGGTTAGATTGCTTATTTAAATGATTAAATCCAATTTTTGGGGGTCCACGGGCTAGTCTGCAATTTCCAGGGGCTAGACTTGAATTCCAGATAAGTGCAGGGGTTAGCTAGTGAATTTCCAGGGGCCTGGGTGAAAAACCGAAGGCGGGAAATGAACTTTGAATGTGGGCCGTCGGATCCAGATTGAATGCGTGGGATTTAAAATACCGAACCGTTACGATGTTATAATCGTGGCCGTTCGGTCGAAACCGACGGCTGGGATGCGGCCACGTCGCCCCTGGCAAAATCGGCGACGCACGGCGCGGCGGCGCTAGACGCCCGCGGCGGCGAGTTCGCCGGCGTTGGCCAAATCGGCCAAAACGACGTCTAAACCTTGCGCAATTTACATCAGATTGAAGAGGGGAGGGAGGGGAGCATACCTAGAGAGGTCTCGAGGTCCGAAATTGGGTGGAAGCAAGTCGGCGACGAGAGGGGGCGGCGGTTGGCATCGGACCTCGTCGGGCTTGGCGATTCCCCGGCGATCTCTCCACAAAAACTTGCCTGGCGTGCTCCTGGCGATAGGGTAAGGAGTTTAGGAGGGAGAGGGAAGAGAGACAACTGCCGGATGGTCGAGAACGCGGGCGACTAACCTCGGCAACGGCGATGGCTAGGGTTGCGCGCGGGGAGGAAGAAACAGAGGGGGAGGGGGAAATTTTATAGGGCCAGTGCGTGCGGTGGTTGTCGGCGCGTGCGATGGGAGTTTCCCGAGTTGATTCCGACGTGGGATGAGGCGGTTTGAGGGGGTGGTGCGTTGTGGGCGCGGCGTGGCGCGGGAAAGAGGGGGGTGGCGGTTACTGGGGGTTGGGGATGACAGGTGGGCCCGGGGTGGCAGCGGGAGAGAGGAGGGAAAGGGGGAGGCGCCGACAGGCGGGGTCCACGGCGCAGAGAGAGAGAGAAGAGGTGGGGGGGTTCGGCTGGGCCGCAGGAGAGGGAAAGGGAATTGGGCCAGGGGGAAAATCGGCCCAGGGAGGGTTTTATTTCCTTTTCCTTTTCTTTTTCACTTCTTTTCATTTGATTTGAATTCAAATTCAAATTTAATTCGTTTGCTACACGTTTGAACTTCAGAAATCACCCAAAAATGCATACAACAATGTTCAAGGGTTTGAGCAAATTTTTGTACATGAAATTATGGGTGTTACAAAAAGGGGGAGAAATTGTTTTCAAAACTTTTCATGCCAATGTTCAGATTTTAAGTGATGTTGCCAATGCATTCATCAAGGGGGAGATTGTGAGACCTATGTGTGTTGAATACATTGGCTTGTACTGAATACATTGGTTTTGATGATATAAGTTCTAAAACCAAAACACCCTTTTTAGCAAGGTCCGACTCTAGCTTTGAGCTTCTGCAAGGTCCGACATTAGGTCTGACTTGCTTTGTCAAAGTCGAACATGTTTTTTGATAGCTCTAGCATGTCTTTTTTAAGTTTCGATATGTTTTTGCTTGGTCCGACTTATGTTGGTTAGCTCCAACATGTTTTTCTAGCTCCAGCGCTAGGTTGTACTAGCTTTGGTAAGCTCTGGCACTAGGTTGTACTAGCTTTGGTAAGCTCCGGCGCTAGATTGTACTAGATTTGGTAAGCTCCGGCTCAAGCTCTAGTTAGCTTTGACAAGATTCAGAGCTTGATAGCAATGTTCCTGCGTTTACTGTAAAATATTTTGAACTTGCTTTACTTTGTTGGAAAGATTGCTTAGTATTCATTTGCTATGTTTTTGGTTGATATGGCTGATATCGTTTTACTGCGGTTTTGCAACATGCTTATGTGAGGTACTCACGTAAGGTGTTGTGTTCGGAACTAATTTGAGTCAAGTCACGGACTTGGGCTCGTATGGATTGGTTGTTTATTCATGTGAAGGTGTTGCTCGAGTTCAAGACATGGCTGGTGATGGGATCCATTGAACTAGTCTTAGGGAGAAGATGAGGTTCAACAACCAAGTTCAGGAGGAATTGTGGTTGAGTTGATCGGGAGGTTGCGCAGCATGTTTGAATCAAGAACAATGTATTGAAGGTATCATGGACGTCGTTGGAAGATGTTTGCCCGTGTTACAGGTGCCCACCATTCTGCAGTCACAACCATGAATCCAACATGAGACGTGATATTGTAGGATCACTCAAGGATAAAAAAAATAGTGTGCGTATTAATAACCAAACTTACATAATGGTAACATATATTTATAAAGTATAGACATTATGCAAAATACATCATCCCTGGACCAATGTTACAATAGCGAGCTCCAAAATAATGACACTGCTACAATAAGCCTCATCACAGGCGGCTCCAAACCTATTATCACAGACGGCTTTTAAAACCGCCTGAAACGAAGAGTCTGTGATAATCTGCAATTTCACAGGCGGAGAGGTGAAACCGCCTGTGAAGACACATTATCATAGGCGGTTCTTCACTTAGGCTAGCCGCCTGTGAAGACACATTATCATAGGCGGTTCTTTACTTAGGCTAGCCACCTGTGAAAATATTTTATCACAGACGGATCGTGCAGCATATATAACCGCCTATGATAAATGTCTTATCACAGACGGTTATTGAAGCATAACTAACCACCTATGATAATGTGTCTTCACAGACGGGTATTGAAGCATAACTAACCGCCAATGATAATGTGTCTTCACAGGCGGGTTTTGAAGCATAACTAACCGTCTATGATAATGTGTCTTCACAGGCGGATTTTGAAGCATAACTAACCGTCTATGATAATGTGTCTTCACAGACGGGTATTGAAGCATAACTAACCGGCTATGATAATTTGTCTTCACAGACGGGTATTGAAGCATAACTAACCGTCAATGATAATGTGTCTTCACAGACGGTTATTGAAGCATAACTAACCGTCTATGATAATGGTGTTATCACAGACAGAGTTTACCTATATCAGCCGTCTGTGAAGACCCTTTAACGCAGCCGGTTTCTACCATAACAGTCACCGCCTGTGAAAATTAGGTTATCACAGATGTTTCTTTACTTGTATCTAGCCGCCTGTGATAATTGTTTTTCACAGTCATGCCTAGCCGTTGGTTAATAACCGCCTGTGATAACCTGTGCAGTACTACTGATGTTATTTCTAATTTCCAAGTCAATTCAATATAATCACAGAACAAAAAACAACAATATCATCACAGAACAAAAGTCAACAATATTATCATCACAGAAGTCAATTTCACTAAAACAATATACATATGTACAAGTTACAGATACAATTCATCTCAAAGTTTACAAGTTTTCACTAAAAAATGTTTACATTGACGGTTCTTAAATAAGAACCGTCTGTAAAGATAATGTGTTTACCCAAACGGTTGTTCTTTAAAATCCGACTGTGTTGTTCTGTCATCACAGACGGTTATTATATCATTCGTCATCACAGTCGCATATTTTTAAGGACCGCCTGTGTTTGAAAATTTGAGGCGCCTGTAAAAATGCTTTTTGTAGTAGTGTGAACTCCAAGGATTGAAGTTCATTTTGACTATTGTTGGTCGCGACGAGACATTATGCGCGTTATCGTGCGAATACGCTCTCTTATCTTTAAAATGATACAAACATGGTCATAGAAAGAAAAGAGGTTTGAGTGGGTCAAACCCTCAATTCCACTGGTAAAATATTGAGTATTGAAACCTGGTCTGTTACGACACTTCTCGAAGTGAAATCGAGGACCAGATTCCTAACAAGACCAATATATGTCAAACTGATGAAGTTTTTGTTGAAACCTAACCAGCTTGTACTCAAACACAAATTTAACCCAGTAAATGGCAGAGTCAGATCTTGAGGTGAACTACAAAGTTGAAGTAAACTGCAAGAACTTTCATAAAAGTATTGGTTTGCCTCCAGATAATTTCTGGTGCAGTAGATATGGCATTGTAAACCTGACAGTTTTTCTGGAAATTTTGACAGCACCTCCTTTGTTTATGCTGATTTTAGGCCACAATTTCCAGATAAAAACTTAACAATTTACAACAGCCACATATTACCAAAGTGTAATACATATTTCAAGTATTCTAGAAATGTCTTGCACGTCCTGGTTCGAATTTTCTAGAGTGAGATATGGTCGAAACAATAAGGAGTCCAGAGAGGGTTCCAGTTTCTGTCCAGTTTGGCAAAATTTGGAACTTTGACATTTTGAGTAGGCTAGAGGAAAATTAAGCTCTGGAGTTAAAAATAACAGTACTAAAGGACTTCCTAAACTTTCCATCCATGTAATATACACCATCACTGGAGTTTTCTACTGGGAGATATGGTTTCTCAAAGTCAGGTCTTTTTCTGGCTGAAAACAGAACACTCTGTTTTTGAATCTGTGACTTCAAAACCTACTCCAGTTTTGAAAACTTAGTTCAAAATCAGAGCTCGATAGTTAATATAAGTATTTTTACATCTTCCCAGTTCCATGTTACAGCAAAGTGGTTAATGCATCCATGGGATACATATCGGTACTACGTGCCTCACATAAGTGGCAATTCTAAGCCGGTATTTCGGCATACGTCTCAACGGTGGCCTTAATGACGTTCTCTCGCAAACGGTTTATAAGCGCAATACTATCACACGTTCAGTGTATCTGCATAAGACACTCAATTTACAAAACACTCATTATGGTGCCGTACGGCACAACCCGCACAGGCGATCATTTCAGGCACTCACAATAATATATGTGAAAGTAAGACATCCGTCCCGTATCATTTCATACGAGTCACCCCGAGTTGATCCACGTCTTGAGGTACATGACCGGGTTTTCTACCACCCAACGGGGGTCCCACGTCTTTGCATAATGCTGCACTAGTAGGAGGTGCATCAGGTTATCTACCACCTGATGGGGTCCCACATTTTTGCCTAATGCTGCACCAGTAGGAGGTGCTTTCGCGTATTTATTAAAAAACACGCTATGTGCTTTTCAACCGCACGATAGGTGCTCACGTTATTTATCTCTTGTGCTAGGGATCAGCACTGCGTATGGCCCTTTGAACGTTCAAGAGTTGCATACTTCGTGTTTTTGACTACACAATAGGGTGTCCTCGCTTTTGCCTAATGCATGCCGGAGAACAGCATTTTCATATGTTCTCAAAACCATGAGAAGGTTCAGAAACTCATATTAACTTCCGTGCCAAGCCACGGAAACAATCATCATACTACCTCTTGTACAGAGAGCTTACCGCAATTGATCCACTTGCGGTGGCATACCTTACCTCTTACCTGACGTCAGAACGTCGTTACAGAATATAATAACAAATATGTTAGCTTTCCCACCTTAAGTAACTATGCTAATAATAGTCCTTATGTGGGCTACTATCGCTCCTCACTGTAAACCTAAATTTTTCTCGTAATATGATCCTTTTTAAGCGTGCTATTCCCAATGCGACTCTAATACTAGACTGTGGGGACCAGAGTCCTGACATTCCAGGGAATCGCAATTGGGTGGTGCCATGCGATGCGGCACCCAACAACACACAGAAAAAGGTACATTATATTACATAAAACAACATAATATTATACAAGCTTTGTCTTTTACAAATAATATACATAAAAATACACTACGGCGGAAGATAAGTTCATAACTCTTGACACTCAAGCCTATGCTACGCAAAAGTCATTCTGTTCAGCCCGCGAACGGAATCACACTAGCAGCACACAATTGAAACTCACAGCGGCGTGCAAGGTTCGTACTCGGCCGTGTAGCCCGACGGGGGCAATGCCTCACGGTGAACCCTACATCAGAAACGTCATCTTTTGCAGCAAAAACTTAAAATTGCAACCGTGAGCATGAAGGCTCAGCAAGACTTAACCGTCTCCACTAAGCATGGAACTCTATATGCAGGATATACGTAATATAGGCCAGCAGTTTGCAATAAAAGACTCACCTAAAGGTTAGTCCTTACTTTCAGATTTCAGCAGCAAATTAAGACTTCATGAATCTGAAATTTAGTGAGCAACCTGTTCTAAACATACAAGTATCAATACATAATTATTCCATAAAGCATGATTCAATAATATTCAGCTCCAAATAATTAACTACATCATGACTCAGTGAACAAGCAGTACTCAATAACTGCGAGGGACGGTGACTTGAATCAATATACCCCTTCAGGGATACCTGAATAGCACGACACATACACCCACACTCGGAGCTGTGAAGGCACACTCCACTGATGTTGTATGCGGAAACCTTTCACCCGCTACCTACATGCCGAACCGGTCCCACCACTACGAGCAGGAGGCCCCCACACGGAGTACGATGTACCCGCTGGTAGGTTTAAACATTGCTGCTCTCAACCCGCACCTATTAGATGGTGGGGTATGCCTCGACGCTAAGTTGGACAAGTTACATCGGTTTACTGGGTCCCATATATCCAGTATGCCCTCGGTACATTGAAACTTGCTCAACAGGGCCGCACACGGATCGGTCCATGACCGACATATTTAACCAAAAGTGAATCTTTCACTCGACTAGTCCCGTGTGAACCCAAATCTTGAACATGCAAGTAGATTCCAACTACTCGACTTCTACCGAAGCAACTATAACATTAAGCATACCATGGACACATCGAGGATATAACCAACTACCCTTCTCTGATGGGTTCTCTGGTCATGCATGTGGAAAACTCCAAGAAAACTTAGACTTAATGCACGTACATGCTAACCCATATATTGTGATACAAATCAAAGTTTAAAACGCTGTTAAATGCAAAGAGGGGCTTGCCTAGCTGTGAGACGGGGTTAAAGTTAGTCTCCGGCTTGATGACTACCAGTGGCTTCGGGGTCTCCTCGAGCTCGGCAACTATTCGATATGCAAAGAATAATGCAAGTGAATCAATATTGGTATTATTGCATAGCTGAATGGATGCACAGTTAAGTATACTACATAATGGCCACTGGTGCTGGAAATTTTACAGTGGACACTAGGTGATATGTGTGAGGTTCTGGCCAAAATTGGGCTAAGTTCACGGAAGTCTCTGTTGTATAAAATTCAATGTATAAAAACCCTTCCCAAAATTTTCTTGGACAATCTGGGACATTAACATGGCCAAAAGTTGGTGTTCTGTTTAGAGGAGGTCAAGTAACAAAATTGGTTTCATAATTTTCTAAGCATTATACTATGAGATATTGAATTTACAAGTTTGAACATTTTGCTGAAAAGTTTCTGGACATTTTGGAATTTTTAGGTACATACAGATTGGAAACACAATTTGGCTATTCAAATCAACTCACATGGACCTGAACCTTTTACTGGAAATTAAGGGAATTATGTGGAATGATCTGGTCAAGTTTGGAAATTTTTGGACAAGTATTCTAGGAGATATGGATTTCCAAAGTTGGAGCAAAATCTGGAACTAAATTTAAATGGGAAAATTTGAATAAAGAAGTGGGGCCCATAGGTTTAAAATAGACCAGCCAGATTTAAGCCACACGGGGCCACACGATTCAGGGCTGTAGCCACACTGGATCACCGGGCTGCACCAGATCCGGGACCTCGGCTCGGAGGCTGACAGCCCAGCCCCACGGGGCCTTCTTCAACCTCGGGACTCCGATGGGTCCGGCGGCGCGCGACGGTGGCTCCTCGGCGGTGCGGCCTTCCCGGCCGTCTTCCCTCCCAGAACTCGCCACCTAACCCTATTTAGGGCTGCTGAGCATCACGGTCGGGTCGGCGCACGGTGATGGAGGCCAAAAATGCATGCGCGACGGCGGCGGCAGAACCTAGGGTTCCAGCCATGTTGGTCGGGCCCTATGGTGCTCTATTTCGCATGGAGATTGCACCAAAACGTTCCTAGAAAGCTAAGAATCAAGATAGGGGGTGCCAAAACCGGTGAAAAGTTTGGGAAACACGAGTTCGCCGGCGAGATGGGGAGTTCAAACCGGCGGCTAGGAAATCGATGATTACGGCGTCGTTCCTTGATGAAATTCCTAAGTTTTTCATCGAGGTGGTGTGCCAGGACAAGGGCAAGCTAAAATCTAACAAGCACAATCTATGCCTTCACGTGGAAAATGAATTTGGAATGAGACCGATCTCAGCTCACCCATGAAGCTCGTCGGAAGAACTGGAAGTACGGGGGCTATGGTCCATGGCAGGGGCTCAAATTTTACCAGCAACTAGTATATGAATAGGAAACCATTTTTGCTTCAAGGAGCTGGGTGAGGTAGGGCTTGTATCGTCGGGTCGGCAGCAGAGCAGAGGCGCGGCTGGGAAGAACAGAGGACGTCGGCCACGGTTTCAGTTTCTGAAGCTTCAGGGGTGGCCTAGATGCGCAAGAAAATGATCACATAAATGCGCAGATGTTGGGGAGTAACTCAGTGCGAAGAAAATCGATCAATACCAATGATCCTTGCTGGATTTTGACTGGAAAGGAAGAACTTTGATGGTCTGCAAGAACTGGCACCTTGGTGGTGAAAGAGAGAAAAGAACTTTTGTGCTGGGACTTGGAGAAGATAAATAGGAGCCTGGGGTTGAGGTTCTGCACCTGGAAGCAAGCAAAATTGCTAGATATTGCTTTGACAGTCCAATTCACACCCCTAACTTGTTCCAAAATTGCTAGATATTTGTGGGGAGGCCAAATTAAATGTGGAGAATTTGATTCTTAATTCAAATTGTTGATTTGACCACGTTTCATTTGAATTCAAAGTTGATTTTGAATTTGAGTGGAATTCAATGTAGCCATTGAATTAAATAGCAAACTTGCTTCAATAGTTAAGAAAGTTTGCAGGGAGAGTATTTGAAATATTTGTAATCCAATGGTCAACTCAAATCTCCATGTTAAACTCATTTCAACAATAGCTAAGTTTATTTTTTTAATTCACTCTTTTTGAGTTTGAATTACTTTGTTTTTCTCATTTCCTTTTTATTTCTTTTTATCATTCAAAAATTTTAGTCCTAACTGAAGTTTGCATTACGGAAATTAGGGCTTTTACAGCAACACTTGAATCCTGACGTCTAAGGCTTGATGAAGATGAGTTGGTGAATGTTTGGTGATGAAGAACGTCAATTGTCAAAAACTTGATGAAGATCGATCTTCATTGGTCCTTCTCCCTCTTCTCCTCCTTCTCCTTGCTCCGGAGCTCCTTCTTGAGAGCGGCACAAGGCAAAGGCTGCAGCGAGGTTTTTTTTCTCAAAGGTTGGAGAGGTGAGGGTATTGGGTTGCTTATATAGGGGTGGAGAGGTAGGGTTTTGCGGTGAATTCCAAGTGGATTTCGGTGGGGGACGTGTAGATGGGGTCCACTTGGGCTCCTCTGAGGTTGGGCACGAAGTTCTTGGGCCCACATAAGGCAATTACCCGTTAACCAATCGTGGAAGAATAATAGAATCCGAGTGAAATTCAGCAGGACAGACCAGTCCGCAATAGGGACCGGACAAGTCCGTTGTGGAACAGAAACTATTTCGGACAAGTCCGGTGCACTTGGCTAGACATGTCCGGGGTGGATAGAAAAACTGATCTGGACTGAAATTGATGAGATCAGACTAGTATGCTGGGAATCGGACGAGTCTGGAAAAACATAAGAGACTCAAACGGATTAGTCTTTGCAATGTGCCGGACAGGTCCGGGCTCTGAAGAAACCGAATTTTCTGAAAGAAAATAGGTTCCACCGGAGGACTAGTCCGGATTTAAGGTCAGACAAGTCTGTACTCTGACATACCTAAATCCATGATTAGCCTAAATTAATTTTAATCTTGTTCCTTTTTAGGTTGCTTAATGTTAAACATGCATGAGGATGTATGCATTGCATTATGCATGAAAATGAGGGTGTTATAAACCTACGCCCCTTAAAATGAATCTTGCCCTCGATATTTGATGTAGAAGGAAAAAAGATAGGGAAATTCTTTCTTGAAATCATCTTCTCGCTCCCAAGTCGCTCCTAATTCTGTATGATGCTTCCATTGCACTTTGCACCATAGAATCACCTTGTTCCTTGTGACTCTTTCCTTGGTTTCCAAAATTTTGATAGGTTGCTCGGCATAGGTCAAATCTTTCTCAAGCTCCAATTCATCCATTGGCACTTGCTCTTCTGGGACCCTCAAGCACTTCTTGAGCTAGGAAACATGAAAAACATCATGGACATCAGAAAGATGTGCAGCCATCTCCAACTTATAGGCTACTTCTCCCCGTTTGTCCAAAATCTTGAATGGTCCAATATAGCAAGGTGCCAACTTGCCTTTGACGTTAACCCGCTTGTGACCTCGTATATGTGACACTTTGAGGTATACGAAGTCTCCCACCTCAAAAGACAGGCTTCTTCGTCTATTATCCATGTAACCCTTTTTTCTTGACTGAGCAGCTCTCAAATTTTTGCGGATTGTCTGGACTTGCTTTTCAGCTTCCTGTATTACATCAGGTCCAAACACATGAGTTTCCCTTGTCTCATTCCAGAACAAGGGTGTCCTACACCTTCTCCCGTACAATGCTTCATATGGTGACATATTTAGGCTTGCTTGATAGATGTTGTTGTAGGAGAATTCAGCATATGGCAGACTTTTGTTCCAACTTCCTCCAGACTTTGGTGCACAAGCCCCTAGCATATCCTCCAACACCTGATATGTTCTATCGGTCTGTCCATCCGTTTGAGGGTGATAGGCAGAACTAAAATTCAATTGAGTTCCCGTTGATTCGTGCAGCTTCTACCAAAACCTCAAAGTGAATTGAAAACCTCTATCGGACACTATCTTCTTGGGCACTCTGTGTAAACACACTATTCTTACCATATATAATTCTGCCAACTTTGCTCCACTATAGTTAGTCTTGACAGGAATGAAATGTGCTGATTTCGTCAGTCAATCCACAGTAATCCATATTGAGTCATAACCTGCTGAAGTGCGAGGTAACCCAACATGAAATCCACACCAACCTCTTCCCACTTCCATTCTGGAATCCTCTATGGTTGCAATAATCCAGCTGGCCTTTGATGTTCAGCCTTGACTCGTTGGCATACATCACATAATGCGACATATTCAGCTATGTCTCTTTTCATACCATCCCACTTATTTTGTGTCTTCAGGTCCTTGTACATCTTTGTACAGCCGGGGTGGATGGAGTAAAGTGAGTCATGTGCCTCCTTTAATATCAGCTGTCGGAGACTCTTATCATTAGGCGAAACAATCCGTTTTCCAAGCCATAGAGTACCATGGTCATCCTCATCAAATCTGAATTCTCTCCCTTCTTGGGTCCTTCCCTTGATTTCCTATATTTCCTTATCCTTATTCTGACCTTCTCTTATCTCTTGCTCTAGGGTTGTATTCACTTCCATTTATCCCTTCTCATTTATGAATCCAAGTTTCAAGCGTTCAAACTCCTTGCATAGCTTGGGCGGCAATTCCCTAACGGTGAGCTGGTGGCTTGTCCCCGACTCAATGCATTGGCCGCTATGTTGGCTTTCCCCGGATGATATTTGATTCCCATGTCGTAATCTTTAATGAGTTCCAACCATCATCGTTGTCTCAAATTCAGATCCGTTTACGTGAATATGTACTTGTGACTCTTATGATCCGTATAAATCTTGCATCTATGGCCAAGAACGTAATGTCTCCAAATCTTCAACAAATGGACTACAGCTGCAAGTTTGAGAATATGCGTAGGATAATTCTGCTCATGTTTCTTCAATTGCTTGGATGCATAATTTACAACTCGGCATTCTTGTATCAATACACAACCAATTCCTTGTCTTGTAGTGTAGCAATAGATATTGTAACACCCTGATTTTTCAAGTTTTGGCAAATTAAAAATTTAAATAGGAATTTAGAGTTAATAATGGGAGGAAATTGTTTTTATAAATAAAAATATAAAATATATGCATCTCATATTGCATTCTGCATTTTGCATTTTTCATTCATCCTCATGTATTGAAAATTTACTACCAAAATAAATAAGCTAAAAGAAATTTATTTACCAGAGTAAGTACATTTAAAGAAATAAAATTGGCGATATGAATATGGAATGAAAGAAATAAAGAAAAGAAAATTTATTATGAAAGAAAGAAACAATAAGTTGCTAAGAATATTTTAATAAATAATAAACATAAAGAAAAAATATAACTTTAACTAAGTAAATAACTAAATAAATAAAATAAAAGAATAACAAATAATAGGAAAATAAAAGATAAATATATATATATATATATACATAAAAAGGGAAATAATTAATAATATAAAAAAGTATATAAATAAATAATATATATAAAAAAATATAAATAATAAAATATATAAAATAATAATAATAATCATAATGGAAATAAATAATGAAGAAAAGGAGAAAGAAAAAAAAAAGGCAGCCCAGCCGGCCAGGCCGAGCCAGGCCCAACCAGCGCACCCCGGCCCCGGCCCCGCTCCCGCGCCCTCCCGCACGCGCCGCCCGCGCCCCGGCCTCCCGCGCGCGCCCCACTGCCCCACTGGCCCCACCGCACCGGCCGCCCCAGCGCGCACCCGCCCTCGCGTTGACCCGCCCGCGCCCCGCGCAGCGCCCCGCCCGACCGGCCCTGCGCCTTTTCCCACGCGGTCTCGCGCACCCTCCCTCGCCCCGCCCGCTTGCACGCACTGCCCGCGCCGACTCAGCGCCCGCCGCGCGTTCTCAAGCCGACTCGGCCTCTGGACGCTCGATCAACTGTCGCCCCCTATATAAGAACCCGTAGGGCATTGTAATTTTCTCGAACACGCCAGAAAACACCGCCGCTGCCTGATCAACAACAAAAGCCCTAGCTCGGTACAAGAACCAGAGGAGTCCAGAGCCGCCGTCAGGGAAGAAAAAGAGTGGAAAAAGAGGGACGAAGAGAAAGAAAAAGAGGAGAGTGTCATCGTTCGCCGGAGATCGTCGTCGCCGTCGTCGAGCCGCCGGAGGACCGTTGTGCCATCCACTTTTCGTTCCGCGATCGTCAAAGCCGTCACGTCTACGGTAGGGTTCGTTTTTCCGATGCGAATTTTAGTGACGTATTGGATCTAATAAATTGATTTTAATTGCATCGTATTTTTATTTTCAGCAGCATTAATCTTCGCTAAAACCCCCGTAACTCATATGAACACGTATGAACTAGTCGCATCTAATTATTAAACAACCATAGTTAATTAATTATTAAACTTTGCATGCATGCATGTCATCGCATGTTGATTAATACGTGTGCATCATGTTGATTTGTATGTATATTCTTGTATGTGTGATCGCGAGTAGAGGGAAGTGCTCAAGAAGTCGTGTACGACGATTTCGAGAACCAAGACTTCGAAGCGCTTGAGCAACCCTATCTGCCGGAGCATGGCAAGTGTCCTTGAAGCATGTTGATCCTGTTTTAAAATAAATGTTTTGTTTGTAAACTACATGCTTGTGTCAATTTGATGGGAAATCCTATGATAGGAAGTTTACTAGCTTTGTTTAACCACCCTTGTCACCTGGGACATATGATAGAGAGTCAGGAAGGGTTTTTACCTTTTTGCTTCGCTTAATTAACTGGGATTGGAGAACAACACTACACATTTAATTATGCATTATTGATATTCTGGTTAATGTGAACTGGTCGATACAGTATGGTAATGGGTGATCTAAGCAAGCCTGGTATGTGGATGGGTTGGATGTTATGGTGGTTTACTTGCTTTAGATCTAAGGACCCGTTCATGCGAGAATAGACCAGGACTACAGTGCCACCACAAGGCCAAGTATGGGTGCGGTGTAGCAGATTAATTAGGGCTTTGCCAGTGCTATTTGGACCATTAAGGATGCTCGGGGAAGGGGTAGTCAGATTGGGTTTGTTGATGATTGGTGGGATTACCCTGGGATCCGAATGGCTCAAGAGGGGGCCCTTGGTTGAAGATGTGCTCAGTTGGAGACATCGCCAACGGTGAAACCTCAGTGGGGTCTGAATAGACTAGTAATCCCTTTGTAAAGGCTATTTTGTGATCTCTTGGCCATACACCAAAGGAAGTGTAATTGGCATAAGGGAGGTTCTTTAGTCGCCGACGGGTGATGAAATCACAAATACGTGGGCAAAGTGGTACAAACTCTGCAGAGTATTAAAACTATCATGATAGCCGTGCTCCCGGTTAAGAGCACCTGGATGACCTACATTATTAGAGGGAAATTGGGATTTGGGATGGTTATGGTTTGGTAATGGTTATGGTTGATATTATGGTTATGGTTATGGGATGGAATCATGGTTTATGACATTGATTATGGTTATTGGTAATGGTGAATTATGGACTGGTATTATGATGGTTACATGGTTTATGATTGGTTTACTTCACATAAACATGATACATTGCTTTTCAAATGTTTTACTGTACATTTCAGCAATTAGCCTTTATTACATTCGTCATTTGAATCAGCCACATGTCATACTTTCCACACTTGCTGAGTACGATTTGTACTCACTCTTGCAATCCCCCCCCCCAACAGTTGCAGGTCAGGGTTGTGAGTTTAACGATGATAATGCAGAGTTCTAGGCCGTGTCTACCATCAACTTTGCCTGTGGTGTTGCATGGATCTATGCTATCCCTTTTTCTTAGTTTGCTTAATTAGAGTATTTCCGCTGCATTAGTCAAACTTATCATTAATCTTCATTAGAGCTTGTATTCGAGAATATTCTGGATTGTGTAATAAAAGTACTTATTTATTAATCTTGTTCTGTGGTAATTATCTGTTTATCTATTGTGAATCACGTGTGTATGTGTGTTAAACATCCTGGGCACACATACACTACACTTGGTTCATTTTTCAGAACCGGGTGTCACAGATATCAAAGCTCTTGCTCACATTTGGCAATACAAACACATGTGTTGTTGTTAACCTCTTCTTCAGCTCGTGAAAACTATCCTAACAAGATTGAGTCCACTTGAAAGGCTTTTCCTTCATTAATAGCTCAGTCATGGGCTTTGCTATCTTGGAAAAGTCCTTGATGAACTGACGGTAATATCCAGTAATTCCAAGAAAACTCCTTATTTCCTTTACATTATACGGCGGTTCCCACTTTAGCACATATCTAACCTTTCCCGGGTCAACTGACGCTCCTCTACCAGATATGATATGGCCTAGGAATGATATCTCCCTTAGCCAGAATTGGCACTTGTTAAACTTGGCATACAATTGGTGCTCTCGCAGTTTTTGCAACATTAGCCTTAGATGCTCTTTGTGCTCCTCTTCACTCTTCGAGTAGATCACGATGTCATCAATAAACACTACCACAAACTTATTCAAATACTCCATAAAAACCTTTTTCATAAGATACATGAAGTATGCGCGTGCATTAGTCAATCCAAATGACATGACCGTATACTCATAGGATCGATATTGTGTCCTAAAAGCCGTTTTGGGTATGTCTGACAGTCTAATCTTCATCTAGAAATATCCTGACCAAAGATCAATCTTAGAGAATATTCTGGCTCCCTTCATTCGGTCGAATAAATCCTCTATGCGGGGCAGCGTGTACTTATTCTTGATTGTCACCTCGTTGAGAGACCGGTAATCCACACACATTCTTTGGGAACCATCCTTCTTATCCACGAAAAGCATTGGGGCTCCCCATGGCAACGAACTTCGGCGTATGAAACCCTTTTCTAACTGCTCTTGAATCATTTTCTTGAGCTTTGCTAATTCCTTAGGAGGCATCCTATATGGCCTCTTTGCCATAGGTGTAGTTCCAGGTATTAAATCGATGACAAACCTGATGTCATGATTAGGTGGCATACCTTGCAATTCCTCAGGAAACACATCTGGGTACTCATGAACAATCGGAATTTCCTCCAAGGTTACTCCTTCTGCATGATTTACCATTGCCTTCTCCATTGTCAGCTGAACTGCCTTGAATTCTATACTGACTCCTTCCTCATTTGTTAATTGCACTGTCCGAGTGGCACACTGAATTACTCTGTTATGTTTCCTTAGCCAATCCATTCCAAGTATGATGGACAAGCCTTGAGAATTCAGGACTATAAGGTCGGCGAGAAAGTCTACCCCTATTATGGAAATACTTACTTTTGGACATACTATATTCGTCCTTATCTCTAGCAAGAACAGTAACCTGAGCTCACCATTCTTCACGTCTATAGCGAGGAATCCTCTTAACATAATACTTCGGATGCATCTTGCATAGATCGTGGAACTCCTTCAATTGCTTTGCTGCAAATCCACCATCGATGTCGTCGGAACGGAATTCATGAGCATCATGGTAAACTAGGCATTTTTTCTCCTCCAGGCTTCACTAGGCTATGATGCATTCCTTTGGGCTTCGGATACTTCTTCTTGTGCAGCGGTTTCATCCTCATCTTGGGCTTCATCATCACTTTCCTCATGTGCTCCACCTTCCTCTTCCTCACTATCATAGATTTCCACCATCTCCGGATCTTCCTCTGTCGTGTTGGAGTGTTCATACTCAACTTCCTTTGTCGGAGAATTCACTTCTTCCTCCTCTTGGGCTGGTTCCATTTGCAGCTTCTTGTGAGGCCTAAGCTTGTTTCCAAGGGGTGGCAAACGGGCTCTTTTGTGGGTTGTCATTTTGGTGTGAGCCATCTACAAGAAAACATGACAAAAATAGAGGAAAACTTAAATATCAGTTCTGAAATTGCAGCAGCCATAAATTAAGATGAGAGGATGTGCATTTGCGCAAAAAAATGGAAAAGTGGTAAAAATTGCAGCAGCAGCAAAAAGCACAAATTTTTCCACATTATATAGCTAGTGAAAGACAAAATAGTGGAAAACAAGCTAATTTTGAATAAGAAAGGAGTCCTAAGTGATTTGTGGTGTCCATTCTTCCTAGGCTTGCGTCCTACAGTCAAACATGGCTCAGTTACCAATTTGTGATACCCGGTTCCAAAAATGAACCAAGCATGATGCATATGTGTGTCAGTATGTTTAACACACATACACGAGTGATTCACAAACGATAAACAGAGTATAACCATGTCTCAAATAATAATATTATTAATAGTACTTTATTTCAAACCAAATAGTCTCGAATACAAGCTCTAAATAATTGCAGTGAGAACTCTAGACACTAATAATTACAAACTTCACAGGCAAGCTTGACGGTAATACGCGTGCCTAGTACTCCTAAAAAACCTCCTGGTACTCCACATTGTCGCCTGCGTCTGAATCTGTTGGGGGAATAGAAAGGATGAGCACATGTCGTACTCAGCAAGTGTGGGAAAGTATGACATGTAGCTTAAACAAGGAGTGATAATAAAATGGGCTAATTGCGTAAAAGTACATTCAAACAATTGAAAATGCAATTATATCATCATTAAGTGAGGTCCTTCCCAAATAACCCAGACAACATTAATTTCTACTCAAATAAACAATACCAGCATAAATAATCCATACTCAGTTCATAACTACTCATATGTCTCATTTTCATCAATTCCATATATCAAAGCCAATTAATAAACCAATACCAATTCCCAATTAAATTTCAGCCATTAAACCATGTTCAGGGTCCATAACCCTAATCATGTGAGGGTCCAGGTTGCTCATGTTCGAGAGCACGGCTATCATGATAGTTTTAAAACAAACTCTGCATAGGTTGTACCACTCTACCCACAAGTTCGTGATTTCATCACATTTCGATGATTAATGAATCTCAATTATGCTGTCTAACACTTCCTTAGGTGTGTGGCCAAGAGATCACAAAATAGCCTTTACAAAGTGATTACTAGAATATTTAGACCCCACTGAGGTTTCACCGGTGGTGATGTCTCCAACTAAGAACATCCAACCAAGCCCCCCTCCCTTGAGCAATTTGGATCGCATGGTAGTCCCACCAATCCCTACAAACCCATCCAACTACCCGTTCCCCGAGCATTCTTAATGGCCCAAATAGTACCGGTAAAACACTAATTAGTCAGTTAAGCCGCACTCATACTTGGCCCTGTGGTGGCACTGTAAATCCTGGATGGTCGCTCCATGAATCGGTCCTTAGATCTTAAGCAATCAAAACCACCAAAATAGTCCAACCCATTCCACATAATAGGCTTGCTCAGATCCCTAGGCACCATGTTGCTAGAGGGTCATTATTACCACTTCTCATCATTCATGTGTGTTGACGGCTGGTACGCCACAGATGAAAATCCGCAAGCGCACCGAAACTATTGTGTACCACTTCCCCTCAAGAGAGTATTCCAAGGGTATCAAATCTAAGGAATGTGTGTGTAATCTTACAAACTAATCCACCCAAGGACACAAAGTTGTTTCGTAAGTAAGGAAGAGAGGAGAATTCAAAGTATTGATTCTAATTCAAAGGAATTTATGGTAGATGCTTGCTTCGGGCAAGGATTTACCCCTAGCAACAGTAGGCGACTCCCGCTAAGAGCCTATGGCATAGCCGAACATGAAGGATTACAAAGGACAGATAGGGATGTCACCACCTACTGTCTACCTCTTCAATCTGTGGGTCTACGAGATATTCACTGGTGATTTCTAACCTAAGCACCACACTTACGTTCTAAATCACAACTCTAGTTGTTTCGAACACAAAGCTACAACTAGAGCCTCTAATGAATTAAAGCCATGAACCCACAAGTAACTACTTGTGCCAACTACTATGAATTGAGAATCAAACTTGAATTGAATTTGCAAAGGCTTACTTGATTTGAATAACACCTTTGTAGGGGTACAAGTGTAGAAGACAGACTTGACAAGCCCAAGCCTCCTTCTTCCAAACTCTTCACAACACTCTCCTTCTACTTGGCAGCCTCTAAGACTAATCTAAACCTTTGGAGTGATGTTCTATTCTCAACTTTTTGTGCGTGTGTGAAGTGAGGTGTGGGGTTCTATTTATAGGGAAGAGAAGGGTCGGTTCCCGCCACCAAATGCGCATGAATTAGTCACCCATGACCTCTTCAATCCCGGAGAAGCCAACACGTGGTGTTTGACTGATTTTGGGGGCAAGAACAAGTCAGCAGACCCATTGGGGTTGTGCTTTATCCAGGTCTCTGCCAGGTGGGTCCCCTTGACTGATATTGGTGCTACACCGCTGAATGGCCTCTGATACTTCTGTTTGTGGGCCATTTGATCCATGTGATGACATGTGGTGTTGCCTGAGTCGTCAAAACCCTAATTTATGGATTACTCCCTGCATGTCTTGGTATTTTGAGTCTAA
The DNA here is from genome assembly GCA_036927565.1 of Tuctoria greenei. NCBI lineage: Eukaryota > Viridiplantae > Streptophyta > Magnoliopsida > Poales > Poaceae > Tuctoria > Tuctoria greenei. The sequence continues at coordinate 20,309,120 of JAYESD010000009.1, read as the reverse complement.
ATTCACCTGCATACAAATAAACACCAACACTTGTGGAATCGGTTAGTTCTTAACCCTACCACTATGTTGTGTTTCTCTTTTGTGCACACTGTGAGGTGAATTGACGGTCTAAATATGGCACTTAAGGACCGTCAAACCCCCCCCCCCCCCACACACTTACTCCTTTGCTTGTCCTCGAGTGAAGGCAAGAAGAACTAATGTGCTTGTCATAAATTTGCTTATAAGGGAACACTAGATATTTCAATTCGTACCTCAATTCATGAATTACCTTTGTGTAATGTGGCTATCACATCAATCTTGGGTGTTTGAAGAGTGGAATGATTCGAATGTAGTTCTCTTGGATCTTCTCCTGCCGAAACGATCTGACGATATGCTATATTTGGAAGGTCAAAGCAAAAATTGCCATTATCTCTCAATGGGAATCTTTCAAGTCTCTCAAAGTGTTTTTATCTTCACCTTGGCATGTTGCGCCAATTCTGTCCCTACACTAAATATGGCTATATCTGGAGGTTGGTAGGGATAAATGTGGCACATGTTGCAATTCATGTATTACTAAGTCAAATACTTGATCCTATCAAAGACTTATGCAACAAACAAATTAACAAAGGAAATCCTTGTGCACATGAATGGGATGGATATATGTGGACTCCATGGTTTTCTCTCTTTAAGGATGAAACATGGCTACTCTTTTATTTTTTTTTTATTTTTTGGCATGCTTCCTCTTCTGAAGAGTAGATGTTTTTTTTTTGAATTTCGTATCCATGTCTTCTACTCCTTTTTATTTTCTCTAGAGAAATTTTTGATGACCAAAATGTATGGAGTTTCTTTATTGGATGGATGAATGGTGGATGCAAATTCTCAATGTGAGAAATTTTGCATGAATAGGGTGCACAAGAATTTCTAAGTCAAAAGTTTATGCATGTCACTCAATTGGGTCATGATTTTGACAAAGTTCAATGAAGAGCAATGTGGCATATGCATGTGGTTTCCAAGAATTTGTATCTTATGGCCTTGGTGGGTATTTAAATTTCCAATGAGAGAATCAGGCAAAGTTCAAGACTCCAAATTGTGCAAACATCAACAAATCAATTTTAGACAAGGAGATATCTCCTCAAGTAACTCATTTACCATATCACACTAGTCAAATACTTAGATGACATGTTTCCTAATATGCTTGTGGGAATTATGAACAGGGTAATAAATCGAAATATAAAGTATTCAAATTTTTAGCTCAAGTAAATTTTGACTACCAAGTTTTAAATGTTAATTGTTGAGTTGAATTGTCTTGATATATTTAGTATTAAATATAAATGAACTCAAACAGTAATGTAGCACGCATATCAAGGGGTAAGAGATCCAAACCGATCTTATGAAGCGAAACGAAGCCGTGTGGGGCCCACAACAGGTCGGCGGACCCCCTTCGGGCCTCTCTGTTGTTCTGTTTCGATGTGTTGAGTCGTGCAATCGGTTGCGACGTGTTTTGAGATGCAACGCTAATTTTGTACGTCGGGGTTTCGCAAATTTGGAGTACCTCCCCCACATTTGTTCCCTGAATTCTTTATTCACACAAAATAAACTAAAGATGGAACTTTACCGGGTTAGATGAATCGGTAAGTTCCATTTATTGAACTCAAATATGGGGATGCTTAAATTATTCAATCTAAACTGAATGAAAGAAATAAAAAATTGGAATCAAACTAAACAAAACTATTAAGCATCCTATGTGGTCAGGACATCTACACTAAGGAGCGTTGTAGATGTCACGCTTCATGACGGATTTGCATATGCACCGCAACTTAGCGCTCATGCTACGACAAACACCATCAATCTCCTCCTTGAGGGATATGAGTTCATCTTTTAGTTCCGCCCTCTCGATCCGCCCTTCAGCCACTTAGTCCGATAGCTTCTGGTTCTCCAAACGGAAAGAAGCTAACTCCTTAGAAAGTTGTGCCACTTTAGGGGCCCGAGGAGATTTCCCGTCGCTGTCCTCAAATTGGCCAGGTGGCCCTCTGATAGCAGGCGGCGAGAGGTGATGCTTAATATTGGAGGGTGACGAGCCCGTCGATTCCTCCATCGCCAAATTATCCACTTGCTTGAAAAAGACTTTTGCATAGCCTCCATTAGGCTGGCGCACCGCATGGATAATGAGGTGGTCTCCCACATGCTCAGGCGAGGTACGCGTAGGTGACCTGTAGTGGTGGCTCACTATGTTACCGTCCTTGGTCTTCAGAGTGCACATGAACTCCTCGCTAGGCTGCAGCTTTGGAAGAGACTCATCTTTTCAAGAAAAAGACGGGTCTTGACAGACTTAAGGCTAGCCGCAGTTGGACGACGTGCAGGTGTCGTTGACTTCATGGGCGTCCTCCGAGGGGAGAGCGACTCTTTAGCAGCACGAGGTGTGGTGCTACATCCATGCGGAGTCTTTGTCGGTGGTGGGATCATAACGAGGGGCACGACATCCAATGCCATGACGGACTCCAAAGCGAGGGGGGACTTGTCATTAGTCGGTGTAATGTCTCCGCTCAGGTTGAAAGTTGAGCTAGAGTGGGGATGAGGCACAATCTTCTTGTCGGCCATGACTTGGAACAGGAGATGGATTTTTCTATATGGTGCAAGGTTTCCCTCTATGTTCCCGACAATAAATAGGCAGGGGAAGTACAATAGCATCGAGAGTCTTATTGAGATACGTTGGGAGAGTCCGCACGCGAAAACAGAAGGTTGACGGTGCAAGGGGGTGTTGATCGACCCTAGGGTCCAGCCGACCCCTTCCTTGCTCTGTTTAGTCCAAGTTTTCATGGGTTGGCTTCATGGGCCCCATAGATGAATAATTGGATGGCCCATTAAATGGATGCGGAGAATTTAGATAGAATTTAAAGAAACGTTGTGAAAATCAATAAGATTTGTCACATCAATTTCTTTTTCCGTCTCATCCTTATGGGATTCGAGAAATAATTTGAGTCGGTGCCCATTCACTTTAAATAGATGATCATCATCACCTTGGAGTGTGATGGCTCCATGGGATGAGGTTTCTACTACGGTGAAGGGTCCTTCCCATCTACTTTTGAGCTTCCTATGTCCAAAGAGTTTAACCCTAGAATTGAATAGTAGGATTTTGTCTCCAGGTTTGAACTCTTTAGGCGTAATCCTCTTATCGTGCCATCTTTAGTTCTTTCCTTGTAGATTTTGGCACTATGGTACGACTTGTCTCTCCACTCTTCCAACTCAGAGAGTTGCTTCAATCAGTGTTTTCCTGCTTCGTGAAAGTCCATATTCCGCTGGATGACCCAATAGGCTCTATGTTCCATCTCTACAGGAAGATGACAAGTCTTCCCATAGACAAGTTGGAAAGGAGACATGCCGATGGGAGTTTTGTAGGCAGTGCGGTATGCCCACAATGCGTCGGGTAGCTTATGCTTCCATGCCAATCCCATTTCAAAGACGGTCTTTTGCATAATATTCTTAATTTACTTATTAGATGTTTCTGCTTGACCACTTGTTTATGGGTGGAATGGGGTAGCAATATTATGCTGGACACCAAGCTCCCTCAAAAAGCTCCAGAAGGTCTTATCTATGAAATGAGACCCTCCATCACTTATGACCATACGAGGAGTGCCGAAGCACGGAAAAATGATCTCATGGAACATTTTCCTAGCTTGCTTGGAATCAGCATTTTTGCATGGCAAAGCTTCTATGCATTTTGACATATAATCTACAACCACCAGGATATACTCGCAATCATAAGACCTAGGGAAAGGTCCCATGAAATCAATACCCCACACATCAAATAATTCCACTTGGAGATTATAGGTTAGGGGCATCGCATTGCGAGCTAAGATTCCTCCATGCTTTTGGCATTTCCAACATCTATGAATTAATTCTTTTGTATCTTGATACATAGAAGGCCAATAGAATCCACATTGCCAGATCTTTGCCTGGGTACGAAAGACACCGTAATGGCCACCATATGGGCTAGCATGGCATTTCTCAATAATCTTGGTGCCTTTGATTGATGGGATGCACCTTCTAAGAAGGCCATCAGCACAAACACAATAGAGGTATGGGTCATCCCAAAGGTGTCTTCGACTCTCATAAATGAGTTTCTTTTTTTTTCCCTGGTGGTACGTATCCCTTGACCATGAAGTTTACGATATCCGCATACCAAGGGTGAGAGTCAGTCACCTCGAGAAGCATCTCATCTCGTAGGAAGTCATTGATAGGAATGTCCATGGTTTGGGTGACTTTCATACGTGAGAGATGATTTGCCACGGAATTCTCTACTCTCTTCTTATCCTTGATTTCTAAGTCAAACTCTTGGAGTAGAAGAATCCAAAGAATTAACCTTGGTTTAGCATCCTTTTTGGTGAGCAAGTACTTCAAGGCAGTATGGTATGTGTAGACTATGACATTGGCTCCAACCAAATAGGAACTAAACTTATCAATAGCAAAAACTACCACCAAGAGCCCCTTTTCAGTTGAGGCATAATTGAGTTAAGCTCCTGTTATAGTTTTGCTAGCGTAGGCTATTGCATGATGATTTTTATCTTTGGTTTGGCCTAGGACCGCACCAACAGCAAAATCACTAGGATCACACATGATTTTGAATGACAGCGTCCAATAGGATAGTTGAATGATTGGAGCTGAGATGAAATCCTTTTTTTAGTGTTTCAAATGATTTAAGGCATTTATCATCGAAATCAAAGGGGGCTTCCTTAGCTAGTAGCTTAGTGAGGGGTCTAGCGACTTTTGAGAAATCTTTGATGAATCACTGATAGAATCCCGCATGACCTAAAAAGCTGCAGATTCCCTTAACATTGATAGGGGGTGGAAGTTTTTGAATGACTTCAATCTTTACTTTATCCACCTCTATCCCTCTTTCGAACACTAAGTGCCCAAGGATGATGCCTTCACGGACCATGAAATGGCACTTTTCCCAATTAAGGACAAGGTCCTTCTCTTGGCATCTTTGTAAGACATTGTCTAAATTTTCCAGACAATGATCAAAAGTTTTCCCGTAGACGGAGAAATCGTCCATGAAAACTTCCATGATATCCTCAATCATGTCGCAAAAGATAGACATCATGCATCTTTGGAAAGAGGCAGGGGCATTGCACCATCCAAAAGATATATGCCTATAGGCATAAGTCCCGTAGGGACATGTGAATGTGGTCTTACTTTGATTGTTGGGGTGGATTGGGATTTGATGATAACCTGAATACCCATCAAGGAAACAAAAGTAGGAATGTTTTGCCAACCGCTCTAACATCTCAGCGATGCAGGGCAGTGGAAAATGATCCTACCTTGTAGCCTTGTTAAGTTTTCGGTAATCAATGCACATCCTCCATCCCGTGACAATTTGTTGAGGAATCAATTCATTCTTTGTAAAAGCCCGTTTTTTGGAAGAACAAAAACGCAAAAATGCGAACTTAAAATTTTTGAAAATGGACTTAGAAATCCAAACTCACATGAATCATCTGAGTTAACCAATGTTCACTTAAAATAGGGACTTGTTAAAATTTTACATAGAGAACATGTTTGCTAATGTATATTGGAACTTAAGGTGTAAAATCCCTAATTTCCAAGTATTCACATTTTCAATGAAAAATTAAAGGAGAAAAGAAAACAAAATAGAGAGAAGGAAAAAGGAATTATTCCAACCCTAAAATGGGACATCTAAAAATATTCAAATCTCATGCCGTAAATTTTCCCATGACCTTCTAATATTCCAAATAGACTCTTTTGAAGCACGTTTCCTATTTATTGGACACGTACTGAGAGTTTAATCAACATCGACTTCAAATTTAAACTTTGTGCTCAGCCTTGTCCAAATCAACTCCAAATTTTTCCTAAGGTCCCGTATGGTTCAAAAAGGTTAACTTCAAAGTTTCAGGATTTTTGAACCTAATCTACTATTTATTTCCTTGAGTCAAGTATCACCACTTGAATTCAATTTCAAACCTGAGTTCAAATTCAACTTGCTCAGTTTTGAAATCTGATTGCACCATAAAATTCTCCACATTTTATTTAGTCATTGGGCTAAAGTTGAATATTTTTGAAGTATGTCTGCTAGCTCCATTTGAATTTTGAAAAGAGAAGGGAGAAGAGAGTGGGACCCACATGTCATACTTATCCTCAGTACTAGGAAAAGGTGGGCCCCACTGGTAAGCTACTCAATGGATAGAGATATTTTACATATGGAATGAAGTGGATAAGGGTGAAATTTTAGTGGGACCCACAACTCAGTCTTATCTCTAGAGGTGGTTCTCTGTTTTGCTTCTTCAACCGCGCGCACCCGTTCCTCCTTCTTTTCTCCACCGCGCCCGACAACCACGGCCACCAGCTCCTCCCTGTCGCGCGCCTTTCCTACCAGCCGCGTGCCTCCCTCGCCGCCTCCCTGCTGGCTCCGCGTCCGTCCACGCACCGCCGACGCCGCGCTCGCCCTGACCGCTCCCGACGGCGCGCTGCCCCGCGCACCTCCTCGTCTCCCGGCTACTTGCAGCGCCGCCCTACGATGGCTGCTGGCCCGCGCGCGTCGTCCCGGCTGCTCCACCTCCCGGCCTACGCGTCGCCTCGGCTCCTCCCGTCGGCCGCGCCCCACGCCGACCGCCTCCTCGTCGCCCTGGTGCTCAGCCCGCGTCCCAGCTCTTCCCGAGCGCTGCAGCGCCAGTGCCACGCCACCACACACGCTCGACCCTGCTGCTCGTCGGACTCTGCTCGCGTCATGCCTGCGCCGGCGACGGTCGTTCGTCCTTGCCTCTGTCCAGTCCCAACACCTGGCACAGACGTTGCCCCCTATGTCCCTGTTGCGCCGCGTCTACGCCAGAAGCAGCGCTGACCTCTCGCGCCGCGCCCACAACTGCCGCCGGGATGTGCGCCTTCATGTTTGCACCATTTGCTGACGATGCTCATTCCGCTCGCTGTGTTCCGGCCCTCACCACTGTCCAGTACTCCCTAACCAGCGCCAACACCCAACCTCACCACCACTACGTCACTGGCAAGTCCGTGTGGGCGCTTGTATTGCTTCGACGGCTGCTCCGGCCAATGCCGTCACCTTGATCGTGTCGTCGCGGCATTCCGTGCCGTGGCTATGTCCTGGAAGCAAAGCGAGTAATGGGTGTGATGGATGAAACACAGCAACACATCGTTGACACACCAGCATCGACAGTTGATCCAAGGTTAGCTCTGATCAGTGCAAAGATTGGTCGGATCAATGCTACAGTCAACCTATTCGATGAAATGTTTACAAGGAAGAAACTTGATGTATTGACATTCCATGCTAGTCTTGGATGCAGGTCTGTTGTGGTGTGGCAAATCGCCAAGGACATGTGCCAAGATACTTTTAATGGTGATGAAGCGACGGAATCAAGTACACACCCAAGATGTTCGACGATATGCCTACAAGGTGAGCCTTGTCCTGAAATACCTTGCTTGACGTCATCAAAGTCTGTTCGTCGTGATCGCTAAGGTTACTCATGTGTCGTCAAGTCGTACGTCCAGTTTCCGCGTTGATATCATTCCTATAGGAGTCCCTAAGTTGACCTCCTTTGTCATTTGTATCACGTTGGTAAGCACTTGAACGATGCTCGAGAAGATTGCCGTAGAAACTACTTTACCTAAAAGTCATTTGACGTTTTCTTGGTACTCATGCTAGGTTAACAGTGCTTGTAATGACTTCTTAAGTCCAAGCCACTTGATCTCAATTCAGTCCCAAGTGTCGTTAGGTTCCATCATGGTTCATCCTAAGTCAGGACCCTATGACAGCACTGCTCACTTAACTAGGTTTACTCCTTTATGAGTTAAGTCAAGTTCGGTGGTCGATTGCTAAATCGCGACTTTCGTCTTGTACACCACTCATACTCAAGCTTTCGATGCCACTTGACTCTTAGGTCATCCTTACACTACCAGTCCAACACTTCCACACCATGCAGCTGTATCGTCCTTGAGTGGCATAGCGTCGAGTGTTGAGTGCCAAGTTACAATGTGTGCTTACATTGCACCTTTCAATTCACATCTCGATACTACTATGACCACTTGACTCCATCCTTTGTTTATCCACACAACAGAGGCATATCTGTCCCTCCTAGTCAAACTCCTCATTCTTAAAGTTTACACAACCCCGTAGAGTCTATTATTAAATTACTTAATGACTTATGTGCATATCATGTCGATAGGAACGTGATGATAGGTGATCGACGAGAAGTTTCGCTTGGAGGAGAAGGCCAGGGTGTCCACTTGAAGTCCTTGGCGGAGTCTGCACAGAAGGACCACTAACAATTGACATTTATTCGAGTCGCAAACTAAGGCAAGCCCCGATTTGCATTTAAGAGATTTTCAAAGTTTTCTAGTTTTATTCACTTACGTCTCCAGTTGATATTGTGCATTACGTATAAGGTGTTTGATACTCCACTTGCATGACCACAAATCCTAGGGTTTTGTTGGAACGAGTTACTGTTTGACCTGTAGTAACTGTTTTGCTAATGCATAGGAAATCCGGTAGAAGTCGAGTAGTTGGAATCTACTCGCGAGAGATGTAGGACATATCTCACGGGATTGGTTAGATAGAAAATGGCATAATATAATGAAATGGAGACCGGGCAGGGGATAGATAGGAAGCGGCGAGAATTGAGTCTCGGTCGCATAGCCCTGCCTGTGTCGCTTGAGGACCATGCCGTATGCGGCACCGTTGGGCAAGCTTGAACTGTACCGGTTGCATAATGGTATATGGGACCCATTAAACTGATGTAACTCCAGACTGTAGTGTGGAGACTCCTCGGTTGTCCTTGAATGGAGATACGAAGGCATAAAGGTGTAAATCTTCTAGCGGGCAACTTCGACGTGTCCGTGTAGGGGACCTTTTGCTCGGGATGAAGGGGTTTGTCGACATTGGGGTCTTGGGTGAAAGGTGGCCACGTATGACGCGGGGAGGAGCGCACGTATGTGTCTCCCACGCGGGTGTGCGTGTCGTGCAGTCCGGGTGTGTCCTGATTGCAATCACCGTCCCTCGCGGTAATAGAGTACCACTTGTTCACTGTGTCGTGACCTAGTAAATACTAAAGAAGCCAGAAAAATATATCGTATTGAATTATAATTGCTTTGCAACCTTGTATGGCTTAGAGATAGTATAATTAAAAGTTTACAGTTTACTCATACTTTACCTGTAATAGCATTATGTGCTTTGGGCATGTCATATCATCGGCAAAGCGTTTCTTGTTTGATTGTGGAGCCCATGATGTGCCGTGCTTGGAGAATGTCATTTGCTACTTAAAACTTGATTATAAGGATCCACTTGTAGGCGAGTTATTTATGCTTCACCTTACCTATGTTTAGTGTCCCCTTGCATATGTCTAGTGAGACGGGTAAGTCTTGTTGAGCCTTATGCTCACGTTTGCGCTTTAACGATTTTTTGCAGGTATTAGTTTTATTTCTGCTGTTCAGGTTGTACATGAGACTCGAGGTGTCGAGATAAATCTCATGTGAACCACACCGCTGCTGAATGTTCTTCATGTTGCTAGTGAGAAGCGTCCTAGGGCATGGATGTATTCTCTCCTGCTTAGTTAGGTGAGATTATGAGTATGTATTTTCCGCTGCGTGTGTACCCCTGTGGTACACTCTTTTGTAAACTCTTCTTATTATGGAATGAAAACTTTATATTTTTTGGTATCCTTTTCGTGTGTGCTGTTAGGTGCCGCATCGCACGGCACCACCCAATGAGATCCTCGGAGGTGTGGACTCCGGTCCCCATAGACATGGTATCAGAGCTTCATTAGGAATAGCACGCTTGAAAAGAGCCTATTTTCGAAAACTCCGAAGTAGTCGAGTGAGAATTAGCTATATGCCCAATAAGGACTATTACTAGTATAAGTTTTAAAGGTGGTGAACTAACTTGTTATATTGTTTCTGTAACGACGCTCCCTCTTCAAGGTAAGAGGTAAGGTACGCCGCCAAGAGCGGATCAATCTCAGTAAGCTCTGCATACGAGATGTGGTATGTGATATTTCCGTGGCTTAGCACGGAAAGTCAATATGAGTCTCTGAAACTTTCCATGTTTCTGAGAACATATGACACGCGGTACCCCAGCGTGACACAAAATTAGTGGGAGCCCCCATCGGGTGATGTATAACCCGATAGTATGCATCTCTAGAACCATTCATGTTCTATGGGATCATGCGAAACACGTATGCTCGAGCGTCTATAAGCCAATTCGTACGGGAGTCTTTGCTGTACAGACGTATTTACAGCCATGTACCTCGATGCATGACTTCGCTCGAGGGCGACTCATACCAGAGTCGTATGCATTTACTTTTGATTATATCTTATTGTGACTGCCTGTCGTGTTTCCCCGTGCCGCCCTTGAGGTGTGAAGGTGTGAAAGGCGATTGTTTGTCTTCTGCAGGTACACTAACTCCGGTAGCGACCCGTGTAGCAAATGTTTGCGAGTGATCGATATTAGAACCACCTATAGCCGTATCCGGATATACCGGGTTAGACTTTTCTTATGGTAAGGAATGTAGTACCGTCAGTATCCCACTTGATACGTTGACAATCCCCCACGAAAGAAATGACTTCATATTCATATTAATTCCAAGTATCAGTTGCTGATATCTTGTGGACAAGGTAAAATGTTTCTTTTCAAGAGTTGGTGAACCAGAGTTCTTTGTTCCTGGCGAGAGTTTAGCTCGACTTCGCTGGGTTGAGACTTTGGTTAAGCATGAAGATCCATAGTAATATGCTATGGATAAGAAGGTCGTCAAGTCTCTTTTAAGATTCCATTTAGTTCCAAAGAAAATTATTAGTTGTGAATCAAGTTCTAGCCATCGGACTTGAGTTTTGAGCTAAGTTTCAAAATTTGAGTTTGTTCCAAAATTCTTGTGTTTCGAAGCCGGTGAGTTCTGTTTTCGAACAGAATTGACCTGACTTTGAAATTCCATATCTCTTCAACCTAAAGGGCTATGAATGCAATTGAATACTTTTTGGAAATACTTTGAAGTCTTCTATAAGTTTTCTATTGACCTCCAAGCCAAAAGACGCTTTTATGGTGATGAAAATACACCGTTACCACAACAGCTGCTGTTCTGAAACTACACGGACCAGCATCTGAATTTTTGCCATATTTCCTTGTATGAAGCTCTTCTATTCCATTATGAGACATTTCTAGAAAGGGGAAGAGCTATTCTACAACTTTGTTATTCAGTGATACCTCAAATTCAGTTTATAACTAATTAGAAAACAGAGTTGAAGATAGTACATGTATATAGGTGCTATCTGAAACAGTCAGAAAAATTCTGAACTTTGAAATTCCATAACTCTTAAACTAGAAATGCAAACTATGCATGTTTATACATATATGTAAATCTTAAAGAGTCCTCTATCAACTTCCTATTCAGCATAAAGGCTAAAAGTCACATTCACAAGGTCTAAATTGAAGTGTCGTTTAAGAGGTTCTGACAGCCCGGAAGAGGGGACAGAATCTGAACTCTTCACCAATTGAATCATAACTTTCTGCAGACTTCACTGCTGCAGGCCTACTTTATGTGTTTGGAAAGTATAGAGAGTCCTCTACAACGTTTCTGTAGAACTCCAGAGCAGAATCCATCTCTAACATACTAAAATCTGCAAATTTCTAAACTTGATCAAATCTGCACAGCGAGTGGACAGTGTTGTATACAGTTACTGTTTCTCGCATAACTCGCTGTAAAATTGTCGAAAGACTTCATAATTTTCATTTCTGGAATCTTGAGAATGTATGCAACAAGTTTTCTATGTATTATTTTTGCAAATGTTGATGTTTGTATATCTGAAAATTGTTGACAAAATCAGCCTTAAACAAAGGAGGTGCTGTCCAAAATTTCAGAAAAAAAACTGTCAACTTGCAAAATGCCATATCTTCTCAACCAGAAGTGCTACGAGGGCAAGTAAATACTCTTTAGCAAGATTTGGAAGTCCTATACATGTTTTTTGTTCAACACCAGACCAGAATCCTTTTCTAGATGGGTGAAATTTGGATAATCGCAGAGACTGTCCAGGCATACCCAAACTGGACAGCAATCTGTACACCTCTGAATTTAATCCATAACTCTCAGACCCTTGATCCAATGGTCTCGCGCGAGTAACCGTTGGGAAATTTAGAGAGTCATATACAATTTTTGCAATTGGATACAGACCTGAATCGGTCATCTACCTATTCCAAATCGAGTTTGAATACAGAGTGGTCAATCTGAACTGAATTCAATTCTGAATGCTGAAATTTTACCCAACTTCAAAAATTCATATCTTTTGAACCAGAACTGATATGAAGACAAGTATGTACATTCTGGAAAGCTTATTACATTGGATACAACTTTGTTAATAAGAATATTTCCAGATTTCCATCAGAACAGCCTAAAAACTTTAGATCGAAAGTGCTACTTTTTAAGCAGGTTCTGCTGAAAGTGCAGAAAAATTCTGCTGACTTTAAAATAGCATAACTTGCAAACCAGGGATTATCTAGAGGCAAACTAATACTTTTTGGAAAGTTCTTGAAGTGTACTTTAACTTTGTTGTTCACCTCAAGATCTGATTTTGGCATTAACTGGATAAAAATCGAGTTTGCATCAAGGCTGGTCGTTTGTCACTATAGCCTGGCCAGTTTGAACCTTTTGATTTTTGTTAGACATTCGGTTCTCGATTTCAATTCGAGGAGTGTCGTAACTAACCAATATTAGGACTCAACTAATTAACAAGTTGAATGCAGTGTTAAACTCATTCGAAGCCTTTTCCCTTGGATAGGCATAATAGTGTCTGATTTATGTGACTTGCCACATCACATCTTGTGATGTTGAACGCAGTTCGCAATTACTCGAGTTGCATCTCGTCTTCCCATGAGGATTGTTTGAAGTACGCTTCAACATCCTGGTTTGGAACTTTAAGGGGGAAGGTGAGCCCTCAAGTAAAGGTAATGTTCAACCATCAACCTTGGTTACAACGAGTCGTGTCAACAAGAAGACGATCAAATAAGATTACATCTTCAAGAGGATCCAACATCCACCACCAGATTGAGTTACTCGAAGAAGAGTGTGACTTCAACTCCACTAGAGTGATCGAGAAGGATATCAGTTCCTCCTTGCAAGATCACGAAGGTTAAGTGAAGCATCACTAGAGACATATAGTTAGTTGTTTTTCTCCTGATGAAGATACAATCAAGTTGAGTAGAACATGAACAAGCTTTCGAAAGGTCAAGGTAACGTGGTATATTTCCCACATTCCTTGTCAATCGTTCTGTTATGAATTCCTTAACTGTGGTCGAGTCATGAAAGCAACACTACTCATTGAGTGTCTTTCACGACCACGGTATCCAATCCTTGCAAATCATCAGACAGTACTTGAGTTTTGTGGGTGTGGTTCATTTAGTCTCGCTCAAACTATAAAAGCTACTGCACCATGCATGTGCACCATTTGCATCATACATCTGCATCATTTGCACCATACATATGCACCATTTGCACCATACCATGTGCATATTCATTGCACCATACAACATATGATGCATCATGAAGCATCATTACCAATGTAACACCAATGATAGAATGCATGATAATACAAAAATTTAGAGCAAGACTGTGTACCAAATTCAAACTATTCTAAAGTGCCTAATGACTACGGTCATTTCACCATCTTCATTTGACTTCTTACATTATTGATCTCCTCTTCATTGAGTAATACTTGGGAAACCAATTACTCAACCTCACTTGCAACTAAACAAACACTTGGACTTCCATCCTTGACTTGTTTAGGTTCAAGTACCTTGATTGTTGCAACTATACCGTTCGTCATCGAGTGGTCATCAGTTCGATGATCAACCTTGTAAAATCCATGAAATCTCCTTACTCGCGAGGATACTGTTCGATTGTCAACCTCGTGAAACTCTTTGGGTCCATCTAAGATCTTGCGTTGGTATATGGTAACCTTGATACTCCAAGAACCTTGTAGTTACCATATGATTGAGTTCTTTGCTGTGTTGAAACATATGAGGATGCTGAGTCCTTAAATCCTCGTGTGCCACCGCAAAGGGTCTTCATCTTCTATTTCTATTGTTTGAAGATGTTGATATACCCAAAAACCGTGTAGTCGCCATATCTTCTGTATTCCTGTTGTTTTCATCACATAAGAGTGTTGTGTGTCTTGCTACTCTTATGCTACGACTAAGGAATCCTATGGTTGACTAAACATCAAACGAGGTTAATGATTGTTGTTTAACCTCGTAAACCATCTTAACTCATGTCAAGGGAAATACCACATCGAGTTATAAGGACCTATACAAAACCAAACAAGCAACCAAGAATTAATGCAAGGATAGTTGCAAACTATCATGGTGACCTAGAGAAGCAGAGAACAAGTGTTGATTCTTCAAGCCAAGACTAGGACAGAAGAGGATGTCATGTTAGTGTAAGAGTACAACAATAAAGGGTCAATGACAGACGTGAAAGTTTTACGATGTGATATTGTCATGTTGAGCATCCTGTCAAGGTTATCAACCTAAAGACTGGAATCACATGAAGCGGACTTTAGGATTTCTTAAGATGCCTGAAGATAATCACTATTTTGTAGAACCCAAGTCTTTAAGGGCATTGTCAGTTTCCTTAGTCAATGACCCTCTTTTACGGATCGTCCCCTCATCGTTCCTGTTATTCTACTTGCTAGAATCTCGGGACAAGATTCCTTTAAGGGGGAAGGATTGTAAAAGCCCATTTTTTGGAAGAACAAAAACGCAAAAATGCGAACTTAAAATTTTTGAAAATGGACTTGGAAATCCAAACTCACATGAACCATCTGAGTTAACCAATGTTCACTTAAAATAGGGACTTGTTAAAGTTTTACATACAGAACATGTTTGCTAATGTATATTGGAACTTAAGGTGTAAATTCCCTAATTTCCAAGTATTCACATTTTCAAAGAAAAATTAAAGGAGAAAAGAAAAAAAAATAGAGAGAAGGAAAAAGGAATTATTCCAACCCTAAAATGGGACATCCAAAAATATTCAAATCTCATGCCGTAAATTTTTCCATGACCTTCTAATATTCCAAATAGACTCTCGTTAAAGTTTCAAAATTTTTGAAGCACGTTTCCTATTTGTTGGACACGTACTGAGAGTTTAATCAACGCCGACTTCAAATTTAAACTTTGTGCTCAACCTTATCCAAATCAACTCCAAATCTTTCCTAAGGTCTCGTATAGTTCAAAAAGGTTAACTTCAAAGTTTCAGGATTTTTGAACCTAATCTACTATTTATTTCCTTGAGTCAAGTATCACCACTTGAATTCAAATTCAAACCTGAGTTCAAATTCAACTTGCTCAGTTTTGAAATCTGATTGCACCATAAAATTCTCCACATTTTATTTAGTCATTGGACTAAAGTTGAATATTTTTGAAGTATGTCTGCTAGCTCCATTTGAATTTTGAAATGAGAAGGGAGAAGAGAGTGAGACCCACATGTCATACTTATCCTCAGTACTAGGAAAAGGTGGGCCCCACTGGTAAGCTACTCAATGGATGGAGATATTTTGCATATGGAATGAAGTGGATAAGGGTGAAATTTCAGTGGGACCCACAACTCAGTCTTATCTCCAGAGGTGGTTCTCTGTTTTGCTTCTTCAACCGCGCGCGCCCGTTCCTCCTTCTTTTCTCCACCGCGCCCGACAGCCACGACCGCCAGCTCCTCCCCGTCGCGCGCCTTTCCTGCCAGCCGCGCGCCTCCCTCGCCGCCTCCCTGCTGGCTCCGCGTCCGTCCACGCACCGCCGACGCCGCGCTCGTCCTGACCGCTCCCGACGGCGCGCTGCCCCGCGCACCTCCTCGTCTCCTGGCTACTTGCAGCGCCGCCCAACGACGACCGCTGGCCCGCGCGCGTCATCGCGGCTGCTCCACCTCCCGGCCTACGCTTCGCCTCGGCTCCTACCGTCGGTCGCGCCCCACGCCGGCCGCCTCCTCATCGCCCTGGTGCTCAGCCCGCGTCCTAGCTCGTCCCGAGCGCTGCAGCGCCACGCCACCACACGCGCTCGACCCTGCTGCTCGTCGGACTCTGCTCGCATCGTGCCCGCGTCGGCGACGATCGTCCGTCCTTGCCTCTGTCCAGTCCCAACACCTGGCAAAGATGCCGCCCGCTATGTCCCTGTTGCGCCGCGTCTACGCCAGAAGCAGCGTTGACCTCTCACGCCGCGCCCACAACTGCCGCCGGGATGTGCGCCTCCATGTTCGCGCCATTTGCTGACGATGCTCGTTCCGCTCGCTGTGTTCCGGCACTCACCACTGTCCAGTACTCCCTAACCAGCGCCAACACCCAACCTCACCACCGCTGCGTCACTGGCAAGTCCATGTGGGCGCTTGTATTGCTTCGACAGCTGCTCTGGCCAACGCCGTCACCTTGATCATGTCGTCGCGGCGTTCCGTGCCGTGGCTATGTCCTGGAAGCAAGGCGAGTGATGGGTGTGATGGATGAAACGCAGGAACACATCATTGACACACCAGCATCGATAGTTGATCCAAGGTTAGCTCTGATCTGTGCAAAGATTGGTCGGATCAATGCTGCAGTCAACCTGTTCGATGAAATGTTTACAAGGAAGAAACTAGATGTATTGACGTTCCATGCTAGTCTTGGATGCAGGTTTGTTGTGGTGTGGCAAATCGACAAGGACATGTGCCAAGATACCTTTTAATTGTGATGAAGCGATGGAATCAAGTACACACCCAAGATGTTCGGCGATATGCCTACAAGGTGAGCCTTGTCCTGAAATACCTTGCTTGACGTCATCAAAGTCTGTTCGTCGTGATCGCTAAGGTTACTCATGTGTCGTCAAGTCGTACGTCCGGTTTCCGCATTGATATCATTCCTATAGGAGTCCCTAAGTTGACCTCCTTTGTCGTTTGTATCACGTTGGCATATCCGTGCGTGCTCGTGATGCTCCACCATGAGCCGCGTTGACGTCGTTGACCATATGACGTCGTCGTGATGTTCCGAGCCATCATCGTGTCCTGGCATCGAGATGAAGGATGCATGTAATGTACATGATGCTGGAACACAACCACGACACAACGGCCGACAGTCGTTTAGCCAAATTAGGGTTTAGTCGAGGCGAGACTCGTCGAGCCCTGGGTGTAACCAAGGTGCTCGATGAAATGCCTTCTATGTCAAACCAGGTGTGTCAGTGATCACCGACGACCTGGAGTAAAGGTATGCAAGAACATTGCGACCAACAAGGAGAACTAGACCAAGGGGAACCTTGGATAAGAGTTCCTTGGTTATGTCGAGGACGTTCCGTAGCTGATCACAGGATTTGTTAACTTGGTGTACCATTTCATCGACGACAGGTTCGTAGAGTTGCTTATCAACAATCGAGTCGACATCACTAGCCTTAAGACTCACAAGGTGGTGTTCGAGATTTCCGCTCACCCCTTTGACGAGTCCAGGTTGATGTGGACGTCGCTAGGATGATCTTCTCGAGATGGCAAAGCATGCCTTCACGGCAAGGTCTCGTATAATGTTTAAGTCCCAAGAGCTTACCAAGCTCACCTGGACAAGCTTGCGGGAGACACTACATTAGTGTCGTCGTGTAAGCACTTGAATGATGCTCCAGAAGATTGCCGTAGAAACTACTTTACCTAAAAGTCATTTGACGTTTTCTTGGTACTAATGCTAGGTTAACAGTGCTTGTAATGACTTCTTAAGTCCAAGCCATGTTGATCTCAATTCAGTCCCAAGTGTCGTTAGGTTCCATCATGGTTCATCCTAAGTCAGGACCCTACGACAGCACTTCTCACTTAACTAGGTTTACTCCTTTATGAGTTAAGTCAAGTTCGGTGGTCGATTGCTAAATCGCGACTTTCGTCTTGTACACCACTCATACTCAAGCATTCAATGCCACTTGACTCTTAGGTCATCCTTACACTACCAGTCCAACACTTCCACACCATGCAGCTGTATCATCCTTGAGTGGCATAGTGTCGAGTGTTGAGTGCCAAGTTGCAATGTGTGCTTACATTGCACCTTTCAATTCACATCTCAATACTACTATGACCACTTGACTCCATCCTTTGTTTATCCACACAACAGAGGCATATCTGTCCCTCCTAGTCAAACTCCTCGTTCTTAAAGTTTACACAACCCTGTAGAGTCTATTATTAAATTACTTAATCACTTATATGCATATCATGTCGATAGGAACGTGATGATAGGTGATCGACGAGAAGTTTCGCTTGGAGGAGAAGGCCAGGGTGTCCACTTGAAGTCCTTGGCGGAGTCTGCACAGAAGGACCACTAACAATTGACATTTATTCGAGTCGCAAACTAAGGCAAGCCCCGGATTGCATTTATGAGATTTTCAAAGTTTTCCAGTTTTATTCACTTACGTCTCCAGTTGATATTGTACATTACGTATAAGGTGTTTGATACTCCACTTGCATGACCACAAATCCCAGGTTTTGGTTGGAACGAGTTACAGTTTGACCTGTAGTAACGGCTTTGCTAATGCATAGGAAATCCGGTAGAAGTCGAGTAGTTGGAATCTACTCGCGAGAGATGTAGGACATATATCACAGGATTGGTTAGATAGAAAATGGAATAATATAATGAAATGGAGACCGGGTAGGGGATGGATAGGAAGCGGCGAGAATTGTGTCTCGGTCGCATAGCCCTGCCTGTGTCGCTTGAGGACCGTGCCGTATGCGGCACCGTTGGGCAAGCTTGAACTGTACCGGTTGCATAATGGTATATGGGACCCATTAAAATGATGTAACTCCAGACTATAGTGTGGAGACTCCTCGGTTGTCCTTGAATGGAGATGCGAAGGCATAAAGGTGTAAATCTTCTAGCGGGCAACTTCGACGTGTCCGTGTAGGGGACCTTTTGCTCGGGATGAAGGGGTTTGTCGACATTGGGGTCTTGGGTGAAAGGTGGCCACGTATGACACGGGGAGGAGCGCACGTATGTGTCTCCCACGCGGGTGTGCGTGTCGTGCAGTCCGGGTGTGTCCTGATTGCAATCACCGTCCCTCGCGGTAATAGAGTACCACTTGTTCACTGTGTCGTGACGTAGTAAATACTAAAGAAACCAGAAAAATATATCGTATTGAATTATAATTGTTTTGCAACCTTGTATGGCTTAGAGATAGTATAATTAAAAGTTTACAGTTTCCTCATACTTTACCTGTAATAGCATTATGTGCTTTGGGCATGTCATATCATTGGCAAAGCGTTTCTTGTTTGATTGTGGAGCCCATGATGTGCCGTTCTTGGAGAATGTCATTTGCTACTTAAAACTTGATTATAAGGATCCACTTGTAGGCGAGTCATTTATGCTTCACCTTACCTATGTTTAGTATCCCCTTGCTTATGTCTAGTGAGACGGGCAAGTCTTGCTGAGCCTTATGCTCATGTTTGCGCTTTAACGATTTTTTGCAGGTATTAGTTTTATTTCTGCTGTTCAGGTTGTACATGAGACTCGAGGTGTCGAGATAAATCTCATGTGAACCACGCCGCTGCTGAATGTTCTTCATGTTGCTAGTGAGAAGCATCCTAGGGCATGGATGTATTCTCTCCTGCTTAGTTAGGTGAGATTATGAGTATGTATTTTCCGCTGCGTGTGTACCCCTGTGGTACACTCTTTTGTAAACTCTTCTTATTATGAAATGAAAACTTTATATGTTTTGGTATCCTTTTCGTGTGTGCTGTTAGGTGCCGCATCGCACGGCACCACCCAATGAGATCCTCGGAGGTGTGGACTCCGATCCCCACATTCTTCTTATTTTGAACGACCGTCATACCTCCCTTCTTAAGCACTACTTGAACTGGGCTTACCCATTCACTATGATCAACAGGGTAGATAATCCCGACATGCAGAAGTTTCAAGACTTCTTTCTTGTCAACTTCCCGCATCGTATTATTTAATCGCCTTTGAGGTTCCCTTGAGGGGACACTATCAGGGTCAATGGGAATGTGATGGGTGCATAGCGCTGGACTAATCCCCTTAAGATCCTCTAAGGAATAGCCAAAAGCAGCTTTATGCTTTTCTAACATGGCAATGAGTTTGAGTGTCTCTTCATCCGAAAGCTTGTCACTTATCATGACACGGACTTCCAAATCGCCATTTAGAAAGGCATAACGTAGGCCTAGAGGTAGAATTTTTAACTCAACAGGAGGTTTCAGGAAGAACACTACCTTTGGCAACTGAATTGCGTCCTGAAATTCATCCTCCTCTTGGATGCAATCTTCTTCTCCTTCTATTTCGAGAGGAGCTAAGAATTGAAGAGTTCTAACCTCCTACAATGGTTCATATGGGATGGGAGATTCTGCAGATGTGTTCTTAGAACACAGGACAGGAATAGAAAACTTTCCCCCTCCAAGGTTGACGTTGAGGTTTCCTTCCAAAGGAATTTCCATGAGAAATTTCTCAATGGGAATCCCAATCATAATGTCGAAATCTTGGATTTTGAACACATGGAAATCTAGGATTGCCTCGATATCATTGTGTCTTTCAGACACCTTCTGCAAAACCCCGCATCCTTCAAGGATGTTTCAGAAAGAGTCTAGGAATGATTTACATGTTGGTGCCAATGGCACATCGCCAAGAATGGCGAGAGCACAAGAATCGAAAATGAGATTTGCTCCAATAGTGGGGTTGTATAGGACCTTCATTGGTGTCCCTCTAATATAACATAGAATAGTTGCCAAAGGTGAGGTCATCCAAAGGGTTTCGGGTGATAGCTCAACCTCTGCAGTCCATTCCCTGCTTAATGTAGAGGTTAAATCCTAAACGTCTCTTGGTCGAACACTCCATCAGGTGGGTCAAGTGGAGTTAAAGGCAATGATGGTTTCCTATGACAACAGTACTTCGAGGTATTTCCAAAATCTTCAAATATCTCTTCCTCGAAGTAGAAGGGAAACTCCGAAGATTGAATTTCTTCTTCCTTTGTAGTTTTGAGTTCGGGAGAGGATTCCTCTGACAAGGTGTCGAATAAGCAAAAGATTGTTTCTTCCTTCTCCATGGATTCATCCTTGGATCTTGACACTACTTCCTCTTGAGGGGGCTCATTAAGACCCATAATGAAGGAAGAATTTTCTATAATTCGGTATAGAAGATCCCTGCCTTCTTCCGGCGTCTTATGGAGGAAAGATCCTCCAGCTGTAATGTCAAGATGTAGGGCAGACTCTTTGTCCAATCCCATATAGAAGTGTTGCAAGAGGAACGGATCAGGGATAAACAAATCTGGGCCAGAATTTCTCAACAGAGAAAATCTATCCCAAGCTGCACCTATGGATTCCTTTTCCATCTGCTGGAAGCATAGTACTTCCTTCCGTAAGGACACAATACGGGTAATTGGAAAGAAAGCAAGACAAAATATGTCTCAAAATTCATTCCAATTTCCTTTTACCTTACCATCGTTGTGGTCGCACCATTGTTTGTCTTTTTCCTTAAGGTAAAAAAGGAAACAGCTTCCATTTGAGAGTTTCTTGTGTCATACCCTTGATTAGAAGGCATGAACACAATTGTTCAAACTCTCTTAGACGGTGGTAAGGATTTTCACAATCCATTCCTAAGAAGGATTGCTCCAGAACCATGGCTATAAATCAAGGGCGAAGTTCATAGTTGAAAGTTCATCTAGAATCCCTTGTGGGTTTTGGATGATTTATGACAAGCAAATGAGATTCTAACAACTTTGTTGAGATGAGCACAGGTTTTAAGTTGAAAATAAGCAAAGTGCCAAAAAGAAGGGAAAATGAGAAACAATGTTGAGAAGAGCTCAAGGAACAAGTGTAGTAGATCATTGTGTGTGGAGTGTGTTAAGGAAACACACCCCAAGAGCTCAATCAAAAATAAACACACACATTGCACAAATTTATACAGGACCGGACTAGTCCGACTGACACCGGACTAGCCTGATATCTCTCTCTGCACAAGATCGGACAAGTCCGATATTACCATGGACTAGTCTGATATCTCTCTGACTAGAATCGGACTAGTCCTCCCCAGTGCGGACTAGTCCTCAAAACACTTCACAAGTCACACAAAATCGGACAAGTCCGATCACACACCGGACTAGCCCGATATCTTTCTGATGTCAATCGGACAAGTCCGATATTAGCACGGACTAGTCCGAAAAACTCTCTGACCTAAATCAAACAAGTCCTCCAAGTGCGGACTTGTCCTCATAACCACTTAGGATTTCACTGTCCGGACAAGTCCGATGACTATCGGACTAGTCCAAAGATTTCCAGAAGCAAAATCCGACAAGTCCACTCCTAGCTGGACTAGTCTGATATTTCGGGACACTTAGGGTTTGCTACACAAAGCACACCGGACTAGCCCGGTGTCCACCATGGACTAGTCCGATCTTTCTAAACCCTAACGGTCACTTTTAGAAACCCCATATAAATAGAGGTGCACGGCCCACCTTTAACTACTCTCTCGACCCTTGCGCCGTCACCCCTACCAAGAGCCTCAAAAACACATCTCTTCACGAAATCAAAAGCCACAAAGATCAATCCTTTGAGGATACACTTTGAAACATTGGAGAGACACGTTTCATCACTCTTGAGCTCTTGGTTTGATTTCCTAACACACTCCTGTGATTTTCATTGTAATCTTTTGAGTGTATTCTTGTTGGATTTGTCATTGTAATCTAGGGGAGCCCTCAACGTGTGAGAAGGCCCCCTGAATTCAGTTATTTACCCTTTATGATAAGAGAAGAGGATTGGCCTTCGTGGCGATCCGACGAGGGTAGGGTTGGAGAAGACCTGGTCCTTTTGTGGACTCCTCAACGTGGATGTAGGTTTCCTCTGTGGGAGCTGAACCACGGGATAAATTTCTTGTGTCTTGCTTTGTGTTCATCGTTCTTATTCATCACAACAATCTAGGGTTTCAATCAATATTGCTTACTTTAAATTGAATCATTAGGTACTAGATTGAATTGTGATATATCCTAGTCCATAATCGCGCAACACCTAAATTACAAGTATATTTCTGTTGCATACATCCTAGAATCAAATTAATTGATCAAACTTGATTAACCTAGTCGGTATACACCGAACTAGTCCGCACTTTACCGGACTAGTCCGATATCTCTGGTTTTGTTCTGGTTGTTAAGTGTTGCAGGTTCCGACAAATTTCAAAAAGGCCTATTCACCCCCCCTCTAGGCCACATTCAATTGGTATCAGAGCAAGGTTCATCAAGAAAGAGACCAATCACTCGAAGAGATCATGTCAGACATGAAGGACGTACACAAGAGCAACAAGCAAGAGAAGGTTGATGATGACAATAATCAAAAAGTTGAAAAGCTCCTTGAAGCCATTCAAGACTTCGAGGATGATGATGAGGAGACGCTTGAACTAAAGGCGCTCCTAAGAAAGAAGACTCTTTCCAAAAAGAAAGTGAAAGTCGGAGATGAAAAGAAGAAGAAGGGGAGTAGTCACACAGACTACTCCCGATATCCTTTCAACTATGATCGTCTTAATTCCAGCAATAATCATTATTTATCTATCCCTCTAGGAAAAGCCCCACACTTCGATGGAAGTAATTACTCAATGTGGAGGCAGAATATGAAAATGCATCTAATCTCTCTCAATCCGAGTTTATGGCATATTTTGTGCACAGGGATAGATATCCCGGACGATGACATGGAGCTCACGCCAAGCCAAGAGCAGGCAATTCATCAAAATGCTCAAGCCACGACAGTTATTACCTCTTTGCTCAGTCGGGACGAGTCCACCAAGGTGGATGAACTCGAGATTGCAAAGGAGATCAGGGACACATTGCAAACTGCACATGAAGGTGATCGTCATGTGCGTGAAGCAAAGATCGAAATGATCGAGGGCAAATTGGGAAGTTTCGCAATCGAAGAAGATAAGTCACCTCAAGATATGTACAATTGACTTAAGACGCTCGTCAACAAGGTTCGATCATACGGAAGCAAGAAGTGGAACGACCACGAGGTGGTGAAGCTCATCCTTAGAGCTTTCATGCCTCGCAACGTCACCTTATGCTCCATGATTAAAGAAAGCCCTGGATACAAGAGGATGACTTCAGATGAGCTACTTGGAAAAATCATCAATTTTGAGATGATGGAAAAACAAGCGAAGCATGTCAAGGAAATTGCCAACCTCACCTCGGCAAAGAAGAAAGGGGTTACCTTGAAGTACACCCTCTAGCCCTTATCTAAAGAATCACGAGAAGATCAATTAGAGGAAGACGGTGATGATGAGAGCACTGATTTGGATGAAGATGACATGATACTATTCATGAAGAAATTCAAGAAAATGATGATGAAGAGACAAGGCGCCAAATCAAGTGAAGGAAAATACAAGGAAAGAACAAAGCCAAAGTTGAGGCGGGCATGCTATAATTGTGGTGAGTATAGCCACTTTATAGTTGATTGCCCATATGAAGAGAACAAGAAGAAGACTAAAGAAGCCAAGCCTCAACCCAAGAAATTCTTCAAGAAGAAGAAACAAGCCAAACAAGCGCACATAGGGAGGGAGTGGGACACAAATGATGAGTCATCATCATCAGAAGAAGAGATGGCTAGCATAGCCATCGAAAAGACATCCATGAAGTCTACTCTCTTCCCTACACTCAGCGCATGGAAGGGGAACGACACTTGCCTCATGGCAAAGGAAGGTAAACGCAAGGTAACGACAAAACCCTCCTCCATGCATTCCTATTCTAGTGATAGCGACATTGCTAGTGATAATGAAGATATGCTTATTGGATTAGATAAGAAAACAGCCACTAAAATGAAATTTTTACTTGATCAACTTGTTGAGAAGGAGAGGTTAATACACCGTCAAGAAGAAATGATTGTCTCCCAAAAGGAGGAATATGTCGAACTTGACAAACTTCTAGAGCTTGAAAAGGAGCGAAGCAAGTCACTAGAGGTTGATTTAGCTTCAAGCAAGGAAGCTTGCTTGGAGTTAAACGACTCAAATGCTGCAATCAAGGAAGAACATGCTAAGCTAATCAAGGTTAACAAGATCCTTGAAGTGCAAGTTGAGTCACTCAAGAAAGGTGACCCTTCATCCTCTTCAAGTTCACCTTCTCAACCATTAAAACTGAAGTGGTTTCTACTTGTACATGTGGTAAAATTGACAACAGTTTGAAAGGCAAGTCACCCTCCACCAAGGACAAGCAACCTGCACAAACTGGCATATTTGACAAGGAGAAGATCAAATATGCACGTAGTGCATACTAGGTCACAAGACCTCCAAATGTCAAATATGGCATTGTTTACTCTTATGGTGAAAAGCAACATGCTAGAAGCCATATGAATAACAGGGATAGCAATGTCTTTGTAAAGGGAGGAGTCTTCCAAACTGGAAAATCAAAATTAATGAGTACAACACGCATGACCGCCGGACTAGTCCGGTCAGGGTCTGGACAAGTCCGGCCTCCTAGACTAGTCCTGTGTATAAACAAGAAAAGTTACTGTTCAGAACTTTCGATGCATCTTATGTTTTAATGAGAAGTAATTATGGAATGGTTTATGCTCATTATGTTGGGCCACGCCATGAGAACACCAAATCTCATGTGTGGTGCCCAAATCCCTTGTGACTAACCTAAGAGGACCCAAGCAAGCTTGGGTACCTAAAACCAAGTCATAATTTGTTTTTGCAGGCCTATACCTCTGGTTGATCCAAATGGGTGCTAGACAGTGGCTGTACCAACCATATGACTGGAGAAAGAAGGATGTTCGTTGAATATGAAGCAAATGAGGATCCAAGCGAGGGCATCTACTTCGGAGACAATAGTCAAGGAAAGGTGCTCGGTACCAGTAAAATTGCCATATCACCACAACACACTCTTTCTCACGTATTACATGTAGATTCCTTACATTATAACCTGCTGTCCATATCTCAATTATGTGACAAAGGTTATAATTGCTTGTTCACTAATGAGGGTGTGACCGTTTCTAGGAGGAGTGATGGTTCCATTGCATTCAAGGGTACGTTAAAGGGAAAGCTCTATCTTGTTGACTTCAACAAGGATAAAGCCGAACATGACACATGCTTGATTGCAAAGACCAACTTGGGTTGGCTGTGGCATAGACGGCTAGCGCATGTTGGTATGAGGAACCTTCAAAAACTCCTCAAGGGCAATCACATCCGAGGTTTAAAGGATGTTGTGTTTGAGAAAGACAGGCCTTGTAGCGCGTGCCAAGCCGGGAAGCAAGTTGGAGCACCTCACCCCGCCAAGAACATCATGACTACAACAAGACCGCTCGAGCTACTTCACATGGACTTATTTGGTCCAATTGCCTACATAAGCATCAGCGGTAACAAATATGGTTTAGTAGTTGTTGATGATTTTTCTCGCTTCACTTGGGTTTTCTTTTTGCATGATAAGTCAGAAACACAAGGAATACTCAAGAAGTTCTTCAAGCGAGCTCAAAATGAATTCTCATTGACAATCAAGAACATTCAAAGCGACAATGACACGGAGTTCAAGAACACACAAGTGGAGGAGTACCTAGATGAAGAAGGCATAAAGCACGAGTTTTCAGCTCCGTACTCCCCTCAACAAAGCGGAGTTGACGAAAGAAAGAACCGAAATCTCATAGAGATGGCGAGAACAATGCTCGATGAGTACAAGACCCTGGATCGATTTTGTGCAGAAGCGATTAACACCGCTTTCCACGCCATAAATCGACTTTATCTTCATCAACTACTCAAGAAGACATCCTATGAGCTACTTACCGGTCACAAGCCTAATATTTCATATTTTCAAGTTTTCGGTTCCCCATGCTAAATTTTAAACAAGAAGCATAGACTTCAAAGTTCGCTTCAAAGTCTGATGAAGGTTTCTTGCTTGGTTATCATTTGAACACTTACGCCTATCGTGTTTTCAACAAGACCTCCGGACTTGTTGAAATAGAACGTGACGCAGTGTTCGATGAAACTAATGGCTCCCAAAAGGAGCAAGTTGATCTATGTGTGCTGGATAAAGAAGAAGCTCCTTGCCAAGCATTGAGAAGAATTGAGCTAGGCGAAGTTCGACCACAAGAGCCACCTCTACATATCCACGAGGAAAACGAACCACAAGAGGAGACCAATGATCAAGGGGGAGCTTCCATACAAGATCAACCTCAAGAAAGTGAAGATGATCAACAAGTCAACAAAGGTAATCATTTAGGGGGAAAAGAAGATGATCATGAAGATTAAAGACAGCAAGTACCACACCCAAGAGTACACCAATGTGTCCAAAGGGATCACCCAATCGACAACATCATTGGCGACATCCAAAAGGGAGTAACTACTAGATCTCGCATAGCTAATTTCTGTGAGCATTACTCGTTTGTGTCCTTTTTGGAACCATGCATGGTTGAGGATGCATTGAAGGATCTGGATTGGGTAGTGGCAATGCAAGAAGAACTCAACAATTTCAAAAGGAATGAGGTGTGGGAACTAGTTGAAAGACCCAAATCCAACGTCGTCGGCACCAAATGGGTCTTTCGCAACAAACAAGACGAACACGGGGTAGTGACAAGGAACAAAGCACGACTTGTGGCCAAAGGGTATTCACAAATCGAAGGTTTGGATTTCGATGAGACCTTTGGACCCGTAGCTAGACTTGAGTCCATTAGAATATTACTTGCATACGCTACTCACCATGATTTCAAGATCTATCAAATGGATGTGAAAAGCGCCTTCCTCAACAGACCAATCAAGGAGGAAGTGTATGTGGAGCAATCCCCCGGGTTTGAAGATGAAGAGTTCTCGGACCACGTATTTAAATTGCGTAAGGCTCTCTACGGCCTCAAACAAGCTCCTAGAGCTTGGTATGAGTGTCTTAGAGATTTCTTAATTGAAAATGGCTTTAAGATCGGTAAATTAGATTATACATTGTTTACAAATAACGTTGACAATGATCTCTTTGTTTGTCAAATCTATGTTGTTGATATAATCTTTCGTTCAACTAACAAATCTTTCTGTGAGGAGTTTAGTAAAATTATGACAGATAGGTTTGAGATGTCTATGATGAGAGAGCTAAAGTACTTCTTGGGATTCCAAGTGAGGCAAAAAAAAGAAGGGACGTTCATAAGCCAAACGAAGTACACTCAAGACATACTAAAGAAGTTTGGAATGGACAAGGCGAAGCCCATAAAGACTCCAATGGCAACCAATGGCCACTTGGATCTCAATGAAGATGGACCTAGCATCGACCAAAAGGTATATTGCTGTATGATTGGATCGCTACTCTATTTATGTGCATCTAGGCCAGACATTATGTTGAGTGTATCTTTGTGTGCAAGATTTCAAGCCAATCCTAAGGAGTGTCACTTGACAGCCGTCAAAAGGATCTTGAGATATTTAGTTCATACACCCAACCTTGGTCTTTGGTATCCAAAAGGCTCCAAATTCAATCTCATTGGTTACTTCGATGCAGATTATGTCGGTTGCAAAGTAGATAGAAAAAGTACCTCTGGTACATGCCAATTCCTAGGTAGATCCTTAGTTTCTTGGTCGTCCAAAAAACAAAACTCCATTGCCTTATCCATAGCCGAAGCGGAGTATGTTGCATTTGGGAGTTGCTGTGCACAACTCCTTTGGATGCGACAAACTCTAAGGGATTACAGTTACAATATGAACCGTATTACATTCCTTTGTGACAATGAGAGTGCCATTAAGGTTGCTCATAATCCAGTTCAGCACTCTGGAACCAAACACATAGACATCCGACATCATTTCTTGAGAGACCATTCCATGAAAAGAGATATAGCCATTACCCATGTCAACACCGAAAAACAATTGGCCGACATATTCACCAAGCCACTTGATGAAAAACGCTTTTGCGAGCTTCGAAATGAACTAAACATCCTTGATGCTCGGAACGTGGCTTGAAATTTTGCATACCTGTATGAATTATTCAAAATATGTTGATTGGATTGTGAAAATCATCTCTCTCAATTTTCTCCAAAAAACTATGTCAATTACTAGATCTTAGTGAATTATGGTCATTGCTTGATTGTTGTATGCTTACTGATCATATTCATCAAGATTAGTTGATTTGATTTGCCTCCCTATTTTTATAAATATGTACCTTCAAATATATATGAATGGGATAAGAAGTTCTTGCCTGGTGACCATGGACCAGTCTGTGGTTACCCGGACTAGTCTACCCATACAGACTAATCCGCAGAGTGTCGGTTAGGCCGGACTAGTCCGATAGACCACGGACTAGTCCGATATAGCCTCTGAAAAGTTCGGACTAGTCCGGTCTCCTCCGGACTTGTCCGATTTTTTGTGTCCATAACCCTAGCCGCCACCAAACCCTAATTCCCACAACCTAAAAACTTGCCTCAAGCTTCTCTCTCTTCGCGCTCGAGCTCCCATGGCGATTTCTTGCTTTCTCCACCAAAAAGCTTCGCATTTGGGCGGAAATCAAGCTTCCTTCCTTGGAGATTGAAGTTCACGGACTTGTCCGGCCTTCAACACCCTCATCTCCAAGTTTCAAGCGATTTTTCCGGTAATTTTTGCCCAAACCCTAGAAATCCGGATTTTCTTCATTGTTGATCGAATAACCGAGCTTCTTTCACCTAATACTAGTGTCCTTGATGTATTACATTGCTGTTAGGCTTATTTTGCATTGAATAAGTCCATTTGTCTCGTAAGTTAGGTTTTTGAGGATGAATACTGGACTAGTCCGGTCCTTGCACGGACAAGTCCGGTCACCACAGACTAGTCCATGCCTGTACACCGGACAAGTCCGATTTTTCTGGACTCAACCCTAACCTTAATTCCTCAATGCAAATTCTCTTGTCATCCATTCAATTCCTTGTCATCCATTCTTATCCATACCTTGTACAGTTCATTCTCAGGACATGTCGAGCTCTCATGACGAAGCTTCGGACTTCGAAGTCGAGATGGCCCAAGAAGCCCCGCTTTGGTACTCGACAGACTAAAGCAAGAAGCGACCTTCTGAGCCATCCCCATCTCCTCCTCCGTATCAAAAGAGGGTGGCTCGACGAAAGGTGCCTGCTTCCAGGGCTGCCGTTGGTGGTGGCCCTAGCTCGGCAAGTGCCCGCCTAGCCAAGGGCAAGGGCAAGGGGATCGCAAAGAGCCCAACTGGCCCCCTAAAGATGTCATCCCCAAAGCAAGGGGCTCGGGATCCCGTAGAAGACAAGTTCAATGGGAAGGGCAGCGACTCGGCTGCAAAATTCAGAAATATTGATTGGTATGGCCGCCCGAAGATAGCTGTGGATGGCAGATTTTGGAGTAACTTCCATGCAGACTTCTACAAGTCTGTATATCTCTAGATGAAGACGCTTGTAGTGCGCAGCCAGTGGATTGATTGGGCACATTTTGAGAAGAAGGGCTGCTCACCATTTGTTGAAGTGGTGGAAGCAATTGAGAGGCATGGCCTGAAGGATCTATTTGCCTTCAGGAACAACTGGAATGATGAGGTCATAGCGCAATTCTTTGCAACTTGCCATTTCTCCCGTGATGATGAAGACAGTGTTACTTGGATGACTCACGGATCCATGTACAATATAACCTATGAAGACTTTGCAAGCCTGCTGCACCTTGACACCTCAAGCAATGACTGCTTAATCATCCACAACCTAGGTGTCATCGAGAAGGACAGGATGAAGTTCCTCTATGAGCCCAACTCCAAGTTCAACCCCCCTTCTACCAAGAACATGAAGCCATTTTTTGTGGTGTTGAACAAAGTTTTGAGGAAGACAATTGCCCCCAAGGATGGGGATGCTGGGAGTGTGCATGGCTACCTCCGGACCCTGATGAGGGTCATAAGCAAGGACCGCAAGTTTGATGTGGCTGACTATATTTGGAACGACATGGTCAACATCTCTTGCACACCCAACAGGTCTTGTGGCTATGCTCCATATCTTATGTTCGTGATTGAGAAAGTCACTAGGATTGAGTTTGTCAAAGATGTGGAGCATCTTCCTTTGAGGCCCCAGATGCCCCAAAAGACAAGCACTCAAGCTGCTCCCTTCCCTGATTCTGCTATAGAGGCTCCGGCGAGAGCAAGTGGAAATGCCGGGGATGCTCCTGCCACTAGGGCAACTCCTCAAAAAGGGGCTGCGAGTGGCATCCTGAAGTATCTTGCGGCCATCTTCGAATCTTGCCGCAAGACTGAGATCAGAAGTCACAAGCTCAACCAAAAGAGAAAAGCTGATATGAGATATGTGAAGGAAAATATCAAGCAACTAAGTCAAAAGCTGGAGATCGACCCCATTGGATCTCCAGTAATTTCTGAAGACTCCGACCCTGACATAACCAAGCTCAGGCCCTTGAACACCTCCGAGCTTGCCTACTTTGGCATTGGGGGCTCGAGCAGCTATGCACCTCCTCCTCCTCCTCATCATCCCGGAGACGAAGATGAAGATGATGAGAGGACCAACAGCGAGGCGTGAAGACTTTAGGTCCCTCCTCTCCTTCTTTTTGGTGTCTTGATGCCAAAGGGGGAGAGATTGAGGGGGAGTCCTAGGTCTTAGGTCTTTAGCTATAGGATGCGAGGAGAGAGCTTCATTTGTGCTTTTTGTCTATTTTGTGGGTTTTAAAACTGTTTAATATGCTATTTTGTTACTTAATGGTTCTGATATGTAATGCTATGAACTTGTTATGCTCGTATTGATGAAATCTGTGTTTCTGGTTCAACATTGTCTTTTATGCTTATTATTGGTGCATTCATGACAATTAACTCATTATCATCACAATTGTTGCTCATACTCATTTAGTTTTGCATCCCACCATAAAGAGTGCACATATGGATCATGTATTCATTGTTCAATGTGTTTTGAACACATATGTGCATACTTTATGAAAAGCTCAATTTTTGTCATATCTTGTGAAATCTCAATTGGTTGTCATCAATAACAAAAAAGGGGGAGATTGAAAGTGCATCTAGGAATCCCTTGTGGGTTTTTGGATGATTTATGACAAGCAAATAAGATCCTAACAACTTTGTTGAGATAAGCACATGTTTTAAGTTGAAAATAAGCAAAGTGCCAAAAAGAAGGGAAAATGAGGAACAGTGTGGGGAAGAGCTCAAGGAACAAGTGTAGTAGATCATTGTGTGTGGAGTGTGTTAAGGAAACACACCCCAAGAGCTCAATCACAAATAAACACACACATTGCACAAATTTATACAGGACAGGACTAGTCCGACCGTCACCGGACTAGTTCGATATCTCTCTCTGCACAAGATCGGACAAGTCCGAAAAACTCTCTAACCTAAATCGGATAAGTCCTCCAAGTGCGGACTTGTCCTCATAACCACTTAGGGTTTCACTGTCCGGACAAGTCCGATGATTATCAGACTAGTCCAAAGATTTCCTGAAGAGAAATCGGACAAGTCCGCTCCTAGCCGGACTAGTCCGATATTTTGGGACACTTAGGGTTTGCTACACACAGCACACCGGACTAGTCCGGTGTCCACCACGGACTATTCCGATCTTTCTAAACCCTAACGGTCAGTTTTAGAAACCCCATATAAATAGAGGTGCACGGCCAAATTTTAACTACTCTCTCGACCCCCTGTGCCGTCACACCTCCCAAGAGCCTCAAAAAACACATCTCTCCACGAAATCAAAAGCCACAAAGATCAATCTTTTGAGCATACACTTCGAAACATTGGAGAGACACATTTCATCACTCTTGAGCTCTTGGTTTGATTTCCAAAAACACTCCTGTGATTTTCATTGTAATATTTTGAGTGTGTTCTTGGTGGATTTGTCATTGTAATCTAGGGGAGTCCTCAATGTGTGAGAAGACCCCTTGAATTCAGTTATTTACCCTTTGTGATAAGAGAAGAGGATTGGCCTTCGTAGTGATCTGACGAGGGTAGGGTTGGAGAAGACCCGGTCCTTTTGTGGACTCCTCAACGTGGATGTTGGTTGCCTCTGTTGGAGCCAAACCATGGGATAAATTGCTTGTGTGTTGCTTTGTGTTCATCGTTCTTATTCATCACAACAATCTAGGGTTTCAATCAATATTGCTTACTTTACGTTGAATCATTAGGTATAAGATTGAATTGTGATATATTCCTAGTCCATAATCATGCAACACCTAAATTACAAGTATATTTCTACTGCATACATCCTAGAATCAAATTAATTTATCAAAAATGATTAACCTAGTCGGTATACACCGGACTAGTCCGCACTTTACCGGTTAGTCCGATATCTCTAGTTTTGAACTGGTTGTTAAGTGTTGCAGGTTCCGACAAATTTCAAAAAGGCCTATTCACCCCCCTTCTAGGCCACATTCAATAGCTAGTAGAACAAATGGGTTCCGCCGAAGGCGGTGGCTCACAAAACTTGCCCTTTGGCGCAGAATATGAAAGAATGGTGGGCTGCTCCATATATGTGGTGGTGGTAAGAAAAGGAAAGATAAGATAAGAAGATATATACGAGGGTGAATAAGGTTTGAAGGTTAATAGCAACCGTTCCCCGGCAATGGCGCCAAAAATGCTTGTTGACGGCTGGTATGTCACAGATGAAAATCTGCGAGCGCACGGAAACTGTCATCTAGCACTTCCCCTTAAGAGAGTATTCCAAGGGTATTGAATCCAAGGAACGTGTGTGTAATCTTACGAACTAATCCACCCAAGGACACAAAGTTGTTTGGTATTTAAGGAAGAGAGAGAAATTCAAAGCATTAATTCTAATTCAACGAAATTTGCGGTAGCTGCTTGCTTCAGGCACGTGTTTACCCCTAGCAACACTAGGCGACTCCCGCCAAGAGCCTATGACATAGCCGAACGTGGAGGATTACAAAGGACAGATAGGACTGTCACCACCTACTGCCTACCTCTTTAATCTGGGGGTCTACGAGATATTCACTAATGATTTCTAACCTAAGCACCATGGTTACATTCTAAATCACGACTCTAGTTGTTTCGAACACAAAGCTACAACTAGAGCCTGTAATGAATTAAAGCAATGGACCCACAAGTAACTACTTGTGCAAACTACTATGAATTGAGAATCAAAATTGAATTGAATTCACAAAGGCTTACTTGATTTTGTAGGATTGAAGAGCACATGAAAATCTACCAGAGGGGGGGTGAATGACAGATTAAAAAATCTTACACAGCGGAAACAATTAAATCCCAACCCCTTCGGCAGAAAAATGATCTATTAAAGAAATCGTGTGTGGGACTAATCTAAATGTGGTTCACCATGAAAAAAGTTATAGATATCAGAGAGAATCATGTCATGAAGATGACACAACAAGAATCACTCAAATCCGTCAAGAGAAACTCAAGTTACAATTGAAAGATCAAACAAAGGTCAATCTGTTCTACCGAGTAAAAAAACAGATCTGTTATACTGCAAAGAAACTCGTGTAGATCAAAAAACACAAATCCAATGATCATGAAATTTTGATAGATGATAGATAATCAAGTTGTGAAGACAACCCAAAATAAATCACACCAATTGGATCTGTAAAGCTCGAGGTATGATAAAACCACCAAAGAGAGGTAGTGTTGTGCAGAAACTCGACGAGAAAAACTTGTCTGGAACAAGTCGGACGAACAAGGCACAAAAGTTCCTTTTAACTACAAATTTTATTCAATAGAACACAGGAGGAATAGCCCCAAAGTTGTTCCCACGAGCTCTGGCCTCCCTTGCTTATATAACCAGCCCTTAGGCTAACCCAATCTCAACTAGGACTCTAATCCTACTCAAATCACGATTCAAAACTTTCCATAACTGTTTAGGACTCTTCCATACGCAGATAGAAGCAATCTTAACACTTCCAAACACCATAGGAACGTATCCAACATTCCTAAAACAACCCAAATTCGTGACCCACACAAAATCCTATCATAACCAACTCAAATCTTTCCATACTTGAGTCGAACCCGACTCAGCCGCAGCTTGAGTCCATAACCTAGTCGGTTGGACCTATCCGACCAATTTTTTATGTCCACATCTCTTCATCACGTCTCAGAACTATGTAGCCACGTCCATGCACTCCTTGCACACGTGCAAACATCTTCCAACGACGTCCATGATACCTTCATATGCATTGTTCTTGATTCAAACATGTTGCACAACCTCCCGATCAACTCCACCATAATTCCTCCCGAACTTGGTTGTTGAACCTCATCTTCTCCCTAAGACTAGTTCAATGGATCCCATCACCAGCCATGTCTTGAACTCAAGGAACACCTGGACATGAACATACAACCAATACATCTGAGCACAAGTCCTTGACTTGACTCTCGTTAGTTCCGAAACTACAACATCTTACGTGAGCACCTCACATAAGCATGTTGCAAAGCATAGCAAAACGATATCATCCATATCAACCAAAATGCATCAAAAACTTAGCAAATGAATACTAAGCAATCTTTCCAACAATGTAAAGCAAGTTCGAGACATTTCATAGTAAAAGGAGGAACATTGCGATCGAGCTCCGAACCTTGCCAAAGCAAACCTGAGCTTGAGCCGGAGCTTACCAAAGCTAGTTGAACCTAGCACCGGAGCTTACCAAAGCTAGTACAACCTAGCGTCGGAGCTTGCCAAAGCTAGTCGGAACAAGTCAACCCAAAAGCTGGAGCTAGAAAAACATGTCGGAGGTAACCAACATAAGTCGGACCTATCAAAACATATCGGAGCTTAACAAAAATAAGTCGGAGCTAAAGACATGTCGAAGCTAAAGACAAAGCTCACCGGAGCTACTCAAAAATATGTCGGACCTAGACAAAGAAAGTTGGACCTATTGTCGGACCTTGAAGAAGCTCGGAGCTAGAGTCGGACCTTGCTAAAAAGGGTGTTTTGGCAGAATTTTAGAACTTATATCATCAAAGCCAATGTATTCACTACAAGCCAATGTATTCAACACACATAGGTCTCACAATCTCCCCCTTGATGAATGCATTGGCAACACCACTTAAAATCTGAACATTGGCTTATTCACATTAAAAGTTTTGAAAACAATTTCTCCCTCTTTGTAAAACAGAAATAAAATGAGAAAAAGAAATTCTCCCCCTGAGAAGAATCGTGCCAAAAACAATTGTGAATATGTGCAATGTGTAATCACTTTCTCCCCCTTGCATACTTATCTTTAAAAATTCACATATTATCTCTCCCCCTTTGACAATGTATTCAACAAGGTTCAAAAGAGAAATTTCAAATGTTATGAGCATATTATAACATATACATATAAACAAAGCTCATCCAAGTCATACTATCAAGTAACTTACACTATCACATCAATGAGATACATAAAGTAGTGTAATCCATGCTAGAGATGAAACGTAATTTCCAATTTAAGCAAGTCATGATCTCACAAACTTAACTATTTCAAAACCTGAAAGCATGACATGGCAAAAACTACAAAATGTATAACACGAGTAATGTAGTAAGAACTTTCAGCATGTAAAAGGAATCACAAAGTCATATATGTATGAAATACTATGGTCATATTATTTTAATTTCAGATTCACACATAAACTTTCCAAGTTTCAAAACTCCCCCTCAATTTAAACCATGAGGATGCATAACCCCTGTTTCACTACGATTGTAACAAAAATGAGTGAAATCCAAAGGTTTTGTAAAAATGTCAGCCAATTGTTGTTCGGTATCTACATGGTGAAGCACAATGTTTCCTTTTTCAACATTATCACGGAGAAAGTGATACCTAATGTCAATGTGCTTAGTTCTAAAATGTTGCACGGAGTTTTTAGCAATGCAAATAGCACTAGTGTTGTCACAAAACAGTGGAACACTATCTAGATCAACCCCATAGTCCTTAAGTGTTTGAACAATCCAAACAATTTGTGAACAAGCGCTAGCAGCAGCTACATATTCAGATTCCACAGTGGATTGTGCAACTGAACTTTGTTTTTTGGAGGACCAAGCAACAAGTGAATTACCAAGAAAATGACAAGCACCTGAAGTACTTTTCCTATCAATCCTACAACCCCCAAAATCAGCATCAGAAAAAGCTTTCAAAGTAACGGTTGAGGAAGAAGGAAGAAAAATGCCAAATTCTTGAGTTCCATGTAAGTACCTGAGGATCCTTTTGACGGCTTGACGATGTGAAGCACGTGAGGAGGCTTCAAACCACGCACAAAGACATACGCTGAATTGTATGTCCGGTCTTGATGTCGTGAGGTACAAAAGTGATCCGATCATGCTTCTATATTCTTTTTGATCCACGGATTCACCATCTTCATCAAGTTCAAGTGTTGTTGATGTTCTCATTGGTGTCCGAAGAGGCTTGCTTTTGTCCATGTTGAAGCGCCTTAGGAGGTCTTTTGTATACTTCGTTTGATGCACAAAGGTACCCTCCTTGGTTTGCTTGATTTGCAACCCCAAAAAGTATGTGAGTTCTCCAATCATACTCATCTCAAATTCTGAACTCATCATAGCTAAAACTTGGACACAAGATCATGAGAAGCACAACCAATGATAATAGAATCCACATACACTTGAACGAATAATGAGTCATTTCCATGCTTAAGCACAAAAAGAGTTTTATCAACGTTGCCCATGGTAAACCCCTTTTCAAGATAGAATGTTTTTAACCTTTCATACCATGCTCCAGAGGCTTGTTCGAGACCGTACAAAGCTTTGGACAGTTTGTAAACATGATTAGGAAAATCTGGATTTTCAAAACCCGGTGGTTGTTTGACATAAACCTCCTAATCTATGTAGCCATCAAGAAAAGCACTTTTAACATCCATTTGATATAGCTTAAAACCTTTAGATGCAGCAAAAGCTAACAAAATTCTTATGGCTTCTAATCTAGCAACGGGAGCAAAAGTTTCATTAAAATATAGACCTTCAACTTGAGTGAAACCTTGAGGAACCAACCTAGCCTTATTCCTAACCACAACCCCATCCTCACTTTTTTTATTTTTAAATACCCATTTAGTTCTAATTAAAGTGTGACCTTGAGGTGGAGGTACAAGTTTCCGAACATTATTTCTTTCAAAATTTTCTAACTCTTCTTGCATGGCAATAATCCAAGATTCATTAGTGAGTGCGTGTGATATATCTTTGGGTTCAAAAGAAGCAACAAAAGCAGAATGAGCATGAGAGTTTGAATCGCAAAACCTGGATCGTGTGACTCGTTCATGCAAGCTTCCAATAATTTGTTGTGGAGGATGACTTTTGAGAATCCGGAGGGGAGTGGACACTTCACAAGATTCTTCTTCATCATGTTCATCACAAACCGATGAGCTTGTCACTTGAGGAGGATCTGGACCAGCAATGGTGGTCGTCGGTGCTGGTTGTGAATCAAAATCAAAAGCTGGAACAATGTCATTAGATGCTGAATTTTCCGGCAGCAGCACCACTTCTTCCTCTTCTTCAATGAAAATACTCTCCCCCTGCAGATATGGATCTGGACCTGCAATGTTTGAGCTAGTACCTAGGCTAGGTTCATCAAAAGACACCTCACAAGTCTCTCCAATTTTGTTAGTGTCAAGTAAAAGCACACACAGTAGCCTCTAGTATGAGATGGATAACCAAGAAACATGCCATCAATGGATCTAGGTTCAAATTTATCAATATTACCATGTTTCTTAACAAAACATTTGCAACCAAAGACCCGAAAGTGTGTGACACTAGGCCTATGTACAAACTGGAGCTCATATGGTGTTTTACCTAGCTTAGCACGCAAGAAAACACGATTTGAGACATAACAAGCGGTTGCAATCGCATCAGCCCAAAATTTTCTAGGAGTTTGAAATTCATCAAGCATTGTCCGAGCCATCTCAACTAAGGTTCTGTTCTTTCTTTCTACAACATCGTTTTGCTGAGGTACATATGGTGAAGAAAATTGATGATCTATTCCATTTTCAGCATAAAAGTGATCAAAAGATTGATTTTTAAATTAGGTTCCGTTGTCACTTCTAATTGCTTTTAAAGATCATGGGTGATCAATTGATAATCTAAGAAATAAAGTTCTAAAGTGACTAAAAGCTTCATTCTTAGATGCCATAAAGTAAACCCAAGAGTATCTAGAATAATCATCAACAATAACAAGAACATATCATTTACCTCCAAAGGATTGAACACGTGAAGGTCCTACGGTGTCAAGGTGCAAAAGTTGACACGGTTCAGTTGTCATGATCATTGTGAGAGGAGTATGTAAACCAGCAACCATCTTAGCATGTCTACAAGAAGAGCACAAAATTTTTTGTCCCCTTTAAGCTTAGGCAGCCCACGTATGCGATCAAGAGCACTAACACGTGTTAGATGATCAAAGCCTACGTGACCAAGTCTACGATGCTAAAAATATAAGTCCTTAGAATCATTAGCAACTAGACACCTATGCTTAGCGGAAGACATATATAAATCAGCTTTAAAAATTCTTCCAAACCGTGACATGTTAAACAAAATCTCACTATTTGAATCTACAACTTTACGGCAATTTTTATTGAAAATAATTTCCAAATTTTCATCTAGCAATTGTGAAATAGAAAGCAAGTTGTATTTCATATTTTTGACAAGTGCCACATCCTTCAAAGTTTAGTGATCATTTACTCGAACCAAACCGTTAGCAATTATAGGAGTTGAAGAATTATTGGCAAAAGTAACATTCTCTACACGCGACACAAAAGAGAGGGAGGAGAACCATTCTTTGTTACCGGTCATGTGACGTGAGAAACCTGAATCCACAATCCAAATGTTCTCCTTCCTCAATCGTGTAACCTACATAGAAGGACAATACGTCGATGACTCAACATTGGGGTTAGTCAAAAGACATTTAGGAATCCAGTACTGAGTCACACGACGTCCAACAGGAATAACACGTGAAATCTGAGATAAAACAGCAGGTTTATGAGCCAAAGCTTGAGGATTTTATACCCAACTGCTGTCCTACGATATGTTACATGTGTAGCACGAGAAACAGTAGGTTTGAGAGCAAACTTTGCATGTTTTCGACTCATTACAACAGATTGCATGTTCCTATTATTCGGATTAGCAAGTGCAGCAAATTTTGCATGAAAGTTATGAGATCTAGCAATCATTCTTTCCTTTTTCTATTGTTTAGCTAGTCTATAACAAAAATCTATGACATGACCATCTCTACCACAGTAGGTACAATGAAATTTAACTTTGTGTTCATGTCTAGTTGAGCAAGCAACATTTTTATTTGAAACCGAATGAGAAAACACTCCTGCAGATTTGAAAATCACTTCTTTTTGTTTAGGAACTGTTTGAATCAAACCACTTCCTAATGACTTTACAATTTTAGGTGGATGTTCCTTAGCATGAGCATGAGAATCAAAACCTAAACTAGTTTTATCATTGCAAGACATGGAAGAATTCAACAGTAAATCAGGTTCTTATTCCCATTACAAAACTGATCTAATGTCGTCTTATGCATGTCATCAAGTTTATTGGACAGATCAAGGCAATTTTCACATGAAGTTTTTCCTTTTAATTTGCAATTGGAACAATATATGACTTCATGAGAACGTAAAGCATTGTTCAATATAGAAATTTCATTCATAGCATCTTGTAGTTTCTTATCAAGATCATCACAAGTAGAACAATGCAAATCAATTGTAGAACAGCTAGCATCTTTCAAGTTTTTATAATTAAGTGCAGCAAGCTCTCTGTTCTTTTCAATTTCTAACTCAAGTTTATCAAGTGTGGAGGTGTGCACACTTCTTAATGAGGACAATTGTTTATATATTAAATCATATAAGGGACATGCATCATCACTAGGAATCAAAGTTTTTAAATGGTTGATTTCAGATTCTAGTGATTCAATTTTAGCAGGACTATCCCTAAGCTTTTTGTCCTTTTTCTTAACTATAATAGTGGCACCAGAAATAGCATCACACATTTCTTCGCAAGTAGGACATACCTCTTCATTGTCGCTGTTGTGTTCAGCCTCCTCCATACTTGATCTTGACTTGCTCGCCATGAAGCACAAGTTTGCCAAATCATCTTCATCTTCTTCACTTCCAATGTCCACATCGCTTGAGCCAAGTTCTTGAAGTGCGGAGATAAAACTGCTCACCAATTGACGTCCTGTAAAACCCTTCTTTTTCTTCGTATCTTTTGCAGAGGAGTGCTTCTTCCTTGTTTGCTTTTCATCTCGGGAAGTAGGACCTGAAAGGTTAGGACAATCTGAACGAAAATGTCCTGTCTTACCACATTCGAAACATTGTTGAGGTCCAGAGCTTCCTCTCCTTCTAGTTCTCACATTTTGCAATGCTTTCGAGAACCTAGTAGAGAGAAGTAGTAGCTCCTCCTCTGGAAACTCCTCAATCTGTTCAAGGGTTAGAGAGGACAACAAAGCAAGTGTACCAAAAGATGGAGACTGGCCGGAGCTAGGCATATCACGTTGAGAAACAAAAGCAATAGACTTGTTGGAGTTCTTACGTGATATTATTTCAATTTCATGAGTTTTTAACTTGCAATATAGCACATCTAAAGTAAGTGTACTCATGACAGTAGATTTACGAATAAATGTGACTTTTATCTCCCAAATTGACATATCTAATGCACTTAACAATTGCCTATCATTTTTAGCATTTGAAAAATTAACATTGACACTATGCAAGTTGCTGAGAATTTTATTAAAGCGAGCAAAAAGGTCATCAATAGACTCATCGGGTTGCATCTCGAAGCGGTATTTTTTCTTGAACATGTCTTGCCTTACCTCCTAGATCGTGTTGGATCCTTCGTGGTAGTCACAAAGTGCTTTCCACACATCGTATGCAGATCGGAGGTGTGCAGTACGGTCGAAGTCGCTTTGAGTTAATCCTTGTATGATCAAGTTCCGAGCCTTGTTGTTGTTGTCGACAGCTCTTAGATTTGTAGCTGTAACTTGATTGTTTGATAGCATTTCGTAAGGCTTGTATACCTTCTCCCATATTGCAAAGCCTTGAGCCCGGATGAAGGCATCCATACAAGCCTTCCAAACCTGGAAATCAATACCACTAAAGACACAAGGTTTTGCGGAGTATTTCTCCATGATGATTAGTTAAAACACGTGCAAATCACAAATATTAGAGCACCGTGGCTCTGATACCAATTGTAGGATCGAAGAGCACATGAAAATCTACCAGAGGGGGGGTGAATGGTAGATTAAAAAAATCTTACGCAGCGGAAACAATTAAATCCCAACCCCTTCTGCAGAAAAACAATATGTTAAAGAAATGTGTGTGAGACTAATCTAAACGTGTTTCATCGTGACAAAAGTTATAGATATTAGAGAGAATCACGTCACGAAGACGACCCAACAAGAATGACTCAAATCCGTCGAGAGAAACTCAAGTTACGATTGAAAGATCGAACAAAGGTCAATCTATTCTACCGAGTAAAAAACAGATCTGTAATACTGCAAAGAAACTCAAACCACAAATACAATGATTGTGAAATTTTTATAGATTATAAATAATAAATTTGTGAAGACAACCCAAAAAGAATCACATCAATTGGATCTGTAAAACTCGAGTTTTGATAAAACCATGGAAGAAAGGTAGTGTTGTGCAGAAACTGGACTAGAAAAACTTGTTTGGAACAAGTCGGACGAACAAGGCACAAAAGTTCCTTTGTGCTACAAATTTTATTAATATAACACAAGAGGAACAGCCCGAAAGTCGTGCCCACGAGCTTAGGTGTCCCTTGCTTATATAACCAGCCTTTAGGCCAATCCAATCTCAACTAGGACTCTAATCCTACTTAAATCACGATTCGAAACTTTCCATAACTGCTTAGGACTCTTCTATACGCAAATAGAAGCAATCTTAAGACTTCCAAACACCTTAGGAACGTATCCCACATTCCTAAAACAACCCAAATTCATGACCCACACGAAATCCTATCATAACCAACTAAAATCTTTCCATATTTGAGTCAAACCCGACTCAGCCGCAGCTTGAGTCCATAACCTAGTCGGTTGGACCTTTCCGACCAATTTTTTACATCCACATCTCTTCATCACGTCTCAGAACTATGTAGCCACGTCCATGCACTCCTTGCACACGTGCAAACATCTTCCAATGACGTCCACGATACCTTCATATGCATTGTTCTTGATTCAAATATGTTGCGCAACCTCTCAATCAACTCAACCACAATTCCTCCCGAACTTGGTTGTTGAACCTCATCTTCTCCCTAAAACTAGTTCAATGGATCCCGTCACCAGCCATGTCTTGAACTCAAGCAACACCTGCACATGAATAAACAACCAATACATCCGAGCACAAGTCCTCGACTTGACTCTCGTTAGTTCTGAAACTACAACATCTTACGTGAGCACCTCACATAAGCATGTTGCAAAGAATAGCACAATGGTATCATCCATATCAACCAAAACGTATCAAAAACTTAGCAAATGAATACTAAGCAATCTTTCCAACAATGTAAAGCAAGTTTGAGACATTTCAGAGTAAAAGCAGGAACATTGCAATCAAGCTCCGAACCTTGCCAAAGCTAACCGGAGCTTGAGCCAGAGCTTACCAATAGTAGAACCTAGCGCCAGAGCTTACCAAAGCTAGTACAACCTAGCACCGGAGCTTGGCAAAGCTAGTCGGAACTAGTCAACCCAAAAGCGAGAGCTAGAAAAACATGTCGGAGTTGACCAACATAAGTCGGACCTATCAAAACATATCAGAGCTTAACAAAGACATGCCGGAGCTAAAGACAAAGCTCACCGGAGCTACCCAAAAACATGTCGGACCTAGACAAAGAAAGTCGGACCTATTGTCAGACCTTGCAGAAGCTTGGAGAATAGAGTCGGACCTTGCTAAAAAGGGTGTTTTGGCAGAATTTTAGAACTTATATCATCAAAGCCAATGTACTCAATACAAGCCAATGTATTCAGCACACATAGGTCTCACAGATTTGAATAACACCTTTGTAGGGGTACAAGTGTAGAAGACGGACTTGACAAGCCCAAGCCTCCTTCTTCCAAACTCTTCACCACACTCTCCTTCTACTTGGCAGCCTCTAAGACTACTCTAAACCTTTCGAGTGATGTTCTATTTTCAAATTTTAGTGTGTGTGTGTAAAGTGAGGTGTGAGGTTCTATTTATAGGGGGGAGAAGGGTCGGTTCCCGCCACCAAATGCCCACGAATCAGTCACCCATGACCTCTTCAAGCTGGGAGGAGCCAACACGTGGCGTTTGACTGATTTTGAGGGCAAGAACAAGTCAGTCGACTAGGGGGGTCGGCCGACCTGGTCTTGGCCCCATTGGGGTTGTGCTTTCTCCAGGTCTATGTCAGGTGGGTCCTCTTGACTGATATGTGTGCTACACTTTTGGATGGCCTCGGATACTTCTGTTTGTGGGCCATTTGATCCATGTGATGACATGTGGCGTCGCCTGATTCATCAAAACCCTAATTTATGGATTACTCCCTGCATGTCTTGGTATTTTGAGTCTAAATTCACCTGCATACAAATAAACACCAACACTTGTGGAATTGGTTAGT
The DNA here is from genome assembly GCA_036927565.1 of Tuctoria greenei. Classification (NCBI taxonomy): domain Eukaryota; kingdom Viridiplantae; phylum Streptophyta; class Magnoliopsida; order Poales; family Poaceae; genus Tuctoria; species Tuctoria greenei. The sequence continues at coordinate 20,264,724 of JAYESD010000009.1, read as the reverse complement.
TCTTAACCCTACCACTATGTTGTGTTTCTCTTTTGTACACATTATGAGGTGAATTGACGGTCTAAATATGGCACTTGAGGACCGTCAACATAGTGTCCATTAGTTCATAATTAAGTAATATGATTGTTTCTCTAACCCAATAAAGTAATGTGAAGCAAAAAGTGTAAAAATACCCTTCCCGACTCTCTACATAGTGTTCAAGCGACAAGGGTGGTCATACAAGACTAGTAAACTCCTACCATTGGATTTTCCAATCAATCGACACAAGCATGCAATTTTGCAAACAAAACATTTAAAAACTCAGATCAAAATGTTCAAGGACACTTGCCTTGCTCTTGAGCTTGGTTTGGATCGAAAGCTTCAAAGTTTTGGTTCTGTAGGTCCTTGAAAGCACTCTCTACAGTGAGACCTTCTATTCCGCATGACAAACATGCAAAACAACAATTACAAACAATAATGCTCATATATTATTCAATATGCCATGATATGCATGATTAATGCAATTGTGAAGTAAAACTTGTTAATGTGTTGCTATTAATTTTTACTAACTAGTTACAGTGGTTTCTAACAAGTTTGAACAAGTTTGAAATTGATTTGAGTCAATTTAAAACTAATTCAGCACAATACAGATTCAGACACCGGACAGGTCCGCTATAGAGGCCAAACTAGTCTGCCCTATACATAACTGCAGAGTTAGGGTTTTTTGATCAGCAGGGTTTAAGGTTAAATTCTCGTGGAAACTTGAATGTAGAGGGTGTACCATGTGTATAGAGATCCAAAGGTCAAAGATTGGGTGCAACACTTGAATCTTGACGTCTAAGGCTTGATGAAGATGAGTTGGTGAAGGTTTGGTGATGAAGAATGTCAATTGTCGAAAAGTTGATGAAGATTGATCTTGATTGGTCCTTCTCCCTCTTCTCCTCCTCCGCCTTGCTCTTGGGCTTCTTCTTGACAGCAGCACAAGACAAAGACAGGCAGCAAGGGTTTTTTTCTCAAAGGTTGGAGAGGTGAGGGTATTGGTTTCTTATATAGGGGTGAAGAGGTAGGGTTTTGGGGTGAATTCCAAGTAGATTTCGGTGGGGGGCTTGTATAGGCCGAGGTGGGGTCCACTTGGGCTCCTCTCAGGTTGGGCTCGAAGATCTTGGGCCCAATTAAGGCAATTACCCAATAACCAATCGTGGAAGAATAATATAATCCGAGTGGAATTTAGCAGGTCAGACTAGTTCACAATAGGGAGCGGACAAGTCCGTTGTGGAACAGAAACTATTTCGAACAAGTCCGCTGCACTTGGCCAGACAAGTCCGGGGTGGATAGAAAAACGGATCCAGACTGAAATTTGGACGAGATCGGACTAGTCCCTTGGGAATCGAACAAGTCCAGAAAAACATTAGAGACTCAAACGGACTAGTCCATGCAATGTGTCGGACAAGTCCAGACTATGAAGAAACCAAATTTTCTGAAAGAGAATAGGGACACCGGACTATTCTGGATTTCAGGCCGGACAATTCCGTACCCTGACAGACTTAAATCCTTGATTAAGCCTAAATTAATTTTAATCTTCTTCCTTTTTAGATTTCTTAATTTTAAACATGCATGAGGATGTACGCATTGCATTATGCATGAAAATGAGGGTGTTACAGTCTAAGGCATAGGCATTGCCAGATACTTCACCACTGCCTTGTCCATCAGTCTTCTTTATAAGGAGCTCCAATTTGGCAGCGAGCATGTCCACCTCCTTCAAGGTGTGCATGCCTCACTGGAGGGTATGGAGATGCTCGTCGCTCCAACCCATGTTTAACATGATCTTCTAAATCAAGTCTTTTGCTTTGGGCACTGTTAATGAGAAGAAGGCACCTCCAGCAGTAGCATTAACTTGGTCACGGGCGGAAGGGATCAACCCATTGTAGAAGTTTTGAATGATGAGTTAGTCATCCATCCCATGGTGGGGACAGGCTAGGATGTACTCCTAAATCCTTTCCCAAGGCTCGAGAATAGATTCCTTGGCATCTTGCTAGAAGTTGGAAATTCTTCCACGTAGGGCATAAGTCTTGCTCAACGGGAAAAACATGGCGAGGAATACCGTAGAACACTTCTCCCAAGTGTCTACAGCACTCCAGTTCATGTAGAACCACTATTTCACTCTCCCAAGAAGAGAAAACGGAAACATCCTAAGATGGACAACATCTGGAGATACGTTCTTGATCTTAAAAGTGCTGCAGATCTCAAGGAACTGTTGCAACTGAGCACTTACATCCTTGTTAGCCTTCCCACAAAATGGGTTGGCTTGCACCATAGTGATAAGGCTAGTCTTGACTTCGAAGTTCACATCTCCTGTGTTAACAGTTGGCCCAATAGGCACATTGTTAGCAGAGGGAGCCGAAAACTTACGAAGGGTCTTCTGGGCCATTAGCGTTTTGACTGTTGGTGCAGTTGCGCTAGCATGCTTTGCCGCTCGAAGCTTCTGAGGAGTAACGACATGAGGTCAATCTCTCAGAAGGGATTCGGGATTTTCAACAAAGTTTTCGGGCAAGCGAAAACCAGACATACAATACCCTGTTTTCCCGTAAAATGCGAAAAAAAAGAAGGGCCATCCTACTAAAATCTACCAGAGTCCTATCCTATTCATTCAATCATGCAATAGTTTGGTTGCCTTCCCCGACAACAGCGCCAGAAATGCTTGTTGATGGTTCCTACGCACTACTAACTATTCATCTCTAGTAGTGGTGCCAGAAATGCTTGTTAATAGATTTTATTATACATATAAATTTGCAAGCGCACAGAAACTATCGATGTAGCTTTCCCCTTTAAGAGTATTCCCAACGGGTGTCATTTATATTCTCCCAAAGGAAGGTTAGATGGAAGCAAAGCAATCATCAAGTGGGGAAGCTAGGTTGGTCTAGGTATGGTTCTAGCAAGGATGGATAAATGATAATTTGAAGTAGTGTGACACACAAGAGCATTCTATCCTAAGGGGGTTGGATGAGGTAAAGAGGGACTAGGCTAAGGGTTAGGTAAAGACTCCTATGATGCTTCTAATGTACATATACATAGACTAAGTTAGTTACTAATGATCATGTCAATTATGAATTCTCATGCAAAATGGCTTAACACATCGGGCACCGGTTTACCCCTAGCAATACTAGGACGACTCCCGCCAAGAGCCTATGACATAGCCGAACGTGGAGGAATACAAAGGACGGATAGGGCTATCACCACCTACTGCCTACCTTTTCAATATGTGGGTCTATGAGACATTCAATGCTACTCTATATCCTAGCACCATGCTAGCATATTAAGTGAATGTGGCCTAGAGGGGGGGGTGAATAGGCCTTTTTGAATTTTTAGTCAGAACCTGCAACACTCAGTAACTTGATCAAATACCGATAAATCGGACTAGTCTAGTAGTGTGCGGACTAGTTTGGTGCGCGCGGACTAGATCAATCAAGTTTGATTGATGATCTCAATCCAAGTATTGTACGCAGCAGAAATTAAGATGTAACTAGGGTATGTTGCTTCAATTAAAATGAAAAATGCACAAGGTAATCTTAATTTCAAGTTTGACGTAATTTGACTAAGATCAATTAAACCCTAGATGCAATGAATAATAAGCACAAAGTGAAGACACAAGGTTATTATCCAGTGGTTCGGTTCCCACAAAGGCAACCTACATGCACGTTGAGGAGCCCACGAAAAGATCGGGTCTTCACCAACCCTACCCTCGTCGAATCGCCATGGAGGTCGATTCTCCTCCACTAATCACAAAGGGCAAATCACCAAGTTCAAGGGGCCTTCTCACAAGTTGAGGGCTCCCCAAGATTTACAACTGAATACACAACCAACACACTCAAATTATATGCAATAAAGAACAAGAGTGTGCGAGAGAATCAAACCCAAGAGCTCAAAACATGTAGAACCGTGTCTCTCCTTTGATCTAAAGTTAATCCTCAAGTATTTGATCTTTCTTGCATTGGATTGTGTGGAGCGACGTGTTTTCTAGGCTCGTGGAAGGTGTGACGGCGCAGGGGGTTGAGAGAGATCATAGTTGGGTTGTGCACCTCTATTTATACTAGGGTTTCCAAAGGTTACCGTTAGGGTTTACAAAGATCGGACTAGTCCGTGGTGGACTCCATACTAGTCCGGTGTGCGGCGTGTGGGAAACCCTAAGTGTCCCGAATTATCGGACTTGTCCGGCCAGGGGCGGACTAGTCCAATTTTGTCTCTGGAGATGTTCGGACTAGTCCGGCACATATCGGACTAGTCTGGTGCGGTGAAACCCTAAGTGAATTGAGGACAAGTCCGCACTTGGAAGACTTGTCCGATTTTAGTCAAAAGATTTTTGTACTAATCCGTGCAGATATTGAACCTGTACGATCTAGGTCGGAGAGATATCGGACTAGTCCGTGGTGATATCGGACTTGTCTGACTTCGTGAAAACTATGAAGTTCTGAGGACTAGTCCGCACTGGGGAGGACTAGTCCGATCTTAGTCAGAAGGATATCGGACTAGTCCGTGGTGATATCGAACTAGTCTGGTCTATGAAAACTGGACTGTGCAGACAAATCCGCTCTGGGAGGACTTGTCCGATTCTGGACAGAGAGAAATCGGACTAGTCCGGGGTACATCGGACTAGTCCGGACCTGTATAACTTTGTGCAGTGAGAGTGATTAAAATTGCTTGAGCTCTTGGGGTGTGTTTCTCCAACACACTCCATACAAAAATAGTATTATAATCATTTTTTGAGCTCCTTTCAACTTGATTCCAACTATCCCTTATTTTTGCGCTTTCTTCGTGATTTCATTAAAACCTGCGCTCATCTCAAGAATTTGGTTAGGATCTCATTTGCTTGTCATAAATCCACCAAAACCCACAAGGGATGCCTAGATGCACTTTCAATCTCCCCCTTTTTGGTGATTGATGACAACCAATTGAGATTTCACAAATATGATTAAAAGTGCAGAATTTTCATAAAGGGTGAACATATGAGTTTGGAACAAATTAAGCAATGAAAACATGAGACATATGTGCACTCTTTATGGTGGAATGCAATCCTACATGTGTGTGAATAATGATCTTGATATGAATAAGATAAATGGCATAATCATGACAACATCAAGGTTATCAAGCATAAATATCAAATCCAGAGCATAACACATAAGTCATAAGCATAACCAAGTCATAGTTTCACACCACATGTCCAATAGCATAAGAGAGTACAGACAAAGTTATACAACCCAAAAGAAACACAAATAGAGCTCTCCTCTCGCAACTTATAGCTAGGACCTAGTGACTCCCCCTCAATCTCTCCTCCTTTGGCATCAAGGCAACAAAAAGAAGGAGAGGAGGGATCTAGAGGCTCATTCCTCGCTGTCGGTCCTCTCACCGTCTTCGTCTTCAGATTGAGGAGGAGGAGGAGGAGGAGTGGATCCACTTGAAGTGCCCCCAATGCCAAAATAGGCGACCTCGGAGGGAGAGAGAGGAGGCGGCTCAGAGAAGTCTGAAGCTGAATCATTGAAGATAATGGGAGATCCGATAGGCTCGATCTCTAGCTTTTGGCAAATATGGTTGACATTTTCCTTGACATACTTCATGTCGGCCTTCCCCGCCTTGTTCAGCTTGTGAAGTTTCACTTCAGCTTTCTTGCATGAGCCAAAAATGGCAGCCAAGTACTTTAAAATACCACTGGGGGACCCCTTCTTGGACATAGTAGCTCCTGTACTGGATGGGGGTCTTGCTTTAGCTTGGGCCCTCTTAGGAGCCTCCTCACTAGATGCAGGGGATGGAGCAGCTAGGAGTGTGGCTTGGGAAAGCTTCTGGGGCCTTAGGGGAGTGTTCTCAACATCCTTCACAAACTCGATTCCCGTGACTTTTTCTATCATGAACATGATGTAGGGCACATAGCCACATGAACGGTTAGGGGTGCAAGAGATGTTCACCATTTTGTTCCAGATATAGTCGAAGATGTCAAACTTCTGGTTCTTGCTTATCACCTTCATTAAGGTCCTCAAGTACCCTTGCACACTTCTTGCATCTCCATCTTTTGGAGCTATGGTCTTCCTCAGCACCCTATTAAGAACAATGAAGAAGGGCTTCATGTTCTTAGTCGATGGAGGGTTGTACCTCAGGCAAGTGTCATAGAGAAATTCCATCTTATCCTTCTCCAAGACACCAATGTTGTGGATGGTTAGCTCATTGTTGCCAGTGTCTTCTAGGTGAAGCAGTCTTGCAAACTCGTCATAAGTAATGTTGTACTTGGATCCATGAGTCATCCAAGTCACCCTCTCCTCTTCATCAATAGCAAAATAGCAGGTAGCATAGAATTGGGCTATGATTTCGTCATTCTAGTTGCACATGAAAGCAAAAAAGTCTTTGAGCCCATGCCTATCCACAGCTTGTATCACTTCATGAAAGGCAGGGCAACTCTTCCTATCAAAGTGGGTCCAATCGATCCACTGGCTTCGGACCACTAGAGTCTTCATAGTGAGATACACGAAACTGTAGTAGTCCGCGTGGAAGTTGCTCCAGAATCTTGCATCAGCTGCTTTTACGGACCTGCTGTAGCAATACATGTTCGAGCTTCACAGTGACATCACTTCCTTTGCCAATGAACCTTTCTTTAGTGGGGTATCTAGTCCCCTGCCTCGAAGCACTCATCTAGAGGGGGCCAATGGGACAAATGGCAATCCCTTTCCCTTTGCCCTTGGCTAGGCGAGGAGATGCCAAGCCGGGGCCAGCTACATCCTTTCCTTTGGATGTCGGCTTTTTGGCCATGACCTTTCGTCACACTTGAGGTGGAGTGGGCGACGGGTCAGCGGCATGGTGTTGCCTTCTCTTGCTTTGGCCCGTCGAGGACCGAAGCAAAGACTCTTGGTCCAACGCAGCTTCAAAATCAGAGATCTCATCATTGGAGCTCAACATTGTCCTGACAAGGAGATTATACAATGCATGGATGAGAACCGATGGAAAGGAAACGCATTGAGTAGGGGAATTTAGGGTTGAGTTCTGTTAAAGATCGGACTTGTCCGGTGCTCAAATGCGGACTAGTCCGAATAACCGAACTTGTCCGTACCGAGACTGGACTAGTCTGGTGTTCAACAGTTCAAACCCTAACAATCAGATTAATGGTGGATCTCGATGCACAAGTAGCTCTAGTAGGATGTAATACAACAAGGAGTCTTGCATTAACTGGAAGGAACTGAGCTATTTGATTCAAAATGAAGGAAATCGAAGTTTCTAGGGTTTAGGAGGGAATTTACCAAAATGCTTCGATTCTTGAGGATGGAGGAGTTGTAGGTGCGGACAAGCCCTTGGTCTTCAGTCCCATTGCAATGGAGATCAATTCCCACTAAAATTTGAAGTTATTTGATGGAGGAACCACAGAATTGCCTTGGGAGCACTTGAGTGAGGAGAGAGAGCATGAGGTGAGTTATGAGGATGAAGAAGATTAGGTTTTGGCGGCGCCGAGGGTTATGGAGTTGAAAAATCGTACTAGTCCGTGGTCAACCGAACTAGTCCGGACTACCGGACACTCTGCGGACTAGTCTGCAGTGTGCGGACTAGTCCGTGGTCACCAGAACAGATATAATTAGCCCATCCGTATATATTCGAAGGTTCTTAAAAAGAAAAATAGGGGTAAAATACACAATAATCTTGATGATTATGATTAGTAAATATCCAACAATCAAGCTATGACCATAATTCACTAAGATCAAGTAGTTGAAATAGTTTTTCGGAGAAAATTGAGGGAGATGATTTTCAAAACACAATCAATGGATTTTGAATAAGCCATACAGGTATGCAAGTTTTCATGCCACGTTTCAAGCATCAAGGATATTTAGTTCATTTCGGAGCTCGCAAAAGCATTTTTCATCAAGTGGCTAGGTAAATATGTCAGCTAGTTGTTTTTCGGTGTTGACATGTGAAATGGCTATGTCTCCATTCATTGATTGGTCTCTCAAAAAGTGATGCCGGATGTCTATGTGTTTGGTTCTAGAGTGCTCAACGGGATTATGGGCAATTTTAATTGCACTCTCATTATCACAAAGGAGTGGAATACGGCTCATATTTTAACCGTAATCCCTTAGAGTTTGTCGCATCCAAAGGAGTTGTGCACAACAACTCCCGGCTGCAACATACTCTGCTTCGGCCGTGGATAAGGCAATGGAGTATTGTTTCTTGGAGGACCAAGAAACTAGGGATCTACCTAGGAATTGGCATGTACCGAAGGTACTTTTTCTATCTACTTTGCATCCGGCATAATCTGCATCGGAGTATCCAATGAGATTGAATTTAGAACCTTTAGGATACCAAATGCCTAGGTTGGGTGTATGTACTAAATATCACAAGATTCTCTTGACAGCTGTCAAAAGACACTCCTTAGGATTGGCTTGAAATCTTGCACACAAGTACACATTCAACATAATATCAGGCCTAGATGCACATAAGTAAAGTAGAGATCCAATGATGGAGCAATATACCTTTTGATCCACGTTTGGTCCATCTTCATTTAGATCCAAGTGTCCATTTGTTGCCATGGGAGTCTTTATTGGCTTCGCCTTGTCCATTCCAAACTTCTTGAGTATGTCTTGAGTATACTTGGTTTGTCTTATAAACGTCCCTTCCTTTTGTTGCCTCACTTTGAATCCCAAGAAGTATTTCAGCTCTCCCATCATAGACATCTCGAACCTATCTATCATAATCTTACTAAAGTCTTCACAAAAGGATTTGTTAGTTGAACCAAAGATAATGTCATCAACATAAATTTGACAAATAAAAACATCATTGTCAAAGTGCTTTGTAAGCAACGTATAATCTGCTTTACCAATTTTAAAACCATTTTCAATTAAGAAATCTCTGAGACACTCATACCAAGCTCTAGGAGCATGTTTGAGGTCGTAGAGAGCCTTACGCAGCTTGAACACGTGGTCGGGGAACTCTTGATCTTCGAATCCGGGGGGTTGCTCCATGTACACCTCCTCCTTGATTGGTCCGTTGAGGAAGATGCTTTTCACATCCATTTGATAGAGCTTGAAATCATGGTGAGTAGCATATGCAAGTCACGCCTTGTTCCTTGTCACCACCCCGTGTTCGTCTTGCTTGTTGTGGAAGACCCATTTGGTGCCGAAGACGTTGAACTTGGGTCTTTCGACGAGTTCCCACACCTCGTTCTGTTTGAAGTTATTCAATTCCTCTTGCGTTGCCACCACCCAATCCAGATCTTTCAATGCATCCTCAATCCTGTGCGGTTCCAAAAAGGATACAAAAGAGTAATACTCACAAAAATTAGCTATGCGAGATCTAGTTGTTATTCCCTTTTGGATTGCACCGATTATGTTGTCGATTGGGTGATCTCGTTGGATGCATTGGTGTACTCTTGGGTGTGGCACTTGTGGTCTTGAATCTTCATGGTCATCTTCTTCTCCCCCTATATGGTTGCCTTCATTGATTTGTTGATCATATACGTCTTCATGAGATTGATCTTGTGTGGAAGCTCCCCCTTGATCATTTATCTCCACTTGTGGTTCATCTTCATCATTCGCATTTGGAGGTGGCGCTTGTGGTCGAACATCACCCAACACCATTCTTCTCAACGCTTGACATGGAGATTCTTCTCTATCTAGCACACAATGATCAACTTGCTCTTCTTGAGAGCCGTTAGTTTCATCTAACACTACGTCACGTACTACTTCAACAAGTCCGGAGACCTTGTTGAAGACACGATAGGCGTAAGACTTCGAATCATAGCCAAGCAAGAAACCTTCATCGGAGTTCGAAGCGAACTTTGAAGTCCTAGGCTTCTTGTTCAAGATATAACATTTAGAACCGAAAACTCAAAAATAGGAAATATTAGGATTGTTACCGGTGAGTAGTTCATATGATGTTTTCTTGAGTAGGCGATGAAGATAGAGTCGATTTATGGCGTGACACGTGGTGTTGACCGCTTCAGCCCAAAATTGATATGAAGTCTTGTACTCATCAAGCATTGTCCTCGCCATCTCTATGAGGGTTCGGTTCTTCCTTTTGACTGCTCCATTTTGTTGAGGGGAGTACGGTGCTGAAAACTCATGTTTTATGCCTTCTTCGTCTAAGTACTCCTCAACTAGGGTGTTCTTGAATTCTGTGCCGTTGTCGCTTCGTATGTTCTTGATCTTCAACGAGAATTCATATTGGGCACACTTGAGAAACTTCTTGAGGGTTCCTCAAGTTTCTGTCTTATCATGTAAAAAAGAAAAGCCACGTGAAGCGCGAAAAGTCATCAACAATTAATAAACTGTATTTGTTACCGTCGATTCTTATGTAGACAATTGGACCAAATAGATCCATGTGAAGTAGTTCGAGCGATCTTGTCGTTTTCATGACGTTCTTCGCAGGATGTGGTGCTCCTACTTGCTTCCCGGCTTGGCACGAGCCACAAGGCCTGTCTTTCTCAAAAACAACATCCTTTAAAGCTCGGATGTGATTGCCCTTAAGTAGTTTCTGAAGATTCTTCATACCAACATGTGCTAGCCGTCTATGCTATAGCCAACCCATGTTGGTTTTTGCAATCAAGCATGTGTCAAGTTCGGCTTTATCTTTGTTGAAGTCAAGAAGATAAAGCTTTCCCTTTAACACACCCTTGAATGCAACCGAGTCATCACTCCTTCTAGAGACGGTCACACCCTCATTAGTGAACAAGCAATTATAAACCTTGTCACATAATTGATATATGGACAGAAGGTTATAATCTAAGTAGTCGACATGCAAAACATGAGAAAGCGTGTTTTGAGATGATATTGCAATTTTACCGGTACCGAGCACCCTTCCTTAACTATTGTCTCCAAAATAGATGCCCTCGCTTGGATCTTCATTTTCTTCATATTCAACAAACATCCTTCTTTAACCACTTGTCTGACTTCGTGAAAACTGTGAATTTCTGTGGACTAGTCCGCACTGGGGAGGACTAGTCCTATCTTAGTCAGAAGGATATCGGACTAGTCCGTGGTGATATCGAACTAGTCTGGTCTAAGAAAACTAGACTATGTAGACAATTCTGCTCTAGGAGGACTTGTCCGATTCTGGACAGAGAGAAATCGGACTAGTCCGGGGTACATCGGACTAGTCCGGAGCTGTATAACTTTGTGCAGTGAGAGTGATTAAAATTTGCTCGAGCTCTTGGGGTGTGTTTCTCCAACACTCTCCATACACAAATAGTATTATAATCATTTCTTGAGCTCCTTTCAACTTGATTCCTCACTCTCCTTTCTTTTTGCGCTTTCTTCATGATTTCATTAAAACCTGCGCTCATCTCAAGAATTTGGTTAGGATCTCATTTGCTTGTCATAAATCCACCAAAACCCACAAGGGATGCCTAGATGCACTTTCATTAAGTAATTACCTTAAGAGCCTAGGCACAAGCCATCCTAAGGCAATGAACTAAATCATCGTTGAACCAATGTTAATTCATAGCATAAGTGATTCGTTGGGAAGAGACTCCTTCTACTCCTCTCCTACTTGGACTATGGACTCGAGACTCTCTTCTCTACATCCTATACTCCTCTAAACCTATGGAGAGTAGTGGATACAATGGATGAATACTCATGTGGTGTGTGTTGAAGTGAGGGGTGAGGGGTCCTATTTATAGCTTGGAGAAGGGTTGGTTCCTGCCACCAAAAGTGTGCGAATCAGTCACACATGACTTCTTCAAGATGGGAGGAGCCAACACGTGGCATTTGACCGGGTTTGGCGCCACTCCCTAGTCGGTCGACTAGGGAGGTCGGCTGACCTGGTCTCAGCCCCATTGGGGTTGTGCTTCCTGTAGGTCTCTGCTAGGTGGGTTCCATTGACTAATATTGGTGCTACACCGATGGATGGCCTCAGATACTTCTGTTTGTGGGCCATTTGATCCATGTGGTGCCACATGTTGTCGCTCGATTGGCTGGAATGATATTTTATAGGATCCATCCCCTTGTTTCACTTCAATTCTGCATAAAATCCCTGCATGCACTGCTGTTTCAAGGACAAATGGAAATAAATTAAATATAAAGGTGATGTGTGCAAGAAATGATATTTCCTTCACATAATTGGGTTATATTGATGGGTGAAATTGTTATATAACAGCCGTCAACAAAAGTCATAGGAGGTTTGGCATGTTAACAAGAGAAGTCATCCATGCTTTCATCTCCGGGCATGGATGAGACATCATCATGCTAAACAGGACATAGGTAAGTCCCACACATCGGACCTCAAAAATTCGGTGAGCCCTTGCCAATAGATTAATAGGTAGTTATCTCATATTTGATTTTCCAATTGCATGTTTGAATTTCTCATCAAACCTTGCATTCGCATTTAGCATGTTTGAATTTTCACTTGGTTGTTGGAAAGTAAAATCTCCAGCCAACATAAAATTAAAATTTTAAATTGGGAATAAATTTATTTGGATATGAACTTTGGGCATAACCACTTGAATTCATCCTCCTAATTCAAACCAAAAAGTTTTTCCTTAATCCTCATTGCATTTGCAAGTTGTTTCAAGTTGGGCAAAACAATTTGACAAAAGAGTTTAATTTTCTTTTGGCTAACGTAACCCGTTTTTGAGTTGTTTTGTTGTTCTTGATTTTAGTGCAGCCCGAAGAAAACTTGTAAAGAGGTTGGAAAACCTCATCAAACTCTACGCACCATCAGGAGGATTCAAGAGCATATCCCTCCACTGATCTCATTTTGAGTTCATAGTGGAGGAATGCTCAAGATGATAATCCAATGGAGGAGCAAGATGAAGCTTAACTCACCTTGAACTTGTTGCTATGATTTCTGAGTGCAAACTTGTATAAATTGGTGTAGTAGACTAAAAGTAGTATAATATGACAAATGGTGCTATTCTTTGTCAGTATTACTGTTACTTGTATAAATTTGACTTCACATAGTTCATCCATCATTTTCCTCACATTTTCAGGTTTATGAAGTCAACTACCTTTGTCAGTTTATATAATTGCGGGTCATATGCTTCGAAAACTTTGATTATGTTACAGATCTTATTGATCATTGTTTTGAAAATGTAATGAGCGATACAGAAAATATATGCACTTGTTACGCAGATACTTAACTGGTCCACATTAAATTGTTTTGAAAATGTTTAAGCGGAATTAACTATTTTTTCCATATAAGTTCCATTATTTTCGTGGGCCTCAGTTTGGCCCACGAAAATAAGTAGGATATTTTTGTTGGTCTCGACAAGCTCACAAAAATAATTTTAAGTATTTTTGTTGGCTATTTTTGTACTTACGAAAATAGTAAAACAATATTTTCGAAGGTTCATTATTGAAAGTGCATCTAGGACTCCCTTGTGGGTTTTGGATGATTTATGACAAGCAATTGGGATCCTAACCTCTTTGTTGAGATGAATGCAGGCCAATAATGAAAAATGAGCAAAATACCAAAAAGAAGGGATAATGAGGAGCAAAGTGAACTTGAGCTCAAGGAAAAGAAATAGTAGATTATTGTGTATGGAGTGTGTTAAGGAAACACACCCAAGAGCTCAATCATATTTAAGCACACACACATATTGCACAAAGTTACACAGGACCGGACTAGTCCGATATCAACCAGACTAGTCTGATATCCTTTCTGCACTAGATCGGACAAGTCCGATATCTGTCGGACTAGTCCGATATCTTTCTGACTTGAGTCGGACTAGTTCTCCCTAGGGCGGACTAGTCCTCAACACACTTCACAAGTCACACAAAATCGAACAAGTCCGTTGTTAACCGGACTAGTCCGATATTCCTTATGATCCACTTCGGACAAGTCTGATGTTTACACGGACTAGTCCGAAATACCCACTGATCTAAATCGGACAAGTCCTCCAAGTGCGGACTTGTCATCCAACACACTTAGGGTTTCATATGTCCGGACAAGTCCGATGGCTATCGGACTAGTCCGAAGATTTCCAGTAGTGAAATCGGACAAGTCCATTTTCGACCGGACTAGTCCGATATTTCGGGACGCTTAGGGTTTGCTACACACAGCACACTGAACTAGTCCGGTGACCACCACGGACTAGTCCAATCTTTCTGAACCATAACGGTCACTTTTAGAAACCCCATATAAATAGAGGTGCACGGCCCACTTTTACTCTCTCTCGAACCCTAGCGCCGTCACACCTCCCAAGAGACTCAAAAACCACCTCTCTCCACGAAATTAAGTGCAAAATCGATCAATCCTTTGAGGATCACTTCTAGATCATTGGAGAGACACTTGGCACACATAATTGAGCTCTTGGTTTGAATCTATAACACACTCCTGCATTTCAATTATAATTTCTGAGTGTGTTTTTGGTGGCATTGTGATTTGTAATCTAAGGGAGCTCTCAACGTGTGAGAACGCCCCTTGAATTTGGTTATTCACCCCTTTGTGATTAGTGGAATAGGGTTGGCCTTCGTGGCGATCCGATGAGGGTAGGGTTGGAGAAGACCCGGTCCTTTTGTGGACTCCTCAACGTGGACGTAGGTTGCCTTCGTGGTAGCCGAACCACGGGATAAATCGTGTGTCTTGTCCTTTTTGTGTTCATCACTCAAATTGATCAACTTACTCTAGGGTTTGATACACATTGTTCAATTTACATTAAATTGTTGAACACAAGGCTTAATTGTGATACAATCCAATATATAACTGTTAAACTGTTGTTTGATTCTATATTTCCGTTGCACACATTGAAGAATCAACCTAATCAATTAATCTTGATCAACTTAGTCCGTGAACACCAGAGTAGTCCGCACTTTACTGGACTAGTCCGATTTCTCTGGTATTGAACTTGTTGTTGAGTGTTGCAGGATCCGACAAAAATTCAAAAGGCCTATTCACCCCCCCTCTAGGCCTACATTCAATTAGTATCAGAGCTTGGTTCTTCAAGAAAGAGTTTAACCACTCGAAGAGATCATGTCGGACATGAAGGACGTCTACAAAATCAACAACCAAGAGGAAGTCAACCACGACAAGACCCAAAAACTGGAGAAGTACCTCAAAGCCATTCAAGACTTCGAGGACGTTGATGAGGAGACGCTGGAGCTAAAGGAGCTCCTCAGAAAGAAGGCACTTTCAAAAGGGAAAGCGAAAGTTGAAGAGAAGAAGAAGGGGAGTAGTCACACTGACTACTCCCAATATCCTTTAAATTATGATCGTCTAAATTCCAATAACAATCACTACTTATCTATCCCACTTGGAAAAGCCCCACACTTCGATGGGAGTGATTAGTCCATGTGGAGGCAGAATATGAAGATGCATTTGATTTCCCTCAACCCAAGTTTATGGCATGTTGTATGTACAGGGATAGATATTCCGGATGACGATGAAGAGCTCACCCCAAGTCAAGAGCAGACCATCCATAGAAACGCTCAAGCCGCAGCCGTAATCACCTCCTCTCTCAGTCAAGACGAGTTCACCAAGGTGGATGGACTCAAAATTGCTAAGGAGATATGGGATACACTACAAACAGCACGTGAAGGTGACCGGCATGTGCGTGAGGCAAAAATTGAAATTATCGAAGGCGAACTAGGAAGATTCGCAATTAAGGAAGACGAGTCACCCCAGGATATGTACAATCGATTGAAGACACTTGTCAACAAGGTTCGATCATATGGGAGCAAGAAGTGGAATGACCACGAGGTGGTAAAGCTCATCCTTAGAGCTTTTATGCCTCGCAATGTCACGCTATGCTCAATGATCAGAGAAAGCCCTAGTTACAAAAGGATGACTCCGGATGAATTGCTTGGTAAAATTATCAACTTTGAAATGATGGAGAAACAAGCCAAGCACATATAGAAATTGCCGACCTCACCTCGGCCAAGAAGAAAGGAGTTGCCCTAAAATCTACTCTCAAGCCTCTATCCAAAGAAGCAAGAGAAGCACAACTAGAGGAGGACAGTGACGACGAGAGTAGTGAGCTAGATGAAGAGGATATGATTTTGTTCATGAAAAAGTTCAAGAGAATAATGAAGAGACAAGGAACAAAATCAAGTGAAGGAAAGTACAAGGAAAGGACGAAGCCAAAAACGAGGCGGGCGTGCTATAATTGTGGCGAGTATAACCACTTTATAGTCGATTGCCCGTATGAGGACAACAATAAGAAAACTAAAGAAACCAAGCCTCAACCTAAGGAATTCTTCAAGAAGAAGAAACAAGCCGAACAAGCACACATTGGGAAGGAGTGGGACTCAAACGATGAGTCCTCATCATCCGATGAAGAAGAGATGGCTAGCATAGCCATAGAAAGCACATCCAAGAAATCCACACTCTTCCCCACACTCGGTGCAAAGAAGGGAAATGGCACTTGACTCATGGCAAAGGAAGGTAAACGCAAGGCCTATTCCTCCGGTGGATCCAAATGGGTGCTAGACAGTGGATGCACCAACCACATGACCGGAGAAAGGAGGATGTTCGTGGAATATGAAGAAAACGAGGACCCAAACGAAGGCATCTACTTCGGAGATAATAGTCAAGGAAAGGTGCTCGGTACCGGTAAAATTGCAATATCCTCTGAACACACGCTTTATCATGTTTTACATGTTGAATCTTTAGATTATAACCTGCTGTCCATATCTCAACTATGTGACAAAGGTTATAATTGCTTGTTCACTAACGAGGGTGTGACCGTCTCAAGGAGGAGTGATGGTTCCGTTGCATTCAAGGATATGTTGAAGGGAAAGCTTTACCTTGTTGACTTCAACCAGGATAAAGCCGAACTCGACACATGCTTGATTGCAAAAACCAACATGGGTTGGCTGTGGCATAGACGGCTAGCGCATGTTGGTATGAGGAACCCTCAAAAACTCCTCAAGGGCGATCACATCCGAGGTTTGAAAGATGTTGTTTTTGAGAAAGACAGGCCTTGTAGCGCGTGCCAAGCCGGGAAGCAAGTTGGAGCACATCATCCTGCAAAGAACATCATGACTACAACAAGACCACTTGAACTACTTCACATGGACTTGTTTGGTCCAGTTGCTTACATAAGCATCAGCGGTAACAAATACAGTTTGGCTATCATTGATGATTTTTCTCGCTTCACTTGGGTTTTCTTTTTGCATGATAAGTCAGAAACACAAGGAACACTCAAGAAATTCTTCAAGCGAGCTCAAAACAAGTTTTCATTGTTTATCAAGAGTATTCGAAGCGATAATGGCACGGAGTTCAAGAACATACAAGTGGAGGAGTACCTTCATGAAGAGGGCATCAAGCACAAATTTTCAGCGCCATACTCACCACAAAAAAATGGAGTTGCCGAAATGAAGAACCGAACACTCATAGACACCGCTTGCCACGCCGCAAATCGGCTTTATCTTCATCGACTACTCAAAAAAACTCCCTATGAGCTACTCACTGGTAACAAACCAAACATTTCATACTTTCGAGTTTTCGGTTCTCCATGTTATATCCTAAACAAGAAGCCTAGGACTTCAATGTTCGCTTTGAAGTCCGATGAAGGTTTCTTGCTCTGTTACGATTCGAACACCTACGCCTATCATGTTTTCAACAAGGCCTCCAGACTTGTTGAAGTAGCACATGACGTAGTGTTCGATGAGACTAATGGCTCCCAAAAGGAGCAAGTTGATCCATGTGAATTAGGTAAAGAAGAAGCTCCTTGTCTAGCATTGAAAAGAATGGCTCTAGGTGAAGTTCGACCACAAGAGTCACCTTCACACATAAATGAGGAAAATGAACCACAAGAGGAGATCAACAATCAAGGGGGAGCTTCAACACAAGCACGAGAGTATGAAGATGATCAACAAGTCAAAGAGGGCAACCACTCAGGGGGGGGGGGAGAAAACGATCATGAAGACACAACTCCCCAATGCCCCATCCAGGAGTACACCAATGCATTCAAAGGGATCACCCAATTGACAACATCATCGGTGACATCCAAAAGGGAGTAACCACTGGATCTCGCATAGCTAACTTTTGTGAGCATTACTCGTTTGTCTCCTTTTTGGAACCACGCAGGATTGAGGATGCATTGAAGGATCTGGACTGGGTGGTGGCAATGCAAGAAGAATTGAACAACTTCAAGAGGAACGAGGTGTGGGAACTTGTGGCAAGACCCAATGCAAACATAGTGGGCACCAAGTGGGTATTCCTCAACAAACAAGACGAACACGGAGTGGTAACAAGAAACAAGGCGCGACTTGTGGCCAAAGGGTACTCACAAGTCGAAGGTTTGGATTTCGATGAGACTTTTGCTCCAGTAGCTAGGATTGAATCTATTAGAATATTACTTGCATATGCTACTCACCATGATTTCAAGCTGTATCAAATGGACGTGAAAAGTGCCTTCCTCAACGGACCGATCAAGGAAGAAGTGTACGTGGAGCAACCACCCGGGTTTGAAGACGAAGAATTCCCCAACCACGTATATAAATTGCACAGGACATACACAAGAAGTTTGGCATTGACAAGGCAAAGCCCGTAAAGACCCCCATGGCAACGAATGGCCACTTGGATCTCAATGAAGATGGACCTAGCGTTGATCAAAAGGTATATCGCTCCATGAGTGGATCTCTACTTTACTTATGTGCATCTAGGCCAGATATTATGTTGAGTGTATGTTTGTGTGCACGATTTCAAGCCAACCCTAAGGAATGTCACTTGACAGCCGTAAAAAGAATCTTGAGATATTTAGTTCATACACCCAACCTTGGTCTTTGGTACCCAAAAGGCTCAAAATTCAATCTCATTGGTTACTCCGATGCAGATTATGCCGGGTGCAAAGTAGATAGAAAAAGCACCTCCGGCACATGCCAATTCCTAGGGAGATCCTTAGTTTCTTGGTCATCCAAGAAACAAAATTCCATTGCTTTATCCACAGCCGAAGCGGAGTATATTGCAGCCGGGAGTTGTTGTGCACAACTCCTTTGGATGCGACAAACTCTAAGAGATTACGGTTACAATATGAACCGTATTCCTCTCCTTTGTGACAATGAGAGTGCCATTAAAATAGCCCACAATCTAGTTGAGCACTCTAGAACTAAACACATAGACATAAGACATAATTTCTTGAGAGACCATTCCATGAAAGGAGACATTACAATCTCACATGTCAACACCCAAACACAATTGGCCGACATATTCACCAAGCCACTTGATGAAAAGCATTTTTGCGAACTCCGAAATGAACTAAATATCCTTGATTCTCGGAGTGTGGCTTGAAAAGGTGCATACCTGTATGACCTCTTCAAAATTTTGACTGAATTGTAAAAATCATCCCTCTTCAGTTTTTCTCGAAAAACTATGTCAATTATTAGATCTTGATGAATTATGATCATTTTGTGATTGTTGTATGCTTACTGGTCAAATTCACCAAGATTAATTGATTTGTTTTGCCCCTCCTATTCTCTATTAGTGAACCTTCAAATATATATGAATGGGCTATGCAAATTTCTCCTGGTGACCACGGACTAGTCCGTGGTTACCCGGACTAGTCTGCTCTTGCAGACTAGTTTGCAGAGTGCCGGTTAGACCGGAATAGTCCGATAGACCACGGACTAGTCCGATATAGCTCTCTGGATGACTTCGGACTAGTCCGGTCATGTCCGGACTTGTCCGATTTTTCGTGTCCATAACCCTAGCCGCCACTAAACCCTAATCTTCTCATCCCCACTTTTGCTCACGCCTTCCTCTCTCTTGCACTCGAGCCACCAAGGCGATTCTCTGCTCCCTCCGTCGAAAAAGTCCACATTTGGGCAGAGATCAAGCTTGACCTCTTGGGGATTGAAGCTAGCGGACTTGTCCGGCCTCCAACCCCCAAACCTTCAAGCGTCAATCGATTTCTTCGGTAACTTTCTTCAAAACCCTAGAAATCTTGTTTTTCCCCATTGTTGATTGTATAGCCTAGCATCCTTCACTAGATACATGCTTATTTGATGTACTACGTGTATTCTAGACTAGATTTGCATTAGGAATAATTCCTTGACCAATCTGTTAGGTTTTTGAGGATGAACACCAGACTAGTCCGGTCCATGCACGAACAAGTCTGGTCCTCCGGACTAGTCTGTGCCTGTGCACTGGACAAGTCCGATGTTTCTGAACTGAAAACCTAATTTTTCAATTCCTCAATGCAATTCTTTGCTACCTTTTCATACTTATGCCTTGTATCACTTACCATCATTCTTGCAAAATCATTCTCAGATCATGTCGAGCTCAAACAACGAAATCTCCGACTTTGAGGCCGAGTTGGACCACGAAGTGGCACCTCGGTCCTCGATGGGTCTTGGCAAGAAACGCCAAGAAAGACCCTCGGAGCCAGCTCCTTCACCTCCTCAGGTTCGGAGGAAGGTGCTGGCAAAGAAGCCAGTGTCAAAGGCAGCAGCATCCTCAAATGCCTCTCGCCAAGCCAAGGGCAAGGGCAAGGGGATAGCAACGGGGCCAGTCGGGCCCTTGAAGCTCCATGCTCCCAGGGAAGGGGTCCGGGACCCTGCTGAGGAGAAGTTCAACGGCAAGGTCAGTGATTCTGCAGCCAAGTTCAGAAGCATTGACTGGTATGGCAGGCCAAAGCAAGTTGTCGATGGAAGGTTTTGGTGCAACTTCCATGCAGACTACTACAAATCGGTGTATCTCCCAATGAAGACACCGGTGGTGCGCAATCAGTGGATTGACTGGGCACACCTTGAGAAGAAGAAGTGCTCAGCTTTTGATGAAGTCATTGCAGCAGTTGAGAGGCATGGCCTGAAGGATCTCTTTGCCTTCAGGCATAACTGGAATGATGAAGTAATTGCACAGTTCTTTGTAACTTGCCACTTCTCAAGTGAGGATGAAGAGAGTGTTACTTGGATGACACACGGATCTAAGCATAGTATCACTCAAGAGGACTTTACTAATCTGCTCCATCTGGACACCTCTGGACTTGACAGGCTGATCATCCACAACATAGGTGTCATGGAGAAGGATAGGATGAAATTCCTATATGATCCAAACTCAAAGTATGTCCCTCCCTCTACAAAGAACATGAAACCATTCTTTGTGGTCCTCAACAGAGTGCTGAGGAAGACTATTGCTCCTAAAGATGGAGACGCTAGGAGCGTGCGAGGTTACCTCTGGACTCTGATGAGAGTCATAAGCAAGGACCGCCCATTTGATGTGGTGGAATACATTTGGAATGATATGGTAAACATATCCTGCACGCCTAACAAGTCATGTAGCTATGCTCCCTACCTCATGTATATGATTGAGAAAGTCACAGGTATTGAGTTCGTGAAGGATGTGGAGCACACTCCTTTGAGGCCTCAGAAGCCTCAACCAGTGAGTGTCCAGGCTGCTCCCTCGCCGGCCTCCAGTCTCGAGGCACCGGCAAGATCAAGAAGCGATGCTAGGGCTGTCCCTACCTCTAGGGAAGCCCCTCAGAGAGGATCAGCTAGTGGGATCCTCAAGTACCTGACCGCCATATTCTCCTCCTGCAAAAAGACCGAAGTGAAGGTCCACAAGCTCAACAAGAGAAGAAAGGAGGACATGAAGTATATAAAAGCCAATATGAAGCAAATCTGCCAGAAGCTGGAGATCGACCCCATTGGATCTCCAGTGATTTGTGAGGAATCCGACCCGGACTTCACCGAGCTCGGGCCTCTGAACCCCTCCGAGCTTGCCTACTTTGGCATTGGGGGATCGAGCGACTCTGTCCCTCCTCCTTCCCCTCCTCGTCAAGTTGATGATGATGAAGACAAAGACGACGACGAGAGGACCGACAGTGAAGAGTGAAGACCCTAGGACCCTCCTCTCCTTCTTTTTGGTGTCTTGATGCCAAAGGGGGAGAGATTGAGGGGGAGTCTTAGCTTTAGCTGTGGTAGGGTGCGAGGAGAGAGTTCTCTTTATCTTTCTTTGTGATTGTAATGCTTTAACGCTGTTTCATGTTAACTATGGTTCTGTGTTGAAATGCTTAATTAATTTGCAAGTATGTGTTGAAATCTGCAATTTTGCTCCTGAAATGACATATGTACTTTGTATTGATTCATCAATGTAAATTATGTCATTCTCAATGTTTCAAGGCACTTAGTTATGCATCCCACCATAAAGAATGCACATATGGATATTTCTCTTACTGCTTGATGTATTTTTGAGTCATATGTGCATACCTTATGAAAATCTCATCTCTTTTTGTCATATTTTGTGAAATCTCAATTGGTTGTCATCAATCACCAAAAAGGGGGAGATTGAAAGTGCATCTAGGACTCCCTTGTGGGTTTTGCATGATTTATGACAAGCAATTGGGATCCTAACCTCTTTGTTGAGATGAATGCAGGCCAATAATGAAAAATGACCAAAATACCAAAAAGAAGGGATAATGAGGAGCAAAGTGAACTTGAGCTCAAGTAAAAGAAATAGTATATTATTGTGTATGGAGTGTGTTAAGGAAACACACCCAAGAGCTCAATCATATTTAAGCACACACACATATTGCACAAAGTTACACAGGACCGGACTAGTCCGATATCAACCGGACTAGTCCAATATCCTTTCTGCACCAGATCGGACAAGTACGATATCTGTCGGACTAGTCCGATATCTTTTTGACTTGAGTCGGACTAGTTCTCCCCAGGGCGGACTAGTCCTCAACACACTTCACAAGTCACACAAAATCAGACAAGTCCGTTGTTAACCGGACTAGTCCGATATTCCTTCTGATCCACTTCGGACAAGTCCGATGTTTACACGGACTAGTCCGAAATACCCACTGATCTAAATCGGACAAGTCCTCCAAGTGCGGACTTGTCATCCAACACACTTAGGGTTTCATATGTCCGGACAAGTCCGATGGCTATCGGACTAGTCCGAAGATTTCCAGTAGTGAAATCGGACAAGTCTGTTTTCGACCGGACTAGTCCGATATGGGACACTTAGGGCTTGCTACACACAGCACACTGGACTAGTCCGGTGACCACCACGGGCTAGTCCGATCTTTCTGAACCCTAACGGTCACTTTTAGAAACCCCATATAAATAGAGGTGCACGACCCACTTTTACTCTCTCTCGAACCCTAGCGCCGTCACACCTCCCAAGAGACTGAAAAACCACCTCTCTCCACGAAATTAAGTGCAAAATCGATCAATCCTTTGAGGATCACTTCAGATCATTGGAGAGACACTTGGCACACATCATTGAGCTCTTGGTTTGAATCTCTAACACACTCCTGCATTTCAATTGTAATTTTTGAGTGTGTTTTTGGTGGCATTGTGATTTGTAATCTAAGGGAGCTCTCAACGTGTGAGAACGCCCCTTGAATTTGGTTATTCACCCCTTTGTGATTAGTGGAAGAGGGTTGGCCTTCGTGGCGATCCGACGAGGGTAGGGTTTGAGAAGACCCGGTCCTTTTGTGGACTCCTCAACATGGACGTAGCTTGCCTTCGTGGTAGCCGAACCACGGGATAAATCGTGTGTCTTGTCCTTTTTGTGTTCACCACTAAAATTGATCAACTTACTCTAGGGTTTGATACACATTGTTCAATTTACATTAAATTTTTGAACACAAGGCTTAATTGTGATACAATCCAATATATAACTGTTAAACTGTTGTTTGATTCTATATTTCCGTTGCACACATTGAAGAATCAACCTAATCGATTAATCTTGATCAACTTAGTCCGTGAACACCGGACTAGTCCGCACTTTACCGGACTAGTCCAATTTCTTTGGTATTGAACTTGTTGTTGAGTGTTGCAGGATCCGACAAAAATTCAAAAGGCCTATTCACCCCCCCCCCCCCCCCTCATGGCCTACATTCAATTATGAAGCTCACAAAAGTACATATATTTTTGTGAGCTATGCCTGGCCCACAAAAACAAGTCTATTTTCATGGGTGACCAACAAAAATAAGTCTATTTTCGTAGTGATACACGCGTCGGCCTCAAACCGACGAAAATAGCCCCCAAGCCGATGAAAATAGGTATTATCGTGGGTTTTTTCTTTAATTTCGTGAGTTTCTGGCCCGCGAAAATAAATCTGTTTCCTTAGTGTAGCAATACACGTAATTAATCAGCTAAACTGCATCCATACTTGGTCATATGGTGGCACTGTAAATTCTAGGTGGTCACTCCATGAACCGGTCCTTAGATCCAAAGCAAGCAAAACCACTAAATCCTTCCAACCCATTTCACATAACCGGCTTCCTTAGATACCTAGGTTCCATGTTGCTAAAGGGTCATTATCATTAATTCACATAACTCATATGCTCAATAGTTCTTAATTAAGTCATTTAGTTAATCCCAATCCTAATTAAGTTAAGCGAAGCAAAACTAGAAAATACTCTTCTTGACTCTCCATAATATATCTCGAACAACAAGGATGGGTATACAAGTCTAGTGAACACCTATCATAGGTTTCCTATCAATTTGACACAAGCATCCAGTTTTGTAAACAAAACATTTAAAAATAGGATCAAAATGATCAAGGACACTTGCCTTACTCTGATGGCTGGTTTGGATCGAGATCTTCAAAGTTCTAGTGCTAAAGGTCCTCTTAATCACCTTCTAGAGCGTTACCTTCTATTCCGCGTGACAAACATGCAAAACAAGCATTACAATCAGTAAATGCTCATATAGTACTGAATATGTCGTGATATGAATGAATGATGCAATTATGAGATAACACATGTTATCAGGACACTACTATTGCTTACAAACTAGTTATAATTGAGTTTTACATGTTTCAGCAAGTTTCGAGTCATTCTGGAGAAAACTAGAATAGTTTCAGGAATTTCAAAATTCAGAGGACGAACTAGTTCGCACATTGGGCCAGACATGTTTGCTCTTGACCAGACTAGTCCGCACTGGACCGGACAAGTCCGCTATGTCTAGGGTTTTGTGAATTTCCCAAGTAGGTCATGGTTTCAAACGAGATTGGGATCATATTTGGCATGGAAAGTTAGATCTAGGGCAACTACCGTGAATCCAATGGTCCCAACGATTAAAGATTTGGTGAAACATTGAGAAACTTGACATCTAGGATTGTTGATGGAGAATTGACGACGAGGAATGTTGATATCAAAGAGTCGATGAAGATTGCAGCAGCGACGATGTTCTTGCTTGATTCTTCCTCTTCTCCTCCTTATCTTTTCATCTTCTCCCTTCTCTTCCCTACGGTGAACTCCTCTTGATGGCGGCTCACGACGAGATCACAGCAATGAGGGTTTCTATCAATGTGGTATGGTGAGAGAGGGTATTAGGGTGTTCATATAGGGGGAGAGGTGGTGGGATTGGGGTAGAATCCAAGTAGGAAGTGGCGGGGACAAGTAGAGGCCTTGGTGGGGTCTCACTTGGGCTCCTCAAGAGTGAGGTATGACGTTCTTGGGCCCAAATAAGGAAATTACCCAATAACTCGTCGTGGAGGAAAAGTAGAATCCAATCGAAACCCTAGAAACCAGACTAGTCCATAGGGGGATGGACAAGTGCATTCGGGGTACAGAGAGTCGATCGGACATGTCCGGGGCTTGCACAGAACATTGATCTGGACTAGTTTTGCAAATCAACGGACAACTCTGATGGGTTCCAGTAACCAACATCGTACTAGTCCGTAGCTGCAATGAACAAGTCCGTAGGACAACAGAAACAAAACCAAAATTGTCCGTAAATTGATCAGATAGGTCCGGGCGACATCAGTGGCAAAATTGGACTAGTCCGTGCAGTGTGTCAGACAAGTCCGCTGCCCTGAAGGGAAAATGAATTAAGCCAGAGAAGATAGGTATACCGGAATAATCCATTGTTTCGTTCAGACAAGTTCGTACCCAAACAGATTTTAGTTGTTGTTTTTTCCTATAATTCATTTTAACCTCATTCCTTTTTGTTTGGAATTATGTTAAACATGTATGGGAATAAATACAATGCATGATGGATGAAAATGAGGGTGTTACAAACCTACACCCCCCTAAAATGTATCTTGCCCTCGAGATTCGACGTAGAAGGAAAAAGATAGGAAAATTATTTCCTGAGATCTTCCTGCTTTCAAGTTGCTTCAGACTCAATATGATGTCTCCATTGTACTTTGCACCATTAGATCACCTTGCTTCTTGTGACTCTCTCCCTTGTTTCCGTGATTTTGATAGGTTGCTCGTGTGAGACCTATGTGTGTTGAATACATTGGCTATGGCGATATAAGTTTTGAATACTGTCAAAACACCATTTTAACAAGGTCCGACTCTAGGTCCGAACCACCGGTAGGTCCAACGATAAATCCATCTTGTTTTGGGTAGCTCCGGCAAGGTCCGACGAAAGGTCCTACTTGCTTTGGTCAGCTCCGCTTCTAGGTCCTGCTAGCTTTGGTAAGCTCCGGTTCAAGGTCCGGTTAACTTTTGCAAGCTCTGGTGCTAGATTGCAATAGTTCTGCTTTTACTTTGAATTGATTCGAACTTGCTTTACATCTATGGAAAGTTTGCTTAGTATTCTTTTACTAAGTTTTTGGTGTGTTTTGGTGGTTATTGCTCATATCATTTTGCTATGGATTGCAACATTCTTATGTGAGGTGCTCACGTAAAGTGTTGTGTTTTCAAAACTAACGAGAGTCAAGTCAACGACATGTGCTCAAAAGTATCAGTTGTTTATTCATGTGCAGGTGTTGCTTGATTTCAAGACATGGCTGGTGACGGGATCCATTGAACTAGTCTTATGGAGAATATGAGGTTCAACAATCAAGTTCGGGAGGAATTGTGGTTGAGTTGATCGGAAGGTTGCGCAACATGGTTGAATCAAGAACAATGCATATGAAGGTATCATGAACGTTGTTGGAAGATGTTTTCATGTGTGCAAGGAGTGCATGGACGTAGCTACATGTTTACGAGGTGTGATGAGGAGATGGGGACGTAAAAAATTGGTCGAAAAGGTCCAACCGACTAGGTTATCGACTCAGGCTGTGGTTAAGTCTGGTTTGACTCAAATATGGAAAAATTTGAGTTGGTTATGATAGGATTTCATGAGGGTCACGAAGTTGAGTTGTTTTATGAATGTGGGATACTTTCCTAAGGTGTTTGGAAGTCTTAAGATTGCTTCTATCTGCATATGGAAGAGTCTTGAGCAGTTATGGAATGTTTCGGTTGAATCTGAGTAGGATTTGAGTTCTAGTTAGGACTGAGTTGGCCTAAGGGCTGGTTATATAAGCAAGTGAGGCCAGAGGTCATGACACACGACTTTGGGGCTGTTCCTCTTGTAGTTTGATCAATAAAATTCGTATTTTAAAGAAACTTTTGTGCCTTGTTCGTCCGACTTGTTTTCGTCAAGTCTTTCTTATCAAGTTTCTACACAGCACTACCTTGCTTTGGTGGTTTTATCATAACTCGAGTTTTACAGATCCAATTGACGTGATTCTTTTTGGGTTGTCTTCAAAACTTGATTATATATAATCTGTGAAAAGTTCATGGTCATTGGATTTGTGGTTTTGGATATACACGAGTTTCTTTGCTGTGTTGCAGATCTGGTTTTTCTTGGGTAGAACATATTGACTTTTGTTTGTTCTTTTGATCGTAACTTGAGTTTTACTCGACGAATTTTAGTGATTCTTGTTGTGATGTCTTCGTGACTTCATTCTCCACAGTTTCTACTGGTTTTGTCAGAATTTATCATGTCTATATTAGTCGCACACACAATTTCTTAACAAATTGATTTTTTGCGAGGGGTTTTTGTTACTTCCGCTGAAAAAGTTTTAATCTACCATTCACCCCCCTCTGGTAGCTTTTCACATTTTCTTCAATCCTACAATTTGTATCAGAGCCACGGTGTTCTAATATTTGTGATTCACATGTGTTTTTGACTAATCATCATGGAGAAATACTATGCAAAACCTTGTGTGTTTAGTGGCAGTGATTTTCAGGTTTGGAAGGCATGTATGGAGGCTTTCATCCAGGTGTAAGGCTTCGCAATATGGTAAAAGGTGTACAAGCCTTACAACATGCCATCAAACGATCAAGTAATGTCTACAAACATGAGAGATATCAACAACAACAACAAGGCTCGCAACTTGATCATACAAGGATTAAATCAAAGCAACTTTGACCGTGTTGCTCACCTCCGATCTGCATACGATGTGTGGAAAGCACTCTGCGACTACCACAAAGGACCCAACACAATCAAGGAGGTAATTAAAGACATGTTCAAAAAATGCGCTTTGAGATGCAACCAGGTGAGTCCATCGACGATCTCTTTGCTCGCTTTAATAAAATTCACAGCAACTTGCGTAGCATTAATGTTAATTTTTCAGATGCTGAGAATGCTAGGCAATTACTAATTGCATTAGACATGTCAATTTGGGAGATGAAATTCACATCTATTCGTGAATCTACTGTCATGAGTACACTTACTTTAGATGTTCTATATTCTAAATTGAAAACTCATGAAATCGACATATTCTCACGTAAGAACCCCAACAAGTCTGTTACATTTGTTTCTCAATGTGACATGCCTAGCTCCGGCCAATCTTCATCTTGTGGAACACTTGCTTTGTTGTCCCCTCCAACTGTTGAACAGATTGAAGACTTTCCAGAGGAAGAACTTGCACTCATCACTACTCGGTTCTCAAAAGCATTACAAAATGTGAGAACTAGATGGAGAGGAAGTGTTGGACCTAAACGATGCTTCAAATGTGGTAAGATGGGACATTTTCGCACGGATTGCCCTAACCTTTCAAGTGCTACTTCCCGTGATGAAAAGCAAACAAGGACGAAGCACTCCTCCACAAACAACAACAGGAAAAAGAAGGGTTTTACAGGATGCCAATTGGTGAATAGTTTTATCTCGACACTTCAAGAACTTTGCTCGAGCGGTGTGGACATCGGGAGTGACGAAGATGAAGATGATTTGGCAAACTTGTGTTTCATGGCGGGCATGTCAAGATCAAGTATGGAGGAGGTAGAACACAATAGCGACAATGAAGAGGTATGTCCTACTTTCAAAGAAATGTGTGATGCTATTTCTCGTGCCATTATTATAGTTAAGAAAAAAGACAATAAGCTTAGGGACAATGCAGTTAAAATTGAGTCACTAGAATCTGAAATTAATCATTTGAAATTATTGATTCCTAGTGATGATTCTTGTTCCTCATGTGATTTAATATATGAACAATTGTCCTATCTAAGAAGTGCACACTCCTCCACACTTGATAAACTTTAGTTAGAGATTGAAAAGAACAAAGAGCTTGCTACACTTAATGATAAAAACTTGAAAGATTATTGCTGTTCAACAATTGATTTGCATTGCTCTACTTGTGATGATCTTGATAAGAAAGTACGAGATGCAATGAATGAAATTTCTATATTGAACAATGCTTTACGTTCTCATGAAGTTAAATATTGTTCCAACTGCAAACTAAAAGGAAAAACTTCATGTGAAAACTGCGTAGACTTGTCTAAGAAACTTGATGACATGAATAGGACACTGGAGCGGTTTTGTAATGGGAATAAGAACCTAAACATGCTGTTGAATTCTTCCAAGTCTTACAATGATAAAACTGGTTTAGGTTTTGATTCTCATGCTCATGCTATGGCACATCCACCTATATATATAAAGTCATTAGGAAGTGGTTTGATTCAAACAGTTCCTAAACAAAAGGAAGTGGTTTTCAAATCTGCAGGAGTGTTGTCTCATTCGGTTTCAAATAAAAATGTTGCTTGCTCGTCTAGACATGAACAAAAAGTTAAATTTCATTGTACCTGTCTGTAGTTTTGATCCGGCAGATCTCCCTATACTGCTAAAGTGATTGGGGAGTTTGATGTTCGGCGTGGGCGCGCGGAGATTCAAGAAGGTGAATAGGAGTTTGACACAGGAGACACAAGAGTTTACGTGGTTCGGGCCGCCTGAGCGTAATACCCTACTCCACGGCTGTGTTGGTGTTGTATTAGCAGTAAGAGCTTGTCACGTATGATCGCTTGTGAACGTCCCTGAGTGTATCGTCGGCCTGTCCTTTTATAGTACAAGGACAGGCCGTTACAAGCTAGCCTGGCCCGACATGTGGCCCCGGCGGTTACTAGTATTGATACACGATTAATTGCTGTTAATGATCTTGTAACAGGCTCCGACAGTGCCGTTACTGGTGTTAAGATCGTCCGTTTAAGTGTCATTAATATGGCATTAATGACATTTAATCGGGTCTTGAAGTCCTTGGCTCTCTTTTGAAGATCCGGAGCCGTTACAAGGCCTTCCGGAGGTTAGAGGCTGGCAGGTCCGATGATTGGGCACGTGGCGGCTCCGGAGCTTGCTGTGGGGAGCAGGTAGCTCCGGGGCTACCAGTCACGTGTCAAGTCCGGAGCTTCTCTCGGTCCGGGGTTAAGTCCGGAGGTGACGTTTCGGTACCTGGCCCGGAGCTTTCCCCTTGTGGGCGGTAGCTCCGGTTTGGCAGTACACGTGGTGACCCAGGGATTAACCATGTTGGAGAAGCAGGTCTGGTCATGTCTGACAAGTGGGCCTCCGAGGGTCTTCAACCCAAGTAGATGGCTTTCCTTTGAAATCTTTGTAACCTCAAGGGGTGTGCGGTTTTTAGGGTACCGACAGTGGCCCCCTGGACCTACCTCCGAGGAAGATCACTGGGGTGAAGTCATTCCGTCGGAGGTGGGTCCATCCTTGCGACTCTTGAACTGGGTCTTCAAGGGTCTTCGGAGGTGCCGTTGGCAGGGATTTACAGTTAGATCCCGCCGCGTGGCGCACCTCAGGCGGCAGATGAGATCTTTGACATGCGGATCTCACGCAATTGAAGGTCGCCGGTTCCCGATATGAAAACCGTATCGGTTCCGCGCGCCCTGTCAGGCCACCGCCTTTGGGTTTCCCACCTCGTGATGACAACCGTTCGCCTGGGTAAGAGCCTTGACTTGATCGTCGGGGTGGTCCCGGGCCCTCTTGTCATCGGTTGGGTTGAATTCTTGAGTGGTATCTTCGACTTCCCTGCGGTTTCCACCCAAGCGTTGCGAGGGCTTACTTAAGAAGGAAAGCGCGCACCGTCGGGAGTTCTTTATGCCTCTCATCTGATCTTGCGCTCAAACTCCCGACTCGTACTTCGCTCCTCTTCTCTTGCCTAGCTGTGCCGCAATGGAGTTGGGTCTGCGCGAGAGTCGCTTGAAGACCGACAACGATTTGAAGAAGGTCCTGGCCCTCATGGGGTGGTCCTCGGACTTCTTCAACCGCTTGGTCCGTGCCGGCGGAGAGCTCCCCTTCGAGAAGGAGCGCGCTGGTGAGATGGTGTACTTTTCTTCGTACGCCATGGTGGGGTTGATCCCACCTTTTTCTTCCTTCTTATTGATGCTGCTAGACTTCTATGGTCTTCAGCTATACCACCTTGGCCCTCACTCCATTCTCCTCGTGTCTATCTTCATCCACTTCTGTGAGATGTGGGTGGGCATCCCCCCCCTGCATCGAACTCTTCCGAACCTTCTTCACCATCCACACCACCGGCTGGAGCAATGAGTACCTTGGCTTCTACTACTTCGTGAAGCGCAAGAAGTGCCCATTCAAGTACCTCCGGTCGTTCCCTTCCGGGAAGTGGGATGACTGGAAGAAAGATTGGATAGTCGTCAGGGTGGAGGAGCACGAGAGGTTGGAGCTGCCAGATGGTCTGCCCGGCATCGACACGACGATCTGGAGTGAAGCTCCGGTGCTGGTGGAAGCTTTCAACCCCGCCCTGACCAGGATCCGCCAATGCGTGGAGGGAGGATTGACTCCCCAGGCGGTATTCTGCAATTTCCTGGCCAACAGGTGGGCGCCACTGAAGAGGAGGGAGAAGCTCGCTTGGGCCCTCAACAGCGTGATGGACGAGGACCGGGTTGAAGTCCAACATGGTGGGGAAGACCTTGGAGTTCCACCTCAAGAAATTCCAGCACGGCATCGATGTCGACGGTGATGACTTGACTCCGCCGTCGGCCTTTCTCCCCCTGAACGTGGAAGTGGAGTTCAGCAGGGAGCTTCGGCGGACAATGCCCGCGCTTGATGACCTTGGTATCGTCGAGAGAAGATCAACCACCCGGGTGGCAATCCCCGGGATGCCCGAAGACGGCTCCGCCCCTGTCCCACAGCCGAGGGTCGAGGTCGTCGGCAAGGGCAAGGAGCTGGCGGATGAGCCGGAGAGCCAGAAGAGGAGGCTGCGACATGCCGACGGAAGGTCCGTCAGGCCCGCTACTTCCGCCTCGGTTCCTTCTCCCCAGGGGGGAAGATCTTCTGCCACCATGGCGACTGTCCCCGTAGTGGGGTCCTTCTGTAATGATACTGTTCCTGCAGTGGGATCCTCCCGGAGCGCGTCTGTCCCCGTGGTGGAACCCTCCTGGGGTGCTAGCTCCGGGCGCACGACTCCGGCACCTGGGACGGTGGGAGCCTCCAGGTCCAGGGGTTCCTCCCGATCAAGGAGAGCCTCAACCCGGGAAACGCCCGTGGCTGCGAAAAGTTCTGGGGGGGCCTTCCGGAGCTCCTACGCCGACCATGGCCAGCTTGGAACGTCCGGGAAAAAGGTTCCGCGCAAGCTGGTGCGGAAGCCTTCCAAGGTAATTTTTAATCTTTACCTTGGTTAACTTTTTAATTGTAGCAATTGTTTGTTTATTTTCTTCGTTCATCATCTGCAGTGTCCCCAAGAAGGGGAGTGAGGCTCCACCCTCGGCCACAGTGTCTGAGGCCGTGGGAGCTTCTGCTCCTGTCCTGGTGCCGCCCCAGGTGGTGGCTGAGGCTGCGACAGCTCCAGCGCCGGCTGTCGTGGTCATGGACCTCGACTCGTCCCCAGAAGTTCCAGTTGTAGTGCCGGACCACGGGAGTGAAGACACGCCAGCGGCACCTGTCCCGAAGGTTGAAGCTTCGGGTCCTGGTGCTGCAGTGATGGAAGCTCCGGCTGTTGAGCCGGAGGAAGTAGTAGTTCCGGCTTCGGAGCCAGAAAGTGCTGAAGCCCCGGCGGTTGAGCCGGAGGTGATTGAAGCCCCGGCATGCGAGCTGGAAGTCAAGGTAGCTCCGGCAGTTGAGCTGGCTACCTCCGAAGCACCGGCCGCTGAGCCGGTGATTGTTGGAGCTCCGGTCACGGGGCCGGTTGAAGATGAAGATCTTCCGGCACCTGAACCGGTGGTTGAAGAGGCGAGGGAGCTCGAGCCTCCCTCGGAAGAGGTGTCCCGGCCGGAGCCAGTTGCGGATTCTGCTCCGGAGGCGACGACGTCGGTGGTACCTGCGGTCGAGCCGGAGTGCCCAAGCGCAGTCGCTGGCCCCCTGCCCGAGTGGGCGAATGAAGACTTGGCGGCAGGGCCTTCTTCGATGGCGACTGAGGCCATCCCGGAGGACGGCCCTAGTGCCTTGGAAGCTCAGGGTTCCACTCTCGTAGAGTGGGACCCAATTTTTGTATGTGAAGACCCGGTGGAACCAGCGGAGGAGACCCCAGCAGGTCCGGAGCCCATCCCGCTGTCGATGTCTATCGACAATGCCTGCTCCAGTCTGCGTCAAGTCCAACTAGCCTTCTTCCACGACAGCAAGGCTCTTGAAGAGGAGCGCCAAACCCTTAGGCGGTGGCGTAATCGGCTCCACTTCGAGACCAAGCTGGCGCAGTCGAGGCTAGTGGATGGCAAGGAATGGATCAAGCGGGAGAAGATCCGCCTGGAGTACTGGGGCAAGCTGCTGGACGACAGGGAGAGCATGACTCATGCCCTCGACGCCCAGTCCCAGGAGATTTACAATCAAGCCAAAGCAGCCAACAGTGCGGCCGAGGAACGCCATGAAACGCTGGAGGTCATTAACACTGCACTCATCAAGCGCCGGGAGGCACTTGAAGAGAGGGAGAAACGGCTCGAAAATGAAGAGCAGAAACTCCTTGAGCTGCGGGTGATGTCCTGAGGAGGGAAGAGGAGCTTGCCGAGAAGGTAGCTCTGGCGAACAAGGGCCTCGAGGAGCGCACCAAGAAATTGGAAGAGTGCTGCCAAGAGGAAGAGGAGAAGACCTGGGTGCGGGGGCAGGAACTCTACGAATATGAGTGTGCCCTTGTTGCCCGGGAGAAAAAAGTGGAGGCTAGGGAGAAGGACTTGGTCGATCGTCAGAAAAAGATACACCTCCGGGAGGAGGAGCTCGGAAGACTCAAGAGGCGGGTTGCTGCAAAGATTTAGCAAAACGCCAAAGAAGTTGAGCGCCTCGCCCGTGAGAACTCCGAACTGACGGCGGCCAGGAGATCCCTGGAAGAGATGAAGAGCTTGAGTACGGCGGATTCCCTAGAGATTTGGGAGTTCCTGGGCAAGGCCAACGACGAGCTGACGCCGATGGGTTTCAGCCCCGTGCGCCTGGATGATCCGGAGCCGGAGCCGGACCTTGCGCTGCAGGCGTTGAGCGCAGCTAGTAGCAAGCTCTCCAAGGTGGGCGATGTCATCGCGGACCAACTGGAAGTTGAGGGGCAATACCTGGCGAAGAACGTCGCAGAGTATGTGCTGACGTGCTACACCAGCCGGAACTCTCAATTTCCTCTGGTCCCGGTGCTTGAAGGCCCCGTCGAAGGAGAAGGCGAAGCTACCCGAGCCAGCGTATCGGAGGTCGCCCAGAAGGTCGCCAAGTTCTTCCATAGGGTTTAGGACCATCTCTTTAGCTCTCACTTGTATTTTCTCTTCTTCTTCCTCAATTTTGTAATCCCTTGTCTCCAGATGAATGAAATCCCCAAAATTTTTGAGAATTTCACTTTTTGTCTTCAACACCTCTATCTTCACTTGGCCCCCTGGTAGATGTACACAATTTGATTGTGAACATGTACCAAAAGGATAATGTGTTTTGTTGAAGACTCATTTGCTCCGAACTTGTAGCATTTAGGTCCGAAGTCTTTGATAGTGAAGGTCCCCTAAGGTTGTCGGAGATTAGAAGCTCCGGCATTGTCCATCGCTGGAGCTTGGTAGCTCTGGCAATAGCCTCTATCAACACGTAGAGCGTCGATAGTTAGTCCTCCGAGGTGTCGGAGCTGAGTAGCTCCGGCAGTGACCTTTGCCAACACTTGGTTTGTTGGCAGCGGACTCCATTTACGAGGTCTTCTCACCATCTTATACTCAGCGTCGACGGTTGGCCGCCATGGGGGAGTCGGAGCTTGGTTAGCTCCGGCTTTTCTCCATCAACGTAGACTTTATTTTTCCTGCACACTTAAGTCAAGAAAAATAGTAAAATTCATTCCTTGTCTATAATTTCGTCGCGGCTTACGATTCTCAAGAAGATTTTAAGTTGAACGTGATTTTAAATACAACCGGATGTGTTGTCTTTTCCCTTAGATTCAATTGTCCATGGACCCGCCTTACTTCGGCCTGCCGGGGTGTAGGTAGAGTGGCGTACTTAGGGTGCTTGACCAGGCTAAGTCGATAGCACACTCCGGCCCTAGATTGGCTTGGCGGCTTTCAGGCGAGTTGGCCATAAACGATATTTAAATCCAAAAGATCTGACAATACAACTCGAATCGTATATAAACCGGTCGAACTAAAAATTTCTTAAGAATTTCACGTCTTTGTTATAGACAAGAAAGAGAAAAATAAAAATGTCGAGCTTGTACAAAATAAATGCACGTGGAGTCTATTTCACATGAAGATGTCTTTCATTATAGATCCGGGGTACAGGGGAAACAAGTACACTCTTAGGGTACGGAACCAGGCTAAGTGTGTTTCATTTCTTGTTTGACCCAGGGTAGTTAGCCACACTTTTAGTCCTGAGACTGTGACAAGTGTTGCATGAGCTTTGCGAACCTTTCGGGAAAGGTCCGACTGCTCTCCCGGAGGAACTACCCGACTCTGTACAATGACTCTATAAGGTCCGACTGCTCTCCCGGAGGAACTACCCGACTCTGTACAATGACTCTATAACATACACCCCAAGTTACTCAAGACTCACCTCCGTGGTATTAAGTGTAGAACTTACGGAGGTGCTCGATGTTCCAAGGATTCGGGAGTGGTGTCCCATCCTCGGTAGACAAGCGAACGCTTCCGGGACGGGATACTTTGATCACTCGGAAGGGCCCCTCCCAGCCGGGGGAGAGTTTGTTTAACCCTTCTCTGGATAGTATTCTCCGTAGCACCAGATCGCCTTCCTCGAGCTGTCGGTTGTGTACATTCCGCTGGTGATAACACCGTAGAGCTTGACGATATCGGGCATTCCGAACAGCTGCTTGGCACCTTCCCTCCTCAAGGAGGTCTAGGTCTTCACGCCGGAGCTGGTCCTGCGCGGCTTCATCGAAGGTTGCACCCGGAGTGAACCCAAGGTGATTTCCGGAGGAAGGATTGCTTCAGCTCCGTACACCAGGAAGAAGGGTGTTTCTCCAGTTGACCGGTTTTGAGATGTCCTGTTGGCCCACAAAGTAGGCGGAAGCTCTTCGATCCAGTTGGCTCCATGTTTCTTCAAGCGCTCATAGGTTCGCGTTTTTAGTCCCTTAAGGATTTCTGCATTTGCTCTCTCGGCTTGGCCATTGCTGGCTGGGTCAGCTACGTAGGCATAGCAAACTTGTATGCCGAGGTCTTCACAATATCCTTGGAATGCAGAGCTTGTGAATTGAGTCCCATTATCAGTGATGATCTTGTTTGGGACTCCGAATTTGCTTACAATGGATTGCAGAAAGTTGATAGCAGATTGCTTGTTGATCGTCACAACTGGAGTTGCTTCCGGCCACTTGGTGAACTTGTCAATGGCGACATACAAGAACTTGTAACCTCCGACGGCTCTTGGGAAGGGTCCCAAGATGTCCATCCCCCACACAGCGATGGGCCATGTAGGAGGTATCATTTGTAAAGGCTGAGCCGGTGTATGAATTTGCTTTGCATGAAATTGGCATGCTTCGCATTTCTTCACCAGCTCAGTGGCATCCTGGAGCGCTGTAGGCCAGTAGAAGCCATGTCGGAAGGCTTTTCCGACCAGCGTGCGGGAAGATGCGTGGTTCCCGCACTCGCCTCCATGGATTTCTGCGAGGAGCTCGCAACCTTCTTCCCTTGTGATGCACCGCATTAGGATGCCGTTGGCACCGCGCCGGTAGAAATCCCCTTCTACCAGCGTGTATCTTTTAGCCAATCTGACTACCCGGTCAGCGGATACATCATCGTCAGGAAGGATGTTGTCTTTCAAGTAGCTCCGGATCTTCGAGATCCATGCATCGAAGCTAGCTTGAGCATTTGAGTCTTGCGTGCTGGGTTGCTCGGAGCTTCCGGCAGCACTTACGACCCTTGATGGCTGCCATGGTAACAGGGCCATCGGGACCGTCAGCTTCGGGATGCTGATCTCGCCCCCTTCGCTCAGTTCGGCAGGCTGAGTTGTGGGTTTTGACAACCTCCGGACAAAGATTCCGTCAGGATCCGGAGCTCCGGTTGACGCTTTAGTCGAGAGTTCGTCAGCTTCAGCGTTATGGGCACGCTAAACATGGGGGAGGTCTAGGACTTCAAAGTCCTTCTGAAGCCTCTGGACTTCAAGGAGGTAAGCAGCTAGCTGGAGATAATTGCAGGAGCATTCACCCTTCACCTGCTTGATGATGAGTTGTGAATCTCCTTTGACCAGCAGTTGCTTGACACCATATGACAGTGCCATCTTTAGTCCGTAGATGAGTGCTTCATACTCCGCCATGTTGTTGGTTGCCTTGAAGTCAAGGTGTACCATGTATTTTACCTTCTCCCCAATCGGTGCAAGGAGAAGGATTCCAGCTCCGGCCCCCTGCTTCTGCATGGAGCCATCGAAGTAGAGGGTCCAGTGAGGCTCGGTGAAGGTAGGAGCTTGATGCTCCGTCTTCTGCTCGCTGGGGCCCCCAGGATTTGATGGAGAGGGAGTCCATTCCGCCACAAAATCTGCCAACGCTTGACTCTTGACAGCTTGTCTTGAAATAAATTCAAGATCGAATTCAGCCAATTCCGCTGCCCACTTTGCAATATTCCCAGTTGAATTGGGATTATGCAAGATTGCTCGAAGTGGATAGGAGGTCAGCACCGAGACTTTGTGAGCTTGGAAGTAGTGTCGAAGCTTCCTGGAGGCAATAAGAACTGCATAAAGCAGCTTATGCACCTCTAGGTATCGAGTCTTGGCATCATGTAATACTTCACTGATGAAGTATACCGGGCGTTGAATGGTTCGAACCCTCCCGGAGGGGTCCGGAGCTTCCTCTTCATTGATCCGGACCCTCTCGGAGGGGTCCAGATTCTCTTCGGGGACCTCCGGGTTCTGGCTGGAGGAACCCGGAGCTTCTTCAGAAATGACCTGGACCCTCCCAGAGGGGTCTGGGTCTTCTGAAGTGACTTCTTGTGGGTTTGAGTCTGGGAGCTGGGACCCAGACTCGCTTTCAGGAACCTCCGGACCCTCCCGAAGGGGTCTGGATTCCTGAGTATGGGGTAGTTCCGGTCTCTCCGCAACCAGAACCATACTGACGACTTCGTCAGAAGCTGAAATGAAAAGCAACAAAGGCTCACCAGGGTTCGGAGCTACCAGAATTGGTAGGGTGGTGAGGAACTGTTTCAGCTCCTGGAATGCCTTCTCTGCTTCTTCGGACCATTGGAATGGTCCGGACTTCCTCAATAACTTGAAGAAGGGGAGTGCCCGTTTCGCCAGTCTTGATATGAACCGGCTGAGGGCTGCTAGACACCCAGTTAACTTTTGGACGTCTTTGATGCGGGTTGGTGGCCGCATGTCTTCAATGGCTTTTATCTTCGCCGGATTATCCTCTATGCCCCGGTGACTTACCAGGAAACCAAGAAGTTTTCCGGAGCTAACCCCAAACACGCACTTGTCCGGGTTTAGCTTTGTGTGGGTGGCCCGCAGCTTGTCGAAGACAGCCTGCAAGGTGTCTAAGAGGGACTCCTTGTTCTTGACCTTGACCACGATGTCATCGACCTACACTTCCACTACGTCTCTGATGAGTTCTTCAAAAGTTTTGTACATAGCTCGTACAAAAGTTGAAGCTGCATTCTTGAGACCAAATGGCATGGCTGTGTAACAGTACAATCCATCTACTGTGATGAATGAAGTATGCTCTTCATCCTCCCTAGACATCCTGATTTGATGATACCCAGAATATGCGTCTAGGAAACACAGTAATTCACACCCAGAGGTGGAATCCACTATCTGATCTATTCTAGGTAGTGGGAATGGATCTTTTGGACATGCCTTATTCAGTATGGTGTAGTCGATGCACATCCGAAGCTTCCCGCCGGCCTTGGGCACAATGACTGGGTTCGCCAGCCATTTTGGATGGAAGACTTCTCGGATGAATCCGGCTTCGAGTAGCTTCTTCACTTCTTGTCGGATGAAGTTCTGCCGCTCTACGGATTGCTTCCAAGGCTTCTGATGCACAGGCCGAGCATCGGGGTAAATCTTCAGATTGTGCTCAATCACTTCCCTGGGGATCCCAGGCATTTGTAACGGTTGCCAAGCAAACACGTCAACATTAGCCCGGAGGAAAGTGATGAGCGCGAGTTCCTATTTGTCGTTCAACCCTCCCGATATACGGGTGGTTTGAGCGGCATCGGAACCAATTTGGACGACTTTGACGGGAATGTCGGTGTCGCCGCTTGGCTGCACACGGGGTGTAGAGGTCGAGCCTCGTTGACGAATGCTCGGGGGTTTCGGAGCTTGCTCCTGTCTGGAGTCCTCCTCTTGCGCCGTGGTGAGTGCATGGAGTTCCTCCAGAGCAGTTACTCCGGCAGTGCGATCTCCGCGGATCCGGAGAATGCCTACTGGTGTTGGCATCTTCAACACCAGGTATCCATAATGAGCAGCTACCATGAATTTGTATAGGGCAGGTCTACCCAAGATGGCGTTGAATGGTAAGTTGATCTGAGCAACGTCGAAGACCAACTTCTCGGTGCGATACTTCTCCTGGGTCCCGAAGGTAACGGGGAGAGTTATAGCTCCGAGTGGGGTAATGGCCCCCGGACCTACTCCGGAGAAAGGTCGAGAGGGCTGGAGATCCGAAGGTCGGAGCTGAAGCTTAGTGAAAGCTTCGAAGCTGATGAGGTTAAGCCCCGAACCTCCGTCTACCATGACATGGTGGAGCTGGATGTTGTTGATGGTAGGAGATACCATCAAAGGTAGCTGACCTACTCCAACCATGCTCCGCGGGCAATCAGAGGCATCGAAAGTGATGGAGGTGTCCATCCACTTTCGATGAGGTTCCGGCCTGACTATAGGGGCTACAGCGGCCATATCTCGCCGCATAGTCTTGATGACGCGACGTGAGGTGATATACTATGATCCACCAAAAATGGTGTTCATGGTCTTCCGACGCTCGTTATCAGAGACGTCAGAGTCATCGTCGACGGAGGTGTAGACGGCCTTCAGGACCTTTTTGGGATCCTCAAACCCTAACTCCTCTTCAGCTGGAGCTTCGTCGACCTTCTGTTTTCCTTCCCTCTGTCGGAAAGGAGATCCTTCACGGCGCTTGCTGTAGCGCTCGGCAAGGTTTTGGACCTCCCGGCAGTCTTCCAAACCGTGGCTGCCCGTTTTGTGAATGGGACACCACACTTTGGGTTTGCCACCGTCTTTAGAAGACGGTTGAGGTCGCTTCTCAGGGCGTGGCCCCCGGCCACACGGAGTTGCAGCAGCTGCAACGTTGGATGTGTCGGCCGACGGCTTCTTCTTGCCGTTGGTCTTCTTTTTCTTCTTGCCACCCCCGGAGGTAGCGGCTTCTTCTTTGGAGGATTTCTTGTGATCCTCTGAGGCTGGTTTGGAGTGCATCTCACGGCCCTCCGCAGCTCTGGCACATTTGTCTGCCAGGCTGAAGAGTTCCGTGACGCTGGTGATCGCTTTGATCGCCAGCTTCTCCAACATCTTCTTGTCCCGTACGCCCTGCCTGAATGCCACAATGACAGAAGTGCTTGAGATAGAAGGGATAGTGTTGCGTACCTGAGAGAACCTCTGGATGAAGGACCGCAAAGATTCTCCCCCTTTTTGCACGACCGCAAAAAGGTCCAGTTCAGTGCCTGGTCGGGTGTATGAACTCCCGAAGTTGGCAGTGAACTGATGGCACAGCTCCTCCCAACTGTTGATAGAGTTGGGTGGAAGGCTCATAAACCAGGACCTGGCGGTCCCAGTTAAGGCCACTGGAAAGTAATTGGCCATCACAGCCTCGTTTCCTCCAGCTGCCAAGATTGCAGTGGAGTATATCTGAAGGAATTCGGCGGGGTTGACAGTCCCGTCGAATTTTTCCGGCAGGTGTGGCCAGAACTTCTATGGCCATCTAACCATGCGCAGGTGCATGGCTAGGGCTGAACAGCCTCCTCCTACCCCTTCCAGAGTAGAAAGGTCCTGAGCTTCCCGTCTTTCACGAGCACGCTCAATATGGACACGGCCAACCTGCTGGCGGTATCGGCGATCAAGCTCCGCCCGGAGGTCATGAGTTGAAAGCCTGGATACCGTATGGGTGCGTCATGCCCCAGAGGGCAACGACGTCACCTGTTGTGACGTAGCTCGTCTCCTGTTGTTGGAGACGTGCGGACCAAGTCTACCAGACAAAGTCCGCCGCTGCGACGGGGCCCGCCCTGAAGGAGGAGGACCCTGGTTGCTGATGCGGTCGGCTGCGGCTGCAACCAAGTGTTCCACATCAGCTCTCCACTGCTCCAATGCATCCCGGGATGCATCAGGAGGTGGTGGACATTGAAGAAGAGCACGCGCTGCATGAAGCGCATGTTCCAGATTGTCATGATTCGCCGACGCCGTGATGGACGCCGGTGCACCATCGCGTTGTCCAGCTTGA
This sequence comes from Tuctoria greenei, assembly GCA_036927565.1. NCBI lineage: Eukaryota > Viridiplantae > Streptophyta > Magnoliopsida > Poales > Poaceae > Tuctoria > Tuctoria greenei. The sequence continues at coordinate 20,223,120 of JAYESD010000009.1, read as the reverse complement.
TTTGCTGGAGGAGGCGGCGGTGGTGGCTGTGTGACTCCTGCTGGTGCTGAGGCTCCTGCTGGTGGCTGCCTGTTGGAGGGATTGCCCCGAACAGCCTGAGCAGCAGGTTGGCCGTTGGATGATCCAGCCGCGGAGTTCACCATTCTCGAAAATCTCAGGCTCCCCCTACCTGGCGCGCCAACTGTCGGTGGTTTTGATCTGGCAGATCTCCCTATACTACTAAAGTGATTGGGGAGTTTGAAGTTCGGTGTGGGCGCGCGGAGATTCAAGAAGGTGAATAGGAGTTTGACACAGGAGACACAAGAGTTTACGTGGTTCGGGCCGCCTGAGCGTAATACCCTACTCCACGGGTGTGTTGGTGTTGTATTAGCAGTAAGAGCTTGTCACGTATGATCGCTTGTGAACGTCCCTGAGTGTATCGTCGGCCTGTCCTTTTATAGTACAAGGACAGGCCGTTACAAGCTAGCCTGGCCCGACATATGGCCCCGGCGGTTACTAGTATTGATACACGATTAATTGCTGTTAATGATCCTGTAACGGGCTCCGACAGTGCCGTTACTGGTGTTAAGATCGTCCGTTTAAGTGTCATTAATATGGCATTAATGACATTTAATCGGGTCTTGAAGTCCTTGGCTCTCCTTTGAAGATTCGGAGCCGTTACAAGGCCTTCCGGAGGTTAGAGGCTGGTAGGTCCGATGATTGGGCACGTGGCGGCTCCGGAGCTTGCTGTGGGGAGCAGGTAGCTCCGGGGCTACTAGTCATGTGTCAAGTCCGGAGCTTCTCTCGGTCCGGGGTTAAGTCCGGAGGTGCCATTTCGGTACCTGGCCCGGAGCTTCCCCCTTGTGGTCGGTAGCTCCGGTTTGGCAGTACACGTGGCGACCCAGGGATTAACCATGTTGGAGAAGCAGGTCCGGTCATGTCTGACAAGTGGGCCTCCGAGGGTCTTCAACCCAAGTAGATGGCTTTCCTTTGAAATCTTTGTAACCTCAAGGGGTGTGCCGTTTTTAGGGTACCAACAGTACCTACTGTGGTAGAGATGGTCATGTCATAGGGTTTTGTTATAGACTAGCTAAAGAACAGAAAAAGGAAAGAATGATTGCTAGATCTCATAGCTTTCATACAAAATTTGCTGCAAATGCTAAACCGAATGATAGGAATATGCAACCTGCTGTAATGAGTCGAAAAAATGCAAAGTTTGCTCACAAACCTACTGTTTTTCGTGCTACACATGTAACACCTCGTAGGTCAGTAGTTGGGTACAAAAATCCTCAAGCTTTGGCTCATAAACTTGTTGTTTTATCTCAGCTTTTGCGTGTTATTCCTGAAAGACATCGTGTGACTCAGTACTGGATTCCTAAATGCCTTTTGACTAACCCCAGTATTGAGTCATCAAAGTATTGTGCTTCTATGTAGGTTACATGCTTGAGGAAGGAGAACATTTGGATTATGGATTCATGTTGCTCACACCACATGACCGGTAACAAGGAATGGTTCTCCTCGCTGTCTTTTGTATCACTTGTAGAAATTGTTACTTTTGCCGATAATTCTTCAACTCCTATAATTGCTATGGGTTTAGTTAGAGTAAATGGTCACTATAATTTGAAGGAAGTGGCACTTGTCAAAAATTTGAAATACAACTTGCTTTCTGTTTCACAATTGCTAGATGAAAATCTGGATATTATTTTCAATAAATATTGTTGCAAAGTTGTAGGTTCAAATAGTGAGCTTATTTTTAACATGTCTCAGTTTGGGAGAGTTTTTAAACCTGAATTTGATATGTCTTCTTCTAAGCATACGTGTCTAGTTGCTAATGATTCAAAGGACTTATATTTTTGGCATCGTAGACTTGGTCACGTAGGCTTTGATCATCTCACGCGTGTTAGTGCTCTTGATCGCATACGTGGGCTGCCTAAGCTTAAAAGGGACAAAAAAATTGTTTGCTCTTCTTGTATACATGCAAAGATGTTTGCACGTTCATTTGCTCCTCTCACAGTGACCATGACAACTGAATCGGGTCAACTTTTGCATCTTGACACCGTAGGACTTTCACTTGTTCAATCTTTCGGAGGTAAATGGTATGTTCTTGTGATTGTTGATGACTATTCTAGATACTCTTAGGTTTATTTTATGGCATCTAAGAATTAAGCTTTTAGTCACTTTAGAACTTTATTTCTTAGATTATCAATTGGTCACCCAAAATCTTTAAGAGCAATTAGAAGTGATAATGGAACTGAATTTAAAAATCAGTCCTTTGATCATTTTTGTGCTGAAAAAGAAATAGATCATCAATTTTCTTCACCATATGTACCTCAACAAAATGGTGTTGTAGAGAGAAATAATAGAACCTTAGTTGAGATGGCTAGGACTATGCTTGATGAATATCAAACTCCTAGATAGTTTTTGGCAGATGCAATTGCAACCACTTGTTATGTTTCAAATCGTGTTTTCTTGCGTGCTAAGCTAGGAAAAACACCATATGAGCTTTGGTTCGGACATAGACCTAGTGTCACAACTTTTAGGGTCTTTGGTTGCAAATGCTTTGTTAACAAACATGGTAATCTTGATAAAATTGAAGCTAGATCTGTTGATGGCATGTTTCTTGATTATCCATCTCATACTAGAGGCTACCGTGTGCTTTTACTTGACACTAACAAAATTATGGAGACTTGTGATGTCCCTTTTGATGAAGGTAGCCTAGGTACTAGCTCAAATATTGCAGGTTTGGATCCATACCAGCAGGGCGAGAGTATTTTTGTTGAAGATGAGGAAGAAGAGGTGCTGCTGCCCGAAAATTCAGCAGCTAATGACATTGTTCCAGCTCCTGATTTTGATTCACAACCAGCACCGACGACGACCATTGCTGGTCCAGATTGTCCTCAAATCACAAGCTCATCGATTTGCGATGAACATGAAGAATAAGAATCTTGTGAAGTGTCCACTCCCCTCTGGGTTCTCAAAATTCATCCTCCACAACAAATTATTTGAAGCTTGCACGAACAAGTCACACGGTCCAGGTTTTGCGATCCAAACTCTCATGCTCATTCTTCTTTTGTTGCTTCTTTTGAACTCAAAGATATATGACACGCACTCACTAATGAATCTTGGATTATTGTCATGCAAGAAGAGTTAGAAATTTTTGAAAGAAATAATGTTTAGAAAATTGTACCTCCACCTCAAGGTCACACTTTAATTGGAACTAAATTGGTGTTTAAAAATAAACAAAGTGAGGATGGGGTTGTGGTTAGAAATAATGCTAGGTTGGTTGCTCAAGATTTCACAAAAGTTGAAGGTCTAGATTTTGATGAATCTTTTGCTCCTATTCCTAGATTAGAAGCCATAAAAATTTTGTTAGATTTTGTTGCATCTAAAGGTTTCAAGTTATATCAAATGGATATTAAAAGTGCTTTTGTTAATGAAAGTGCATCTAGGTTCCCCGTGGGTTTTGGATGATTGATGACGACAATTAAGTCGCTAATGAGCTCAAGTGATCTTAGCACAGGTGAAGACTCAATCGGAGACGCAAACCCTCAAAAAGGAAAAGGAAGGAAACGGAGTCAACTCGAAGCGTGGAAACTAGGGTTTCTAGCGTGATTGAGTTAGACTAGCCGTAGTAATAGGAGGGTGTGTGTGTAAAGTGCATTGAGATCAAGTTTGGGAGCTCAAAGTGGTTTAGAGGTCAAACCTATGAAAGAAATGAGTGAATGAGTGGTCTGGCCGTAGGGCCGGACTAGTCCGTGCAGGTGGCCGGACTAGTCCGTCCCTGGCCGGCCAAGTCCGTTGTCGGCCGGACCAGAAGGGTCTGACTGAGATCGGACTAGTCCGTTTGTGGCCGGACTAGCCCGGGTAGCTGTGAGTGGGTTTTGGGATGAAGTCCCAAAATCACGGACTTGTCCGTTTTGGACCGGACCAAGAGGTCCTGAGTGAGAACGGACTAGTCCGCCCGTGGGGCCGGACTAGTCCGGGTTGGCTAGGAAAAGGTGCTTCTGTGGCTAAGTCTGGGAGGACCGGACTAGTCCGCCCTAGGGGTCGGACTAGTCCGTGGTCCTCAGACTAGTCCGTTTTCACACGGAGCAGAAGGCTCTGTGTGAGATCGGACTAGTCCGGTGTTGACCGGACTAGTCCGTTCTGGAAGTGACCGTTTGAATTTGAAGTTTGGCGGGTAGCGTGACGATAGCGTGTCAGCTGTCGGGACCTGACAAAGGGGTCAGTGGTCCCCTAGGCCGGACTAGTCCGGGCCAGTGGCTGGACTAGTCCGCCCTTTTGCTGAAGTCAGCAGATTGGGCTTGGGACCCCTATAAAAAGGGGACCCCCGGCCTCATTTCGAATACCTTTGGAAAATCTCAAACCCTAGCGCCGCCACAGCCAACTTGGAGCACTCCTAAGCCTCCTTCTTGCCTACTTTCCCTCTAAAACTAATTCTTGAGTGGATTAGGGTTTAGTGAGGTGGAGAAGAGGAAGAACATCGCGCTTGTGCTCCCGGTTTGATCTCTTGCACTCGTTGAGTCTTTGTGGGCTGTGTATTGAGTTTGTTTTATTGTGTTGATCATCTTTGTGGTGTGGGAGCCTCAGTTTGTGAGAAGCCCCAACGAACTTTGTAATCACCATTGTGATTAGTGGAGAACCAAGTTAGGCCCGTGCGGTAAACTTGGTGAGGGAAGGGTTGTTGGACCCGGTCCTTTTGTGGACTCCTCAACGGGGACGTAGATTCCTTGTGTGGAATCGAACCTCGGGATAAAATCCTTGCCCCCTTGTGTTCTTCGCATTCATTCTATTGATTACTTTGTTCTAGGGTTGGTAGTCTCGTTTCATACTTCGCATTGCTACAAACTTGTGGAAACTTGACTTGCTCTTGTGTAGGTTGTTGCTCAACTTGACTTAAACATATACTCACTTGTAGCAAAGAGAAAATTCCCTAAAACTTGCTAGAAACATCTTTTTAGGGTTATTCACGCAAGCTGACCGGACTAGTCCGCCCCCTGACCGGACTAGTCCGCCCCCTGTGATTTAATCTCGTTTTATTAAGTCATTTGCAGGTCGATTAGCCTATTCACCCCCCCTCTAGGCAACTTTCAATTGGTATCAGAGCAGGACTCTCCACAAAGAGTCTAACAACTCGGAGAGATGGCCGGAGTGGTGAATGACGATGCATCGAGCAGCAACTACGAGGCGACCCGTGAGGAGACGTTGGCTTATCAAGATAAGCCAACGGACGATGAGGAGACTCGCCAACTCAAGGCGAAGCTCCGGGAGAAGTTGAACATCTCCAGGATTGATCCGTCAAAACAATCAAGTGGTGGTGGCGGAGCCAACTACAACCGGCAAGGGTTCAACTATGAACGCCTTGCCGCCAACAACCACTACCTGTCCATCCCATTGGGGAAACCTCCCCAATTCGATGGAACGGACTACGGTATGTGGAAACACAACATGAAGATCCACCTCGTGTCACTCAACCCAGCGTTGTGGCAAATTGTCATGACCGGGGTGGAGATTCCAAAGGATGAGGACAACATAACTCAAGAACAAGCCATCCTCATCCACCGCAACGCTCAAGCTGCGGGTGTGATCATCTCATCTCTCTCTAGAGATGAGTTCAACCGTGTCGATGGCCTTGAAGTGGCCAAAGACATATGGAACACCCTCAAGACGGCACATGAAGGAAATCGGGTGGTCAAGGAGGCCAAGATCGAGCTCATCGAAGGAGAGCTTGGGAGATTCGCCATCTTGGATGGTGAATCCCCCCAAGACATGTACAACCGGTTGAAGGTGCTTATCAACAAGAGCCGATCATATGGCTGCACCAAGTGGACCGACCACGAGGTGGTGAAGAGGATGATCCGGGCATTCATGCCTAGGAACGTCTCTCTGTGCTCCATGATTCGGGAAAGCCCGGGGTTCACTCAAATGACCCCGGAGGAGCTCCTTGGGAGGATCATCAACCATGAAATCATGGAGAAGGAGGCGCTCTTCTACAACGACCTCCAAAAGTTCACCGCCTCCAAGATGAAGAACGTTGCACTCAAGGCAACGCCCTCTTCAAAGGAGCAAGAAGAAAGTGATGAGGAGAGCCTCGACACCGATGAGGAAGAGGCCTTCTTCATCAACAAATTCAAGAGAATGATGAGGAGGAAGAAAGGGGGGCACAACTATGAGGGCAAGGGAAAGGAAAGAGCAAGGCCCAAATCAAAAAGGTCTTGCTACAACTGTGGCGAGTATGGGCACTTCATCGCTGATTGCCCACACGAGGAAACGAAGAAGAAGAAGGAAGGGAAGCCTCAAGAAAGGAGATTCTTCAAGAAGATGAGGCCCTCCGGACAAGCCCATTTGGGGAAGGAGTGGGACTCTAACGATGAGTCCTCCTCCGAAGAAGAAGAGGAGAAGATGGCCACCATAGCCATCGGGAGGAACTCCAAGGGAGGCAAGCTCTTCCCCAACCTCAACAACGACCACAAGCCTACTTGCCTTATGGCAAGGGAAGGAAAGAGAAAGGTAACATCTCATCCTTCCTCCCCAACTTCCTCACATGATGATTTTGATAGCGCTAGTGAAAATGAAAGTATGTTTAAGGACATAAGTAAAAGCACCCTACGAAGGATGAAATTGCTTATGGATGAGATCTTTGAGAAGGAGGATCTCATCAATAGACAAGAGGACATGCTCATCCTTGAGAAGGAGAGATGTCAAGAGCTTGATGAGCTCCTTGAGCTCGAAAGAAAGAAGAGCAAGGCATTGGAACACGAACTTGCTCTTTGCAAGAAAACGTGTTCAAGTCTTGAGGAGAAGTCGATTGAGCTCAAGGATGAACTTGGAAGCTTGTCAAAAGCTAACAAGATCCTTGAGACTCAAGTTGAGTCACTCAAGAACAATGTAGCCTCTTCCTTCAAGAGCTCAACCCCCTCAAAGGCCTCATCCAAGGCAACATCACCTTGCAAGTGCTCCAACTTGATCCTTAAACTTAAGGATGAACTCAACCTAGCACAAGGCAAACAAGCACCTAAGGGTGCCATCTTTGACAAGGAGAAGGTGGCGTATGCACGAAGTGCATACACCAACACAAGACCTCCCCATGTCAAGGATGGTCTCGGCTATACTAGAGGTGGAAGGCATAACGCCAAAACCTCCAAGTATGGCAAAGACATGATTGTCTTTGTTAACGGGAGTTCATCACCAACTAAAATTGAAAAGAACTCACCCTCTAGCGACAAATTGCCTAAATCTGAATCGCATCCTCTATTTCATGATTTTGATGCATCCTATGTGCTAAAGAGGAACAAACACGGCAAAGTGTTTGCTAGATATGTTGGGCCACTCCGCAAGAGCCCCAAGCCTTGCGTGTGGGTGCCCAAATGCCTAACTACTAACGTGAAAGGACCCAACTCAGCTTGGGTACCTAAAAGGAAGGCATAAACTTGTTTTGTAGGCATACTCCTCCGGTGGATCGAAATGGGTGTTGGATAGCGGATGTACCAACCACATGACCGGAGAGAGGAGCATGTTCATAGAGTATGAGGAGAACGAGGACCCAAGTGAAGGAATCTTCTTTGGGGATAATAGCCAAGGGAAAATCCTTGGCTCCGGTAAAATTGCTATCTCATCTTCGCATACTCTATCAAATGTTTTGCATGTTGATTCCCTAGACTATAATCTCCTATCCATATCACAGCTTTGTGATAAAGGATATAAGTGTGTCTTTTCTAGTGAGGGTGTGAATGTTCTGAGAGAGGGTCATGACTCAATAGCCTTTAAGGGAGTGCTCAAGGGAAAGCTCTATCTTGTGGATTTTACCACGGATAAAGCTCAACTTGACACATGCTTAATGGCAAAAGCCAACATGGGATGGCTTTGGCATAGAAGGCTAGCCCATGTTGGAATGAGGAACCTTCAAAAACTCCTTAAAGGAGAGCACGTTCGTGGCCTAAAGGATGTGGTATTTGAAAAGGATAGGCCATGTGGTGCGTGCCAAGCGGGAAAGCAAGTAGGAGCTCAACACCCCTCTAAGAATGTCATGACGACAACTAGACCTTTGGAGTTACTCCATATGGATCTTTTTGGCCCCATTGCTTACATTAGCATCGGTGGCAACAAGTATGGTCTAGTCATCGTTGATGACTTCTCTAGATATACTTGGGTGTTCTTCTTGCATGATAAGAGTGAAACCCCCGGTGTCCTCAAGAAATTTCTAAGGAGAGCTCAGAATGAGTTCACCTTGAGGATAAAGGCTATAAGAAGTGACAATGGCACCGAATTCAAAAACATGCAAGTAGAAGAGTTCCTAGATGAGGAGGGCATCAAGCATGAGTTTTCCGCTCCCTATTCTCCACAACAAAATGGCATAGCCGAAAGAAAGAATAGGACGCTTATTGAGATGTCAAGGACGATGCTAGATGAGTACAAAACATCGGACCGGTTTTGGGCAGAAGCGGTTAACACCGCTTGCCATGCCGTGAACCGATTGTACCTTCATCGCCTCCTCAAGAAGACTCCTTATGAGCTTCTCATTGGTAAGAAACCCAATGTTTCTTACTTTCGGGTCTTTGGTAGCAAGTGCTATATCCTCAACAAGAAGCCTAGGACTTCGAAGTTTGCTTCAAAGTCCGATGAGGGTTTCTTGCTTGGATACGACTCAAACACTCATGCGTACCGTGTGTTCAACAAATCCTCCGGAATTGTTGAAGTAGCACGTGACGTAGTGTTTGACGAGACCAATGGCTCTCAAGTGGAGCAGGTTGATCAACATGCCCTTGATCAAGAGGAACCTCCACTAGAAGCTCTAAGGAAAATGGCACTTGGAGATGTTCGCCCACAAGAACCATCTCAAAGTTCAAGTGACCATCCTCTTTATGAAGTAGGTCAAACCCCCATTGGACAAGTTGGAGATCCACTAGATACTCCCCAAAATGATAATGAGAATGAAGATCAAGGGGGAGGCATGAATCAAGGGGGAGACCAAAGTGAAGAAGATGAACCAAGTAATTCAAGAGGTCAACCCCCGCATCCTCGTGTTCATCAAAGTGTTCAACGGGACCATCCCGTTGACAACATTCTAGGAGATATCACAAAAGGAGTAACAACACGCTCACGTGTTGCAAACTTTTGTGAGCATTTCTCTTTTGTCTCATCCTTGGAACCACATAATGTTGAAGATGCCTTAAGGGATCCGGATTGGGTAGTTGCCATGCAAGAGGAGCTCAACAACTTTGAAAGGAACAAGGTTTGGGAGCTTGTCAAGCGCCCTCAAGCTAACGTTGTTGGAACCAAGTGGGTGTTTCGCAACAAACAAGATGAGCATGGCATGGTAACTAGGAACAAGGCACGACTTGTGGCAAAAGGAAACTCACAAGTTGAGGGATTGGACTTTGATGAGACATTTGCCCCCGTAGCTAGGCTTGAGTCAATTCGGATATTACTAGCCTTTGCTACTCATCATGACTTCAAACTCTACCAAATGGATGTTAAGAGTGCATTCCTTAATGGCCCAATCAAGGAAGAAGTTTATGTAGAGCAACCTCCAGGGTTTGAAGATCAAAACTATCCTAACCATGTTTACAAATTGCGAAAGGCTCTTTATGGTCTCAAGCAAGCTCCTAGAGCTTGGTATGAGTGCTTAAGAGACTTTCTAGTTGAAAATGGTTTTAGGATAGGAAAAGCGGATTATACCCTTTTCACAAAGCACTTCAACGAGGATCTTTTTGTGTGCCAAATATATGTGGATGACATCATATTTGGTTCCACAAATAAGGTGTTTTGTGACGAGTTCTCCAAGATAATGACGGAGAGGTTTGAAATGTCCATGATGGGTGAGTTGAAGTTCTTTCTAGGATTTCAAGTGAAACAACTCAAAGAAGGGACGTTCATAAGTCAGACTAAGTATACTCAAGATATTCTAAAAAAGTTTGACATGGACAAAGCAAAACCCATCAAAACCCCTATGGGGACAAATGGACACCTAGACCTAAATGAGGACGGTCCAAGTGTGGATCAAAAGCTATATAGGTCTATGATCGGATCACTTCTCTATCTTTGTGCATCTAGGCCCGATATCATGCTAAGTGTGTGTATGTGTGCACGCTTTCAAGCAGCACCCAAGGCTTGTCATTTGACCGCCGTTAAAAGGATCTTGAGATATCTTGTACACACACCTAACCTAGGACTTTGGTACCCCAAAGGATCCAAGTTTAACCTCATCGGATATTCCGATGCGGACTATGCGGGGTGCAAAGTTGATAGGAAGAGCACATCGGGTACGTGCCAATTCTTAGGTCGATCTCTTGTGTCTTGGTCCTCTAAGAAGCAAAACTCTATTGCTCTCTCCACCGCCGAAGCGGAATATGTTGCAGCCGGAAGTTGTTGTGCACAACTTCTTTGGATGCGACAAACTCTTAGGGATTATGGGATTAACTTGCGCAACATTCCACTCTTGTGTGACAACGAGAGTGCCATCAAGATAGCCCATAATCCGGTGGAGCACTCTAGAACCAAACACATAGATATTCGACACCATTTCTTGCGAGATCACTCAATGAAGGGAGATATTATGATTTCTCATGTGAGGACGGAACATCAACTCGCGGATATCTTTACAAAGCCTCTTGACGAGAAGCGTTTTTATGAGCTAAGAAGTGAGCTCAATGTGTTGGATTCTCGGAACGTGGCTTAAACCACATTCCTCATATATTTTGAGCCACATTTCGAAGAACTCCTCTCTATGTCGATTTCTCCTCAAATTTGTTTGAGAAATCTATTTTCTTCATGAAAATGTTCATGAGTTGTTCTTTATTGACTCATAATCATGTTTGTCATGTTTTCCTTGCTATATCTGTCCAAAAGGACTTATCTTTATGGGCATAATCCATATATATTGTTTTTCAGCCCAGCTTGACCGGACTAGTCCGCCCCAATGGCCGGACAAGTCCGGGTCAGACTAGCCCGCGGCTAGTCCGCACACTGGACTAGTCCGGCCTTCCACCGGACAAGTCCGGACCCGGACTAGTCTGGGTCTGGTCCGCAGACCGGACTAGTTCGGCCCCTCGACCGGACTAGTCCGGCCCTTGGGGACTTAAACCCCCAGGCGGCCCGGACCCCCTCTCTCTCTCTCTCACTTGACTCTCAAGCTTCCACGCGCGCACAACCGCCCCCAAATCGGCGATTTTGCGCTCCAACCACCAAAACTCAACTCCAATCCGCGCATCGAAGTCCTTGGGAGTGAGGGATCACTTCCCCGCGCTCCACCTTCAAGATCCACGCCGATTTCGACGACTCAAGCGGATTTTTGAAGAATGTCAAACTCCGAGCGCTCTCCTCCGCGTGTCAACCTCGAGGGGCGTACCAAGGCCCAAATTGCCGAGGCTCGGACTAAGGCTGCGCTAATGGAGGCGCAGAAGGCCAAGGAGGAAAGAAAGCTCAAGGCACTCGAAGCATCCAAGGTGGCTGCGAGCATCTACAATGAGGATGAAGCCATTGCCTGTGCCACGGCAGAATCACTGAATGAGCTGAGGAAGAAGAAAAGGGAGGACAGGGAGGCACACAACTCCAGGGCTGCTGAGGCCAATGCCCCCAAACGGAAGAAACTCGTCACCGTTGGCGAGAAGGCGAAGGGCAAGGAGCCAGCCCGAATGGAACCTGAGCCCAGGGTCGAGCGTGACCCCAAGAAGGGAAAGGCTCCGGCTCCAGTCGAGCCGAAGAAGAAGAAGCCCTCCATCAAGGTGCCCGCCAAGAAGGCACTCGGAGGAGTGTTGATTCGTGAACAAGGGAAAGCTCAGGCTGTTGAGCCTCTGGTGATGCACAGTCCAGCACATAATCCAAACCGTCAGCCCAACCTCTCAGCTAACACTTTCAAAGGAAAAGGAGCTGAGAAGGCCAGGAGGCTCAGAGACGAGAATGTCTATAGGTATGAGAGGTCCACCGCCGACCCTCGGTTCTGGTGTGACTTCCACTGCGATTACTATCGCCTTGTCTACATGAAGATGAAGACTCCTGTGACTGATGCCCAGTGGGTTGACTGGGACTACATGGCTCATAAGAAGCATGCTGCATTTGATGCTGTGATCAATGCAGCAGAAAGACATGGAATCAAGGATATCATGAGTTTCCAGTACGACTGGAACATTGAGGTGGTTGTCCAGTTCTACACAACCATCTACTTTCACTCCTTTGGCAATCGCCGGATGACATGGATGACAAATGGAGAGCAGTACACTGTCACATTTGAAGACTTCGCCAAGATTCTAGGATTGGAGGAACACCTTGAGCATGAGATCATCATCTCTAACCTCAAGGCCCTAGATCGAGATGCTCTTGACTTCATGTATCCAGACCATCTTCCTTATGAGGCAGGACTGGCAAGAAATATCAAGCCATTTTTCAGTGTGCTCAACCGCCTCCTTCGGAAGACCATTGCCCCGAAGGATGGAGATGCCGGAGTCATCCAGGGCAACCTGAGGCATTTGCTTGTGCTGATAGATGGGGAGGAAAGCTTCAACCTAGCTGAGTACATCTTTGATGACATCTTCAATATATCTCATACCCCCAACAGGTCTTGTGGCTATGCTCCTTATGTGATGTGCCTAATTGAGAAAGTCTCCGGACTTACCTTCCAGAAGGATGTTTCACATAAGAGACTGCGTCCTCAGATTCCCCCACCTCTACCTGTTCCTCCTCGACGCAAGAATGCTGATCCTCCGTCTCGCCCAGTGGCGCCTCCATCTCCGCCTCCGCCTCAGTCCATGAGTGCGTTCTTCAAATGCTTCAAGGCCATCTTCACCTCGTGCCGGAAGCAAGAGATTCGCGCTCAAAGGGCACACAAGCGCCAAGAGAAGTACCTTAAGGCAGTGTGCGACAAGCTGGAGGTCCCGATGTCCTCTCCGGAGGTGAGTGATGGGGAGATCACTCCATTCCCCACCTTCACCGCCGATGAGCTCGCCCAGCTCCAAGAGGATGGAAGCTCCTCTCGGGCTGCTCCCTCGGCAAGGAACTCCGACGACGACGACGATAATGCCGATGATCATGAGGACGACGTCGAAGATTCCGAGGCCACGGAGAGTGGAAGTGGCGAAGACGAGGACTAGTTCTTAGGCCTTAGTTTCCTCCCTTCTTTTCCTTTTTGGAGCCTTGATGCCAAAGGGGGAGAGTTAAGGGGGAGTTAATCGTTTGTGGGCGTGTTTGTGATTTGTGGACTTGTTTTGTAATATATTCATGCTCTTGGATGTTTACATTTGTGCAAGACTTGTTAATGTCGTTTAATCTCAATATAATGCTCTAATTGTCAATCTTTTGATTATATTGATGCTCTTTATGTCTTGTCACAATTGTTGAGCACATCACGTAGGCACCCCACCATAACGTGTGTGGGTATGAAAGAACTCCTCCACCTCTCTTACTTGTTGCATACCTTGAGGGGGAGTCATTCATACGCACACATGTTATGAAAACCAAAACTTTATACTCTTATTTGTGAAGGGCTTAATGTGTTGTCATCAATCACCAAAAAGGGGGAGATTGAAAGTGCATCTAGGTTCCCCGTGGGTTTTGGATGATTGATGACGACAATTAAGTCGCTAATGAGCTCAAGTGATCTTAGCACAGGTGAAGACTCAATCGGAGACGCAAACCCTCAAAAAGGAAAAGGAAGGAAACGGAGTCAACTCGAAGCGTGGAAACTAGGGTTTCTAGCGTGATTGAGTTAGACTAGCCGTAGTAATAGGAGGGTGTGTGTGTAAAGTGCATTGAGATCAAGTTTGGGAACTCAAAGTGGTTTAGAGGTCAAACCTATGAAAGAAATGAGTGAATGAGTGGTCTGGCCGTAGGGCCGGACTAGTCCGTGCAGGTGGCCGGACTAGTCCGTCCCTGGCCGGCCAAGTCCGTTGTCGGCCGGACCAGAAGGGTCTGACTGAGATCGGACTAGTCCGTTTGTGGCCGGACTAGCCCGGGTAGCTGTGAGTGGGTTTTGGGATGAAGTCCCAAAATCACGGACTTGTCCGTTTTGGACCGGACCAAGAGGTCCTGAGTGAGAACGGACTAGTCCGCCCGTGGGGCCGGACTAGTCCGGGTTGGCTAGGAAAAGGTGCTTCTGTGGCTAAGTCTGGGAGGACCGGACTAGTCCGCCCTAGGGGCCGGACTAGTCCGTGGTCCTCAGACTAGTCCGTTTTCACACGGAGCAGAAGGCTCTGTGTGAGATCGGACAAGTCCGGTGTTGACCGGACTAGTCTGTTCTGGAAGTGACCGTTTGAATTTGAAGTTTGGCGGGTAGCGTGACGATAGCGTGTCAGCTGTCGGGACCTGACAAAGGGGTCAGTGGTCCCCTAGGCCGGACTAGTCCGGGCCAGTGGCCGGACTAGTCCGCCCTTTTGCTGAAGTCAGCAGATTGGGCTTGGGACCCCTATAAAAAGGGGACCCCCGGCCTCATTTCGAATACCTTTGGAAAAACTCAAACCCTAGCGCCGCCACAGCCAACTTGGAGCACTCCTAAGCCTCCTTCTTGCCTACTTTCCCTCTAAAACTAATTCTTGAGTGGATTAGGGTTTAGTGAGGTGGAGAAGAGGAAGAACATCGCGCTTGTGCTCCCGGTTTGATCTCTTGCACTCGTTGAGTCTTTGTGGGCTGTGTATTGAGTTTGTTTTATTGTGTTGATCATCTTTGTGGTGTGGGAGCCTCAGTTTGTGAGAAGCCCCAACGAACTTTGTAATCACCATTGTGATTAGTGGAGAACCAAGTTAGGCCCGTGCGGTAAACTTGGTGAGGGAAGGGTTGTTGGACCCGGTCCTTTTGTGGACTCCTCAACGGGGACGTAGATTCCTTGTGTGGAATCGAACCTCGGGATAAAATCCTTGCCCCCTTGTGTTCTTCGCATTCATTCTATTGATTACTTTGTTCTAGGGTTGGTAGTCTCGTTTCATACTCCGCATTGCTACAAACTTGTGGAAACTTGACTTGCTCTTGTGTAGGTTGTTGCTCAACTTGACTTAAACATATACTCACTTGTAGCAAAGATAAAATTCCCTAAAACTTGCTAGAAACATCTTTTTAGGGTTATTCACGCAAGCTGACCGGACTAGTCCGCCCCCTGACCGGACTAGTCCGCCCCCTGTGATTTAATCTCGTTTTATTAAGTCATTTGCAGGTCGATTAGCCTATTCACCCCCCCTCTAGGCAACTTTCAGTTAATGGCTACATGGATGAGGAGGTTTGTGTCAAGCAACCACCGGGTTTTGAAAATCCAGATTTTCCTAATCATGCTTACAAACTGTCCAAAGCCTTGTACGGTCTCAAACAAGCCCCTAGATCATGGTATGATAGGTCAAAAACATTCTTACTTCAAAAGGGGTTTACCATGGGCAAGGTTGATAAAACTCTTTTTGTTCTTAAGCATGGCAATGACTCATTATTTGTTCAAGTGTATGTGGATGATATTATTTTTGGTTGGGCTTCTCATGATCTTGTGTCAAAGTTTTCATCTATGATGAGTTCAAAATTTGAGATGAGTATGATGGGAGAACTCACGTATTTTGGGGCTGCAAATCAAGCAAACCAAAGAAGGTACCTTTGTGCATCAAACGAAGTATACATGAGACCTTCTCATGCGCTTCAACATGGAACAAAAGCAAGCATCTTCGGACCCCAATGGGTACAACGACGACACTTGAACTTGATGAAGATGGTGAACCCGTGGATCAAAAAGAATATAGAAGCATGATCGGATCACTTTTGTACCTCACGACATCAAGATCGGACATACAATTTAGTGTATGTCTTTGTGCACGATTTCAAGCTTTCCCACGTGCTTCACATCGTCAAGCCGTCAAAAGGATACTCAGGTACTTACATGGAACTCAAGAATTTTGCATTTTTCTTACTTCTTCCCCAACCATTACTTTGAAAGCCTTTTCGGATGCTGATTTTTGGGGTTGTAGGATTGATAGGAAAAGTACTTCGGGTGCCTGTCATTTTTTTTTGGTAATTCACTTGTTGTTTGGTCCTCTAGAAAACAAAGTTTAGTTGCACAATCCACAGCCAAATGTGAATATGTAGCTGCTCCTAACGCTTGTTCACAAATTCTTTGGATTGTTCAAACTCTTAAGGACTATGGGGTTGATCTAGATAGTGTTCCACTGTTTTTGATAACACTAGTGCCATTTGCATTGCTAAAAACCCCGTGCAACATTCTATAACAATGAACATTGACATTAGGTATCACTTTCTCCGTCATAATGTTGAAAAAGGAAACATTGTGCTTCACCATGTAGATACCGAACAACAATTGGCCGACATTTAAAAAAAAAACTTTGGATTTCACTCATTTTTGTTTCATCTGTAGTGACATAGGGGTTATGCATCCTCATGGCTTAAAATGAGAGGGATTTTTTGAAACATGGGAAGACCATGTGTGAATCTGAATTTAAAAGTAATATGAGCATAGTATTTCATACATATATGACTTTGTGATTCCTTTTACATGCTGAAAGTTCTTACTACATTACTCATGTTATAAATTTTGTAGATTTTGCCATTACTAGTAATTGGAATAATTACTTACACTAAATCTGGTCATGATCGAACTTTCTTGCCGTTTTGAACATGTTGCATGCTCACAAGTGCTTTTAATAATGAATAATTAATTAAGTAATCAACTCACATGTTGAGTTTTTTTGATCAAATAAAAAAAATGAATGAGAAAAGATCAAGAGAATATGCATGCATCGCACTTCTTCTTTTGAGATGGCTTATCATTGCACTTAGATATGAACTTGGAAGAAGTTGTGTATGACTAAAACCATGTCTTTAAGCTTCTGATTGTCAAATGACATAGGTTTGGCTTGGTTGGTTACAATAAGGCAGATGCGGCATATAATCTCTTGCAATTGTCATATGATCTAAATTTGTGCTTTGAAAAATAATAAAAATGCAGCAACAAGTGTCATGCTTTTAGGTTTCGAAATAGTTAAGTTTGTGAGATCATGACTTGATTAAATTGAAAATTATACTTGATCTCTAGCATGGCTTACACTACTTTATGTATTTATTTATGTGATAGTGTAAGTTACTTAACAATATGACTTTGGATGATCTTTGTTTTATATGTATGTGTTACAATATGCTCATAACAATTGAAATTTCTCTTTTGAACCTTGCTGAATACATAGGCAAAGGGGCAGAAATTGATCACACATTGCACACATTCACAAGTGTTTTGGCATGATTCTTCTCAGGGGGAGAATTTTTTTTCTTCTCATTTCATTTTTTATTTACAAAGGGGGAGAAATATTTTGGGGAGAAAAATGTTTTCAAAACTTTTCATGTGAATAAGCCAATGTTCAGGTTTTAAGTGGTGTTGCCAATGCATTCATCAAGGGGGGGATTGTGAGACCTATGTGTGCTAAATACATTGGCTCTGGCGATAAAAGTTTTGAATACTACCAAAACACCCTTTTAACAATGTTCGACTCTAGGTCGAACTCCTGCTAGGTTCGACGATAGGTCCAACTTGTTTTGGGTAGCTCCGGCAAGGTCCGACGAAAGGTCTGACTTGCTTTGGTCAGCTCCGACGCAAGGTCCTGCTTGCTTTGGTAAGCTCCGGTTCAAGGTTCGGTTAGCTTTGGCAATGTTTGGTGCTAGATTGTAATGGTTCTCTTTTTACTTTGAATTAATTCAAACTTGCTTTACACCTACAGAAAGTTTGCTTACTATTCTTTTACTAAGTTTTTGGTGTGTTATGGTGGTTATGGCTGATATCATTTTGCTATGGTATGCAACATGCTTATGTGAGGTGCTCACGTAAGGTGTTGTGTTTTCGGAACCAACGAGAATCAAGTTGAGGACATATGCTCAGAAGTATCAATTGTTTATTCATGTGCAGGTGTTGCTTGAGTTCAATACATGGCTGGTGACGGGATCCATTGAACTAGTCTTAGGGAGAAGATGAG
This sequence comes from Tuctoria greenei, assembly GCA_036927565.1. NCBI lineage: Eukaryota > Viridiplantae > Streptophyta > Magnoliopsida > Poales > Poaceae > Tuctoria > Tuctoria greenei. The sequence goes on along the minus strand of JAYESD010000009.1, from coordinate 20,205,205 downwards.
GTTCAACAACCAAATTCGGGAGGAATGGTGGTTGAGATGATCGGGAGGTCGCACAGCATGGTTGAATCAAGAACAATGCATATGAAGGTATTGTGTACGTCGTTGAAAGATGTTTGCATGTGTGCAAGGAGTGCATAGACATGGCTACATGGTTCCGAGGTGTGATGAAGAGATGTGGACGTAAAAACTTGGTTGGAAAGGTCCAACCGACTAGGTTATGGACTCAGGCTGCGGCTGAGTCGGGTTTGACTCAAATATGGAAAGATTTGAGTTGGTTATGATAGGATTTCATGTGGGTCACGAAGTTGAGTTGTTTTAGGAATGTGGGATACATTCCTAAGGTGTTTGGAAGTCTTAATATTGCTTCTATCTGCGTATGGAAGAATCTTGAGCAGTTATGAAAAGTTTCGGTTGAGTTTGAGTAGGATTTGAGTCCTAGATAGGATTGGGTTGGCCTAAAGGCTGGTTATATAAGCAAGTGTGGCTAGAGCTCATGACACACGACTCTGGATCTGTTCCTCTTGTGGTTTTATAAATAAAATTCGTAGTTTAAAGGAACTTTTGTGGCTTGTTCATCCGACTTGTTTTCGTCAAGTCTTTCTTGTCGAGTTTCTGCACAACACTACCTTGCTTCGGTGATTTTTCATAACTCGAGTTTTACAGATCCAATTGATGTGATTCCTTTTGGGTTGTATTGAAAACTTGATTATCTATCATATTTGTAAATTTAATGGTCATTGGATTTGTGGTTTTGGATGTACACGAGTTTCTTTTCAGTGTTACAAATCTCGTTTTTCTCGGGTAGAACAGATTGACTTTTGTTCGATCTTTTGATCATAACTTGAGTTTTACTCGATGGATTTTCGTGATTCTTGTTCTTATGTCTTTGTTACTTAATTCTCCACAATCTATACTGGTTTTGTCACAATTGATCATGTCCAGATTAGTCGCACACACAATTTCTTAACAGATTGATTTTATACCGAGGGGTTTTTGTTACTTCCGATGAAAAAGTTTTAATCTACCATTCACCCCCCTCTGGTAGCTTTTCACATGTTCTTCGATCCTACAGCTCAACGTAAGTCAAATCTTCCTTAAGCTCCAATTCTTCTATTGGTGCTTGCTCTTTCGGTACCCTTAAGCACTTCTTGAGCTGAGAAACATGGAATACATCATGAACGTCGGAAAGATGTCCTGGCATCTCCAATTGATATGCCACTTCTCCACATTTGCCCAAAATCTTGAATAGTCCAATCTAGCGAGGTGCCAACTTGCCTTTAATATTACATCACTTATGACCACACCATGAGATAAACGAAGTCTCCCACTTCGAAAGCTAAGTATCTTTGCCTATTATCTGCATAGCCCTTTTGTCGTGGTTGAGCAATCTTCAAGTTTTCACAAATAATATGGACTTGCTTTTCGGCGTCCTGTATCACATCAGGTCCGAATACTTTGGTTTCCCCTGTCTCCTTTCAAAACAAGGGTGTTCTACATCTCCTTCCATACAGTGCCTTATATGGCCACATTTTCAAACTTGCTTGATAGATGTTGTTGTTGGAGAATTCAGCATATGGCAGACTTTTGTCTCAGTTTCCTCCATACTTTAGCGCACATGCTCTTACCATGTCCTCCAATATCTATTTTGTTCTTTCGATTTGTCCATCTATTTGGGGATGATATGCAGAACTAAAATTCAGCTGAGTTCCCATAGACTCATGCAGTTTCTGTCAAAGCCAAGAGGTAAATTCAGAACCTCTGTCGGACACTATTCTCTTAGGTACTCCGTGTAAATACAATATTCTCCCCATATACAACTCTTCCTGCTTCGCACCATCATAGGTAGTCGTGCCAGTGATAAAATGCACAGACTTAGTCAACTGATCCGCAATAACCAATATTGAGTCATATCTCGACAGGGTGCGTGGCAAACAAACTATGAAATCCATACCAGCCTCTTCCCACTTCCATTCTAAAATCTTCAATGGCAGCAATAATCCATCTGGCCTTTGGTGTTCAACTTTCACTCGTTGGCACACATCACATAATGTAACATATGTAGCTATGTCCTTCTTCATTCCATCCTGCCAGTTGCTTGTCTTCAAGTCCTTGTACATTTTTGTACAACCCGACTGAATAATGTAAAGTGAGTCATGTGCCTCCTTCAATATCTTCTCTTGTATATGCTTCACATTGGGAACAAAAATTTGTTTCCCAAGCCATAGTGTGCCAGTGTCATCTTCGTCAAACCTCTATTCTCTCCCCTCTTGGATTTTTTCCTTGATCTCTTGGATCTCCTCATCCTTTGTTTGATCTTCTCGTATTTCTTGTTCCAGCGTTGGGTTTATTTCCATTGTTCCCACTTCATTCACGAATCTGAGATGCAATCGTTCAAACTTCTTACATAGTTCGGATGGCAACATAGGACCGTGAGTTGGTGGCTTACTCCTTTCTGACTCAAAGCGTCCACCACTACATTGGCCTTTCTTGGATGATAGTTGATTCCCACATCATAATCCTTAATGAGCTCCAACCTTCATTGTTGCCTCAAATCCAGATACATTTTTATGAATATGTACTTGAGACTCTTGTGATCCGTGTAAATCTCACACCTATGACCAAGAATGTAGTGCCTCCATATCTTTAATGCATGCACTACAGCTACGAGTTCAAGGTCATGCGTTGGACAATTTAACTCATGTTTCTTTAATTGCCTAGATGCATAAGCTACTACTCGACCTTCTTGCATCAATACATAGCCAAGTCCTTGCCTTGACGCATCAAAGTATACATCAATGCTTTTGCTCACGTCTGGCAATGTCAACACTGGTGCGGTGGTTAATCTCCTCTTTAACTCCTCAATGTTGTGCTGACAAGCCTAGGTCCATTTGAATGGTTTCTCCTTCATTAATTGTCCAGTCATGGGCTTTGCTATCTTGGAGAAGTCCTTGATGAAGCAGTGATAATATCCAGCCATTCCTAAGAAACTTCCAATATCACTCACATTTTGTGGTGGGTTCCACTTTAACACATCTTTCACTTTTCCTGGATCGACATATACTCCTCCCTAGGAGATGATACGGCCTAAGAATGATATCTCCCTCAACCAAAATTCACAGTTATTGAACTTGGCATACAACTAGTGCTCTCGCAATTTCTGCAATGTCAGCCTTACATGCTCTTCATGCTCCTCTTCGCTTTTTGAGTATACCGTGATATCATCAATGAACACTACGACTAGCTTATCCATATACTCCATTAAGACCTTATTCATGAGGTACATGAAGTATGCAGGTGCATTGGTCAACTCAAATGACATAACGGTTTACTCATATGATCCATACCGCTTTGAAAAGGTTGTTTTGGGGATATCCGACGGTCTAATATTTGTTTGGAAATATCCTGACCGAAGATCAATCTTGGGGAATATTCGTGCTCCATTCATTTAGTCAAACAGATCCTCAATATGGGGTAGCGAATACTTATTCTTGATTGTCACCTCATTGAGAGATCGGTAATCCACACACATCCTTTGGGATCCATCCTTCTTATCTACGAAGAGCACCAGGGATCCCCATGGTGATGAACTCGTGCAGATAAAACCCTTTTCTAGCTCCTCTTGAATCTGCTTCTTGAGCTCCACTAATTCATTAGCAGACAACCTATATGGCCTTTTAGCTATATGTGCAGTTCCAGGTATTGAATCATTGACAAACTCCATGTCACAATCAGGTGGCATAATTGGCAATTCTTCAGGAAAAAGAAATCTAGATACTCGTGAACAACCGGAATTTCCTCCAATGTCGCACCTTCTACATGATTTGGCGTTGCATTTCCTGTTGCTGGCTAGACTGCCTTGAATTCTTTATTGACCCCTTCGTCATTTGTCAATTGCACTATCCGTTTGGCACACTGGATCACTCCATTATGCTTCCGTAGCCAATCCATTGCAAGTATTATGTCCAATCCTTGTGAATCCACTCCAAATCTACCCCCCTTATTTTAAGACTTACTTTTGGACATTTTATATTTATCCTCATCTCCCCTCCAGGAGAATTACCAACATAGTATATTTCATTTGTGATATAGGCATGCTATGCTTTGTGCCATACTTTGATGAGATGAATGAATGAGATGCTCCAGAATCAAATAATATAGTAGCCGGGTTTAAGTTTGCAAGGAACATACCAATCACAACATCATCAGCTTGTTGAGCCTCTTCTGCGGATACATGGTTCACCTTGCCACGAACGAAATTTTGTGGTCCACGGTTGCCTTGAGTTGCTCCTCCATTCAATCTAGGATTATGCCTTGGACCATTGTTCATTTTTCCCTGACCTAACTTTGGGCATTGATTAGCAAAGTGTCCCACCTGACCACAAGTATAGCATGTCTTGTTACGAGTGATGCCAGAGAAATTAGGGTGAGGCCGATTCTGAGCATAGGCACCCATATTAGGACGGGGTGTAGGCAGCATAGATAAGAGAGGTGCTTGCATGGGAGGGTGTTGCTGCATTGGCTTATTTGGGCGCGGTGGATAAGCAGGGCGATATGTAGAAGCAGATGGGTTGTATTATGATGCGTTGGGCGGTGCATAGAGAGGATGAACATTGCTTCCTTATGGCTATCCCTAGTATGGCATTTTCCTTTTCCCATCATGTTCCATCTCATGAACCTTGTTCTCAACCACAATGGCATTGTCAACAAGATTCTGGAAGTTTGCATAGTCACTATTGAGCAATTGAACTTGAATTTCGTTATTCAAACCCCTCATGAATAAGTACTGCTTTTGCTATCTGTATTGATGTACTCTGGAGCATAACTTGGCAGTTGAGTGAGTTTATTAAGATACTCACTCACACTCATCCTTCCTTGCATAAAGCTTTCAAATTCCTGCCTTTTCAGTATCATGACTCCCTAAGGTAAATAGTGCGAGCGGAAACCTTGCTTGAATTCAACCCAAGTGATTCTCTTTGGATTAACATGGGCATTGCAAAGAGATTCCCACCAATCAGTAGCGGCTCCAACTGGCTGGTGTGAGGCTAAAAGAACCTTCCCCACTGCATTGGATAATAGCAAGCTTCTTCTCAACAGATTTCAACCAATCATCAGCTTCCATAAGATCTTTGTCTTGAGCAAAAGTAGGTGGCCTGGACCCCATAAATTCTCCTAGGCGATTGTGGGGCGGCGGGGGTGGTGGTGGCTGTGGTGGCGCAGGCATGTGGGGCTAGTTATGGTTATTGGCATGCAGCTGTTCCAAGGTTTGCATCATGGTTTGCATGAGTTAATTTTGCATAGCCATCAAGCGCTCAATATTGCTAGCTTCAGGTCCAAGGGGGATATTCTCAAGCACCCCATTGTTCTCCTCATCACCATTAGCATTCCTTTGGTTGCGGTTTACCCTCGCATCTGTGTGTGGAAAAGAGCCCCAGATGGAAGAATTCAAAACTTGAGAGAAAACATCCCCAACTATATGCATCAAGGTATATGTAACTTAGCAACTCTCTCTTATTATATAATACCCCATATGAGGATATGGAAAAGTGCCGAAGCATCCCATATATCTCTACTATGTGCGGATGTGGACAAAACGCTCAAGCGCTCCACAACTCACACCAAGCACACAACAAGCACACACCCTAGAAAATTCAGCACACCACACTAACTATAGTTGTTACGATCTAGACGACTTTAAGACTTCTAACTGGAGACCTAGACTTAATTGTGAGATTCGTGGCTGTTCTGGCCATGAGACGGCGTAGGCGATGGAGGCGGTGAGTCATACACGGGCGCACGCCAAGGTGAATTAATTGTCCATGTAGGTGCAAGAGAACTGGCTTGACCATTGGTTTGTGTTGACGGTCCTTAAGTACCATATTTTGACCGTCAATTCACCCCATAATGTGCATAAAAGAAACACAAAACATAGTGGTAGGGCTATACACTAACCCAGTTCCACAAGCGTTGGTGTCTATTTGTATGCAGGTGAATTATTACCCAAAATACCAAAACAATGCAGGGATGAATCCATGAAAATGGATTTCAACAAATCAGGCGATGACACATGGCAACACATGGATCAAATGGCCCACAAACATAAGAATACGAGGCGATCCAACGGTGTTGCACCCATATACATCAAGGAGGCCCACCTGGAAGCCACCTGGAGGAAGCACTCCCCGAGGGGAGGCTTGACCAGGTCGGCCGAACCAGGGGTTCGGCCGACCCCTTCCTGGCTCCAAACCCGGTCAAATGACACGTGTAGGCTCCTCCCGGCTCCCCGGAGTCAATGGTGACTGATTCGCGCGTTGATTGAGGCGAGAACTGACCCTTCTCCACCTATAAATAGAGCCCCTCACCTCACTTCTCACACACACCAAAAGTTGAGAATAGTGCTACACTCCAAAGGTTTAGAGTAGTCCTCGAGGCTACCAAAGTAGAAGGAGAGTGTGGTGAAGAGTCTAGGAGAAGGAGGCTTGGGCTTGTCAAGTCCCTCTTCTACACTTGTACCCCTAAAAAGGTTTTACTCAATCAAGTAAGCCTTTGTGAATTCAATACAAGTTTGATCTTTTATTATTAGTAGTTTGCACAAGTAGTTACTTGTGGGTTCACTGCTTCAATTCGTTAGAGGCTCTAGTTGTAGCTTTGTGTTCGAAACAACTAGAGTAGTGATTTAGAACGTAAGCGTGGTGCTTAGGTTATAAATCATCAGTGGATATCTCGTAGACCTACGGATTGAAGAGGTAGGCAGTAGGTGGTGACAGCCCTATATGTCCTTTGTAATCCTCCACGTTCGGCTATCCAATAGGCTATTGGCAGGAGTCGTCCTAGTATTGCTAGGAGTAAGCTCGTGCCCGAAGCAGGAATCTACTACAAACTACCTTGAATTAGGATCAATACTTTGAATTCCTCTCTGTTCCTTGCCTACCAAACAACTTTGTGCCCTTGGTTGAGCTAGTTCGAAAGATTAGCACGCACGTTCTTTGGATTCGATACCCTTGGGAATACTTCTTAAGGGGAAGTGCTACAACGGTATTTCCGAGTGCTTGCGGATAACTCTGTGGTGTTAAGAAATACCAACAAGCATTTCTGGCGCCGTTGCCGAGGAACGATTGCTGTTAATCTTCAAACCAAGATCACCCTCGTATCATATCCCCCTTATCTATCATCTTACCTCACCATTCTTTCTTACTCTGCTCCGGAGGGCAATTTCTATGAGCCATCGCCTTCGACGGAACCTATTTGTTCAACCAGCTATGAACTTCGCCCTGGCTTTATAGCCATGGTTCAGGAAAAATCCTTCTCGGGAACGGATTGTGAAAACCCTTACCACCATCTACGAGAATTTGAACAACTGTGTTCATGCCTTCTAATCAAAGGTATGACACAGGAGACTCTCGAATGGAAGTTGTTTCCTTTTTCCCTCAAGGAAAAAGCCAAACAATGGTACAACCACTACGTTGGGAAGACAAACGGTGATTGGAGTGAATTACGAGACAAATTTTGTCTTGTTTTCTTTCCCATTGCCCGAATTGTTTCATTACGAAAGGAAGTACTATGCTTCCAGCAGATGGAGAAGGATTCCATAGGTGCAGCTTGGGACAGATTTTCTCTTTTGAAAAATTCTGGCCCAGATTTGTTAATCCCCGATCCAATGCTTTTGCAACATTTCTTCATTGGATTAAACAAAGAGTCTTCCCTATATCTTGACATTAGGGCTGGAGGATATTTCCTCCATAAGACTCCAGAAGAAGGCAAGGATCTTCTGGACAGAATTATAGAAAATTCTTCCTTCATTATGGGTCTTCATGAGCCTCCCCAAGAGGAAGTCGTGTCAAGAACGGAGGATACACTCTTGGACCAGGATGAACCCATTTCTTGTGTACCCCAAGCCTTGCCAGAGGAATCCTCTCTCGAACCTGAGACTACGAACATAGAAGAAATTCAACCCTCGCAGTTTCCATTTTACTTCGAGGAAGAGCTTTTTGAAGATTATGGAAATACCTCGAAGTATTGTTGCTATAGGAAACCTTCATTGCCACCAACTTCACATGAACCACCTGAGGGGTGTTCGTCCGTCAGACGGTCGAGGAGTTGACCTCTATCCTAAGCATAGAGTGGACAGCTGAAGTCGAGAATTCACCTAAAATTCTTCGGATGACCTCACCTTTGGCTACCATTTTATGTTCTATTAGAGGGACACCAATGAGAATCCTATACAACCCTACTGTTGGAGCAAATCTCATTTCCGATTCTTGTGCTCTCACCATTCTTGGCGATGTGCCATTGGCACCAACACGCAAATCCTTCCGAGATTCATTCGGAACCATTCTTGAAGGATGTGGGGTTCTGCAACAAGTGTCTGTTCGAAACAAAGATCTTGAGGCTCTCCTAGATTTTCACGTGTTCAAAATCCAAGATTTCGACATCATGATAGGGATTACCATAGAGAAATTTCTCATGGAAGTTCCTTTGGAAGGAAGCCTCAATATCAATCTTGGAGGGAGAAATTTCTCCATGCCTATTCTGCATTCAAAGAACACATCTGCAGAATCTCCCATCCAAGATGATCCAATGGAGGAGGTTAGGACTCTTCAATTTTTAGGACCCCCTGAAATTAAAGGAGGAGAAGACTTCGTCCAAGAGGAGGATGAATTTCAGGAGGAAATTGAATTGCCAAAAGAAGAGCCCTCCCCAAAACCTCCTGTTGAGCTCAAGATTCTACCTCCAGGCCTACGTTATGCCTTTCTAAATGGCGATTTGGAGTCCCCTGTCATCATAAGTGACAAGCTTTCAGATGATGAAACGCTCAAACTCATAGCCATGTTATAAAGGCATAGAGCTGTTTTTGGATATTCACTTCAGGATCTCAAGGGAATTAGTCCAGCGTTATGCACCCATCGTATTCCTATTGACCCTGAGAGTGTCCCCTCAAGGGAACCTCAAAGGCGATTGAATAATGCGATGCCAGAAGTTGTCAAGAAAGAAGTCTTGAAACTTCTGCATACCAGGATTATTTACCATGTTCCTCATAGTGAATGGGTAAGTCCAGTTCAAGTAGTTCCTAAGAAGGGAGGTACGACGGTCGTTCAAAACAAGAGGAATGAATTAATTCCTCAACGGACCGTCACGGGATGGTGGATGTGCATTGACTACCGCAAACTTAACAAGGCAACAACGAAAGACCATTTTCCGTTGCCCTTCATCGATGAGATGTTAGAGCGATTGGCAAAACACTCCTACTTCTATTTCCTTGATGGGTATTTCGGATATCATCAAATTCCGATCCGCCCTGATGATCAAAGTAAGACCATGTTCACATGTCCTTATGGGACCTATGCCTACCGGCGTATGTCCTTTGTACTGTGTAACGCTCCTACTTCTTTCTAGAGATGCATGATGCCTATATTTTCAGACATGATCGAGGATATCATGGAAGTTTTCATGGACGATTTCTACGTCTATGGAAAAACTTTTGAGCATTGTCTAGAAAATTTAGACAGGGTCTTACAAAGATGCCAGGAGAAGGACCTTGTGCTTAATTGGGAAAAGTGCCATTTCATGGTCTGGGAAGGCATTGTTCTTAGACACTTGGTGTCCAAGAGAGGGATAGAGGTGGACAAAGCTAAAATTGAAGTTATTGAAAAACTTCCACCTCCTATCAATGTTAAGGGAATCCGCAGCTTTTTAGGTCATGCGGGGTTCTACCGACGATTTATCAAGGATTTCTCCAAAATTGCTAGACCCCTCACCAACCTATTAGCTAAAGAAGCTCCCTTTGATTTCGATGATGAATGCCTTAAATCATTTCATATACTCAAAAAGGCACTCATCTCAGCTCCAATTATCCAACCTCATGATTGGACGTTGCCATTCAAAATCATGTGTGATGCCAGTGACTTTGCTGTTGGTGCGATCTTAGGCCAAACCAAAGATAAAAAGCATCACGCAATAGCCTACGCTAGCAAAACTCTGACAGGAGCCCAACTCAATTATGCCACAACTGAGAAAGAGCTCCTAGCAGTAGTTTTTGCTATCGACAAGTTTAGATCCTATTTGGTTGGAGCAAAGGTCATAGTCTACACAAACCATGCTGCTTTGAAATATATGCTTACCAAAAAGGATGTTAAACCCAGGCTAATTCAATGGATTCTTCTACTCCAAGAATTTGATCTGGAAATAAGAGATAAGAAATGAGTTGATAATTCAATAGCAGATCATCTTTCACGTATGGAAGTCACACAAACCATGGATATACCTATCAATGACTTTCTACGAGATTATATGCTCCTCAAGGTGACAGACTCTCACCCTTGGTATGCGGATATCGTGAACTTTATGGTCATGGGATACGTACCACCAGGGGAGAACAAAAAGAAACTCATTTATGAGAGTCGTAGACACCTTTCGGATGACCCTTACCTCTATCGAGTATGTGACGATGGCCTTCTTAAAAGGTGCGCCCCATCAATCGAAGGCACCAAAATCATAGAGAAATACCATGCTGGCCCCTATGGTGGTCATTACGGTGTTTACCATACTCAGGCAAAGATCTGGCAGAGTGGATTCTATTGGCCTTCAATGTATGAAGATACCAAGGAGTTCATTCGCAGATGTTGGAAATGCCAGAAGCATGGAAGAATCTCTGCTCGCGATGCAATGCCCCTAACATACAATCTCCAAGTGGAATTATTTGATGTATTGGGTATTTATTTCATGGGACCTATTCCTAGGTCTTATAATTGCGAGTATATTCATGTTGCCATCGATTATGTATCAAAATGGGTAGAAGCATCGCCATGCAAAAATGCTGATTCCAAGCAAGCAAGGAAAATGTTCCATAAGATCATTTTCCCACGCTTTGGAACTCCCCGTATGGTCATTGGTGATGGAGGGTCACATTTCATAGATAAGACCTTCCGAAACTTTTTAAGGGAACTTGGAGAGCATAACATTGCTACCCCATACCACCCACAGACAAGTGGTCAAGCAGAAACAGCTAATAAGCAAATTAAGAATATTCTGCAAAAGATTGTCTTGGAAATGGGAATGGGATGGAAGCAAAAGCTACCCGACACATTGTGGGCATATCGTACTGCCTACAAGACACCTATTGGCATGTCTCCTTTCCAACTTGTCTATGTGAAGACTTGCCATCTTCCCGTAGAATTGGAACATAGAGCGTATTGGGCCATCAAGCGGTGGAACATGAATCTTAACGAAGCTGGAAATCACCGACTGAAGCAAATCTCTGAGTTGGAGGAATGGAGAGATAAGGCGTACCACAGTGCCAGAATTTATAAAGAGAGAACCAAAAGATGGCATGATAAGAGGATTATGCCGAAGTGTTCAAACCTGGAGATAAAGTTCTACTCTTTAACTCTAGGGTTAAACTCTTTGGACATGGGAAGCTTAGAAGTAAATGGAAAGGACCCTTCACTATAGTAGAGACTTCATCCCATGGAGCAATCACACTCCAAGGTGATGACGGTCAACTATTCAAAGTGAATGGGCACCGACTCAAATTATTTCTCGATTCCCAAAAGGATACAAAAAAAAAGAATTTGACGTGGTAAATCTAATCGATTTCCATGCCATTTCTTTCAATTCTGTTTAAATTATCCATGTCCAACTAATGGGCCCATCCAATTCTTCATCTATGAGGCCCATTTAATCGACCCGAGAAAATGTGGCCCGAACGGAGGCAGAAGGGGGTCGGCCGACTCTCCCTTCGCACCGTTCGCGTTCTATTTTCTCTTGTTGATCCTCCTTGATATTCTCCACAAAATCCTCGGTGAAATGCATCGTTCCACGCCTACTTAAAGTACGGAAACAGAGAGGAAAGTTATACACCTCATTGAATCATCATCTTCCTCCCATCCTCGTCATGGCCGACAAGAAGATTGTGCCTCACGCCTCCTCCAGCTCAACCTTCAACCTGAGCGGGGACATTACACTGGCCAACGACAAAACTTCCCTCGCCTTGGAGTCCGTCATGGCGACCGATGTCAAGCCCCTTGCCATGATCCCGCCTGCGATGACTCTGTGCGGGCGAAGCAGTACACCTCATAGCGTTGTCCGGTCGTTCTCCCCTCGGAGAACGACGATGAAGTCGACGACGCCATGCCGTTCGACTTTGGCTGGACTGAACCCAGTCAAGACACATCTCTTCCATGGAAAAGACGAGTCTCTCCCATCGTTGCTGCCTGGCGAGGAGTTCATGTACACACTGAAGACTAAGAAGGGCGATGTAGTGAGCCACCACTACAAGACGTCCACCTATTCCTCGCCGGAACTTATGGGAGATCGCTTTCTTATCCACAGGGTGCGCAAATCCAAAGGAGGCTACACTAAGGGCCTATTCAAGCGCGTGGATAATCTGGCGATGGAGGAGTAAATGGGCTCGTCGCCCTCCAAGATTAGGCAACACATCCCACCACCTGCCATCAACTGGCCACCCGGCCAGTTCGAGGGCAGTGATGAGGACTCTCCTCGTGCCCCTAAAGTGACATAGCTGACCAAGGAGTTCGCTTCTCTCCGCTTGGAGAACAGGAAGCTGACTGACTTGGTGGCTGAAGGGCGCATCGAGAGGGCGGAACGGAAGGACGACATCATGGCCCTCAAGGAGGAGATTGACAGTGTTCACCGTGGCTTGAGCGCCAAACTGCGGTGCTTGTGCAATGCCGTCAGGGAGCCTGACATCTACAACGCACCATAGTTTAGATGTCCCGACAGCATAGGATGCTTACTACATAGGATTTTAATTTTTTAAAAAACATTTGTTTTCTAAAGCTAGGTTAAATAATGTAAGCATCCCCATATTTTGATTTCAATAAAGTGAACTTACCGGTTCATCTAACACCGGTAAAGTTCCCCCTTTAGTTTATTTTGTTGAATAAAGAATTCATGAAACAAGTGTGGTGGAAACATGTCTCCAATTCATGAAATACCGACGTGAAAAATTGACGTTGCATATCCAAACACGTCGCGATTGAATGAGCAAAATGACCCGACGAAACAAAGCCTTAGAAGAGCCAACAGGAGGTCGGCCGAACCCCCTGGTCGGTCGACTTGTTTTCTGCACCGTACGACTCCGTTTCGCTCCAGAAAATCGGTTTGGATTTCCTATCCCCACTTTTATGCGCTACCTTGCTGTTTGAGTTGATTTCATATTTTTCATCGCATATCTAAAATGAATCAACTCAACAAATTGAAATAAAATTTGGTAGTAAGGAATTTGCTTAAGCTAAAAATTTGAATACTTTATATTTCAATTCATTACCTTGTTTATGATTGCCATAATTCAATAGGAAAAAGACATCATCTAGATATTTTACTAGTGTGATATGGTAAATGAGTCCTTTAGAAATCATCCTTTTGCTTGAAATTAATTTTGAAATTTCTAACTATTTGAAGTCTTGAACTTTGCCTAAATCTCTCATTGGAAATTTATATACCCACCAAGGCCATATGATACATTCATTGAAAACCACAAGCATATGCCACTTTGCTTTTCATTGAACTTTGTCAAACCCATGACCCAATTGAGTGACATGCATGAACTTTTTGAATTGAAAACTCTTGTGCACTCCACTCATGCAAAATTTCTCACATTAAGAGTTTGCATCCATCGATTACCCATCCGCCAAAAAGAAACTCCATACAATACAAATGAAAGCCTCTCTAAAAATAAAAAGGAGTACATGACATGGCTACAAGAAAAAGAAAAAGCCTCCACTCTTGAAAAAGAGTAAGAGTGCTAAAAAAATAGCCATGTTTCATCCTTAAAAGAGAGCAAATTAATGGGAGTTATCACCTCACCCCTCCATTTCATTCATGTGCACAAGAATTTTCCCTTCACTTTGTTCATTGCATAAGTCTCTCATAGGATCAAGTTTTTGACTTAGTAACATATGAATTTTAAATGTGTGCCACATTCATCCCTACCAAGCTCCAGATATAGCCACCTTTATTATAGGTTCAAGAATTGGCAAAACATGCCATGGTGAGGACTCAAACACTTTGAGAGATTTGAGAGATTCCGATCGAGAAGGCAAGGGAAAATGTTCCTATTACTTTCAAATATAGCAATTGCCAAATCATTTCAGCAGAGAATGATCCAAGGGAACTTCATTCTAACCGTTCCACTTTTCAAACACCCAAGATTGATGTGGTAGCCACATACACAAAGGGGGTCCATGAATTCAAGTATAAGTTGAAATATCTAGTATCCTTATTTTCTACCTTATAGCAAATTCATGACAACATTCTAGTTCTTCTTGCCTTCTCTCGAGGACGAGCAAAGGACTAAGTGTGGGGGAGTTTGTTGACGGTCCTTAAGTATCATATTTTGACCGTCAATTCACCTCATAATGTGCATAAAAGAAACACAAAACATAGTGGTAGGGCTATACACTAACCCAATTCCACAAGTGTTGGTGTGTATTTGTATGCAGGTGAATTATTACCTAAAATACCAAAACATGCAGGGATGAATCCATGAAAATGGATTTCAATGAATCAGGCGATGACACGTGGCAACACATGGATCAAATGGCCCACAAACAAAATAATACGAGGAGATCCAACGATGTTGCGCCCATATACATCAAGGGGGCCAACCTGGAAGCCACCTGGAGGAAGCACTCCCCGAGGGGAGGCTTGACCAGGTCGGCCGAACCAGGGGTTCGGCCGACACCTTCTTGGCGCCGAACCCTGTCAAATGACACGTGTTGGCTCCTCCCGGCTCCCTGTAGTAAATGGTGACTGATTCACGCGTTGATTGAGGCCGGAACCGACCCTTTTCCACTTATAAATAGACCCCCTAACCTCACTTCTCACACACACCAAAAGTTGAGAATAGTGCTACACTCCATAGGTTTAGTGTAGTCCTAGAGGCTACCAAAGTAGAAGGAGAGTGTGGTGAAGAGTCTAGGAGAAGGAGACTTGGGCTTGTCAAATCCCTCTTCTACACTTGTACCCCTACAAAGGTTTTACTCAATCAAGTAAGCCTTTGTGAATTCAATACAAGTTTCATCTTTTATTCTTAGTAGTTTGCACAAGTAGTTACTTGTGGGTTCACTGCTTCAATTCATTAGAGGCTCTAGTTGTAGCTTTGTGTTCGAAACAACTAGAGTAGTGATTTAGAATGTAAGTGTGGTGCTTAGGTTATAAATCATCAGTGGATATCTCGTAGACCTACGGATTGAAGAGGTAGGCAGTAGGTGGTGACAACCCTATCTGTCCTTTGTAATCCTCCACGTTCGGCTATGCTATAGGCTCTTGGCGGGAGTCGTCCTAGTATTGCTAGGAGTAAGCCTGTGCCCGAAGCAATCATCTACTACAAACTACCTTGAATTAGGATCAATACTTTGAATTCCTCTTTGTTCCTTGCCTACCAAACAACTTTGTGTCCTTGGGTGAGCTAGTTCGAAAGATTAGCACACACGTTCTTTGGATTCGATACCCTTGGGAATACTCCTTAAGGGGAAGTGCTACAACGGTATTTCCGTGTGCTTGCGGATAACTCTGTGGTGTTAAGAAATACCAACAGTTTGCACAGTGGCGCGGGCCTCCTCTTGCTTCTCCATGATGAACAATCCCTTGCAAAGGTTGCGTATGTCTTCCATGGCATCAACGTAATGATTTCCCAAGTTCACAAGTACCATCTGAGACCTGTTAACAGCACGAGGACTGGACTGAGCTCCTTCTTATGATCCCATAATTTTCCTCATCCCACTCTTGCAACACGGGTGTCGGGCAAGTCTAGTATCTTCAAGCTGCTCACGATGGGAGTAACACAATCTGGTGAGTGCTTCCCAAGCAACATCATCAACAGCTTGCTTCCTGGTGGATCTCCATGTGGTTGCAAAGTGTTGGGTGACTACGACATCCTTAGCAAGAATAGTAACTTGAGCCCTCCATTCTTCACGTACATAGCGAGGAATCCTCTTAACATTGTACTCCGGGTGCATATCGCATAGGTCAAGGAACTCCTTCAATTGCTTAGCTGCAAATCCTCCATCGGTTCCATCAGAACATAATTCCTTAGCAAAATAGAAAACTGGACCTTTATCCTCTTTTCTAGCTTCACTAGGCATGGATGCACTCTTCTGGACTGCAAGTACATCTCCTGGGGTTGCGGTCTCATCCTCTTTGTTATCCTCTTTTGGCTCCTCTTCATAGGGTTCCTCATCCATGTGTTTCATCATCATCATAAAACTCCACCTCTTCAAGATCTTTCTCCGTTGTGTTGGTGTGCTCATGCTAAACTTCTTTTGCGGGAGATCTCACTTCCTCCTCTTCTTGGTCTGGTTCTCTCAGTGGCTCCTTGTGAGGTCTAAGTTTGCTTCCAAGAGGTCGCAAACGAGCTTTCTTGCGGGCTGTCATTTTTGTGTGAGCCATCTATAAAGAAAACATGAGAATATTGGAAAGTGTAAATGCATGTTCTGAAATTGCAGCAGTCATAAAACAAGGTAAGAGGATGTGCAATAGCCCAAAAAGATGGAAAAGAGGTAAAAATTGCAGCAGCAGTAAAACACAAAATTTTCCA
The DNA here is from genome assembly GCA_036927565.1 of Tuctoria greenei. Classification (NCBI taxonomy): domain Eukaryota; kingdom Viridiplantae; phylum Streptophyta; class Magnoliopsida; order Poales; family Poaceae; genus Tuctoria; species Tuctoria greenei. The sequence continues at coordinate 20,188,653 of JAYESD010000009.1, read as the reverse complement.
CACTATATAGGTGGTGGAAAGCAAAATTAGTTCAAAACAGGTAAGTTCTTGAAAGAGGAGAAGTCCTAAGTGGTTTGAGGTGTTCATTCTACCTAAGCTTGTGTCCTATGGTCAAACACGGCTCTAATACCAATTTGTAACACCTGGTTCCGAGAATGAATCGAGTGTGATGCGTATGTGTGTCAAGGATGTTTAACACACATACACAAGTGCATCACAAACGATATTCAGATTATAATCATGTCTCAAATAATAAATTGTAAAAGCCCTAATTTTCCATAATTCAAAGTTCATCTTGGACTAAAAAAATTGATTGGTAAAGAGAATTAAAAAGGAAATGAGAAAATCAAATTTATTCAAACTCCAAATGAGGGAATTCAAAAAAATAAACTTAGCTACTGTTCAAATGAAGTTAACATGAAGATTTGAGTTGACCAATGGATTCCAAATATATCCAATAGTATCTCTGCAAAGTTCCATAATTTTTGAAGCAAGATTGCTATTTAATTCAATAGCTTCATTAAATTCAACTCAAATTCAAATGTAAATTTGAATTCAATTGAAACTTTGTCAAATCAACAACATGATCTCAGAATAAATTTCTACACCTTCAAATTAGTCTACCATAAAATTTCTAGAATTTTTGGACACAAGTAGGTGGGATATTTCAGTGTCCAGTAAAGATAGAGTCGAAGGAAGAGGTGGGACCCACTGGTCAGTGGGTCAATTTCGCCCCTGTCTTTCCCGTGGCGCCACCTCCCGGCATGCAGTCGACACCGAGCTGCTTGTCTCTCTACTTTGACTCCAGCTGCCTGCAACCCACCCCAGGCTCCTCCTTATCATCTCCTCAACCCCCAAGTTGAGTTATTCATCATTTCGTCCCTGGCGCAGAAACATCACTCCCGGCGAGTTCTTCCCCTCCCCCTCAAAATCTGGCAAGTATCATCACTATGGCTCCAGTTTCTTCGCTCTGGATTACTCCTCAGCCTTTTGCGCAGCCCCCTGAGTAGTTTTGGTGCCCGTCAGAGCCTCCCCATCGACGAACTGGAAGATTTTTGAGCCGTCGGCGTGCTCCCCTGTTTTGCGCCTCTCTGCACCTGTGGCTCCGCCGATCTAGACCGAGTAACAAGCTTCTCCCAACAGCAAAAAGAAGCACTGGTCCACCCTCTTGATCAAGGTGAAAACCCCATCCACTTTCATTCCTCCTCGAAGTAGAAATTACATTTTTCCTTTCGGCCTAGTCCGAGAGATGATGCTAGGTTTTGCGTTAATTCAGTTTGTACATGCAAACATTTTTCGATCCAGTTAAGTATTAGGGACTAGACCTACATACGCAGTTGAAGACCAAAAATCAGAGCAACCCATCGAGTAATTTAGTCAGGAATCGAGTTTTCGTAGTCGCCTTCATAAAACTCCGATGGCTCACTGGCGAACTCGACGTTGCTGACCTTTCCACTCAATTTCTGTCCCCTAGCCATCTTTCCCATGCTTCCATGAAGCTCCCCGAAGTCTTCCCGGTCGATTTAGACCACTGTAGAACTCGGCCGACATGTCCAAAACCCTAATCGCCGCCGCCACCGTCGCACCGTCATCCCTGCCCGCCAATCGCCGTCGGGAGCTTCACCATCGTGTTCCTCATCTGATTTTAGGTGGGGGCGGTGAGGGTGGAGTGCCGCCGTGCCCTTGAATGGGCTGCGGCGAGGGTCCGCAGTCGGGCGCCACCGCGCGCCACGCTCGAGCATCGCTGGCGTGAGGTAGACGACGATAGGGTGGGTCTCGGTCGTCAGTCAAAGAACGCGCGCGCCCGGATCAGCTGTGGCCGAGGATCGTGTGCGGCTATGTGGAATTAAATTGTGGCCCCCGTGTTGCTTCAAACTAATTGCTCCATTTTAAATCCTGTGGGCCCAGCCCATTATTCAAATATTTCCCATTTGAATTTTACTCCAGAAATTACTCCAACTTGGAAAATTGATATCTCCTATGATACTTGTCCAAAAATTCCCAAATAAATTTTGTTAGAACCAGCATGAAGAATATTTTCCAGTGGTGCACATGGATTTGTATGAAAGTCCATAGAAATGTCTCCATAATTCAACTAAGAAAAATGCTTATAGAATTTATTCCTATAGTTCTGATCTTTGGAAAATTACCAAATTTTCCACAACCTTCATTTGAATATCCTTGAACCCCAGTAAAAATTTCAGGGTCATTAGACTTTATTTACATGGTCTGATCACCTGTGTATCCTCTATGCACATAAAAATAGCCAAATTCATTTAGAATTTGTACAGAAACTTGTGCAAGTTTCTAAATTGAATATCTCTCAGTATAAAGCTTAAAAATTTGTCAACCAACTTTTTTGGTTTGATCTTTATCCACACTAACCAGAACTACAACCCAATCCTCATGAAAATCCCTATATTTTCCTGTAGAGCCCTTCAAAGCAAAATCATGTTTGCTTTTTATCTGATGATTCACTTTATAGAAAAATATGAAGTTTTTCCAAAATGTTCTTTAGTAAGTTTCTGAATTCCTGTAAAAATTTCAGCTTCATTGGACTTTACTATCCTAGTTCAATCTGAAGATTTTCCTAACTGGTCATGGAATGCCCCAAAAACAACAGAAACATTTCAGTAAATTATCGAAACTTGTAAATTCAATATCTCACAGTAGGATGCTTAGAAAATTATGAAACTAATTTTGTTGAGTCACCCTTGACCTACTCTAAATAGAACTTCAACTTTGCCCGTTTAAAAGCTACAGATGTTTCCTCAAAATTCTGGGAAGTGTTTAGGTTCATTGAATTTTGTACAACAGAGACTTCCAATAATTGATCCCAATTTTGGCCAGAACCTCGCATATAGTACTTAGTGTCACCTGTAAAATTTCCAAAACCATTAGGCTTAAATTCATATTCTTAACTGTATTTCCATTAAACTATATCATAATACCGGTATTGATTAACTTGCATAATTCTTTGCATATTGATTAGTTGCCGAGCTCAAGAGGATCCCGGAGCAACTTGAAGTCATACCACAGGAGATTAACTTTGATACCGTCTCGCAACCAGGCAAGCCCCAGTTTGCATTTAAGCGCTATTATAAAATTTTGATTTGTATCACCTATGTCTAGGGTGAGTTATGTGCATTACGGCTAAGGTGATTGAAAATCCACTTGCATGACCAGATCACCCTATGGAGTATTTGGTTAGTTCTTGATTCATTGTGTAGACTATGCTATGCTGAATGTTATATAGGATTCGGTAGAAGTCGAGTAGTTGGAATCTACTCGCATGGCTAGGACTTTTTCACACAGGATTGGTTCAAAGAGAACGGAGTAGTAAACTCAAAATGAGACCGGGCAGGGGCGTAGGATGCAGCAAGATGTGGTCTTGGGTGCGTAGCCCTGCCTGTGTCGGTTAAGGACCGATCCGTATGCCATCCTACTGAGCAAGTTTGAACTGTACCGGAGTCATACTGGATATATGGGGTCCAGGAAACTGATGTACCTTGGGAAGCTTTTGTTGAGAATTTTTCGATCGCCTCAGGCTTTCGGCCGCTGCACAGTAGACGGAAACTCGCTCACGACATCTTCACAGCGGAAGGGTGCACCGTGAGTGGAAATATTGTCCTAGACGATTGAATCGATTCAACTTGGGCGGAACTTGAGAAAGGTGGCTGCGTACGACATCTGTAGAGTGCACCGATATGACTTCCAGTACGGGCGTACGTGTCGTGTATTCCGGGTATCATTGATTCGAATCACTGTCCCTCGCGGATATGAGTACCACTTGTTCACTGAGTTGTGACGTAGTAATACTTGCACATGAGATGTGAATTCATTGCTGCTGTTATGAACATTATATATTTCATGGTATTGCTACATTGTATGTATTAGTATAGTACTCACTAAATTTATTTTCCACCTTGGGCGTGCAGCATCGTGACGAAGCATTTCTTCTTTGATTGTGGAGTTACGATGTTGCCCCGCACCATGGTTTAAGCTGCTGCTATAAATCTGAAAATAAGGACACACATTTAGGCGAGTCCATTACGCAAATCTTCCATCCTATGTCCATGTCTTTACCCTCATGTAGAGTTTCATGTTTAGGTGAGACGGTTAAGTCTTGCTGAGCCTTCTGCTCACGGTTGCTATGTAAGTTGTTTTGCTGGTACTCACTTTTGTGCTTATGATTATGGTTGTCCGATGAGACTCGGGACTCTCCGAGTAATATAATCATGTGGGAACCATGCCTCTGCTGTGTGGTCTTCGTGGCTAGTGAGGAACGTACGTGGGCTTGACGGCTTCTCTTTTGCTTATTAGACATGAGTACGAGAGTTGTAATCTTATCTTACGCTGTAGCTTAATTTTATAAACTATTTGTAAACTGAACATCCTTGTAAATTTTAGCAAATGATTTATTTAATACTTGTTCCTTTACATGTGTGTTGTTGGGTGTCGCATCGCACGGCACCACCCAATGCGATTCCTAGAAAGTGTGGACCCCGATCCCCACATAAATAGTGCCTCATTATAATATCCAAATATTCTCGAATACAAGCTCTAATAACATTGCTGCGGAAAAACTAAGCACTAGTAGACTGCATCTCCATAGGCAATTTGACGATAACATGCACACCTAGTATTTCTCATAGTCCTCCGGATACTCCACATTGTCGCCTTTTACTGGACTTGTTGGGGAAATAGCAAGGGTGAGCACATGTAGTACTCAGCAAGTGTAGGAAAGTATGACATGTAGCTTAAACATGGATGATAAAAAAATGGCTAATTGCATAAAAGTACATTCAAAATAGTTGAAATGCGATATTATGATCATTAAGTAAGGTCAAATCCCACCATAACCCAAATACCAATACCATCATGTCCAACACCATTATTTCAGCAAAATAACCATAGGCATCCATAATGTTACATAACCATTCATATTCAACTCATAATTGCTCATGCGGATGTGCCCACAGCGCAGCGGTAGAACCGCTGGCTGGGAGGGTGCTCGCCAGGGTTCGAACCCTGCGTGCTGCATGGAAAGTCGCCTGCGGGTGAGCGTGGGTGAAAACACCCGAATCAAAAAAAAAACTCATAACTGCTCAACCGGATCATTATCACCAAACTCATATCCCAATTCCAATTCCCATTCAGTTCCAACCATTATTCCATATTAAGGTCCATAATTCTAATCATCTGAGGATCCAGGTTGCTCATAACCGGGAGCACGGCTATCATGATAGTTTTACACTCTGCAGAGGTTGTACCACTTTACCCACAAGTCTGTGATTTCGTCACCCGTCGGCGACTAAAAAAACCACCCTTATGCCAATTACACTACCTTAGGTGTATCGCCAAGATATCACAAAATAGCCTTTACAAAGGGACTACAGCATGTGCGGACCCATAGAGGTTTCACCAGAGGTGATGTCTCACAACTGAGCACATCCAACCAAGGGCTGCCTCTTGTGCCGTTCGGACCCCACGATAGTCATGCCACTAATGAAAACCCAACCAACTCCCATTCCCTGATCCTTCCATATGATCCGACAATGCTGGCGATACATCTAATTAATTGGCTAAGCCGCACCAATATTTGGCCCTTTGGTGGCACTGTTGTACTGGCATATTCTCGCATGAACCGATCCTTAAATCAAAGGCAAGCAAAACCACGATACCATCCAACCCATTCCACATAACCATTCTTGCTTAGATCACCAAAGTTCCATGTTGCTAAAAATAGTCACCATCCCATTATCATCATCAACCCTCATGATTAAAGTTATTAAGCATGTTAATTAGGTTACCCATAACCCATGTAGCAATGCGGCGCGAAAGAGAAAATATACCCGTACCCGATTGATCATGTATAACCGGCGACAAGGAGTGGAACACAATCACTAGTAAACTCCTACCATAGGTTTCCCATCAAGTTGATACAAGCATGCAATTTCTCAAACAAAACATTTAAAAACATAGGTTCAATATGTTCAAGGACACTTGCCCTATATTCCGCACTTTGATGCTCGATCAAATCAGTCTTGCACAGAAGATCCTCAGATATTCACTTCTGGATCACAACCTCTTGAGCGTACCCGTCTACTCCCCATCAAACACATTCAATCAATACAATGCACACATACTTATCAATATGCAATGGTGCGTATATATGCACAATTATAAGTGTAATACATGCTGTTAATTCACTATTGTTGTTTACTAATTAGGTTCAACTAGTTTTCAGGTGTTTATGTGAGTTTTTAGTCAATTATAGTGGTTCTTGTGACAATTAGAAGTTGGAAAAATTAGAATACCGGACTAGTCCACAAATAATTAGACAAGTCGCACAGATCCGAACTAGTCCGCACGGGACGGGGCAAGTCCGCGGCGGTACAGTGAGACACGATAAGGACGTGACTTGTTTGAATGTAGAATAATTCTTGTTGCAAAATCTGAACCGTAAAACCTACCGGTTGCGTGGCTAGTCACGACGGTCGTGGAATGGCAGTGTGGCATGTGTTTCTATCGTCTAGGTTCCATTGATGAACGAGATGACAGCGTGACGTGGACATAGAAGACAACAGTGACATAGCACCCTCCCACGAAGAACAACGACAATGTGATGATCTAAAGCAAAAACAAAGACTCTTTGCTTTTCTTCCTCCTCTTCCTCTCTTTTCTTCCCTTCCTTCCCTTCTTCTTTTGCTGCCTGGCAGCTGGCTTTTCCCCCAGTCAGTTTGCAGCAGCTAGGGTTTTTTTCTGTCCTCCTGGCGGTTGCGTACATGAGCAAGGCAACATGTCATTTTTTCCTACCGTCACAGGGACTTACGGAAGCCTCGGTCCCTCTTATATATGGGCATGGGCGTTGGGCTCGGGAGGAGTCCCGATCGGGGGCGACAGGTCCGTGGCTTGGGTGCATGTGCGTCAGGAAGTCCGTGTGGAATCAGATTCTGTTGGTGGCCGGCATTGGCTTTCTTTTGTTTTATTTGTTTTGTTTGTTCCTTTTTGTTTATTTCCTTTGTTTGTGCGGCAGGGAATCGGGGGCCTCCCATGAAAAAGGGATCGGAGGCGGCCAGGCTGGACAGCGGTTGACTTCTTATTATTTATATACATGGTGGGGTGAAGTGCTAAAATACGCTAAACCTTAGATTACCGGACAAGTCCGCATAGGAACGGACTAGTCTGTGGTGGTACAGAGAAATGATCGAACAAGTCTGGTTTGGTGCTGAACAAGTCCGTCCATGGATCATAAAGTTCAACAGACAAGTCCGGTGCTATGCCGGACAAGTCCAAGGTTTGAACAATTTTAAAACTGGACTAAGTTTTGTGTTTTCGGACAACTCGAATTTTTCCAGTGGGACTAGTCCGTTGTTGTAACACACAAGACCGGGGTGGGAAAATTTGATTAAGTTTGTGCAGTCTGTGCATACCGGACTAGTCCGGGATTGGTCCAGATAAGTCTGTTATTGTCAAGTGAAGGTATTAGGACTATTCCGTTATTTTTCGGACTAATCCGATGCTAGGCTCAATTTTTACTTGCATCTTATTTCTAATTCTTACGTTTGTTCCTTTTCATACTACTAAAGATTCTTGCATGAATTCATCATACTATTAAAATATTATAAATATATATATATACATATATCTTTTGTTTCATCTATTTCTTTTATCTGATATTTGTTATGGCAAATAAATTACTTTTAGCATATTTATTTTGGTAATTAATTTTCAATACTTGAGGATGAATGCAAAATGCAAGATGAGATACATATATTTTATATTTTTTTATCAAAAAATAATTTCTTTCTATTATTAACTCTAGATTCCCATTTAATTTTTTAGTTTGCCGAAACTCGAAAATTAGGGTGTCACGCTGATCCATGAAGAGCGGCAGGCAGGGTACCGGCAGGGAGATGAAGTCATCGTCAGCAGGTTGCCACTCACCTTCGATAACGTCCTGAGCAGCATCTCTTGGCACAACTCTGATCTGAGGTTGGTCTCCAGCCGAGTACAGTCGTGCTCTCCAGTATAGTACCATGTCGGGTGGCTGTGATGTGGAATGGGGCCACACGGCGTCTCATGAAGTCTGCAAGCACCATCAGCAAAGTCAAGCCATGATTCGCCTGGAACCAAATTCTCGCCAGCACCGGAGTGTACTCTTTCTCCAGCTTCGTACACTCCTCCCAAAAGGAGCAGTTGGAGGACGGGCCCTCAGTTTGCAGGTTCATGCGGTCGTGGACATCAGCCTTGACAATCAACCAATCGTCCCTCCAATGCTCCCACTTCCCACGCTGAAGTGTGCGATGTACTTGCTCGGGGCCTTTCTCCAGTGCTGAAGTAGTAGGCCCACAGCTGGCTTGTTGAGCCTTGCTTGGCGGTCTTCAACATGAAGAACTATCGGAATAGCAGCACGGTCAGGTGGACACCCACGAACATCTCGCAGAGGTGCAAGAAGACCGCCACCATAGTGAAGGAGTTCAGCGATAGATAGATGAAGCTAGAGGCCGAAGACCTGCAGCAGCGTGACGAAGAAAGAAGACACCAAGGGTACAAACCCGGCCAGTGCATACGCAATGAAAAGCATGATCTCTTTGCTCTGCAAGTTGAGTGGGAGGGATCCATGATGGATCCACCGCTTCTGCTCCTCCGTGCACCAGTCAAGAAGCTGCCTCACCGGCTCCAAGTCCTTGGTCCTCTCGATGCGAGGGTGGGGCAAGCTTGAAGCCATTGGAGCTGGCGTGAAGCAAGAGCTTAGCAAAGGTTCAGAGTTCGGGTGCTAAGGAGGAAGATGGAAGACTCGAGCACAAGGGAGTGAATGAGGAAGGAATTTCCTTTAGCTGCATAGGTTTCCTTTGACTCGCCCTCGTGACGCTTGGGAGCACATCGTGCGGGTCGCCTAGGCCCGATACGCACTACGCAACCTACACAGCCAATGATAGTGGGACCCATGTCGCCCATCGAAGGACCTGGACCGAGCGGTTAGTAACTCAAGAAGGCAACCCGGCGGTTCCCGAGGAAGCAACATTGTCGAGGTGAAGAGGCTGCATCGGGAACCGTCCCAGTTAAAGTTGTGCAGTAGGCAAAGATCACATCGCCACGACCCATCAACCAGGAGAGGACGCGTGTTCATGCTGCCAGGGGCGTGCTGCCCCAAAAATTTCCCAAAAGAGAATCGAAAAGGCCACGCGGGGAACAAGGAGAAGGCCCCACCTGCGGGATCATCGCCTGCACTAAGGTGGCCCCGAGGGCCACTGTCGATGCCCTGTTTACCAGGTACCCCGGCGCACAGGCTAAAAATGCCTAAGGACCCTTCCTCCCCATTGAGGAAGGCCCCAGAGATGCCACGTATTCAGCAGGTCCGAACCCCGCCCCACCTCAGGGCGGGCTCCTGTACCGCCAAGTGCCCCTCGGCTCAGCACCTGGCCTCTCTAAAGAGGCGGGCTTCGCAACTGCCACGTGTCCTGCGAGACCGGACTCCGCCCCTCCTAAGGGAGGGCTCTGGGAACACCAAGTGTCCCTCGGCTCAGGGGCTGGCCTCCCCACAGAGGCGAACTCCAGGTTCGCCACGTGTTTTGTAAGGCCGGACTTTGTCTCCCCACAGAGGTGAGCTTCAAGGCTGCCACGTGGCTCATAGCACGAGACCCGACCTCCACTGCAGAGGCGGGCTCTGGTGCTACCACACGTCTTGTAGCCCACCTTGAGTGATAGATCTCGGGAGTAAAGGGTGGAGTGCCCTATCAAGTCGTGCATTCAAGACATGCCTTGCCCAAGCGCAGGGCCCAGCGCACACCCCTGTCAGGTGCCACTATGCCCAGTCACATAATGGTGAAGGCGCCGCAGTGCTATCCCACACTGCTGATAGGGTAGGATGCGGCAACACGATGGATTGGACATTCCCCGCCATCATCAACAACCATGCTTAGGCTCTGGCGCACGACGAGGTAGGACAGCAGGTCTTTAAGGCACGGTCACAGGAAGCAGTTTGTAGTAATAAAACCTTATTTCTTATACAGGGATAAGATCTCCTTGGGGCCACCTCTCGAGCCCTGGGCCCCCATTGTAACTACCTTGCCTTGAACTATAAAAGGATCGGGCAACCTCCAACTTAGAGGGAAATCTCAACTTCACTCAGACACACTCACACACAAGCTTACTCAAGCAATAAAACATCTCTCCCATGGACGTAGGGTATTACGCTCTAGCAGCCCAAACCACGTAGAAACCTTCAGCATGTTCACCATCTCAGCCTCGCTTGCAAACCTCCAGGACTAGCCCCCTCCATCAAAGAACCTTCGTGGACCGCTCCTAAGTAGGTCCGGGGGAAGTGTCGTTTCCACACTTCGATAGTGGTGCCATGCGATGCGGCACCCAATAGCACACAAGAAAAGATACGATAAAATACAAACTTTATTGATGTAAACAACGGAAGTTTTTAATACTTAATATACAGCAAAGTCATAGTTCATAGCTCAAACTCACCACCAAAGCTATGCAAAAGTGAAGTCATTCAGCTCGGGGAAGCTTCACACTAGCAGCAAACAAGCGACGATCACGATGGCTAGCAGGGCTCCCACTCAGCTGTGTACCCCGACACCGACAACTCCTAATCCTTAGACCCTTCTTCATATACGGCACCTGCACCAACTCAATATAGCAATCGTGATCATGATGGCTCAACAATAATTAACCAACTCGCCTAAGCATGAAACTCTACATGCAAGTTAGGCATATAACATAGGAAGCATATATTGCAGAAACGACTCGCCTAGAAATGGATCCTTGCTTTCAAGTTATTAGCAGCAAGTTAATGGTTCAAGAACATAACTTTAGTGAGCAATATACTACAACAATCATTGTTGCGAGTCAATAATATTCAATACATCATATTCTCCTGACTTCTTTAGTATTTACTACGTCATGAGACAGTGAACAAGCGGTGCTCAAATAACCACGACGGATGATGATTGAAATCAATAGACACCTGAACAACACGACACCTACACCCTTTCGAACTGCAAAAGAATTGAAACTTCAATACTTGCTGTATGTGGCCGTCTTTTACGTGAAACCCAAATGTCGAGTCGGTCCTTCTGTAACGGGCAGGAGGTCCCCGCGCGGAGCGAGTAGTAATATTGTTGCCTGCTGGTACATTTACACCTTGCTACCCTCAACACTCCTGTAAAATGACAGGGTGTGCCTCGACGCCCAGGTTAAAAAGTTACATCATTGGAGCCCATATATCCAGTATGTCACAAGTACATTACAGACTTGTCCAGTGGGGCCACACACAGATCGATTTTCAATCAACACAGACTGGGCTACGCACGTGAGACCATGTCTCACTGCCTTCTAAGTGGCTGCTCGGTCTCATATTTAGTTTCATATGCCATTCTCTACAATACCAATTCCATGTGACGGTATAGCTATCTCGTGAGTAGATTCCAACTACTAAACTTCTATCGGATTCCCTATAACATTACCATGGCAATTCGACACGTCAAGCTATAAACCCACCCTTGTACTCCAGGGGTTTATGGGTCATGCATTTGGAATATTCAAACACCTTAGCCCTAGTGCAATTCAAACTATGGACATAAGAGTGATACAAACGGCAAAACATTACAAAAGCTCTTAAAAGCAAACCGGAGTTTGCTTGGCTACAAATCAAACTCGAAGTTAGCCTCAGGTGGGACGTTGTCAAGTGCCTCTGGTCCTTCCTCAAGCTCGGTCACTAAATTATATGCAAAGCATAATGTATATGAGTAATATTGAAACTAAGTACATAAAAGTTATAGACACTGTCAAGTATGCAAATGATTTTAATTGGCTTTCTGATATTTGTTGTAGATACTAGGTGCTAAGATAAGAATCTGGACCAAGAGTGGGATCTGTTCAAGGAAGCTTTTTGTCTTTAAAATTCCAACAAAGTTTTGGCTTCTTTGAATTTTCATCCTAAATCTGAAGCTTCAACATGGGCAGTAGTGCGTGTTCTGGCTATGGTTAGTCTCAGAGGTTCACAATTTTCTAAGCTATCCATAGGGAGATATTGATTTTACAAGTTGAATGGAAATTCTAAAGTGTTTCTGTTGATTTTTTAATTTTCTATGGACATCGAGATTTGGAACACTGTTTGACCCAGCAATCAAGTCAAATGAACTTGAAATTTTAACTGGAGTCTAAGGATATTTGAAAAAGGGTTCTGACCAAAATTAAAAAAATTTCCAATTATTAGAACAGGAGGGATTAATTTTCCAAGCATTTTACTCAAACAAATTAGTCAAACAAATATTGGTACTTTAATAACCAACAAATTGCAATATGCAAAGTATTGGTCAGAAGGAGTCTAACCGAATTTAATTGAGTATTTTTGACTAATCCTACTATGAAAATGAATTTTTGAAGTTTGAATCAGTTCAGGATTTATTTCCTCATTGAAAATTTGAATAATTCAAACTCGGGCCCATTTATTTAAAAGGGACTAGTGGTGAATATGGCCTAGAGGGGGGTGAATAGTATTTTGAAACTTTTCATGCAACACTTAGCAAAATCGTCAAAAACAAGGAAGGTCGAACAAGTCCTGTGTTATAACAACACCTACGAGAACTTGACTCTTTTTGATATTTTCTTCGAATAGTAAAACTGCAGAATATGTAAATTAACTCTAGAGTGATAAGCAAATGTATATGATGGTCAAGCTTCTCGAGAATCACAAATTTAATGGCAAGTAGGAGATTTATCAATTTGTGCCCTAGCTAATTGCAAGTATGAACAAAGTAATTGAAAGACACAAGACACAACCATTTTTATTGAGTTTCAATCCCACAAAAGAGATTTATGTCCTCGTAGAGGACATCACACAGAGCTAGGTCTCACTAGGATATTGCTTGTTTGTCATCAATCGTCTAAAACCTACAAGGGTGTGCCTAGATGCATTTTCAATCCCCCCTTTTTGGTTATTGATGACAACCATTTTGAGATTACACAAATAAGAGTAAAAACTTGATTTTCATAAAATGTGAATATATGAGAATAGAAATTGTAAACATGAATCACTTATCACATATATGCACTCTTTATGGTGGAGTGCCAATCAAGTGTGTGTGAGCAATAATTATAATAAACGTAAATAACAATACGATGAGCATAATCAACAATGAGGCATGATACTAAGAATCACACACATCAACATTAAAGCAAAATAGGCATTATTCAAATGTAACCTTACAATAGTTTCAAATTTAAAGAAAATAAATGCCCAAGATCAAATAAACCTTAAAGATAATACTACTCTTAATCTCTCCAACTCTCCCCCTTTAGCATCAATACACCAAAAAAGGAAAAATGAGAGAAACTACTCGTTGTCCTCTCTTAGATCCTGAAATTTTCAAACATGGCTAATTCAAATATAAAAGGGAATTTAGAATTTTTCTTCCAAATCTCTTCTCCAATCCATCCAAATCTCGAGGGCGAGATTCATTTTAAGGCGGTAGGTTTGTAACACCCTCATTTTCATCCATCATGCGTTGCATTCATGCTAATACATTTCTAACATAAGGCAACACAAAAAGGAACAAGATTAAAATTAATTAGAGGCAAAACAGCAATTAAAAATCTGTTTGGGTACGCACTTGTACGGACCTTAACCCGGACTAATCCGGTATACCCATCGGCCTGGCCTCAATCAGTTTTCTTCAGAGTAACGGACTTGTCCGCTATTTGCTACGGACTAGTCCGATTTTGCTATTAATGTCCTGCGGACTTGTCCGCTAATTGTTACGGACTAATCCGATTTTGTCTCTATTCCCATCCGGGCTTGTCCATTAATGCCTACGGACTAGTCCAAAGATCGTTATTGGAGCCCTTTGGAGTTGTCTGGTAAAATCCAAAAACATAGTCCGATATTGAACTGGACAAACAACACCGGGCTTGTTCGGCGTACGGCGTACCATCGGACTTGTCCATTGATCTTTCTATTCCTTGGACGGACATGTGCAGCACAAGACCGGACTTGTCCGATGAACTCTCTGAACCCCAAACGGACTTGTCCGGCCTCCTTCAAACTAGTTTGGTTTCTTGGGTTTTGACTCAGATTCTATTTTCCCCCATGACAGTTATTGGGTAATTGCCTTAATTGGGCCCAAGAACATCGTGCCTCGCCCCTGAGGAGCCTAAGTGGGACCCCACCAAGGCCCTACTTGTCCCCACTGACTTTTACTTGGATTCCACCCAAACCCCACCACTCTCCTCCTATAGAAACACCCCACCACCCACATCTTACCCCTATGCCACATCAGAGGATACCTCAGCACTGTGTTATCTCGAGAGCCTCCATCAATGAAGAAAGAAGCCCTCGCCGCAAGGAAGGAAGAGGAAGAAAAGAAGAAGAAAAATGAGGAGGAGGAGGACCAAGAAAGATTGCCATCGCTGTTGCAATCTTCATCTACTCTTCATCGCCAATGTTCTTCTTGTGAGGACCGGGTCCACACATTCCAGGAATCACTAGGGGTGGTGCCGTGCGATGCGGCACCCAACAACACACATGAAAAGAATACGACAAAATACAAAGTTTTATTTATATAAATAGCAGAAGTCTTTTACAATATATAATGTACAGAGAAAGTAATATTGATAGCTAAACTCTCATCCTAGCTATGCAAAAGTGCAGCCGCCCAGCCCGGGGATGCTACACACCAGCAGCATACAAAAGATCACAGCGGCGTGCAGGGCTCCAACTCGGCTGTATACCCTGACAAGGGCATCGCCTCATCTTCGGGCCCTTCCTCACATGTCTCACTTGCAAACAACTTAATATAGCAATCGTGAGCACGAAGGCTCAACAAGACTTAACCCTCTCACCTAAACATGGAACTCTACATGAAGGGATACTTAACATATGAATAGATATAGCAGTAAATGACTCGCCTACAGGTTGATCCTTAATTTTCAAGTTATTAACAGCAGCTTAAAGGTTCATAAAAGTAACTTTAGTGAGCATATTTTATAGCAATCATAGTTTCAAAGCAGTTATAATTCAATACATCATATTCTCCGGGCTTCTTTAGTATTTACTACATCACAGCGCAGTGAACAAGCGATACTCAAATAACCGCGACGGACGGTGATTGCAATAAGTAGACACCCGAATAACACGTCACGTACACCCGTTCATCAGGAGCATGTCGTGCTCCTCACCACATCATACGCAGCAACCTTTTTAAGAAACTCAAACGCCAAACCGGTCCCACCATCACAGGCATAAGGTCCCCACACAGAGCGTGTTTGTGCCCGCCGGCAGATTTACACCTTGCTGCCCTCAACCCACCCCTATTGACTGTGGGCTATGCCTTGACACCTAAGTAATCATGTTACATCGGTTTCCTGGGTTCCATATGCCTAGTATGCATCTGGTACAGTTCAAACTTGTCCAGCAGGGCCGCACACGGATCGGTCATCAATCGACACAAGTAGGGCTACGCACCGAAGATCACGTCTCGCTACATCCTATCCACTGCTAGGTCTCAAATTCATATTCATAAACTATTCTTTGATCAAATCCATCCCGTGTGATAAAATCCTATCTTGCGAGTAGATTCCAACTACTCGACTTCTACCGGATTCCTCAAAACATTAGCATGGCATTTTCTACTCATTAAGTTGTAGACCTACCCAATACTCCATGGGATTTGTGGTTCATGCAAGTGGAGTAACAAGCACTATAGCCCTAATGCAAAAAACTCATCCTAGACATATGTGATACAAATAGAAACTTTGAAATAGCACTTAAATGCAAATCGGGGCTTGCCTGGCTGCGAGTAAGAATCAAAGTTAGCCTCAGGTGGTATGCTCTCCAGGGGCTCCGGCTCCTCCTCTATCTCGGTAACTATATGATATGCAATAAATAAAATACATGAGTGATATTGAAACTATATAAAAGACATTATAACCAGTGATCAGGTAAAAAATTATTTTAATTGACTTTGGGGTATCTATAGTGGATACTAGGTTCTATGAGGAAGAACTGGACCAAGAATTGGAGATGTTCAAAGAAGCTTGTTGACTCTTAAAATTCCAACAAGTAAAAGGATTCTCTGAATTTTGGTACTAAATCTGTAGCTTTAACATGGCTATCAGGGGGGATGATCTTGGTATATGAAGTTTTTTTGGTTCTAGGAAAATTTGTTTCATATTTTTTTGAGCTCCCTATAGGGAGGAATTGATTTTATAAGTTTAGAAAGATTCTGGAAATGTTTCTGTACATTTCTCAATTTTCCAACTACATAGACATTTCGAACACTGATTCACCCAGCAAGTGAAGTTTACTTGATATTTTACTGGAAATCTAGGGTATTTTTAAGAGTGTTATGACAAAAATTAGGAATTTTCCAATTAGCAGAACAGAGGTAATTAATTTCCCAAGCAGTTAGATCAAACATATGGGCCATAGGGTTTAACCCACGCAGCCACAATCGATCCTGCGGCCACATCAGATCCGAAGGGAATAAAAACGGTCGCTGACCGGTGGGACCCATGACTCCTTCGTCTACCTCGCGACAGGGACGGCGCTCGGCTTGCTGCGGTGGCGTAGTGCCAGCGAGCTCACCGGCCCGACTTCCCCGACCTTCTATCCCTCTGAAACTCGCCGCCTAACCATTATCCAATGTGCTAAGCACGATTGGGAGGTCGTCGAACACCGGCGATGGTCGGAATCCCGTGCGCGACGGCGGGGGCGGCAGCAGCTAGGGTTTTGGCCATGTCGAAACCACTCGGAAATGGCTCAAACACTTCGGGAAAATAATTGGGAGGTTCCTGGGAGCTTGAGGAAGATGACTCGGGGTGCAAACACTGCATAACGGAAGGCCAACGCAAGCTCGACGGCTTGCAGTGGTGCTTTTCAAAGGTGGCGAGGAAAAATCGAAATACTTCATTTGTGATCGATTATTTTCATTGGTTCTTGATCTAGGTGATGCGCCAAGACATGTAGAAGATATCTCCAAACTGGATTAGACAATAGTTGTCCATAGAAGCCGAATTGGATCTATAACTTCGCCTGGAGTGTAAACTTGTGCGGAGACAAAAATGAAGAATACTCGCTCGATAAAGGATGAAAAGGTTTGCGGTTTTCACTGTGAGAAAGGTGGTGTCTCGGTGATCCTATTTGCTTTTGGGAGCAGCTCGTGCCAAAGCTTGTAGTGCCGGTGCGACGGGGAGGCAGAGGCGTCCACCTCGGCGGCTCAACGGCGACATCCGGGAAACTGCAAAATACGACCGCACGAGCTGAGGAAACAGCTGAAGGTGGAGCATCAAGTTGCGCTTCAGTTTGCTTCAAGGAATGAAACTAACCGTCGGCTAGAACAGCCGGACGAAGTGAAGAAGAGGGAGGCGGTCACTAATGGCGTGGGCGCTCTATTTTTGTGGAAGGGACATTAGAATCGCTGGGGAGAAGCGATGGGGGTTTAAGTAGGGTGGAGTGGAGTCTTTTCCACGCAGCTTCCTGGTTGCATGCCAGAATTCGCGGTAGCAAGTGCTCCCGGCGTTGAAGCGCGGGGACAGCAGAGAAACAGAGGACTCCGTCGGTTCAGGCCATTGGGAGACTGACCAAAGGGTCCCACCTCGACTCACCCTCATCCATTCTCTGTTACTTCAATTCTCCCACCAACTTGTGTCCAACATTCATGAAAATTTGTATATAGGCTCAATAAATTGTCTAAGATTTGATTCTGTAATCAAAACTTTGAGTTGATCAAGTTTCAATGAAAATTCAAATTTGAATTTGAATCTGAAAGAATTCAATGTTTCCACTGAATTATATAGAAAATGTGCTTCAAAAATTTTGAAACTTTGCAGAGAGACTATTTGGAATATTTGGAATGTAATGGTAAACTCAGATTGTTATTTTCACAAAGTTTGAATAGGAGCATGTTTTGAATATTTGAATTCCCTCCATTGAGGTTTGAATTGGTATGATTATTCAGTTTCCATTTTGATTTCTTTTTCCCATTCAAATTTTAAATTGTCCTTTCAGAACATTGCACTATGAAATTTTTGTTCTTTTACATTCCTTCCCTCTTAAAAGAATCTCGTCTCGAGATTATAAATGAAAGAGACGGAGGTAAAACATTACCGGATACACTACAGGAAATGTGAATACTTACGTCGGCCATATTAACTTACGTTGGCCAACCGACGAAAGTAGAATAACTTACGTCACCCAGAAGAAACCGAGGTTAGTTAACTTACTTTCGTCAGCGGCCGACATAAGTTAGTAGACCGATAGAAAAAACAATATACCTACGTCGGTCACGACCGCAAGACGACGTGAATAAAACGACCGACGTAAGTTAAGCATAACTTACGTCAGCCTCGATATTGGCTGACGTAAGGTACTCAGGCCAATGTCATTAGATTATTTAGCCGACGTAAGTTATGGAATTTAACCTACTCGCGCGTGCCACTCTTTTCCTTATCCGCGAGCCGCTTCTCTCTTTTCCCCGCTGCCTTGCCCGATGCTGCTGCCGCCGAGCGCACGCCGCCGTCCGACGCCGCCGCCAGGTATGATTCCTCCCCCCCACTCCTCCTCCCCCCAACTCCCCCTCCCCGACCACCACCGCCCCCCCCCCCCCGCCCCTGTTTCTGAGCGGCGCCCCCCCTCCCACACCGCTGCCGACCCGCCCCCCCTCCCCGAGCGCCGCCCCTCCTCCCCTCCCTTACCCAAGCCCCTCCCCCTCCCCTGGCCGACCACCGCCGGCCAGGACCCCCCCCCCCCACCGCCCCATCCCCGTGGGTCGCCCCCCTCCCCAAATGCCGCTGGCCCAGCCCTCCCAGAGTGCCGCCCCCCTCCCCTCCCCTTCCTGAGCCCCACTCCCCTCCCCTGCCACACCCTCCCCACCCCAGCCCCCCTCCACCTCTCCTCCCGGCCCCCTCCCCTCCCCGCCCCCCTCACCCTCCCCGCAGAGGCCCCCACCCTCCCCCTCCCCTCCCAGAGCCCCCCTCCCCTCCCCAGACCCCCCCAACACCCCCAACCCACCCCACCCTAACCCTCCCACTGAAATTTGAAATTCAATTGAATTGAATCGTTCAAATTTGAACTGAATTGAAATTGATTTGAAATTGAATTGAATTGAATTTTTCAAATTTGAACTTGAATTGAATTGTTTAAATTATGCTTAAATTGAATTGAATTGAATTGAATTTAATTTAGTTGCTAATTCTCATTAATTGTTAGTAGTTGCTAATTAGGTTTGAATTGCAAATTAATTGTTAGTTAGTTGTTAATTAGTTGACCATTCTAATTAATTATTAGTTAGTTGTTACTTAGTTGTTTATTGGATCTTAATGTTACTATATATGCTTAGGTTTTATTTAATAATGTTTAAGATTTGTATTATTGCTCTCATTTATTGTTTTGTGTTTAAAATACAGTTGCTTATGTTTTCATTAATATTTTTTATGCTTATGTATTATATATAGAAACAGCTAAACAAAAGGGTCGTCGTACGTAAAGTAGGCATCGTATATATAGCGTATATACGGCCCATCGGGCCCAACCCTAACCTTCATTCGAGATCGGGCAAAGAGAGAACGACGCCGCTGCAGTGTGGGTCACGATCGTGACCCGTGACTGGTGACATGAGGTGAATCGCTAGGGTTAAGTGCATATGGGACGGGCGACCCATTACTAACCCTAAAAGTTTGTAACCAGGTATCTCTCCGCCGCAAGACCACCCGTTCACATCGCACGTGTTTGTGAGTACGTATAAGACGATGAAAACTACGAAAATGTATGTTGCTAGTATGTGTCCTTGACTCGCAACATCCGTAAGGCAACAGGTTTCCCAGCTAACCCGTTGCCCCCCTTTGTACTTTAAGAACTGCACCAGATAGGGGGGTGTAGTGTTAAATAGGCGGCGTTATGCTGCCGAAATTTCGTGATTTGTGAGACGGATGATAATCAAACATTGATGAATCGTTAGGGTTAAGTGACCAACCTGGAAGGGCATGACACGCAATAAGTGTGATCGTGTCGTGTAGACCATTGTAGTAGTATCGTATGCGTCAAGGCGACACCGAAGCGAACGGGTTGGTAAGGACGTCAATGATCCACGATTGTGTGGACGGTGGAAATGGATGTGGAATTGTCATCTAAGACCAACTATCCTCTCACTCTTGCGCAATGTAACCTATCATGTATACCGTTTGCGGGTCGATCATGTCGTGCCGGCCTGAAGCTTGGCCGAGCCTTGGTCACCTCCTTGAGCCTCGTCGCCTCCTTCGCGGCTTCTTCGCCAATAGTTTTGTCAGCTCGCCGTAGACCTATCGGGGTCCTTGCCTCACCTCCTCTGGATGAGAGTCTAGGAGTCGTCGCTCGTCGGGCTCGCCTTGCATCCTCATAGATTCGGGGGAGAATCGGGTTGGGCATCGTAGATGGCGGGCGGCGGCCGATGACTCAATACGAGGCGAGGGAGCCGAGGGCAACCGAGCGGGGTCTGAGGTCAAGCCCGAGCATGGCCCGTGTTGGGCTTCGAGCTTGCCCAGACCCAGTTCACTAACTCTCTCGTTATTTCCTCTATCATGCTTAAATTAACGAGAAACTAACGGTAATTTGTCTGGCTATTAATTGCAGAGTCAAACATGGGCAAAGATCGTAGTTGGATGTACACTGGTTGGAAGAGCAGAACTGGTGGTCACTCCGATGAGTGGTACGCCAAGATAGAAGCTTTTGTGGAATGAGCTTTTTCGTTGTCAAATAGCGATAAGGCGCAGTGCCCATGTACGAAATGCCGAAACAGAATGTTTTTGGAGAATGTGGAAATTACGATGCACTTGTGTTGAAACGGTTACGTGTCACATTATGAGTTGTGGAACTTCCACGGCGAGACACCTTCTCAAGCTGCACGAGAAGTGGAAGCGGGCAATGATGATGCCACGGAGGTTGATATGATAGATGAGATGTTGGAAGCTATACGACCAAAGCTTACAGAAGATCCTCAAACAGCAGAGGTTAAAGAGTTCTTCAAACTTCTCAATGATTCAGAAGAGGCGCGGCATGGACACACTAAAATGACAATCCTCAATTTTGTGACTAGACTTGTGGCAATTAAGTCTAAGTTCTTCTTTTCTAACAATTGTTACAATGAGATCATCAATTTGTTCAAAGATTCCCTTACACATCCAACAAAGTGCCTAAAGATATGTATAATTCGAAGAAAATTCTTTCCGGTCTCGGCATGGAGCACGAGAAGACTGATGTGTGTCCGGACAACTGCATGCTTTTCTGGAGAGAGCATCATGCCAATGAGAACAAATGTTTGAAATGTGGTCAACCAAGGTTTGTCGAAGTTGTTAATAACGATGGTGATACTGTGACGACGGAAGTCGCATGTAAGCAGCTTCGTTACTTACCTGTGACACTGAGGTTGAAGCGACTGTTCCTTTCAAAAAAACAACCAGACATATGAGATGGCACAAAGAATGTGAGCGTGAGAACAATGGATTCATGACGCACCCGTCCGATGGTGAAGCATGGAAGGCGCTGGACCGGTTTGACCTAGAATTCATCGTGAAGCGAGAAATGTTTGCATCGGGTTGGTGACAGATGGGTTCATGCCATTCTGCACAAACACCGCACCATACTCCTGTTGGCCCGTCTTTGTCATTCCGTACAATCTTCCACTGACTTTTTGCATGAAGAATGAGTTCATGTTTCTTAGCCTCATTGTACCTGGGCCGGATCATCCTGGGTCACTGAAAGCATCTAGGCCCCCATGAGGTATGGTTTCGGTGATTAATGACAAACATTGGATTTTACTAATGAATTTGTGGATGCAAGGTCTCCCAATCAAATGAAATCTATATGAATATAAACATCAACTACTGATCATTGGAGACCCCTAAACAATCACTTTATGAGACCAACCAATGCTATGAAGATTAGAAGTAAAAGCTCATATGTCAAAGTCATTCAACCATAATTGACAACACTCAATGCTTGAAAATCATCAGAAGTATATTTCTAGCAAATGTCTAAGAGGTCAATCAAGCAAAATACAAAGAATCACTTAGAACAACTCGAAGCAAACAAAATCAACTCACCGGATCAACCGATGTTTCCAGAGAACAACACATCGGTCGAGTTGATTCAGCAGAAGAAGAGACCTCAGAACAAAGTACTCACCGGATCATCCGATGTTAAGGGCAATGTTACATCAGTCCATCAGTACGGTATGCAATATCCTTGGACCAAGTGTAGCACCGGATCATACGATGTACAGCAATATACACATCTGTCAATCACTCCAGTAAGCATCAAGTTTGAACCAATTCTAGAGGAAGTGCCATCGGATCATCGATGAGAAGACAAGTGCAACATCCGTCTAACAACGATCATATCTGACATAGTGACATCAGCTAAAGTGAAGTTGACCGATGATAACTGAAGGGGAGACATCGGATCATCCGGTGTTCGCAGAGCAGTGATGTCAGCCTACTTTTCCAACGGCTATTTCGTGGAGGCTGGCTATTTATACCCCTTCAACCAGTCTATTCAAAAATTCTTGATCACCAGACATACTCTACACATTCTCAAGCATTCAAGACGTTGAGCTACCACTTCTAGATCATTTACACCACTTACACACCAAGAGATAAGCTAGAACTAGCTAGAGATAGTGCTTGTGTGCTTCCATTCTTGGTGAGTGGAGTCTCTAGTGTAGTGAGAGCTGTAAGGGAGTGTCCCTTGGTGTTTGTAATTAAGAGAGATTTTCAGAGCTTGCCAAGACGATTGTGGAAGCCCAGAGGATCCAAGTTGTACAAGGCTTGAGCTCCACCTTGCCGAGGTTGGCGAATGAAGAAGAATAGTGAACATCCCTAGTCTTGGTGACTTGGGTGTGGCTATACCCTTTGGTGGGTGCCACAACGTGGATGTAGGAAGATCTTGACGATCTTGCCGAACCACGGGATAAATCTTTGTGTCTCCTAGGGAGTTTGCATTCTCTTCCTCTCACCCTACACTTATGCATTTTATATATCGCGAAGTTGCTATTTACTTGAATGCATAGGTTGTTTGCGTAGGGAATTGGGCTTTTAGTAATTAAGTTTTATTGCCTTAATTTTTGAAAAGAAGCCCAATTCACCCCCCCTCTTGGGCATTCGATCCTTACAATTGGTATCAGAGCAAGGTTGCTCATAGGATCATTCTAGCTTCACCTCTAGAGAGCTAAAATGGCCAAGGTTGGGGATTTGGTTCCTATCTTCGAGGGCAAGAACTTTTCCCATTGAAAGCACGCATGCGCGCATATATAGAGGCTATTGCTCCCGAAGTATCAGAAGCGACCCACACGGGGTTTGGTGAGCACAATTATGTTCGTGATCAAATTAAATGGGATGCTAAAGCTAGGAATGCAATTTATGAATGTATTAGTCAGGATGTGTTTGCTAGGATTGCTAGCAAAGAAAAGGATTGTGAAATTTCGACTTGCTTAATAGAAATTCATGAGGGCTCTTCTCGAGTCAAGGAACTAAAATATCACATGCTTAAAGCCAAGTATGATGAATTTAAAATGCTACCTCATGAAAATGTCAATGAAATGTTCTCTCGCTTGAATGTGCTTATTGAAGAAATCAATGCTCTTGACATTGCTTCTCTTGGCAAGGGACTCATCAACCGCAAGATCCTCATGCTCCTTCCCAAGCCAAAGTACAACATCATCAACTCCATGCTTCAAAAAGAATCTCTTGACCACATTGAAGTTTTGAAACTCATTGGAGAGATTCACGCTCATGAGATGAGTGTACTTGGGATGATGGAGCAATCATCTTCAAAAACAATTGCTCTAAAGGCCTCCACCAAGAAAACAAGTCTCAAGAAGAAGAAGGTGGTTGAGCCTAGCTCAAGTGAAGAAGAGCAAGCATCAAGTGAAGATGACGATGATGAGCTTGCATTGATGATGAGAAAGTTCTCACGCTTGAACTCCAAGATTACTAAGAAGGGATACACCTTTGATCCCAAGAAGAAAGCATTTCTACCAAGGAGAGACGACCACAAGACTTGCTACAATTGTGGTGATCAAGGCCACATCTCCTATGATTGTCCAAAACCGGACAAAAGAAGAGAGAACCACAAGAGCAAGCATCGCATGCTAGAAAATAGTGAAGATGATGAAGAAGAGGTCAAAACCAAACCAAGATCCTTTGGGAAGAAGAAACATGACAAGGGAAAGAAGGCAAAGCTCTTCCCAAAGAAAAGAAGTGGCCCACAAAAGGTGTTCATGTGTGAGGCAAATGAATGGGTCACCGACGAAGAATCAAGTGATGAAGAGAGTGAAGCGGAAGAAGAAAGTTTGGCTGGCCTTGCCATTGCCAACACTGATGACTCACCTCTTCATCCACCACCCATGTGCCTCATGGCTAAAGGTAACACCAAGGTATGTGATGACTCTAGCGATGATGAGCTTTCCCCTGATGATTTAACTTCATTAATAAATGAATATCACACTATCATTAAGAGGGAAAAGAGTAAAGTTAAGGCTCTTCAAGAAACTCGTGCTAAGCTTGAGAGTGATAACCTTGACTTGCTTGACAAGTATGAAAGCATACTTAAAGAGCATGACACACTCAAATCCCATGTCAAGCAAGTTGAAGAGGATAAGGCTCAAATCAAGCTAGATCATCATGAGCTTGACTTAGCCCACCAAGCACTCTTGGGAAAGCACAATGAGTTGATCCAAGAGCATCAAATACTTAACCTTGCTCATGAAGCGCTTGGTCAAGAATTGAAAAATATAAAGAAACAAACTCTTAATGATAAGGTATCCATTACTTCTCATGCCACTAATGTCTTGCACAAGTCTTTGCCTTTGAAAGAGAACACTAGGGAGAAGGACTTGTTGGAAGAAATTGAGAGTCTCCGCACTAGTGTGGCTAGACTATCAAAAGGAGAAGTCAAGCACAAGGAAATCCTCTTCCAACAAGCAAAGGCCTTCAACAAGAGAGGACTTGGATCCTTCCCGATGCCTAACAAAGGAAAGGTGCCCTCACCAGAGCTTAGAACAAGCTTCATCAAGGAAGTTGGTTCTTATTGCAAACATTGTGAGGTCACCGGTCACCACACAAGGGAGTGTCCTCTTCCTAACCGACCTTCTCCAAAATTGCCTACTAACTACAAATCTACTTTCAATGATCATTATTATCTCTTGAGTAAAGTAGATGGCAAGGTGAAGGCAAGGTTCATTGGCAAAGACATGAAGGGCATGAAGGGGAAGCTCCCCAAGCAACTTTGGGTCCCAAATACACTTGTATCACACATACAAGGACCTAAGTTGGCTTGGGTGCCTAAAGTTAAAAATTGAATTCATGTGTGTAGGTGAACTACAAAGCAGGAGGAAAGCATTGGGTACTCGATAGCGGGTGCACTCAACATATGATCGGCAATGATGGTATGTTCACCACCATAGAAAACCCTGGCAATCATGAACAAGTCACCTTTGGTGATAACTCTAAGGTTAATGTAATTGGGTTAGGTAAGATTGCTATTTCAAATGACTTATCTATTTCTAATGTATTCTACGTTAAGTCACTTAGTTTTAATTTACTTTCTATTGCACAATTATGTGATCTTGGACTAACATGCACCTTTAGCAAAAACGATGTTGTTGTGGGTAGTGAAACAAGCAAAGAACTAATCTTCAAAAGATTTCGGCATGGACATATCTACCTAGTAGACTTCTCCAACAAGGATGCTAGCTTGACCACTTGTCTTTTCACTAAGACAAGTTTGGGTTGGCTATGGCATCGACGCATAGCGCACATTGGAATGAGCAAACTTAAAAAGTCATTCAAGCTTGGGATGGTGACCGGCGTGAAGGATGTCACATTTGAGAAGAACAAGCTTTGTAGCGCTTGTCAAGCTGAGAAGCAAGTTGCTTCACACCACCCAGTGAAGACAATGGTGTCAACCTCCAAGCCACTTGAACTACTTCACATGGACCTCTTCGGACCGTCCACATATCAAAGTCTTGGCGGTAACCTCTATTGTCTTGTTATAGTTGATGACTACTCTTGCTATGCTTGGACTTTGTTTCTAGGTGACAAGAGTGAAACTCCGGAAGTGTTCAAGACCTTCGCTAACTGCGCTCAAAGGGAATTTCAACTTCCCATCATCAAGGTCTGGAGTGACAACGGCACCGAATTCAATAACTACAACATTGGGGAGTGGTGTGACTGTGAAGGCATGAAGCATGAGTTTTCGGCCACGTACACTCCTCAACAAAATGGTGTTGCTGAAAGAAAGAACAAGACTCTCATCACTCTTGCGCGAGCAATGCTTGATGACTATGGCACGTCGGAGAAGTTTTGGGCCGAAGCAATCAACACGGCATGCCATGCCGCAAATAGGGTCTACCTACATCGACTACTTCAAAAGACCCCGTACGAACTTCTCATTGGGAGAAAGCCCAACATCTCCTACTTTTGAGTCTTTGGGTGCAAGTGCTACATCTACCGCAAGAAAAGGCTCAGTAAGTTTGAAAGAAGACGTGATGTTGGTATATTTCTTGGTTATGCATCAAACTCAAAAGCATATCGAGTATTCAACAAAACCTTCGGTTTAGTTGAGGAAAGTTGTGATGTTGAGTTTGATGAAACTAATGGCTCCCAAGAGGAGAGTTTTGGTCATGATGAAATAGATGATGAGCCTCTACGAGAAGCTATGAAGAACATGACCATTGGAGACATCAAGCCTAAAGTTGAGGAGAGCCATGATCAAGGGGGAGCTTCAAGTTCCAACATCAACACTTCCATGGCGCCTCAAGTTGACGAAGAAGAGAAGGATGATCCATTGCCGACTCAAGACTCACAAGCCACACAACATCAAGAAGAAGAAGAAGTCCATGATCAAGTCCAACCACAAGAAGAGAAACACGCATCACCACCGCCAAGTTCTTCACAACCACTTATGAGGCATGGACGCATCTCCAAGGCGCATCCGATGGACCAAATTATCGGAAGTCCGTCAAGGGGAGTAAGTACACGTTCTCGCCATTTCGCTTCGTTTTGTGAGCACTACTCGTTTGTTTCATGTTTTGAACCCACTCACATTGAGGAAGCACTTCAAGATCCAAATTGGGTAATGGCCATGCAAGAAGAACTTAACAACTTAATCCGCAATGAAGTTTGGGTGTTGGAGGAGCGACCCAAGGACAAGAACGTCATTGGAACAAAGTGGGTGTACCATAACAAACAAGACGAGAACGGCGTGGTGGTCCGCAACAAGGCAAGACTTGTGGGCAAAGGGTTCTCGCAAGTTGAAGGACTAGACTTTGGGGAGACATTTGCTCCGGTCGCCCCGCTAGAAGCCATCCGTATACTTCTTGCCTTTGCATCACATCATAATATTAGACTTTATCAAATGGATGTGAAAAGTGCCTTTCTTAATGGTTACATTATCTAGCTTGTTTATGTTGAACAACCTCCCAGGTTTGAAGATCCGAGGAATCCTAATCATGTGTATAGGTTGCACAAGGCGCTCTACGGGCTCAAGCAAGCACCTAGGGCATGGTATGAACGACTACGAGATTTCTTGATCATGCAAGGATTCAAGATCGGGAGGGTGGACACTACACTCTTCACCAAAGACATCAACGGAGAATTATTTATTTGTCAAATTTATGTTGATGATATTATTTTTGGTTCAACTAACGAAGCTCTTAGCCATGATTTTGGCAAAATGATGTCTAGGGAATTCGAGATGTCGATGATTGGAGAGTCAACTTCTTCCTTGGATTCCAAATCAAGCAACTTCAAGAGGGGACCTTCGTCTATCAAGAGAAGTATACCAAGGACCTCTTGAAGAAATTTGAGATGGGAGATTGTAGCTCAAGAAGCACTCCAATGGCAACAAATTGTCATCTCGAAGCGAATAAGGACGGTAAACCTATTGATCAATCTAACTACCGTTCTATGATTGGTTCATTGCTTTACCTTACCGCAACTAGGCCCGATATCATTTTTAGTGTATGCTTGTGTGCTCGCTTTCAAGCGGCACCCAAAGAATCGCATCAGAAGGCGGTCTTTAGGATACTTAGGTATCTTAAGCATACCCCTAGTGTGGGCGTGTGGTACCCTAAAGGTGCAAAATTCCATCTCTTGGGATACTCGGATTCGGACTTTGCAGGATGCCGTGTGGACCGCAAGAGTACCTCCGGTGGGTGCCACTTGCTTGGGCGTTCCCTAGTATCTTGGTCTAGCAAGAAGTAAAATTCCGTTGCTTTGTCCATGGCGGAAGCGGAATATATCGCGGCCCGTGCATGTTGTGCCCAAATTCTTTATATGAAGCAAACCCTTTTGGACTTTGGTATTAAACTTGGTTGTGTGCCTCTCCTTTGTGACAATGAAAGTGCGGTTAAGATAGCTAAAAATCTCGTTCAACACTCCCGCACTAAGCACATTGATATTCGCCATCATTTCTTGAGGGACCATGAAGCTAAGGGAGACATCTCATTGCGAGGTGTTAGGTCCGAAGAACAATTGGCGGATATCTTCACTAAACCACTTGATGAGAACTTTTTCTAGGCTAAGAAGTTAGTTAAATGTGCTAGATGCATCGAACGTCATGTAAGTTGCCATGTAAGAATGCATCTCATATAGGTCTTGTCTAACTTTCAAAGGATAGGGTTGAGCAAGGGTTGGCTTGGGATGGAGGTTCCTTTGGGTTTTCCCACGGCTTGGAAAGTGGCTCTCCCTGAAGAAGCCTTTGAAAGGTTCAAATTTGACAATATAGATTTACTTTATGACTTGCATGATGCCTGCCATATAGACTTGCACTCATATTTAAATTTCTTGCATTATAAATTGTTTGGCATTGCATACGGTAGATTGTCACAAAGGGGAACCCACCCCATGAGAAAGAGACTTGGTTGAAATGCAATATCTCAACTCATATGATGTGGGAAGGACAAAATGTTAGGTGCGTTAATGCCTAAAGGAACATGCTTTAAAGAGATAGAAGTCTTCATCCTCTAGCTCACAAAGCATGGGCCTTACATTTTATTTGGATGATTTCCTCCCTATTTTCTTCGGTGTTCTATTTGCTTTAAGGCTTAGCCAAGTTTTTGGCAATTAGCTTTTTGAGGGGTAAGGGGTTGCCCAAAAAGTCCTGAGACATGTGTTTCTCATTGTTTGTGTGTTTGGTCAAAGGACATATATGGGATGTTGCTGTTTTGTAGTCATCGGATTATCCTATGCTTAGGTCAGACCATCATCGGATCAGTTGGTGTTCAAAGACCAAGAGCCAGGTCAGCCAGTGTGAATAATCAACCGACGATTTCATTCTAAGAAACATCGGTGCATACGATGTTCACATTTTTGGAACTGTGCCAAATTCCTCCGATGCAAATCAGTTCAACGTCGGTCCATCCGGTGTCAATGGTACCTTGTTGAATACCCTTATTGTGCCATTCGACCGATGCTACCATCTTTTAACGCGGTCCATCCGGTGTTAAATTTCAAGCTAGGGTTCGGGCCCCACCTTTTAAGCGCGCCGCTCCACCTCCCTTTCTCTCTCCCCGACCCTGACTCCACCTCGCTCGTGCCTCACCTCCGCCGCCGCCGCTCCGGTCGCCCTGCCGCCATTGCCGCCCTCCGGCCACCGCCGCCTCCGGCCGCCGCCGCCCTCCGGCCCCCGCCGCACCACTCCAGCGCCGCCGCCGCCGCTTCCTCCAGCGCCGCCGCTGCCGCTCTCCTTCACCGCCGCAGCCGCTCCACCCAAGCACGCCACCCTCGCTGTCGTGGTGCCTCCCTCTACGACCGCCACTACGCCACTAGGGTTTTCGGCCGCGACGATCTTCATTCGCCGTTCCGTGCGCTTGACATCGTCGACTTCATTCACGTGCATTGTCGCTTGCCTCATCACAATGGCTCATGACAAGAAAGGAAAGGGCAAGGCCATTGCGAAGCCGGCCGCCAAGAAGCAAAAGCTTTCGAAGGAGGAAAAGAAGGCTTTGATGGCCGCTCGCGCTGCCGAGGAGCGAGAGCGTGGCCGAGGAGGATCATTGAGGATCCGCGAGGCTCGTCCGAGGCAGCCTCCCGTGCCGGATGAGTCCGAGGAAGAAGAAGAGCCGGAAGTGCCGCTTGTTCACCGGCGCTCAGCCAGGACCCGTGGGGGTCATCCCGCGGTAGTGCCACGTTTGAGACCATCTGCTGCCGATCTTCGAGAGGACAGGGCGGCCAAAGAGCCGTCTACGATATGGACACCAACGTCCGTGTTGGTGAAGATGTCCGGTTGACAGATTACAGGAAGATGAAGGCCAAGCAGCTCAGAAGACTCAGATGGAGCGTTTTGCTTGAGGAGTGGTTCCCGCAGCCCAGAGAGGCACTTGTGGACAGCCGGTTCTGGACCTTGGCTCAGGCGTCGCTGTACGAGACGTATAGACGTCGAGGCCACAAGCTCTTCCAGCACAACTTTCTGGATTGGGATCAGCTTGCCCTGGCAGCAGAGACGGAGATACGCCCCTACTTTGCGAGGTATCGAGGGCTTGTGGAGTTGGTGTCCTACGAGAGGAGTGCCTACGTGGAGGACAGGGTCCGCGTATTCTACGCTACCCTCTATGTCTCTGAGGGCCGCAGATCTATAGACTTCATGTTCATGGGCCAGCACCATCACTTGACGAGACAGACTTTGGCACAACTGCTAGGAGTGGATCTCCACGACACTTGCCTGCACGAGAGATTGTATGGACAGGCAGATCCGCCGAGGAGGCTGCTCACTGGAGGAGTGGCACCACCACTGGAGGATATACGCTCTCTGTTTGCACCGTCCTTGTCTCCAGACCAGCCGAGGGTACCGGCACTGTTGACTCCAGCTGCGCGCACAGTGCACCTTGCCTTGCGCCGCACACTCTTGCCGAGGTCCGGATACCTAGAGAGGTTCACTAGCCTGAAGCAGACCCTCCTATTCTACATCATGAACGAGATGGAGTTCGACATTGTGGAAATCCTCATATGTGAGATGGAAGACGTGATCACTGACGGAGTTGGCATGATGAGGTAGCTTGTGTTTGGACACTGGATCAGCTACCTGCTCTCCATGGTTGTTCCTGAGGAGTCCGCCGTGCGTGACAGTCTCACTGACGAGAGTGTCACACGGTTCAGCCACTACCGTGCTCTAGCTCCTAGAGACCGCCGCCTTGGCCGTCCAGTCGAGCATCAGGTCCATGCTCGGCTATCCGAGGAGGATTGTTCTGACCTGGAGAAGGAAGACGAGAGGCTTGCACAGGCAGAGGCTCAGGGTGAGGACCTTCAACACATTTGGTCTGAGAGTGACACAGACGACAATGTTGAGGAGTACTTCCCACCTCCTCCCTCACCCAGGCAGCATGACGCGGAGGCTGGAGGCTCGACCATGCCCCCTCCTACTCCACCTCCCGTCTCAGAGGCACAGGTCTCTCAGCCGTCCGAGCTCACCTCCCTCCTCCAGCAGATGGTTGAGTAGCAGCGCCTGGACTGGCTTGCAGCTGAGCAGGCCCGAGCTGAGCAAGCAGCACATCTTTTGGAGCTCCAGCAGCAGCAGTAGGATATGCAGCGCCAGATCGCCCGTGAGAGGCGAGAGGACACAGACCGGCTGACAGGGCTGATAGACCAGATGCACCAGCACTCCCTCGACCAGCAGCAGTAGACGCAGCAGGCGATGATGGGTATCCTGGGGTTGATCACCAACCTCTACACCCAGATCGGGATTGCCATGCCGTCGCAGTTGCCAGGCTTTGCTCCACCCCCGTCTATCCTTGCTCCAGCTGCAGCTCCAGTGCCGACCAGGCCAATCCCGATGATCAGCATGTCTCCACTGCTTGCTCCAGGCGCACCGATCCACTCTCCGCTGCCAGCTACGACACTGTTCCAGTAGACGCCGGAATCCGTTGTCAGTGCCCCGTTGCCAGCAGCTCTGACTCAGCAGGCACCGATAGTGGCTCCTACGGCTCCTTCAGCTCCCTCCACTTCTACTCCAGCCTCAGCCGCAGCAGCAGGCAGCAGCTCCGACGACAGCACCCCCGATGGTGACCAGTTCGTCATCGCTCCGAGCACTCAGGGTTCTTAGGTACTCGGATTCCTTTTTGGTGTCTTGATGCCAAAGGGAGAGAAGAGTTAGAGAGTCAGGGGGAGGATAGCTTAGCCTCAGGGGGAGTGTTCTAGATGTAGGGGGAGTTTATCTCTATCTTTTGTAATTTGGTGTTTTTTCTACTCATTTGCTATTCATTGAGTATTCATGTGCCACTTATTCTCTTGAGTTATTGATCGATTGAGCTTTCGCGTTATTAATCTCTTTTGAGTCTTCAAGTTTATCGTGCCATATCTTGTACTCATTGCATATCTTCTTGAGTATCGTACTATCAAATTCATTATTATTATGCTTCACTTGTTGTGTTGTCATCAATCACCAAAAAGGGGGAGATTGAAAGCATCTAGGCCCCCATGAGGTATGGTTTCGGTGATTAATGACAACCATTGGATTTTACTAATGAATTTGTGGATGCAAGGTCTCCCAATCAAATGAAATCTATATGAATATAAACATCAACTACTAATCATTGGAGACCCCTAAACAATCACTTTATGAGACCAACCAATGCTATGAAGATTAGAAGTAAAAACTCATATGTCAAAGTCATTCAACCATAATTGACAACACTCAATGCTTGAAAATCATCAGAAGTATATTTCCAACAAATGTCTAAGAGGTCAATCAAGCAAAATACAAAGGAATCACTTAGAACAACTCGAATCAAACAAAATCAACTCACCAGATCAACCGATGTTTCTAGAGAACAACACATCGGTCGAGTTGATTCAGCAGAAGAAGAAGACCTCAGAATAAAGTACTCACCGGATCATCCGATGTTAAGGGCAATGTTACATCGGTCCATCAGTACAGTATGCAATATCCTTGGACCAAGTGTAGCACCGGATCATCTGATGTATAGCAATATACACATAGGTCAATCACTCCAGTAAGCATCAAGTTTGAACCAATTCTGGAGGAAGTGCCACCGGATCATCCGATGAGAAGATAAGTGCAACATCGGTCTAACAACAGTCATATCTGACACAGTGACATCAGCTAAAGTGAAGTTGACTGATGATAACTGAAGGGGATACATCGGATCATCCGGTGTCGCAGAGCAGTGATGTCAGCCTACTTTTCCAAGGGCTATTTCGTGGAGGCTGGCTATTTATACCCCTTCAACCAGTCTATTCAAAAAGTCTTGATCACCAGACATACTCTACACATTCTCAAGCATTCAAGACGTTGAGCTACCACTTCTAGATCATTTACACCACTTACAAACCAAGAGATAGGCTAGAACTAGCTAGAGATAGTGCTTGTGTGCTTCCATTCTTGGTGAGTGGAGTCTCTAGTGTAGTGAGAGTTTTAAGGGAGTGTCCCTTGGTGTTTGTAATTAAGAGAGATTTCCAGAGCTTGCAAGACGATTGTGGAATCCCGGAGGATCCAAGTTGTACAAGGCTTGAGCTCCACCTTGCCGAGGTTGGCGAACAAAGAAGAATAGTGAAGATCCCTAGTATCGGTGACTTGGGTGTGGCTATACCCTTTGGTGGGTGCCACAACGTGGATGTAGGAAGATCTTGACGATCTTGCCGAACCACGGGATAAATCTTCGTGTCTCCTCGGGAGTTTGCATTCTCTTCCTCTCACCCTACACTTATGCATTTTATATACCGCGAAGTTGCTATTTACTTGAATGCATAGGTTGTTTGCATAGGCAATTGAGCTTTTAGTAATTAAGTTTGATTGCCTTAATTTTTGAAAAGAAGCCCAATTCACACCCCCTCTTGGGCATTCGATCCTTACAGTCACGTCTCAACGTGATGTTGAAACAGTTGATCGAAGAGTTGAAAATTTGGTGGACAGGAGTTGAAGCGTACGACTGTTACAAGAAGCAGAAATTCAACCTCCGAGCTTCTTATTTGTGGTCCGTCCATGATTTTCCGGCATACGACATGTTTTATGGATGGAGCACTCATGGTCGGTTGACGTGTCCGATACGTGCCTCGGATACCGATTGCTTTCGACTTACCCATGGAGGAAAGATATCTTACTTCGATTGTCATAGACGTTGGCTGCCTCCGAATCACTTGTTTAGACAACAGAAAAATGTCTTCAGAAAGAACATCGTTGTCACTAAAGGACCACCGAAATGTCTTAACGGGTCAGAAATATCAGATATGTTGGACAAATTGGTGTCAGATGAAGGTCGTCCTGGATATTTCAAAGGTTACGGAGACAAACACAATTGGACTCACATATGTGAACTTTGGAAGCTACCTTATGTGAAGTCATTGATTCTAAGGCACAACATTGATGTTATGCATCAAGAGCGTAACATGGCCGAATGTATCATAGGCACATGCATGGACATGAGGGGCAAAACAAAAGAAAATTTAAAGGCTCAAAAGGATATCCCGAGCATTGTAACCATCAAACTCTTGAGCTCTTTAAAAATGGTGGTAAACCACGCGCTCCTTTCTGTCTTCGTCCTAAAGAAAAAAAAGAAGTTCTCGAATGGTTGCAAAGGTTCAAATTCCTACATGGTTATGCAGCTAGTCTGAGACGAGCCGTGAATGTGAAAATAGGAAAGCTCATTGGGTTGAAGAGTCATGATTATCACATAATCATGGAAAGACTTCTGCCTGTTATGTTTCGAGTCTACTTTGACGATGCGGTGTGGAAGGTGTTAGCTGAGCTTAGCCACTTCTATAGGCAACTTTGTGCTAAAGAAATCACGCCAGAGATGATGACTAAGATGGAGAAGGAGATTCCGATACTTTTGTGTAAGATGGAAAAAAAATTCCTCCAGGATTTTTCAATCCAGTGCAACATCTCTTAATTCATCTTCCATTTGAAGCGAAAGTGGGCGGTCTCGTGCAATATAGGTGGATGTATCATATTGAAAGATCAATCATATATCTGAAACCAATGGTTGGTAACAGGGCAAGGGTTGAAGGTTGCATCGCCGAAGCTTTTAATCTTAAGGAAGTAGGATACTTCTCAAGTGTTTACTTTGCAGAGGAACACGATTTTAATACTTTGGTAATGCGGTACAATATGGATGAGCAACCTCCTTGTAGCGATCTCTCCATTTTTGCAACAACGGGCACTACTATTGTTGCTTACACTTCCTACGATGTTAGCAAAAAAGAAAGGCGTGTTGCTTTCTTCTACATGTACGTTAATATGGAACAAATGAATGGATATTTCAAGTAAGTGTTTCTGCTACACTTATGCTTTTCACCATCTTTTCCAACACATGTATTCTAAAAGGTTCTCTTTTCGTGTAGTATGTTCGACAAGTAAAATTGAAGACATAGACATCAACCCACGAGCAATCAAATAGAACAGATTCGACGAGAAGGAATAATGGGGGGATCTAATTTTCTTTCATAGTTGCAAGATCTTGTAACGTTTTCTCAATAACTTATCAATGTTAACAACGTTTTCTTATAACTTAAGAATGCTTACATTTTCTAATAACTTCATATCTTGGAAAGTGCAAAAAAAATGCCAACGACTATGAAGATTTGTGACAACTATCCCGTGGAGTAGTTAATGTTAGAAGCTATGGTCGATATGACGTCAACGGCTTTCGATTCCGTACAATTCATTTTGAATCTCTTCGTCCTCTCGTGGCAACATGTAATACCGGAGTTATGATGAGGACAACCAATTCGCAAGATCATGAAACTCAGTACTATGGTATTATTAAAAAAAATCCTTGAATTCACTTTTGTCGAAAACAAGACAATTCGAGCAGTATTCTTTGACTACGAATGGTTTGATTCCATTCGTGAAATTCGAGTAAACAAATTTGGCATGGTCAAAGTAAAACACAAGGAACGGTTGAGAGGATTTGATTCATTAGTTCTTGCACACCAAGTAGAGCAAGTGTACTATCTACCTTATCCATGCAATAAATTCAAAGCTTGGTGGGTGGTACATAAGGTGAATCCTCGTGAGCGGTTATACGCTCTAGAAGATGATGATTACCATGAGGAAGCTGAGGCTGATGTGGTCTACCAAGAGGAAGAGTTGCCAGACTCCTTCTCAGTTGAGCCTGGTGTAGGACTCGATGACTTAATTGGAGATGCTCAAGATATTGAGACTGGCACAGAAGCGGAAACAGAATCAGAATCAGAAACTGAAGATATCGATGACTTAGTCGAACCTGCTGATTTGCGCAAACGTAAATGATATGCGGAAGAAGAAGATCAATGGGCTGGTTTAAGGAGTAGGGTGCATGACCGTGATGTTGATGAATTTGAAGTAACGTTTTATTAACTAACTTAACATTAATTTTGTATATTATCTTTGCATATTAATCATTTATTCCTTGCAACAGGATGTCGTCAAAGGGGAGGGGGAAGGGGAAGGGGAAGCCAGTGAGAGGGTTTGAGCCGCCACGAGACCGTTGCTCAGGGACCTCATTACCTTCGAGCCTATGTTCCCTCTTTCTGGCACACGCTCTACGCTCTGTTGTCATGTGCTTTCAGCAGATGGAGGTAAATTTTAGTTTAAAATAAATTTATTTTATAAATTGTAGTTTTTAATAATTATTTATTGTCAATCTTTTTCTTTTGTCAGTCTGACTCAGAGTCTTCTGAGTCCAAGTCAGAGGCTAGGGGGGCGCTACAGGAGCACGAGTCAGAGGCTAGGGGGCCACTACAGGAGCCCTCTAGCGCTAGCCTCCCTTCGGAGCTGGCTAGCGCTACCCTCCCTCTGCAGTCGGCTACCACTAGCCTTCCTTTGGACTCCGGTGGTTCCGCAGAGCCTTCAGGGTCACAGGACGCGGCAGCGTCGCAGCAGAGGCGACGGACGAGGAGGACCCACTTTGTGGCTCCTCCTCCGGTTACTTCTCAGCAGACCACGATCCGTCCTGTCGAAGACAGGTAAAAACAGTATATAGTATATTAAATATTAGATGTTGTTTTTCTTTACTTAATGATTTAATATATTTTGCAGATGTTGGTACGACTTTTCATTCAAGGGGGCCGAGAAGCACCACAGGCAGGTTAACAGTGTCCTGAGTGCTATCGTGCAGTTGCACTACCCCGATGTCATTGAAAGTTTCCCTGCCCTGTCGTGGGATGAGTACGCTCGTGTCTCTCAACCGGTCCACGACACGGTCCAGGGAGCCGTGTGGCATGATTTTATAGTAAGTTTAACTATTTCATTTTTTTCAACTCA
The DNA here is from genome assembly GCA_036927565.1 of Tuctoria greenei. NCBI lineage: Eukaryota > Viridiplantae > Streptophyta > Magnoliopsida > Poales > Poaceae > Tuctoria > Tuctoria greenei. The sequence continues at coordinate 20,151,404 of JAYESD010000009.1, read as the reverse complement.
TTTGAATTGTTAATGCATATCACTTAAATATTTGTTTGCTTAAAGTTGAGGTACCAAGTAGAGGAACCGGGCATGGAGGACCACGTGAGGCGCGTGTTCCATTACAACGCTCGGAAGCTCATGACAGCGGTGTTGTCGAACGCCCGAATTTAGGCCATCAACGCGTACTACAAGAGGAACCCTCGGGAGCAGGAGCAAGAGCAGAGTAGCAAAGGGGTCCATTTAGGAAGGACTCCGACGCGTACTTGACAAAGGAGCAGTACGTGGAGGTATTTTTTAATATTGTTAAATATTTATAATATCTATGTATGTTAATTGCATTGATGAAAAATGAAATATGTGCAGGTTAGTATTTCCTGGTTACAGGGTAACATTGAGGTGTACTTAGCTCTCTGTCGGTACTGGGCTAGCGAAGCTTTCATCAATAAGTCCAGAAAGGCTAGACAGTGTCGCATAGGGTCCGAGGGCAAGCACAGCTATGGCAGCGATGGCTACTTGCGTTTGGCTAAACGCATGGTAAGTACTTTTTCAATTTATTTATGTGTTCCTAATATATTTATCTCACTAACACGGCTATACAGGAGCGAGAGATGGGTCAGGAGCTGACCCTGACCCAGGTTTGGAAGAGAGGTCACAAGGGAAGTGACCCTTCTCAGCCAGGGCAGTGTAGTCAGGTCGCAGCCGACCGACTGGTAAGTTTTTAAAATTCATCAATTTCATTATAACTAATACTATTATTGACATGCTTACAAGATTTATTTGTTTTGTAGGCAAAGTATGCGCAGGAGGTCGTGAAGATACACAGTGCGGATTACAATTGGGAAAGTGCGTCGATCGACCCCCAAGCCGCGTACGCAAGCGGAGGCAGGAAGGCCCATGGACGGTGAGTTGTTCATGTGTTTCATTTCTTTTTCAATTTATCTTCTTCCACTTAGTGTTTTCGTTCTTTTGCAGGTTTGCCATTTTTTATGGAGTTGTTGACTCGAGGTCGACGTGACCTTTGAGAGGAGCTTCATCATCGCAGGCCTCGTCTGTTGGGACCACCAGTGGTCGTCTCTCGTAGACCCAACTGGAGCTCCTTGCCTTGAAGGAGACGCTAACGTAGACCCAGGCAGAGCTGGGGAGGTCGAGAGCGGAGGCAAGGTAGGAGCAACAGAGGATGGCCTTAATGATGGCCCAGATGCAAGCAGCGATGGTGGTAAGTAATTTAAAGTATTGTAGTTAAATTTCATAGCATTTCAATAACATATATCCTCTAATATTTTGCAATGGCAGGCTCTTGCTCGACACAGCGGTCAAGATATCGAGATTCCTACGCTCCCGCCGCAGCAAACATCAGAGCAGGTGATAAACTCTTTCTTTAATATTGTGCTAAGCTTCTTAAATGAATTATCCACTCTTTCACATTCTAGGAGTTGGCAACATCCTATCCTGTTGTTGGGATGAACAATTGCTATGAAATGAACTTTACTTCTAGAGTGTACACCTGGTCATGTAGTTGTGATCTCGCAAGAAGCTTTGTGGTCAACTGGTCGTTAGTAACTTCTGATTTTCCTCCTTTACAAAGTTTTATCTCCACTTGTTGCTTGCATGCATCACTTAATATCAAAATAAACATAACATCATATGCAATAAGTGGAATTTGGTAAAATTTGTTTCATTTCATAGTATGTGATAGTTCATGCTTTAAATGGATCGATTGAAGTATAATACGGTTGTGCAATTCTTTACAAGGCTAATACAGGGAATATATGGTTCTTTTGGAGGGTTCGGGAAATGCGGCTCAAACTCCTTCGCCACAGCTACAGGCACCCGGAGGAACGCGCTGAGAAGATCTCTGCTCCGGAGGTAGTGGAAGTGCAAGTGTGTAGCCTGGTGAATGGTTTTGAAACCGTTTTGTGTTGTTGTGGATGTTTTGAATGTTTTCTGGACTATTTTGTGATCTGTGTACTGTATAAACTGTTTGTGCACTGTTTTGTGATATGTTTGGAGCTCGCAATCCTACGAGGTAGTCAGTTTCTGTTTTCTAAAAAAAATGAAAAAATAACTTATGTCGGCTATGGCCAAGCCAACGTAAGTTAGCCCAGTTTAACTTACGTCGATCAGACCATACCAACGTAAGTTAAACCAGTCAACTTACGTCAGTTTCGCGCAACCGACATAAGTTATACCGCTTAACTTACGTCGGCCGACAGCAGCAGACGTAAGTACTCCGGCCCAGCCTGCGGCCCATCCCGGTAAATAACTTACGTCGGTTCTGTCCAAACTGCTTCGTCGGCTGGAAACAAATGTAATTAAGGGAAAACCAACGTAATTAAGTAACTTATGTCGGTTTAGGACTTAATTACGTCGGTCATGACCGACGTAATTGATCGGGATTCCTGTAGTGATATGAGATGATAATAAATCTGTATAATTTGATCAGAGATAGTCCTCACTTTCCAATGTCGCTTCCTCAGCGGTATGGTTACTCCACAAGACTTTTAGAAGAACAAAGTCCGGTTTCTGGTAGTGCGAGTCTTTTCATCAATAATCCGGATCGGATGCTCCGAATAAGTGAGATCCGGTTGGAGACCTTCAAGGTCTTCGGTGTGGATTTCAGCTGGGGATTTAAGGCCTTTAATCAGCTTAGAGATGTGGAATACATTATGAATACCAGAAAGTGACGCCGATAAATCCAAGCGATAGGCCACGGGTCTCCATTTTTCAACGATAGCGAATGGACCGATGAATCGCGAAGAAAGTTTTCCCTTCACTCCGAAACGATGAATTCCTTTCATTGGAGAGACACGATGATAAACGTGGTCTCCAGGGTCGAAGTGGAGAGGTCGACGTCTTTTATCTGCATAACTTTTCTGACGAGATTGAGCGGCCTTAAGATTTGCTTGGATCACTCGCACTCGTTCCTCGGCTTCATTCACGAGATCAATGCCATATATCACTCGCTCGCTGGATTCGCACCAGTTGAGTGGTGTGTGACATTTACGGCCGTAGAGAGCTTTAGACGGTGCCATCTTGATGCTAGCTTGATAGCCATTGTTATATGAGAACTTCGCCAACGGTAAATGATCATCCCAATTTTTACTGTGGTGGATGGCACAAGCGCGTAGGATATCTTCGTGAACTTGATTCACCCATTTTGTTTGACCATCCATCTTCGGGTGATATGCGGAGCTTAGATCAGTTTTGTCCCCTTTTTTAGCAGCTACGTCGTTGGCTTAGCTATTTTTGAGAAGCTCAGAATGAATCTCTGATAGTATCCCGCTAACCCGAGGATGTTGCGAACTTCGTGCACGGACGTTGGAGACTTCCATTTTAGTACATGCACAATTTTGCTTGGATCAACAGCGATATTTCCGCCGAAATAATGTGACCAACAAATGTGATGAGGACATATCTCCTTTGCATACAATGCAATGACCGATCACTAGAGCACGTGCACGACAGTTGGATCTCCAGGTACGTTCTAACATTGTCAATTATTTTTCAGAACTTACACTTGTTTCCATGCATGTTTTATTGATTAGGAACAATGGAGAGGACCAGCAAGGGCTTGGAGGAGTCCAAGGAATCAAGGAGGAGGAGATGGGACGTGCACACCAAGGAGGAACCCAACTACAACTCGACTTCGACTCCACCTCGGGTTCCAGGAGCTGCCTTCACCAAAACTGACGTCCCGGCCACATACGGAGTTGGATTTGTACGTTATATATATGGTTGGAATCGTGATTTCATAAATATTCCAATGGAACCAGCCCCACCTCAAAATTCCTTCTAAGTTTACGGGAATCAGCAAAACAAGTGGGCATCCAGAATCTGTCCGGTGCTGCGCCACCGTCTTTTGGGCTGCTGGCCCGTGTATCGTGTGGAAGCCCATAAGGGTTGCGTCTAGGGGTCTTGCACGCCCCTAAACTCCTTTTTATACAGCAGCCGTCACCACATTAGGGTTGGGTTTTGCTTAGATACAATATGTCATTGAACAGTGTCGCCGATCATCGGTTGTGAGACCCCAAATTCGTGATCAATTCAGTTTTGATTGCAACTTCTCTGTTCTTGCTTGTGTTCTTGATTACGCTTGCAGGGATAAGCCTTCGTGGCGAGGTCATTTGTGTGACACGGGAGATAACCAACGGAGCGGTGGTGTAGTGATTGCGGGGTTTCATTCGTTCGGAGTCATGGATCATCAACATCGAGATCTCCTCCCAATCAAGTTTACCATACCTCTCGGAAGATCGGGACTCATCCTCCTATCAAAATGGTACTTGGCTGATCCAAAACTCGCACTTGCTGAGCATGCAGTTTGTGATCTCGCAATCATTGGAGCACGATAGGCAAGTTGTCGGTACCCTGAGTACCGTATACCCCTTGAGATTGCAAAGATCTCAAGGAAATGTCATCTACTTGATTTGAAGACCTTCGGAGGCCCACATGTCAGACATAACCGGACCCGCTTCCCCAACATGGTTAGTCCCAGGGTCGCCATGTGTACCATCAAACCGAAGCTACCGCCCACAAGGGGGAAGCTCTGGGCTATGTACCATAACGGCACCCCCGGACCTAACCCCAGACCAAGGGAAGCTCCAAAACTGACATGTGTCTGGTGGCACCGGACCTATCTGTTCCCCACAGTATGCTCCAAAGCTGCCACGTGTCCAACCGTCGGATCTTCAGCCTCAAACCTCTGGTAGACTCCACAACGGCTCTGGATCTTCAAAGGGGAATCAAGGACTTCAAGACCCGATTAAGTGTCATTAATACTATGTTAATGACACACGATCAGACGACCCTTATTACAAGTAACGGTGCTGTCAAAGCCCGTAACTCGGTCATTAAGGGTAATTAAGCGCATCAAATTTGTATCAATATTAGTAGCCACCGGGGCCACATGTCGGGCCAGGCCAACTTGTAACGGCCTGTCCTTGTACTATAAAAGGATAGGCCGACGATACATAGAGATCATCTGGTCTGATCGGCTGACACGCGCTCTCAACTCACGTCACTTGAGTTGAGTTCATACATCCAATACAACACCAACACACCCCGTGGAGTAGGGTATTATGCTCAGGCAGCCAAAACCACGTAAATTATTTTGTCTCCTGTGTCATTTTACATTTCACCTTCTTGAATCTCTGCGCGCCCACACCGAACTTCAAACTCCACAAACACTTTTAGTAGTGTTGGGAGATCTGCCGGATCAAAACCACCGACAGTTGGCACACCAGGTAGGGGGCGCCTGAGATTTCAAGAATGGTGAACTCAGCTGCTGAATCATCCAATGGTCATCCCGCTGTTCAAGCTGCTGGGGACAATGCCTCTAATATGCAGCCACCAGCAGGAACCTCAGTTCCAGCAGGAGTCACACTTCCACCACCGCCGCCTCCACCAGCAAATCAAGCTGGGCAGTGCGATGGTGCACCGGCGTCAATCAATGCGTCGACAAATCATGACAACCCGAAACACGTGCTCCATGTAGCACGTGCTCTCCTTCAGCGCCCACCACCTCCGGATGCATCCCGGGAAGCAATGAAGCAGTGGAGGGCCGATGTGGAACACTTGGTTGCAGCAGCAGCCGACCGCATCAGTAATCAGTGTCCTCCTCCTTCAGGACGGGCCCCGTCATAGCGACGGACCATGTCTGGCAGACTTGATCCGCACATTTCCAACAACAGGAGACGTGCTGCGTCACAGCAAGTGACGTCGTTGCCCTCCGGGGCGCGACGTACTCACACGGTATCAAGGCTTTCAACTCATGACCTCCGGGCGGAGCTTGATCGCCGATACCGTCAACAAGACGGCCGAGTCCATATCGAGCGTGCTCGTGAAAGACGAGAAGCTTAGGACATTCCTGCTCCTAAAGGAGTAGGAGGAGGCTGTTCAGCCCTGGCCATGCATCTGCGTATGGTCGGGTGGCCACAGAAATTCCGGCCTCACCTGCCGGAGAAGTTTGACGGGACCGTTAATCCCGTCAAATTTCTTCAGATTTACTCCACTGCTATCCTGGCAGTTGGAGGAAATGAGGCCGTAATGGCCAACTATTTTCCAGTGGCTTTAACTGGGACCGTCCGGTCCTGGTTTATGATCCTTCCACCCAACTCCATCAACAGTTGGGAGGAGTTGTGCCGACAGTTCACCACCAACTTCGGGAGTTCATACACCCGACCAAGCACCGAACTGGACCTTTTTGCAGTCGTGCAAAAAGGGGGAGAATCCTTGCGATCATTCATCCAGAGATTCTCTCAGGTATGAAACACTATCCCTTCTATCTCTAGCACTTCTGTCATTGTGGCATTTAGACAGGGCGTACGGGATAAGTAGATGTTGGAGAAACTGGTGATCAAGGAGATCACCATTGTCACGGAACTCTTTAGCTTGGCCGACAAATGTGCCAGAGCTGCGGAGGGCCGTGAAATGCACTCCAAACCATCTCCGGAGGATCACAAGAAATCCTCCAAAGGCGAAGCCACTACCTCCGGGAGTGGCAAAAAGAAGAAAAAGACCAACACCAAGAAGAAGCTGTTGGCCGGCGCATCTAATGCTACAGCTGCTGCAGCTCCGGGTGGCCGGGGGCCACGCCCCGAGAAGCGACCTCGACCGTCTTCTGAAGACGGTGGCAAACCCAAGGTGTGGTGTCCAATTCATAAGACGGACAGCCACAGTTTGGAAGACTGCCGGGGGGTCCAAAACCTTACCGAGCGCTACAACAAGCGCCGGGAAGAAGTTCCTTTCCGACAGAGGGAAGGAAAACAAAAAGTTGACGAAGCTCCGGCTGAAGAGGAGTTAGGTTTTCAGGATCCTAAAAAGGTCCTGAAGGCCGTCTACACCTTCGTCGTCGACGATTCTGACGTCTCTGACAACGAGCGTCGGAAGACCATGAAAACCATTTTTGGTGGATCATGGGACATCACCTCCCGCCGCGTACTCAAGACAATGCATCGGGACATGGCCACTGTAGCTCCTACAGCCAGGGCGGAGCCTCATCGGAAGTGGATGGACACAACCATCACTTTTGATGCTTCGGACTGCCCTTGAAGCATGGTTGGAGCAGGCCAGTTACCTTTGATGGTATCTCCTACCATCAATAACATTCAGCTCCACCATGTTATAGTAGACGGAGGTTCGGGGCTGAACCTCATAAGCTTCGAAGCTTTTACCAAGCTTCAACTCCAACCTTCGGATCTTCACCCCTCCCGACCTTTCTCCAGAGTAGGTCCAGGAGCCATTACCCCACTCTGTGCTATTACTCTCCCTGTTACCTTCGGGACCCGGGAGAAGTATCACACTGAAAAGTTGGTCTTTGATGTTGCTCAGATCAACTTACCTTTCAACGCCATCTTGGGTAGGCCTGCGTTGTACAAATTCATGGCAGCTGCTCATTATGGCTACCTGGTGTTAAAGATGCCAACACCAGTAGGCGTTCTTCGGATCCGCGGAGATCGCACTGCCAGAGTAACCGCTCTGGAAGAACTTCATGCGCTTACTACGGCGCAAGAGGAGGACTCCAAGCAGGAGCAAGCTCCAAAACCCCCGAGCATTCGTCAACAAGGCTCAACTTCTGCACCTCGTGTGCAGCCAAGCGGAGACACCGACATTCCCGTCAAAGTCGTCCAAATTGGTTCCGATGCCGCTCAGATCACCCGTATATCGGGGGGACTGAATGACAAATAGGAACTCGCGATCATCGCTTTCCTCCGGGCTAATGTCGACGTGTTTGCCTGGGATCCCAAGGGAAGTGATTGATCACAATCTGAAGATCTACCCTGACGCCCGGCCCATGCATCAGAAGCCTCAGAAGCAATCCGTGGAGCGACAGAACTTCATTCGACAAGAAGTGAAGAAGTTGCTCGAAGCTGGATTCATCCGAGAAGTCTTCCATCCAAAATGGCTGGCAAACCCAGTCGTTGTGTCCAAGGCCGGCGAGAAGCTTCAGATGTGTATTGACTACACAACACTAAATAAGGCGTGTCCAAAAGATCCATTCCCACTACCTAGAATAGATCAAATAGTGGATTCCACCTCCGGGTGTGAATTACTGTGTTTCCTAGATGCATATTCTGGGTATCATCAAATCAGAATGTCTAGGGAAGATGAAGAGCATAGCTCTTTCATCACAATAGATGGATTGTACTGTTATACATCCATGCCATTTGGTCTCAAGAATGCAGCATAACCTTTGTACGAGCTATGTACAAAACTTTTGAAGAACTCATTAGAGACATAGTGGAAGTGTACGTCGATGACATCGTAGTCAAGGTCAAGAACAAGGAGTCACTCCTTGACACCTTACAGGCTGACTTCGACAAGCTGCAGGTCACCCGCACAAAGCTAAACCCAGACAAGTGTGTCTTCGGGGTTAGCTCCGGAAAACTTCTTGGTTTCCTGGTAAATCATCGGGGCATAGAGGCTAATTCGGCGAAGATCAAATCCATTGAAGACATGCGGCCACCAGCCCGCATCAAGGATGTCCAAAAGCTGACTGGATGTCTAGCAGCCCTCAGCCGGTTCATTTCAAGACTGGCGGAACGAGCACTTCCCTTCTTCAAGTTATTGAGTAAGTCCGGACCATTCCAATGGTCTGAAGAAGCAGAAAAGGTGTTCCAGGAGCTAAAATATCTCCTCACCACCCTACCAACTCTGGTAGCTCCGAACCGTGGTGAGCCTTTGCTGGTTTACATTTCAGTAAATGATGAAGTTGTCAGTATGGTCCTAGTTGTGGAGAGACCAGAACCATCCCATGCTCAGGAATCCAGACCCCTCCGGGAGGGTTCGGAGGTTCCTCAAAGCGAGTCTGTGTCCCAGTTCCCAGACTTGAGTCCACAAGAAGTTACTTCAGAAGACCCAGACCCCTCCGGGAGGGTCCAGGTCACTTCTAAAGAAGCTTCGGGTCCCTCCAGCAAGGACCCAGAGGTCCCCAAAGAAGGTCTGGATCCCTCCAGGAGGATTCGGGTCAATGAAGAGGAAGCTCTGGGCCCCTCCGGGAGGGTCCGGACCATCCAGCGCCCATTTACTTCATCAGTGAAGTACTTCATGACGCCAAGACTCGATACCTAGAGGTGCATAAGCTGCTCTATGCAGTTCTTATCGCCTCCAGGAAGCTTTGCCATTACTTCCAAGCTCACAAGATTTTAGTGGTGACTTCTTACCCACTTCGAGCAATCTTGCATAATCCCAATTCAACTGGGAATATTGCAAAGTGGGCAGCGAAATTGGCTGAATTCGATCTCGAATTCATTCCAAGACAAGCAATCAAGAGTCAAGCATTGGCATATTTTGTGGCGGAATGGACTCCCTCTACATCAAACCCTGGGGGCCCTAGTGAGCAGAAGCCAGAACACAAGGCTCCAGTCTTCACCGAGCCTCACTGGACCCTCTACATCGATGGCTCCATGAAAAAACAGGGGGCCAGAGCTGGAATCCTTCTCCTCGCACCAACTGGGGAGAAGGTAAAATACATGGTACACCTTTACTTCAAGGCGACCAACAACATGGCGGAGTACGAAGCACTCATCTACGGACTAAAGGTGGCACTGTCATACGGTGTCAAGCAGCTGCTGGTCAAGGGAGATTCACAGCTCATCATTAAACAAGTGAAGGGTTAATGCTCCTGCAACAATCTCCAGCTAGCTGCTTACCTCCTTAAGGTCCAAAGGCTTCAGAAGGACTTCGAAGTCCTAGACCTCCACCACGTCCAGCATGTCCACAACGCTGAAGCCGACGAACTCTCGACGAAAGCGTCAACCGGAGCTCCAGCTCCTGACGGAACTTTTGTCCGGAGGTTGTTAAAACCCATAGCTCAGCCTAACGAACTGAGCGAAGGGGGCGAGATCAGCATCCCGAAGCTGACGGTCCCGATGGCCCTGTTACCATGGCAGCCATCAAGGGTCGTAGGTGCTGCCGGAAGCTCCGAGCAACCCAGCACGCAAGACTTAAATGCTCAAGTTAGCTCCGATGCATGGATCTCGAAGATCCGGAGCTACTTGAAAGACAACATCCTAGACATATGTGATACAAATAGAAACTTTGAAATCGCACTTAAATACAAACCGGGGCTTGCCTGTCTGTGTGTCAGAATCAAAGTTAGCCTCAAGTGGTATGCTCTCCAGGGGCTCCGGCTCCTCCTCCATCTCGGTAACTATATGATATGCAATATATAAAATACATGAGTGATATTGAAACTTTATAAAAGACTTTATAACCACTGATCAGGTAAGAAAATGATTTCTATTGGCTTTGGTATTTTTACAGTGGATACTAGGTTCTATGTGGAAGAACTGGACCAAGAATTGGAGATGTTCAAAGAAGCTTATTGACTCTAAAATACCTACAAGTAAAAGGATTCTCTGAATTTTGGTACTAAATCTGTAGATTTAACATAGCTAACAGTGGACGATCTTGGTAGATGAAGTTTTACTGGTTCTAAGAATTTTTTTTTCATATTTTTCTGAGCTTCCTACAGGGAGGAAATTGATTTTATAAGTTTTGGAAAATTCTGGAAATGTTTATGTACATTTCTCAATTTTCCAACTACATAGACATTTGGAACACTGATACACCCAGTAAATGAAGTACAATGAACTTGAACTTTTTACTGGAAATCCAGGGTATTTTTAAGAGCGTTCTGACAAAAATTGGGAATTTTCCAATTAGCAGAACAGGGTTAATTAATTTCCCAAGTAGTTAGCTCAAAGTAATTAATTATGAAAATTCTGGGACTTTCATGTCGAAAAAATTGCACCACTGCAAAATAGGGATCAAGATGAGTCTACCAGAACTTATTGGGAATTATTTGAGCAATTGTACTAGGAGTAATTGATTTTCAAAGATTGGATGAAATCTGGAATTAATTTTAATTGGAAACGTTTGAATTAATCAAACTGGGCCTCACTGTTTCAAATACCCAATCTCAACTGGGCCACATATGGGCCATAGGGTTTAACCTGTGCAGCCACAATCGATCCCGCGGCCACAACAGATCCGAAGGGAATAAAAATGGTTGCTGACCGGTGGGACCCGCCGCTCCTTCGTCTATCTCACGACAGGGGCGGCGTTCGGCTTGCCGCAGCGGTGCAGTGCCGGCGAGCTCGCCGGCCCAGCTACCCCGGGCTTCTATCCCTCTGAAACTTGCCGCCTAACCATTATCCAAGGTGCTGAGCATGATGGGGAGGTCGTCGAACACCGGCGATGGCCGGAATCCCGTGTGCGACGGCGGCGGCGGCTAGGGTTTCGGCCATGTCGGAACCACTCGGAAATGGCACAAACACTTCGGGAAAACGCTTGGGAGGTTCCTCGGAGCATGAGCATGAGGAAGATGACTCGGGGTGCAAACACCGCATAACGGTCGGCCAACGCAAGCTCGACGGCAAGCAGCAATGCTTTTCAAAGGCAACGAGGAGAACTCGAAATACTTCGTCTGTGGTCGATTATTTTCATTAGTTATTGATCTAGGTGATGCGCCAGTACATGTAGAAGATATCCCCTAACTGGATTAGACAATAGTTGTGCATAGAAACAGAATTGAATCGATGACTTCGCGTGGAGGGTAAACATGTGCCGAGACAAAAATGAAGAATACTCGTTCGATAAAGGATGAAAAGGTTTGCGGTTTTCACCGTGATAAAGGTGGTGTCTCGGCGACCCTATTTGCTTTTGGGAGCAGCTCGTGCCAAATCTTGTAGCGCCAGTGCGACGGGGAGGCAGAGGTGTCCACCTCGGTGGCTCAACGGCGACGTCCGTGAAACTGCAAAATACGGCCGCACGAGCTGAGGAAACAGCAGTGAATTGACAGGGGAAGGTGGAGCATCAAGTTGTGCTTCAGTTTTCTTCAAGGAATGAAACTAACCGTCGGCAAGAACGGCCGGACGAAGTGAAGAAGAGAGAGGCGGTCACTAATGGCACCAGCGCTCTGTTTTCGTGGAAGGGAGATTAGAATCGTTAGGAGAAGCCATAGGGGTTTAAGTAGGGTGGAGAGGAGTCTTTAGGCCACGCAGCTGCCTGCTTGCATGTGAGAATTTGCTGTGGCAAGTCCTCCCGGTGTTGAAGCGCGAGGACAGCAGAGAAACAGAGGACTCCGTCGGTTCAGGTCATTGGGAGACTGACCAGTGGGTCCCACCTCGACTCACCCTCATCCATTCTCTGTTACTTCAATGCTCCCACCAACTTGTGTCCAAAATTCATGAAAATTTGTATATAGGCTCAATCAATTGTCTAAGATTTTATTCTGTAACCAAAACTTTGAATTGATCAAGTTTCAATGAAAATTCAATTTTGAATTTGAATTTGAAATAATTCAATTTTTCCACTAATTATATAGCAAATGTGCTTCAAAAAATTTGAAACTTTGCAGAGAGACTATTTGGAATATTTGGAACTTAATTCTGAACTCAGATTTTTATTTTGGCAAAGTTTGAACGGGAGCATATTTTGAATATTTGAATTCCCTCCATTGAAGTTTGAATTGGTTTGATTTTTCAATTTTCATTTTGATTTTTTTTCCCATTCAAATTTTAAATTGTCCTTTCAGAACTTTGCACTATGAAATTTTTTGGCTTTTACACTTCTCCACCAATCCTTCGTCTTCATCCAATCTAGACATTAAGATTCACGTGATACGCCTATTTCTCAACTGTTGAACCTTTGTATTCACGGTAACTATCCTAGATCCAACTTTCCACGTCAATTTTGATCCCAATCTTGATTTAAATCATGCCCTTGATGGGAAGTTTGCAAAACCCTGGACATAACGGGCTTGTTGGATCCTGTGCAGACTAGTCTGTTGTACTTTCTGGTCTAGAGCGGACATGTCCGGCCCATAGTGCGGACTAGTCCGGCCCTTGAATCTCTGAAATCCTAGAACTTTTCTAGTTTTCTCCAAAATGACTCAAAACTTGCTCAAACATGTGAAACTCAATTGTAATTGGTTAGTAAGCAACAGTAGTATCCTAATAACATGTATTATCTGATAAATTGCATCACTCATGCATATCTTGGCATATTGAGTACTACATGAGATTTTATTTATTGTAATGCTTGTTTCGCATGTTTGTCGCGCGGAATAGAAGTTAACGCTCTAGAAGGTGCTTACGAGGACCTTCAACACCAGAACTTCAAAGCTTCTGATCCAAACCAGCCACAGGAGCAAGGCAAGTGTCCTTGACCATTTTGATCATGTTTTTAAATATTTTGTTTTTAAATTGCATGCTTGTTTCAAATTAACGGGAAACCCATGAATAGGTGTTTACTAGACTTGTATACCCATCCTTGTCGCTCAGGATATAATGTAGAGAGTCGGGAAGGGTATCTTCCTGTTTTTTTTTTTTTGCTTAACTTAATTGGGATTGGAGATAATCAAATGGCTTAATCAACAACTAATGAACATGTGGACTAAGTGAATTGGTGATAATAACGAATTTGGAAATATGGAATTTTGGTGATCTAAGCAAGCATGGTTTGTGCACTAGGTTGGATGGTATGGTGGTTTTTCTTGCCTTAGATCTAAGCACCAATTCATGCAAGAATAAACTGTAGGATCGAAGAGCACGTGTAAAGCTACCAGAGGGGGTGAATGGTTGATTAAAACTTGTTCAGTGGAAGCGAAAAAACCCTCAGCAGAAAAACAATATGTTAAAGAAATCGTGTGTGCGACTAATATAAATGTGCTCAACTGTGACAAAAGTGGTAGATATCATAGAGGATCAAGTCATGGAGACACGACAACAAGAATCACTGAAATCCATCGACAAAAACTCAAGTTACGATCGAAAGATTGAACAAAGGTCAATCTGTTCTACCCGAGAAAAATCAGATCTGCGACACTGCAATGAAACTCGTGTAGATCCAAAACCACAAATCCAATGACCGTGAAATTTTCACAGATGATAGATAATCAAGTTGTGAAGACAACCAAAAAAGAATCACGTCAATTGGATCTTCAAAACTCGAGTTATGATAAAACCACTAAAGAAAGATAGTGATGTACAGAAACTTGACAAGAAATACTTGTCTGAAACAAGTCGGACGAATAAGGCACAAAAGTTCCTTCAAACTACGAATTTTATTGATCAAAACACAGCCTCCAAGTCATCTACCACGAGCTCTGGCCTCCCTTTCTTATATAACCATCCCGCAAGCCAACTCAATTCAATCTAGGACTCTAATCCTACTCAATTCACGAATCAAAACTTTCCATAACTGCTCAAGACCCTTCTATACGCAGATAGAAATAATCTTAAGACTTCCAAACACCTTAGGAACATATCCCACATTCCTTAAAACAACTCTACTTCTTGACCCACACGAAATCCTATCATAATCAACTCAAATCTTTTCATATTTGAGTCAAACCCGACTCAGCCGCAGCCTGAGTCTTAACCTAGTCGGTTGGACCTTTCTGACCAATTCTTTACATCCGCTTCTCTTCATAACGCCTCGGAACCATGTAGCCATGTCCATGCACTCCTTGAACACATGCAAACACCTTCCAAATGACGTCCATGATACCTTCATATGCATTGTTCTTGATTCAAACATGATGCACGACCTCCTGATCAACTCAACTACAATTCCACCTGAACTTGGTTGTTGAACCTCATCTTCTCCCTAAGACTAGTTCAACAGATCCCGTGCCACCGGCCATGTCTTGAACTCAAGCAACATCTGCACATGAATAAACAACCGATACTTCCGAGCACAAGTCCTCGACTTGACTATCGTTAGTTCCGAAACCACAGCACCTTACATGAGCACCTCACATAAGCATGTTGCAAACCATAGCAAAATGATGTCAATCATAACCACCAACACACACAAAAAACTTAGTAAAAGAATACTAAGCAAATTTTCCCATAATCCAAAAAGCAAGTTTGAAACATTGCAAGTTAAAAGCAGAACCACTGTGATCAAGCTCCGAACCTTGCCAAAAGAGAACCGGACCTTGAACCAGAGCTTACCAAAGATAGCAGGACCTAGTGCCAGAGCTTACCTAGTCGGACCTAGCGCCGGAGCTTACCAAATCTAGTCGTACCTAGCGCCAAAGCTTACCACAGTAGTCAAACCTAACCAAAATAAGTCGGACCTAGACAAAGAAGTCGAACCTAGCCAAAGCAGGTTGGAACTTACGTCGGACCTTGCTGGAGCTACCCAAAACAAGTTGAACCTATCGTCAGACCTTGCAGGAATCGGAACTAGAGTCAAACCTTGATGAAAAAGGTGTTTTGGTATTATTCAAAACTTTTATTGTCATAGCCAATGTATACAGCACACCTAGGTCTCACAATCTCCCCCTTGATGAATGCATTCGCAACACCACTTAAAATCTGAACATTGGCTTATTCACATGAAAAGTTTTGAAAACAAAATTCAATTCTCCTCCAATGCATATTTCTCCCCCTTTGTAAATCAAAAATGAAATGAGAAGAAAAACAAAAATTCTCCCCTAAGAAGAATCATGCCAAAAACACTTCTGAATGTGTGCAATGTGTGATCAATTTCTCCCCCTATGACAATGTATTCAGCAACGTTCAAATGAGAAATTTCAATTTTTTATGAGCATATTATAACATATACATATAAAAAAAAGCTCATCCAAGTCATACTATCAAGTAACTTACGCTATTACATCAATGAAATACATAAATTAGTGTAAGCCATGCTAGAGATCTAGTGTAATTTTCAATTTAAACAAGTCATGATCTCAAAAACATAACTATTTCAAAACCTGAAAGCATGACACTTATTGTTCCAATTTTCATTTTTAAATATTATTTAAAGCACAAATTCTAATCATATAACATTTGCAAGAGATTATATACCGCATCTGCCTTAATCTAACCAACCAAGCCAAGCCTGTGTCATTCGACAATCAAAAGCTTAAGGACATGGTTTTAGTCATACACAACTTCTTCTAAGTTCAGATCTAAGTGCAATTATAAGCCATCTCAAAATAAGAAGTGTGATGCATGCATATTATCTTGATCTTTCTCATTCATTTTTTTATTTGATCATAAAAACTCAACATGTGAGTTGATTACTTGATTAATTATTCATTATTAAAAGCACTAGTGAGCATGCAACAAGTTCAAAATAGCAAGAAAGTTCGATCATGACCAGCTTTAGTGTAAGTAATTATTCCAATTACTAGTCATGGCAAAAACTACAAAAGGTATAACATGAGTAATGTAGTAAGAACTTTCAGCATGTAAAAGGAATCACAAAGTCATATATGTATGAAATACTATGCTAAAATTATTTTAATTTCAGATTCACACATAGACTTCATAAGTTTCAAAACTCCCCCTCAATTTAAGCCATGAGGATGCATAACCACTATTTCACTACAAATGAAAGAAAAACGGGTGAAATCCAAAGGTTTTATAAAAATGTCAGCCAATTGTTGTTCGATATCTACATGGTGAAGCACAATGTTTCCTTTTCAACATTATCATGGAGAAAGTGATACCTAATGTCAATGTGCTTTGTTCTCAAATGTTGCACGGGATTTTTAGCAACGTGAATGGCACTAGTGTTATCACAAAATAGTGGACCACTATCTAGATCAACCTCATAGTCCTTAAGTATTTAAACAATCCAAAGAATTTGTAAGCAAGCGCTAGCAGCAGCTACGTATTCAGATTCGGCTGTGGATTGTGCAATTGAGTTTTGTTTTCTAGAGGACCAAGCAACAATAGAATTTACTAAGAAAATGACAAGCACCCGAAGTAATTTTCTTATCAATCCTACAACCCCCAAAATCAGCATCCAAAAAAGCTTTCAAAGTAACAGTTGAGGAAGAAGGAAGAAAAATGCCAAATTCTTGAGTTCCATGTAAGTACCTGAGAATTCTTTTGATGGCTTGATGATGTGAAGCACGTGGGGAAGCTTGAAATCATGCACAAAGACATACACTGAATTGAATGTCCGGTCTTGATGTTGTGAGGTACAAAAGTGATCCGATCATGCTTATATATTCTTTTTGATCCACGGGTTCACCATCTTCATCAAGTTCAAGTGTCGTTGATGTACCCATTGGTGTCTGAAGAGGCTTTCTTTTGTCCATGTTGAAGCGCTTAAGAAGGTCTCTTGTATACTTTGTTTGATGCACAAAGGTACCTTCCTTCGTTTGCTTGATTTGCAGCCCCCAAAAGTACGTGAGTTCTCCCATCATACTCATCTCAAATTCTGAACTCATCATAGCTAAAAACTTGGGCACAAGATCATGAGAAGCACAACCGAACATAATATCATCCACATACACTTGAACGAATAATTAGTCATTGCCATGATTAAGAACAAAAAGAGTTTTATCAACCTTGCCCATGGTAAACCCCTTTTCAAGTAGGAATGTTTTTAACCTATCATACCATGCTCTAGGGGCTTGTTTGAGACCGTACATGGCTTTGGACAGTTTGTAAACATGATTAGGAAAATCAAGATTTTCAGAACCGGATGGTTGCTTGACATAAACCTCCTCATCTATGTAGCCATTAAGAATAGCACTTTTAACATCCATTTGATATAACTTGAAACCTTCAGATGCAGCAAAGGCTAACAATATTCTTATGGCTTCCAATCTAGCAATAGGAGCAAAGTTTCATCAAAATCTAGACCTTTAACTTGTGTGAAACCTTGAGCAACCAACCTAGCCTTATTCCTAATCACAACCCCATCCTCACTTTGTTCATTTTTAAACACCCATTTAGTTCCAATTAAAGTGTGACCTTGAGGTGGAGGTACAAGTTTCTAAACATTATTTCTTTCAAAATTTCTATCTTTTCTTGCATGGCAATAATCCAAGATTCATTAGTGAGTACGTGTGATATATCTTTGGGTTCAAAAGAAGCAACAAAAGCCGAATGACCGTGAGAGTTTGGATCGTAAAAGCTAGACCGTGTGACTCGTTTGTGCAAGCTTCCAATAATCTGTTGTGGAGGATGATTTTTGAGGACCCGGTGGGGAGTGGACACTTCACAAGCTTCTTCTTCTTGTTCATCACAAATCAATGAGCTTGTGACTTGAGGATGATCTGGACCAGCAATGGTGGTCTTCGGTGCTGGTCGTGAATCAAAATCAGGAGCTGGAACAATGTCATTAGATGCTGAATTTTTGGATAGCAGCTCCACTTCTTCCTCATCTTCAACAAAAATGCTCTCCCCTTGCGGATATGGATCCGCACCTGCAATATTGGAGCTAGTACCTGGGCTAGCTTCATCAAAAGAAACCTCACAAGATGTTGGTGATGTGCCCAAGAGGCAATCATAACAATTCGGGTTGAGGCCTATTGGATATTTGATCCATCAGTAATTATGGTACTAATGGGCCTACGACCTAAAAGCCCATTAGTACGCCTATAAATATGAGGGGTAGGGTTAGGGGCTAATCATCCCACCATGTGACAGCCCTAGCCGCCACCCCTCGAAGGCCTCACGTCGAGACCCTTGCCGCGCGCGCGGTGCTAGCACACCGGCGCACTGTGTTCTTCTCCGTACGTGTGGACTCCGTGGAGGCGCTGCTGCTACTGCTGAGCTGATCGGCTACGACGATCGTGATCGTCTACCTGCTGCTGTGACGAGGATGAGGAGGAGATGAACGAGATCATCTACCTCCCCTACACCGACGCACATCGACGTTCTGCTGCACCGCGCGTCTAGTGGTAACGATCCATGACCTCTGTACTCGCATGTTTCCTGGGTGACGTGGTAGAGTTGCTAGAGTAGCATACCGAAGTTTACCAACACAAGTCTCCACAATTTTGTTAGTTTCAAGTAAAAGCACATGATAGCCTCTAGTATGAGATGGATAACCAAGAAACATGCCATCAACAGATCTAGCTTCAAATTTATCAAGATTACCATGTTTCTTAACAAAACATTTGCAACCAAAGACTCTAAAGTGTGTGACACTAGGCCTATGTCCAAACCAAAGTTCATATGGTGTTTTTCCTAGCTTAGCACGCAACAAAATACGATTTGAGACATAACAAGCGATTGTAATTCCATCAGCCCAAAATTTTCTAGGAGTTTGATATTCGTCAAGCATAGTCTTAGCCATCTCAACTAAGGTTCTGTTCTTTCTCTCTACAACACCATTTGTTGAGGTACATATGGTGAAGAAAATTGATCTATTACATTTTCAGCACAAAATGATCAAACAATTGATTTTTAAATTTGGTCCCGTTATCAATACTAATTGCTTTTAAAGATTTTGGGTGATCAATTGATAATCTAAGAAATAAAGTTCTAAAGTGACTAAAAGTTTCATTCTTAGTTTCTGTAAAGTAAACCCAAGAGTATCTAGAATAGTCATCAACAATCACAAGAACATACCATTTAGCTCTGAAGGATTTAACACGTGAAGGTCCTACGGTGTCAAGGTGCAAAAGTTGACCCGATTCTGTTGTCATGGTCATTGTGAGAGGAGCATGTAAACCTGCAACCATCTTAGCATGTCTATAAGAAGAGCACACAATTTATTTGTCCCCTTTAAGCTTAGGTAACCCACGTATGCAATCAAGAGCACTAACACGCGTTAGATGATCAAAGCCTACATGACCAAGTCTACGATGCCAAAAATATAAGTCCATTAAATCATTAGCAACTAGACACATATGCTTAGAGGAAGACATATCAAAATCAGCTTTAAAATATCTTCCAAATCGAGACATGTTAAAAATAAGCTCACTATTTGAATCTACAACTTTGCAGAAATTTTTAGTGAAAATAATTTCAAAATTTTCATCTAGCAATTGTGAAACAGAAAGCAAGTTGTATTTCAAATTTTTAACAAGTGCCATATCTTTCAAAGTGTAGTGATCATTTACTTTAACCGAAACTTTAGCAACTATAGGAGTTGAAGAATTATTGGGAAAAGTAATATTATCTACACGTGACACAAAGGAGAGGGAGGAGAACCATTCTTTGTTACCGGTCATGTGGCGTGAGCAACCTGAATCCACAATCCAAATGTTTTCCTTCCTCAAGCATGTAATCTATATAGAAGCACAATATGTCGATGACTCAATACTGGGGTTAGTCAAAAGGCATTTAGGAATCCAGTACTGAGCCACACGACGTGCAGCAGGAAAAATACGCGAAAGCTGAGACAAAATAGCAGGTTTATGAGCCAAAGTTTGAGATTTTTTGTTCTTAACTACTGACCTATGAGGTGTTACTTGTGTAGCACAGAAATCAGTAGCTCTGGAGGCAAAAACAGAAGGTCCGGAGGTAACAACAGAAGGTCTAGAGGTAAAAACTGAACCTCCGGAGGTAAACTTTGAATGTTTTTGGCTCATAACAGCAGGTTGCATGTTCCTGACATTCGGTTTAGTATGTGTAACAAATTTTGCATCAGAGTTATAAGATCTAGCTTGCATTCTTTCCTTTTTATGTTGTTTAGCTTGTCTATAACAAAAATCTATGACATGATGAAAGCATCTAGGCCCCATGAGGTACAGTTTCGGTGATTAATGACAACCATTCAATTTTACTAATGAATTTGTGAATGCAAGGTCCCAATAATCACTCAATCAAATGAAATCAAAATTACATTGGAGACCCATATAAAATCAACCTTAAGTTCAAATAAATCACATGAAGACAAGGAGTGAAAGCTCTAAATTGACATCATTCAATGCTTGAAGATTATCAGAACAACAATTCAAACAAGTGTCAAAGAGGTCCCATGTTCAAATTCCAAAAGAACAACTCAAAAAAACTCGAAGTCAACAAGATGAACTCACCAGATCATCCGATGATCTCAGAGATGACTACATCGGTCGAGTTGGTTCAACTGAAGAAGAAGACCTCAGAAAAATGTACTCACCGGATCATCCGATGTGAGTGGCTAAGTGACATCGGTCCATTAGTACAGTTTGCAATACAATTGGACCAAGTGAAGCACCGGATCATCCGATATGCAGACTCACACACATCGGTTGATCACTCCAGTAAGCATCAAGATCAAGCAAATTCTGGAGGAAGAGCCACCGGATCATACGATGAGAAGACAAGAGAAACATCGGTTTAACAACGGTCATATCTGACACAGTGACATCAGCTAATTTGGCTTTGACCGATGATAACTAAAGGGGAGACATCGGATCATCCGGTGTTCGCAGAGCAATGATGTCAGCCTACTTTTCCAATAGCTATTTCGTGGAGGTTGGCTATTTATACCCCTTCAACCTGTCAAATCGACAAGTCTTGACTCTAAGAAACTTACAACACATCCAAGAACACTCAAGACCAAGAGTTTACACTTCTACACCCATTAGATCATTTGCATAGGCTAGATCTAGCTAGAGAAAAGCTTGTGTGCGTCCATTCTCTGTGATTGGAGTCTCTAGACTAGTGAGAGGTTGAAGTGATCCTTCCGGAGCTTGCCAAGGTGTGTGTGGAAGCCCAGAAGATCAAGGATTTTACAAGGCTTGAGCTCCACCTTGCCGGAGATGGCGAACGGAGAAGAATAGTGAAGACCCCCTTATCTCGGTGACTTGGGAGTGGCAAAACCCTTCGGTGGGTGCCACAACGTGGACGTAGGAAGATCCTTGTGATCTTGCCGAACCACGGGATAAACTCCGTGTCTCCATGTCCTTTGAGCGTTTGCATCCCTCTCCCTCCTTTTTACATTTATGCAATCTTCATTCCGCAACTTAAATTTACATTGATTGCATAGATTAATCGCATAGGGAATTGGGCTTTAAGTCGTTAGTTTTTAATTACCTTAAAATTTGAAAGAAAGCCCAATTCACCCCCCCCCCCCCACTTGGGCGTTTCGATCCTTACAATTGATATTAGAGCCAGGTTGCTCATTAGATCATTCTAGCTTCACCGCTAGATAGCTAAAATGGCCAAGAATGGGGGTTCGGTTCCTACCTTCGAGGGCAAGAACTTTGCCTATTGGAAAGCACGCATGCGCGCCTACCTAGAGGCTATTGCTCCCGAAGTTTGGGAAGCGACCCATGCGGGGTTTGGAGATCTTGACTATGTTGGTGATCAACTAAAATGGGATGCTAAAGCTAGAAATGCAATCTATGAATGTATAAGTCAAGACATATTTGCTAGAATTGCTAGTAAGGAGAAAGCTTGTGAAATTTGGGCATGTTTAATTGAAATACATGAGGGCTCATCTCGTGTTAAAGAACTCAAATATCACTTGCTTAAATCCAAGTATGATGAATTTAAAATCCTTCCTCATGAGAATGTTAACCAAATGTTTTCTTG
Organism: Tuctoria greenei; assembly: GCA_036927565.1. Classification (NCBI taxonomy): domain Eukaryota; kingdom Viridiplantae; phylum Streptophyta; class Magnoliopsida; order Poales; family Poaceae; genus Tuctoria; species Tuctoria greenei. The sequence continues at coordinate 20,129,196 of JAYESD010000009.1, read as the reverse complement.
TTTAAATGTGCTCATTGAGGAGATTAACGCACTTGACATTGCTTCTCCTGGCAAGGGACTTATCAACCGCAAGATCCTCATGCTTCTACCCAAGCCCAAGTACAACATTATCAATTCAATGCTCCAAAAAGAGTCACTTGACAACATTGAAGTTTCGGAGCTCATTGGAGAAATTCATGCTCATGAGATGAGCGTACTTGGAATGATGGAGGAGTCATCGTCAAAAACCATTGCTCTCAAGGCTTCAACCAAGAAGACAACTCCCAAGAAGAAGAAAGTGGTTGAGCCTAGCTCAAGTGAAGAAGAGCAAGCAACAAGCGAAGATGACGATGATGAACTAGCATTGATGATGAGGAAATTCTCACGTCTAAACTCCAAGATCGCAAAGAAGGGATACTCTTTTGATCCCAAGAAGAAAGCCTTCCTCCCAAGAAAAGATGAAAGCAAGACATGCTATAATTGTGGTGATCTAGGCCACATATCATATGATTGTCCAAGACCGGACAAGAGGAAGGACAACCACAAGGGAAAGCATCGGAAGCTAGAAGAAAGTGATGAAGATGAAGAAGAGGTCAAGCCCAAGCGCTCCTTTGGAAAGAAGAAATTTGACAAAGGCAAGAAGACCAAGCTCTTTCCAAAGAAGAGAAGAGGGCCTCAAAAAGTCTTCATGTGCGAGGCCAATGAGTGGATCACGGATGAAGAGTCAAGCGACGAAGAGAGTGAAGATGAAGAAAACTTGGCGGGCCTTGCCATCGTCAACAAGGATAACTCACCTCTTCGTCCACCTCCTATGTGCCTCATGGCGAAAGGTAACACTAAGGTACGTGACGATTCTAGCGATGATGATGAGCTCTCCCCCGATGAATTAGCATCTATGATTAATGAATACCATGCCATCATAAAAAGGGAGAAGAGCAAGTTTAAGGCACTTAAACAAGCTTGTGCTAAGCTTGAGAGTGCGAAGCTCGATTTGCATGACAAGTATGTAACCATACTTAAAGAGCATGACACGCTCAAATCACATGTCAAGCAAATCGAGGAGGAAAATGCTCAAATCAAGCTTGACTATCATGAGCTTGACTTAGCAAACCTAGCACTCTTGGGAAAGCACAATGACTTGGTTCAAGAACATGAAGTGCTTAACCTTGCTTATGAAGCAATTGAACTAAAATTGAAAAACATGAAAAAGGAAACCCTTAATGGCAAAGTATCAACTATTTCACATGCCACTAATATTTTGGATAAGTCTTTGCCTTTGAAAGCAAGCCCTAGGGAGAAGGAGTTGATGAACGAGATTGAAAGTCTCCGCACTATTGTGGCAAGACTCTCTACGGGGGGGACAAGCACAAGGAAATCCTCTACCAACAAGCTAAAGGCTTCAACAAGAGAGGACTTGGATCCTTCCCGGTACCCAACAAAGGAAAGGTGCCCTCACCGGAGCTTAGGACAAGCTTCATCAAGGAAGTTGGTTCCTATTGTCAACATTGTGAGGTCACCGGACATCACACGAGGGAGTGTCCTGCTCTGGAGGAGATCAGATCATTGTTTGGACCTACGTTCTCTCCAGACCAGCCGAGGGTACCGGCTTTGTTGACCCCAGCAGCGCGCACAGTGCACCTTGCCCTGCGTTGCTCTCTCCTGCCGAGGTCCGGCTATCTTGAGGGGTTCACCAGCCTCCAGCAGACGATCCTGTTCTACATCATGAACGGGATGGATTTTGACATAGTTGACGTCATTTTATGCGAGATGGAGGATGTGATTATAGATGGAGTGGGGATGATGAGGCAGCTCGTCTATGGGCACTGGATCAGCTACCTATGCTACATGGTGTCTGCTGACAGGACCGTAGTTCGAGACAGCTTTCTCACGGACGACAGTCTCCCGCGCTTCAGTCACTACCAAGCTCCAGCTCCAGGGGACCGCCGCCTTGGCCACCCTATTGAGCGTCAGGTCAGGGCGATGCTGTCCGAGGAAGACTGGTCGGACTTGGAGAAAGAGGATGAGCGTCTAGCTGAGGCAGAGGCTCAGGGAGGAGACCTGCAGCACGTCTGGTCCGAGAGCGACACAGACGAGAGTGTCGAGGAGTACTTCCCTCCTCCTCCACCCTCACCGAGGCAGCACGACGCAGAGGCAGGAGGAACAGCTGCTCCACCGCCGACACCCCCCTGTGTCCGAGGCGCAGGTGTCACAGCCGTCAGAGCTGTCGACACTTCTTCAGCAGATGATAGAGCAGCAGCGCCAGGACAGGCTCGCGGCTGAGCAGGCCAGGGCAGAGCAGGCTGCTCACCTGGCACAGCTTCAGAGGCAGCAGCAGGAGCTTCAGCTGGAAATCGCCCGACAGAGGCGAGAGGATACGGACCGGTTCACGAACCTTGTTGATCAGATGCACCGACGTACCCTCGACCAGCAGCAGCAGACTCAGCAAGCTATGATGGGGATCCTAGGGTTGATCACCAACCTATACACTCAGACTGGGATCGCCCTTCCTCCACAGCAGCCTGGACTGGGACTGGCTCCAAGTGCGACTCAGGTGCCTGCTACTCCGATTCCTTCTATCAGCATGTCACCACTTCTGGCATCCAGCGCACCGATCCACTCTCCTCTGCCGGCGACGACTCTGTTCCAGCAGACGCCGGCATCTGTGGTCAGTGCTCCGCTTCCTCCAGCTCCAGCTCCACCGGCGCCTCCTGTACCTGCTACCTCCTCTCTAGCACCGACAGCGGACCCCCCAGCTCCCTCCGCTCCAGCTCCTGTGACCGGCGACTCCAGCTCCGACGACAGCGAGGGTGACCAGTTCGTCATCGCTCCTAGTACTCAGGGTCAGTAGGCTCTCGGACCCCTTTTTGGTGTCTTGATGCCAAAGGGGGAGAAGAGGTAGAGGAGTCAGGGGGAGTAGTATCTCAGTCTCAGGGGGAGTGTATTTTTCTATCTATATTCTTTGTATTCTTGTGTGCTTGAGTACTTTTGTAATATTAATTAAGCACTTTTCCACTTGTCACTTTTGCCTATGTTATTAATCGATTAAGCTTTTCGCGCCATTTCATTTGATTTCTACAAGCTCAATGTGTCTTATCTTGTATTCATTGCATATCTATTTGAGTATTGTACCATCAAATTCATTACTATTGCGCTTTAAATTATTGTGTTGTCATCAATCACCAAAAAGGGGGAGATTGAAAGCATCCAGGCCCCATGAGGTACGGTTTCGGTGATTAATGACAACCATTCGATTTTACTAATGAATTTGTGAATGCAAGGTCCCAATAATAACTCAATCAAATGAAATCAAAATGATATTGGAGACCCATATAAAATCAACCTTAAGTTCAAATCAATCACATGAAGACAAGGAGTGAAAGCTCTAAATTGACATCATTCAATGCTTGAAGATTATCAGAACAACAATTCAAACAAGTGTCAAAGAGGTCCCATGTTCAAATTCCAAAAGAACAACTCAAAACAACTCGAAGTCAACGAGATGAACTCACCAGATCATCCGATGATCTCAGAGATGACTACATCAGTCGAGTTGGTTCAACTGAAGAAGAAGACCTCAGACAAATGTACTCACCGGATCATCTGATGTGAGTGGCTTAGTGACATCGGTCCATTAGTACAGTTTGCAATACCATTGGACCAAGTGAAGCACCGGATCATCCGATGTGCAGACTCACACACATCGGTCGATCACTCCAGTAAGCATCAAGATCAAGCAAATTCTGGAGGAAGAGCCACCGGATCATCCGACGAGAAGACAGGAGCAACATCGGTTTAACAACGGTCATATCTGACACAGTGACATCAGCTAATTTGGCTTTGACCGATGATAACTGAAGGAGAGACATTGGATCATCCGGTGTTCACAGAGCAATGATGTCAGCCTACTTTTCCAACGGCTATTTCGTGGAGGTTGGCTATTTATACCCCTTCAACCTGTCAAATCGACAAGTCTTGACTCTCAGAAGCTAACAACACATCCAAGAACACTTAAGACCAAGAGCTTACACTTCTACACCCATTAGATCATTTGTATAGGCTAGATCTAGCTAGAGAAAAGCTTGTGTGCATCCATTCTCTGTGATTGGAGTCTCTAGACTAGTGACAGGTTGAAGAGATCCTTCCAGAGCTTGCCAAGGTGTGTGTGGAAGCCCGGAAGATCAAGGATTGTACAAGGCTTGAGCTCCACCTTGCCGGAGATGGCGAACGGAGAAGATAGTGAAGACCCCCTTTGTCTCGGTGACTTGGGAGTGGCAAAACCCTTCGGTGGGTGCCACAACGTGGACGTAGGAAGATCCTTGTGATCTTGCCGAACCACGGGATAAACTCCGTGTCTCCGTGTCCTTTGAGCGTTTGCATCCCTCTCCCTCCTTTTTACATTTATGCAATCTTCATTCCGCAACTTAAATTTACATTGATTGCATAGATTAATCGCATAGGGAATTGGGCTTTAAGTCGTTAGTTTTTAATTACCTTAAAATTTGAAAGAAAGCCCAATTCACCCCCCCCCCCCCTCTTGGGCGTTTCAATCCTTACACATGACCATCTCTACCACAATAGGTACAATGAAATTTAACTTTGTGTTCATGTCTAGATGGGCATGCAGTATGCTTATTTGAACCTGCATGTGACAACACTCCTGCAGATTTAAAAACCACCTCTTTTGGTTTAGGAATTGTTTTAATCAAACCCCTTCCTAAGGACTTTACAATTTTAGGTGTATGTGCTTTAGCATGAGCATGGGAATCAAACCTAAACCCGTTTTATCATTGCAAGGTTTAGAAGAATTTAATAGCAAGTTCAGATTCTTATTCCCATTATAAAACCGCTCTAGTGTCCTATTTTTTTATCAAGTTCTATAGACAAGTCTAAGCAGTTTTGACATGAAGTTTTTCCTTTAAGTTTGCAATTGGAACAATATTTAACTCCATTAGAATGTAAAGCATTGTTCAATATAGAAATTTAATTCATAGCGTCTTGTAGTTTCTTATCAAGATCATCACAAGTAGAACAATGCAAATCAATTGTTAAACAACAAGCATCTTTCAAGTTTTTATCAATAAGTGCCGCAAGCTTTTTGTTCTTTTCAATTTCAAGTTCAAGTTTATCAAGAGTGGAGGAGTGTGCACTTCTTAAGGAGGACAATTGTTCATATATTAAATCGCACGAGGAACAAGAATCATCACTAGGAATCAAGGTTTTCAAACAATTAATTTCAGATTCTAGTGACTCAATTTAAACAGCATTGTCCCTAAGCTTTTTGTCCTTTTTGTTAATCATAACAGTTGCAAGGGAAATACCATCACACATTTCATCACAAGTAGGACATACCTCTTCATTGTCACTGTTGTGTTCTGCATCCTCCATACTTGATCTTGATTTGCCCGCCATGAAGCACAAGTTTGCCAGATCATCTTCATCTTCGTCACTTCCAATGTCTACATCACTCGAGCCAAGTTCTTGAAGTGCGGTGACGAAACTGTTTATCAGTTTGCGTCATGTAAAATCCTTCTTTTTCTTGTAGGTGTTGCCAGAAGAGGACTTGACTTTATTCTGCTTTTCATCACGGGTAGAAAGACCTGAAAGGTTAGGGCAATTTGTACGAAAGAGTCCTGTCTTACCACATTCAAAGCATCGTTGAGGTCTAGAGCTTCCTCTCCTTCTGGTTCTCACATTTTGCAATGCTTTTGAGAAACGAGTAGAGATGAGTGCTAGCTCCTCTTCTGGAAATTCTTCAATTTGTTCCATGGTTAGTGAAGACAGCAAAGCAAGTGTATTGCTAGATGAAGATTGGTCGAAGCTAGGCTTATCACGTTGAGAAACAAATGCAAGATACTTGTTGGGGTTCTTATGTGAGATTATGTCAATTTCATGAGTTTTCAATTTAGAATATAGAACATCTAAAGTGAGTGTACTCATGACAGTAGATTCACGAATAGATGTGACTTTCATCTCCCCAAATTGACATGTCTAATGCACTTAGTAACTGCCTAGCATTCTCAGCATCTAAAAAAATTAACATTGACGCTACGCAAGTTGCTGAGAATTTTATTAAAGAGAGCAAAGAGGTCATCAATGGACTCACTAGGTTGCATCTCAAAGTGCATGTATTCTTTTTTGAACATATCCTGTCTTACCTTCTTGATTGTGTTGGATCCTTCGTAGTAGTCACAAAGTGCTCTCCACACATCGTACGCCGATCAGAGGTGTGCAACACGGTCGAAGTCGCTCTGAGTTAGTCCTTGGATTATCAAGTTGTGCGCTTTGTTGTTGTTGTCGACATCTCTCAACGGCTAGAGGATAAAGAAGCTGGGAGACTATCGAAAGGTGTTGAGCTTGGTCATGTTTCTTGGATTATTTACAAGCATCATTCAGGCTCTTATTTTTGCAACTTGTAGTCGTGACTTGATTGTTCGGCGGCATGTCATAAGGCTTGTACACCTTTTCCCATATCGCGAAGCCTAGCGCCTGGATAAAAGTTTCCATGCGTGCCTTCCAAACCTGAAAATCAATACCAACAAACACACAAGGTTTTGCCGAGTATTTCTCCATGAGGATTACTCAAAAACAGTGCAAATCACAAAAAATAGAGCACTGTGTCTCTGATACCAATTGTAGGATCGAAGAGCATGTGCAAAGCTCCCAGAGGGGGGGGTGAATGGTAGATTAAAACTTTTTCAGCGGAAGCAAAAAACTCCTCGGCAGAAAAACGATCTGTAAAAGAAATCATGTGTGCGACTAACATATACGTGTTCAATTGTGACAAAAGTGGTATATATTATAGAGGATCAAGTCACTAAGACACTACAATAAGAATCACTGAAATCCGTCGAGAAAAACTCAAGTTACGATCGAAAGATTGAACGAAGGTCAATCTGTTCTACCCGAGAAAAATCAGATCTGCAACACCGCAATGAAACTCGTGTACATCCAAAACCACAAATACAATGACCGTGAAATTTTCACAGATGATAGATAATCAAGTTGTGAAGACAACCCAAAATGAATCATGTCAATTGGATCTGTAAAACTCGATTTATGATACAGCCACAGAAGAAAGGTAGTGTAGTGCAGAACTCGACAAGAAAAACTTGTCTGAAATAAGTCATACGAACAAGGCACAAAAGTTCCTTCAAACTATGAATTTTATTGATCAAAACACAAGAGGAACAGCCCCAAAGTTGTCTACCACAAGCTCCGACTTCTTTTGCTTATATAACCAGTCCGCAAGCCAACTCAACTCAAACTAGGACTCTAGTCCTACTCAATTCACGAATCGAAACTGTTCATAACTGCTCATGACTCTTCTATATGCAGATAGAAGCAATCTTAAGACTTCCAAACACCTTAGTAACATATCCCACATTCCTAAAAACAACTCTACTTCGTGACCCACACAAAATCCTATCATAACCAACTCAAATCTTTCCATATTTGAGTCAAACCCGACTCAGCCGCAGCCTGAGTCCATAACCTAGTCGGTTGGACCTTTCTGACCAATTCTTTACATCAACTTCTCTTCATCACACCTCGTAACCATGTATCCACATCCATGCACTAATTGCACATGTGAAAACACCTTCCAAACGACGTCCACGATACCTTCATATGCATTGTTCTTGATTCAAACATGTTGCGCGACCTTCCGGTCAACTCAACCACAATTCCTCCTAAACTTGGTTGTTGAACCTCATCTTCTTCCTAAGACTAGTTCAATGGATCCCATAACCAGCCATATCTTGAACTCAAGCAACACCTGCACATGAATAAACAACCGATACTTCCGAGCACAAGTCCTCGTCCTGACTCTCGTTAGTTTCGAAACCACAACACCTTACGTGAGCACCTCACATAAGCATGTTGCAAACCATAGCAAAATGATATCAACCATAACCACCAACACAAAACAAAAACTTAGTAAAAGAATACTAAGCAAACTTTCCCATAGTTCAAAAATCAAGTTCGAAACATTGTAAGTTAAAAGCACAACCACTGTGATCAAGCTCCGAACCTTACCAAAGCTAACCGGACCTTGACTTGAGCTTACCAAAGTTAGCAGGACCTAGCACTGGAGCTTACCAAAGCTAGTCGGACCTAGCACCGGGGCTTACCAAAGCTAGTCGGACCTAACCAAAATAAGGTGGACCTAGACAAAGAAGTCAGACCTAGCTAAAGTAGGTTGGACCTTACGTTGGACCTTGCCGGAGCTACCCAAAACAAGTCAGACCTAACGTCGGACCTTGCAGGAACTCAGACCTAGAGTCAAACCTTGATGAAAAAGGTGTTTTGGTAGTATTCAAAACTTTTATGATCATAGCCAATGTATTCAGCATACCTAAGTCTCACATAATGTAGGACAACAGTGCCACCACAAGGCCAAGTATGGGTGTGACTTAGCCAATTAATTAGGTGTATTGCCAGCATTGTTCCCATCATTTGGGGGAGCGGGGAATGGGAGTCGGTTGGGTTTGCATTAGTGGTGGGACTACTCTGGGATCTGAACAGCACAAGAGGGGTGTTGATGTTTCTTACATCACAGATAAAAATCCGCAAGTGCACGGAACCTATCGATGTAGTGTTTCCCCTTAAAAGAGTAATCCAAGCGTGTCATTTGTATTCTCCCAAAGGAAGGCTAGGTAGAAGCATAGCAATCATCAAGTGAAGGGGATAGGTTGGTCTATATAAGGTTCTATTGAGGATGGGTAATAGATAATTGTAGAGGTAGTGTGACACACACAAGAGCATTCTATCCTAAGGGGGATAAATGGGTCAAGAGGGACTAGGTTAAGAGTTAGGTAGATACTCCCACTGTGCTTCTAGTATACATATACATAGCCTAAGTTAGATATTAATGATCATATCAATGTTGCATTCTCTAGCTAAGTTTTTCAACACATCGGGCACGGGTTTACCCTAGCAATACTAGGACGACTCCCGCAAAGAGCCCGTGGCATAGCTGAATGTGGAGGATTACAATGACAGATAGGGCTGTCAGCACCTCCTGCCTAGCTCTTTAATTCGCGGGTCTGCGAGACATTCAGCGCTACTTAGCTATCCTAGCACCATGCTAGCATAGTAAGTAGATACCTTAAGAGCTGCAACACAAGCCATCCTAAAGCAATGACTAACCTAAACATCGTCAAACCAATGTTGAAATATAGCATAAGTCATTCGTATTAACATGATCATGTCATAACTATTAGACTATAGTGGGGGTTTGTAGTGTTTATGATGATATAATGAGAGTGGTATGGAATAATCATAAATACTCCTACCACATACATGGAATCCACAATCAAACAAGAAACACTTCATCCAAGTATAAGAATAAAAGAAGACTAAAGATAACATATTTGGAATTACAAATAGGAATATGAGAGTCATACCTTTCCAAATTTGGAATTGGGAAGAGACTCCTTCTACTCCTTTCCTACTTGGACTATGGACTAGAGCTTTTCCTCTCTACAGCCTAAACTCCTGTAAACTGATGGAGAGTAGTGGATACAATAGAATGAATACTCAGGTGGTGTGTGTGTGTGAAGTGAGGGTAGGGGGTCCTATTTACAGCTGAAGAAGGGTCGGTTCCCACTACCAAAAGTGCGTGAATCGGCCTTCATCGTGATTAGGGCACCACATGGAGTCGACACGTGGAAGCTGAGCGAGTTTGGCGCCAGGAAGGCAACAGCCAGACATAAAGTTGGACCAATTCTAGTGTGCTTCCTCGGGGTGACTTCCAGTTGGGTCCCATTGCCTGATATGGGTGATACACCGTTGGATGGCCTCAGATACCTGTGTTTGTGGGTCATTTGATCCATGTGATGCCACATGTCGGCGCTTGATTGGCTGGGATGAAATTTTATAGGATTGCTCCCCCTCTTTTACCTCATTTCCTACAGTAAATGTCTGCATGAACTATTTCTCCAAGGACAAGTGGAAATAGGTTTAATAGAAAGCTCATGTGTGCAAGAAATGATATTTCCTTCACAAAATTGAGTTAAATTGATGGGTGAAATTAGTATATAACAGCTATCAACAAACTCCCCCAAGCTTATCCTTTGCTCGTCCCGAGCAAAGTCAAGACTTTAGGTTGACGATCAGGAGTTCCTACAATGTTCTATTTTTCAAAAGTACCATGTGCACAACAAAATACTCTACCTAGTATTGCAAAAATTGGCATGGTAATTCACCCATCTTAAGTCATTATGGGGCTTATGCCTTCTCCTATTCATGGGTGGTTGAAAGATAGAACATCAAATGGAGCAAGCATACCCTAGAGATCAAGTTCCACTCAAATTCTGAAGAGTTTCAATTTTAGATTTTAAGTACCTCAAATTGATTCTCTCAATCACTCCTTTGTGTGTAGTGGAAATATTTCCTCTCCAAGGCATTTTGCCTCTACTCATCCTACCATTGAATAAGGTCTATATGTGGAGCTTGGTAGGGAATATAGTAGGCATATTTGCAACGCAGAATATTGCTAAGTCAAAAAAGCAAGCCATAGGAGAAATCAATTCAAAACTACTTGATTCAAGACTTCTGCATTTGTGATGGAGTGGAAGTAGATGTGGATGGTTGAGATTATTTATGTAGACTCTCTTATTTTGCAGGATGAAACATGGCTACTTTCTTTTCTTTTATTTTTTTCTCATGCTTATGATGTAAGCATGAATTTTCTTTTTCTTTTTCTTGTATTCATGTCTTCTACTCCCTTTTTATGCAATAAACTTGGAGAGAGTACTAAGCATGAAGGGTATGGAGTTTCTCTTTTTATTGTGGAATGATGGTATGATTGAATTTTGCTTACTTCTAGTGTAGAAGTATAACATGTGCAAGTGAAGTCCTGAATTCAAAAAGAAATGAATGAGTTTTCACATAGATCTATACTAGTTTGACTAAGCTCAATGTGAAGACAAATAGCATATGCATAAGGTTTATCAATGTAAAAATATCATATGGCTTTGGTAGGTCTTTCCAATCAAATAAGAGCAACTTAAATCATTTTATAATTTCTCTAGAAATCTAAGTTTCACTTTCAAACTAGAAATAGCAGCCATGGCGCTACATCGTATCTCACAACAACTTAGAGTTGGATTAAGCTTTTGCTACCCATAATTTCTAAATCAAGGCAAGAGTAATTTTAACCAATGAAAGCAATATTTTTAAGAGTAGTAAGTTGTAAACTGGGGACCTAGGAAAACTAAAACAGAGCAACTATTCATCATTTCATCTATGTGAATTCTAAATCATTCTTACCGCATATCTTTTAATTTATTTGAAAGCCAATCTACTCTATTTTTTTATATGCAAGGTGAATGGTGGATGAATGGTAAATAAATATGCAAGCGGTGTGATACAATTTACCTCAAGTGGGGGTCCTCCACCAAGTTGGTTTTTCAATTACCTCCCTGATGAGGGTTGAACCCTTGATGACGGAAGTATGCCGCGAGGCCGGCTTGTTGTTGTTGTAGCGTGGTGTTGAAGTTGGTGAATTGAGAGTCCATGTGTTGTTGCCAATCATGGGTACCTTATACATGCTCTTAAAAAGTGTTGTAGATGTCTCCCGTCCTCACCTCAATATCTTCCATACGTCTAGTGAGATCCGTCATACCTTGGCTATATTCAAGATGACTTCTAGCCGAAGAGGAACGCCATCTTCTGATGGATGTTGGAGGCAAGCTGCTAGATCTTGAAGTGGATAGGGGTGGCTCCCACGTGGTATTTGATCATCCATGCCAAGACGGACATTCGGTCTCATACGATGAAGGTTTAGTCCATCCGGGTGCATCACCCATTAGGTCCTATTCCTCTCCGTATTCATGGACCGTGGAGATTTTCGGAGGCATGGCCGCTCTCCTTGCACGGCTTCTAGTTACCCTGCCCGAGACATTACTTCTTTGGGCTTCCTCGATGGGAAAAAGATCAATGGTTAGCCTCTCGCATTTGTACAAATGAAAATCCGGTTAGGTAACCGAATTTCAGTGACAAAGTCGGGATAATAAAACATTAAAGAGCCATCATGATCATGCTTAAGGGTATGTCCTTGCACTAGATAATCTTCATTAAGTAATTCTCGTTCGATTCCAATATATTCAAATGAAGTATATTCTAGTGCTTCTACCCCAGTAGCAATGCAGGTAATCAATGAAGTGCATTCAATTGGCCCTGTGCTTGAAATGTAATCTAACCATAGTGCCATCATAGCAATAACTGGAGCAACTTTTATGTTTTTAACCATGGCAAATAAAATTTTCAGCTCACCATCACGCACTACTCTAACATCTCCTCTGGGGAACATAGTCATAGCCACCCATCTATGCATGAAGCGTAAAGTAGGATTGTGCAAGTGGCTATTCCTAGGAGCACTAAATCTGACCACTAGTCAATTCATGCCAAAAACTTGTTAAACTTAGGCGAAGTGTTTAAATCTAGCAAACAACATTTATGGAAGCCTAGGATTCCACTAAATTATTTCCATAGGATGTTGTATTCTTTTTGAAATAATATAAAAGAAATACCATCAAATCCTATTTTAAGGGTGCAAAGGAATTGCATGGAGAGAAGGTGTGAACCTCTCTCCTCTATGTCAAAATTCTCTCATCCTAGTGCACGCCAAATGGAAAAGAATTCGGAATACATACCTATTTTGGAGATCAAATCCGGATCATAAGCTTTCATATGAGAAAACTCACGATCTTGGAGGAGCTTGCGTGCTTGATTTTCAACTTCACTTCGTATGTCGAGATCGTCGTCGTGGAAAAAGTGGCGCGGGTTGCTCCTCTCACCCATGGGAGTTCCCTCACATACACTCCTCCTCCATGGACTTGGTGTAGCAATGGAGGAGGGATGTGCACTTGAGTCTCCACCATGGCTTGAGCTTGCAGCCTCCTTCCTCTTCCCAGACAACCTCTTCATTCCTTTCATGGCCACAACAAGCAAGAACAGAACAAGGAAAAAAACTCAAAAATAAGTGATGTTAGTAAAAACAAAACCCCTGACGAATTTTCCCTTGAAGAACTTGAGAGCAAATTGCAAATGCAAACGAAAGCAAATCTTTTTGGGTTGGATTTGAGCAAGAGTGATTCAATGAAGAGCAAGAAAAACAATGTGAGCAAAGAGTGAATTTGGGGAGGTGTAAAATGTGGTGAAGTGTGAAGAGGAGTGCTCCTCACGGTCACCATTTATAGTGTACACTCCCCAACAGTCATAAGGGAATCAAATGTAAACGTTGGAGGAGAGAGGGCCAAATTGGCTCTTTCCGCATGTCAGCCGAACAGGGGGGGTCGGCCGCACTAAAATGTGGGCCCCATTGTTCCCCCTTTTGTCAAGTGGCTCCCCAATGGATATAAAATTAGCACTTTGGTGAAATGCCACATTTGCAGCTCAAAAAAGTTGTTTTTTCGAATAAAAACCCTTTTTTCAAAACCCAAACAATTTTCTTTGTGTGAAAAATTAAAAAAATAACAGTTTAGAATATTAGATTCTCAACTTGCTAAGAAAACTCAAATATGCAGTGGGCAAAATCAAACTAAGTGGGGAAAACAAATGAATAGAAAAGAAAAAAAATAACTACCAATTTAACCTATTGGCTGGGTCTCACCACTGTCCGATGAGATGGACATTCTTCCTTCTTCATTTCTTGATATCCGGGCTCGAAGGGATGGGCTCAGACGGCTTGACTTGCTTCTTCTGCCATTCCTTGTTTGGCGGCTTGGTGGACTTGGGCCTTTGGGGAGGCTCGGACTTCTTCGTCTTCTTGGGGTGTCGGCGTTGACGATAAGACGGGTATTCCGCATAGATTAATTCTCTCATGAATGCAATGAGAAAGTCCACCTTTGGAGGTGTGACTTCGACCTCTTGAATGTGTTTAACATTTGGCCCATACTTGATACAGATCATGCAGCATTGCTTCGGCTTTGGGCAAAAGATAAACTTCTCCTCCTTGCCATCTATATAGAAGTGGATTTCTCCAGCTCCCACATCTATGCGAGCTTTCGCGGTGCTAACGAACGGGTGCCCAAGAATGAGTGGTGTATCCTTCTTGACATCCATGTCGAGCACCACGAAATCCACGAGTATGAAGCAATTCTATATTTTCGCTGGAACGTCTTCAGCAATACCCGCTGGATAACAGACTGGAGAGTCAGCCAGTTGGAGCTACATTGGCGTTGGAGTAAGCTCTGTAAAGTTCAGTGGGTCAAATACCACCTTGGGCATCACACTTACACTTGCTCCAAGGTCACAAAGTGCTTTGTCAAAGTAGTGAGCCCCAATCGAGCAAGATATTGTAGGACATCCAGGGTCCTTCTTCTTCTCCGGAAGCCTATTGAGGTTGGCTGCACTGCAGTCCTCCGTAAGTGTGACAACCTCAGCAGTGGGCAATGGCCTATTGTTATTCAATATGTCCTTGAGATAGCGAGCATAAGTGGGTACTTGCATCGCATCAATCAAGGGCACATTGATGTGGATCTTCTGTATAACCTCAACAAAGCGATTGAGTTGCTCATCCACAGTTGGCTTCCTTTGCTTGTGAGGAAATGGCAATAAGTTGGTGTCTTCAAATTGCTTGTCCATTCTCTCACTAAGTGGTTCACTTATGCCAGTTGGGACATCCTCTTTCTCCTTTTCAGTTGTCCTCTTCACTTGTGTGGGATATGGTGGGTCACGAGTGTTCTTGCCACCTCTCGTAGTCACCGCATTCACCTTTCCAATGGAGGAACAACAACAACAAATTGAGCTAACTGAGTTTCAACATCTTGTTGAAGCTTAGTTGATTCTTGAAGGTCGAGGATAGTCCTTCAATCTTGGCATTGATCTCTAGGGTCTTGTCATTAGCCGACAGCTTCTTTCATAGGGCATCATTGATCTTCACTTGGCTAATGGCAAGCTCTCTTAAGTTGGGTTGATTTACATTGTTGTCATTGTTGTTGTACCCTCCTTGAAAGAAAGTGTGTGGTTGGCCCCACCCTTGACCTCCTGGACGATAGCCATTGTTGTTCCCATTGTTTGCTATTTATAAGGCATCCTCACAGGTTTCTAGGCAGTCATTGCCCAAATGGACCGTGTTTCCACGGACTTCACAGGTTATATGAGAGTCTAGGGCATAGGCATTGCCACTCACGTCCCCATGTCCATCTATCTTCTTCATGAGGAGATCCAGTTTGGCAGCGATTATGTCCACCTCCTTCAAGGTGTGCATGTCTCGCTGACAAGTATGGAGACGCTCGTCATTCCAACCCATGTTTGACACCATCTTCTCAAATAAGTCTTTGGCTTTGGGCACCGTCAATGAGAAGAAGGCACCTCCAGCAGCAGCATCCACATGGTCACAGGCGGAAGGGATCAGCCCGTTGTAGAAGTTTTGGATAATCAGTCAGTCATCCATCCTATGGTGGGGACAGGCCAGGATGTACTCCAGCCGCCTTTCCCATGCCTCGAGAATAGACCCATTAGCATCTTGTTGGAAGCTGGAAATTCTTCAACGCAGGACATTAGTCTTTCCCAATGGGGAGAACTTAGCGAGGAATGTCGTAGAACATTTCTCCCAAGTGTCTACAACACTTCGGTTTGCATAGAACAACTGCTTTGCACTCCCAAGAAGAAAGAACGGAAACATCTTAAGACGGACGGCATCAAGAGATACGTCCTTGATCTTAAAAGTGCTGCAGATCTAAAGGAACTGTTGCAAGTGAGCACTTGCATCCTCGTTAGCCTTCCCACGAAAGGGGTTGGCTTGCACCATAGTGATTAGGCCAGTCTTGATTTCGAAGTTCACGTCTCCCATGTTAACAGTAGGCCCAACAAGAATATTGTTAGCAGAGGGAGCCGAAAATTCACGAAGGGTCTTCTTGGCCATTGGTGTTTCGGTTGTTGGTGCAGTAGTGCTAGCTTACTTTTCTGCATGAAGCTTCTGAGGAGTAATGACACGAGGTCGATCTCTCAGAAGGGATTCGGGATGTTCAACAAAGTTTTCTAGCAAGCGGAAACCAGACATACAATATCCCGTTTTCACTAAAAATGCGAAAAAGGGTTATCCTACTAAAAACCTATCCAGGGTCCTATCCTATTCAATCAATCATGCAATACTTCAGCTTCCCTCCCCAGCAACAGCGCCAGAAATGCTTGTTGACGTTTCTTGCATCACAGATAAAAATATACAAGTGCACAAAAATTATTGATGTAGCATTTTCTTTTAAAAGAGTATTCCCAGGGTGTCATTTATATTCTCCCAAATGAAGGCTAGGTGGAAGCATAGCAATCATCAAGTGTAGGGGATAGGTTGGTCTAGATAGGGTTCTAGTAAGGATGGGTAATAGATAATTGTAGAGGTAGTGTGACACACAAAAGAGAATTCTATCCTAAGGGGGGGGGGGGGGTAAATGGGTCAAGAAGGATTAGTCTAAGAGTTAGGTAAATACTCCTACTATGCTTCTAGTGTACATATACATAGCCTAAGTTAGATACTAATGATCATATCAATGGTGAATTATCATGCTAAGTTGTTGAACACATAGGGCACGGGTTTACCCCTAGCAATACTAGGATGACTCCCGCAAATAGCTTGTGGCATAGCCGAATGTGGAGGATTACAAGGATAGATAAGGCTGTCACCACCTACTGCCTACCTTTTTAATCCATGGGTCTACGAGACATTCAACGCTACTTAACTATCCTAGCACCATGCTAGCATATTAAGTAAATACATTAAGAGTTGCAACACAACCCATCCTAAGGCAATGACTAACCTAAACATCGTTGAACCAATGTTGAAACATAGCATAAGTCATTCATATTAACATGATCATGTCATGACTATTTAGACTATAGTGGGGGTTTGTAGTGTTTATGATGACATAATGAGAGTGGTATAGCATAATTATAAATACTACTACCACATACGTGGAGTCCACAATCAAACAAGAATCGCTTCATCCAAGTATATGAATAAAAGAAGACTAAAGATTACATATTTATTAAGAACAAAGTCACAAATACAAATAAGAATATTTTAGCCATACTTTTCGCAATTTGGAATTGGGAAGAGACTCCTTCTACTTCTTTCCTACTTGGACTATGGACTAGAGGTTCTCCTCAATACAGCATAAACTCCTCTAAACCTATGGAGAGTAGTGGATACAATAGAATGAATACTCAAGTGATGTGTGTGTGAAGTGAGGGTAGGGGGTCCTATTTATAGCTGGAGAAGGGTCGGTTCCCACCACCAAAAGTATGTGAATCATTCTTCATCGTGATCAGGGCACCACAGGGAGTCGACACGTGAAAGCTAACCGAGTTTGGTGCCAGGAAGGCGTCGGTCGAACGAAAAGTTGGACCAATTCTAGTGTGCTTCCTCAAGGTGACTTCTAGGTGGGTCCCATTAACTCATATGGGTGATACACCATTGTATGGCCTTGGATACCTCTGATTGTGGGCCATTTGATCCATGTGATGCCACATGTTAGTGCTTGATTGGCTGGGATGAAATTTTATAGGATTGTGTCGGGGTCTGGTTCCGGCAATTCTCCAGATACTACTATTAGTAGCCCGCGGTGTTTCTTAGTTCGGTTGGGGCGCGCGGAGATTTAGAACAAGACGGCGACTTGACACGAGGATTTACGTGGTTCGGGTCACCTAAGCGTAATACCCTACTCCACGGGTGTGCTGTTGTGGTTGTATTAAGTGTATGAGAGCGTGAGCAAGAGAGAGGCCAAAAAAAAGTCTCCATGTGTATCGCTCGGCCAGTCCTTTTTTAGTACAAGGGCTGTCTGTTACATCATTAGCCTGGCCCGACATGTGGCCCTGGCGGTTACTAATGCCTAATACACAGTTAATGTGCTTAATTCCCCTTAATAGCGTGGTAACACTCTTTAATGATGGTGTTACTGGTATTAAGGGTCATCTGATCGTGTGTCATTAAGATAGCACTAATGACACATAATCAGGTCTTGAAGCCTTTAATGTCCCTTGAAGGTCCGAGTTGTTGAAGGTTCACCAATCTGTCTGTTGAGGTTGAAGGTCCGGTGGTTGGACGCGTGGCAGCTCTAGAGCTTACCGTCTTGGACGAGTAGGTCCGGTGCTATTGTACACGTGTCGGTACTAAAGCTTCCCTCTGTCGGGGGTTAGGTCCGGGGGTGCCACACAGGTATCTAGTCCGGAGCTTTCCCATGTATGGAATGTAGCTCCAGTTTTATGATACACGTGGCGGCATTGGAACTAACCATACGAGGGAGGCAGGTCCGGTTCCGAGTGACACGTGGGGCCTTCAGGGGTCTTCAACTCAGATAGGTGGTGTTCCTTTGCAGTCTTTGCAGTTCCAAGGGGTATCCAATACGCAGGGTACCGACAGTGGCCCCCTGGGCCCACCTATGGGAGGGACCTTTTGGATTAAGTCATTCTGCTGGAGGTGGGTCGATCTTTTGATTTTTGCGCCGTGTCTTCATGGGTTTTTGGATGTACCATTGGGGTGATGGTTCATAGTTATACCATCGCCGTGTGGCATCTTCAAGATGTGGCAGGTGAGATCTGTGCGTGCGGATCTCACACAATTGAAGGTCGACGGTTCCCAATACGAATATCGTATTGGTTCCGCATGCCCTGTCAAGCCGCCGCCCTTGGGTTTCCTGCCTCTCATCATGACAACTGTTCGCCTTGGGTAAGGACCTCGACTTGATCGCTTGGGTGGCCCCAGGCCGCTTTGTCATTGGCATGGTGAAATTTTTGAAATGTATCCTAGGCCCTTTTGCAGTTTCCATCCAAGCGTTGTGGGGGCTTACTTAAGAAGGAAAGTGCGCTCAGGTTGAGGACTCTTTACGTCTTTGGTCATCTTTGCGCTTAGAGCCTCTCAACCTCCGCCTAACTTTCCATCCTTTGCTCCACTTTGCCGCGATGGAGTTAGGTCTCTGCAAGAGCCGTCTCGCGAGCGATGACGATCTGAAGAAGGTCCGGACCTACATGGGGTGGTCCAGCAACTCCTTCAACCACCTGGTCCACGCCGGCGAGCTTTTGTTCAAGAAGAAGCGCAGCGGCGACATGGTGTACTTCTCTGCGTACGCCATGGTGGGACTGATCCCACCTTTCTCAACCTTCCTCTTGATGCTGTTAGACTTCTGTGGTCTGCAGTTGTACCACCTTGGCCCCCACTCCATTCTTCTTGTGTCAACATTTGTCCACTTCTACGAGATGTGGGTGGGTATTCCCTCTGGGTTGAGCTTTTCCGTACCTTCTTCACTATCCACACCACCGGCAAGAGTTCCAAGTATATTGGCTTCTAGTATTTTGTGAAGCGCAAGAAACTCCCCTACAAGTACTTGAGGTCGTTCCCTTCCGATAAGTGGGACGACTAGAAGAAGGATTGGATTATCATCACGGCAGAGGAGCACGAGAAGCTGGAGCTGCCTGAAGGTCTTCCCAATGTTGATACTGACGCCTGGAGTGTGGTTCTGGTGCTGTCAGAGGCCTTCAACCCTGCCTTGACCAGGATCCGCGAATGTGTGGAACGAGGGGTGACCCCTCAGGTTGTCTTCTGCAACTTCCTGGTCAATAGGTGGGCTCCACTGAAGAAGAGGGAGAAACTCGCCTGGGCCCTCAATAGCGTGATGGATGATGACCGGATTGAAACCGGTCTGAAGTCCACTTTGGAAGGCTCTACTTTGGAGCTTCATCTCAAGAAGTTCCAGCATGGCATTGATGTCGAGGACGATGACTTAACTCCGTCGGCAGCTTTCCTCCCTCTGAACATGGAGGCGGAGTTCAGCAGGGAGCTCCGGAGGAGCATGCCGGTGCTCGACGACCTCGGTGAGGTAGAGAGGCATCCGACCACCAGATTGGTGATCCCCGGAGCTTCTAAAGGTGGCCCTGCTTTCGCCCCGAGACAAAGAGTTGAAGTCATAGGCAAGGGCAAAGAGTTGGCTGAGCCCTCCAGCCGAAAGAGGAAGTTGAAGAACTCTGATGGGAGGCCCGTCAGACCTGCTCCTTCCACAACAGCTCCTTCTTCCCGGCGGGGGAGGTCTTCAATGGCAACACAAACTCCAACATCAGCGTCTCCCCGGAATGCCAGCTCCGACCAGGTGACTCCGGCACCAAGGCCAGCTAAGGGCTCTAGGTCCAAGGGTCCATCTCAGTCGAGGGGTGCTCCAACCAAGACGTCACTAATGGAGGCAGCAAGCTCCGAAGAGCCTTCTGGAGTTGCTACACCAGTTGCGACTCGATCGGTCTCTGAGCATCCGGCGAAGAGGTTCCGCGCTAGCAGGAGCAGAAGCCTTCCAAGGTAAATTTGCTTCTTTACCTCAGTTTGTTATTTTGTTGTAACCATATTTTGAGTTTCTTTGTCCTTCATCCACAGGGTATCCAAAAAAGGGGTTGAAGCTCCAGTTCCTGTGACAGCTACTGATGCTGTGCAGGCGGAGGCTTTGGCTCCAATTCCAGCGCCGCCCCAGGTGGTGGCTAAGGTCACGGCAGATCCGGCACCAGCTGTCGTGGTTCTGGACCTCGACTCATCTCCCGAAGCTCCCATGGTAGCGCCGGACCATGGGAATGAAGACGTACCAGCGCCACCAGCTCCGTAGGCTGAAGCTCCGGTTTTGTATGCTGCGATGATGGATGCTCCGACCTCAGAGCCGGAGGTAGATGCAGCTCTGGCCTTAGAGCCGGATGTTATTGAAGCCCCGCCGGCGGATCCGGTGGTTCATGAAGTTACGGCACCTGAGCCGGTTGTCGTCGAGGTGCAGGCACCCAAACCGGTGGAGGTTGAAGCACCAGCGCCTGAACCGGTAGTAGAGGACGCACCAGCACTGGAGCCGGAGGTGGCCTGAGCTCCGGCCGAGTCTTGAATGCCTACCCTGGAGATGGTAGTTCCGGAGGTACCTGTGCCCGAGCCAGGGTGCCATGACGAAGCGACCGGTCCTCTGCCTCAGGGACCAGTTGCTGATGACCTGGCGGCGGGACCTTCGGAGCCGACTCCAGAGGTAGAAGCTATCGTTCCCGGACCTTCCTCAGCGATTATTGAGGCACTCCCGGAGGGCGTCCCTACTGCCGCGGAAGCTCAGCGGACCACTCTTGTAGAGTGGGAACCAATTTTTGTTATGGAGAGCCCGCTGGAGTCAGTGGTGAGGACCCCGGCAGGTCTGGAGCCGATCCCCCTGTCGTTATCCATCGACAACACCTGCTCCAGCCTTCGTCAGGTCCAGCTTGCCTTTTATCACGACAGCAAGGCCCTCGAGGAGGAGCGACAAACCCTTAGGAGGTGGCGCAACCGGCTCCAATTCGAGACCAAGCTGGCGCAAACAAGGCTGGCCGACGACAAGGATTGGGTCAAGAGGGAGAAGGCCCGGATGGAGTATTGGTGCCAACTGCTAGATTATAGGGAAAGCATGGTGCGATCCCTCAACACTTAGTCCCGGGCTATATACGACCAAGCCATGGCTGAGAATGATGCAGCGAATGATCGCCAGGAGAAGCTCAGTGCTATCCACGAAAGCCTCGTCAAGTGTCGGGAGGTTCTTGAGGAGCGGGAGAAAAAGATAGAAGATGAAGAGGAAACACTCCTGGAGCTGAGGGATGACCTCGTGGAGATGGAGGTAGAGCTCGCCCAAAGGCTGGCTCTTGGTGACAAGAGCCTTGCGGAGCGCACCCAAAAGCTGGAGGAGCGTTGCAAGAGCGAGGAGGAGAAGGCCTGGCAGCGGGGATAGGACGTTACCAAAAGGGAGGTCGAAGTCTCTGCCAGGGAGAAGAAGGTGTGGGGCCAGGAGAAAGACCTGGTTGACCGCCGGAATAAGATCCACGTCCGGGAGAAGGAGCTTGCCAATCTTGAAAAGCAAGTTGTTGAGGGTATTCAGCAGCACGCCAAGGAGGTTGAGCGCCTTGCCCGGGAGGGTTCGGAGCTTGCGGCGGCCAAGAGGTCCTTGGATGAGATGCGAGGCTCAAGGGTTGCGGACTCCCAACAAGTATGGGACTTCTTGGGCAAAGCCAATGACGCGCTGACGCCGCTGGGCTTTAGTCCCGTGCGTCCGGACGATCCGAGCCAGAGCTGGACCATGCGTTGAAGGCGCTATGCTCGGCTGGCAAAAAATTCAATAAGATGGGTGATGTCATCGTGGATTAGTTGGAAACTGAAGGAAAACCCCTGGCGAAGAAATTCGCAGAATACGTGCTGATGTGCTACACAAGTCAGGATCCTCACTTCCCACTAGATCCGGTGCTTGAAGGTCCCATCGATGGAGAGGGAGATGCCGCCAAGACCAGCGTGTCAGAGGTTTCCCAGAAGGTTGCCTCATTCTTCCGTAGAATTTAGGACTTTCTCCTTGTAGCTCCCACTTGTATCTTCTCTTCTTTACTCCAATTTCGTAATCTCTTGTCTTCAGATGAATGAAATCCAAGAGATTTATGAATTTCATTTTGTTGTCTTCAACCTTTGTCTCACTTGGCCCCCTGCTAGATGTACACAATTTGATTGGGAACATGTACCAATAGGATGTAGCATTTTGTTGAAGACTTGAGTGCTTCGAACTTGTAGAGTATAGGTCCAAAGTCGTCGACAGCAGGGGCCCCCTGAGGTTGTCGGAGCTTAGAAGCTCCGGCAGCGACCACTGTCAACACGTAGAGCGTCGACAGCAGACCCCATTGGGGTGTCCTTCTACCATCTTTTCTTCACGTTGACGGCTGGTCCCCTGGATTTGTCAGAACTTGGTAGCTCCGGTGATGCCTACTGTCAGTGTTTAAAACATCGACAGCAGCCCACCTTAGGGGATGTCAAAGCTTTGATAGCTCCCGCATCATCCACCATCATCATGAGATTTTTATTTTTCCTGCACATTGAAGTCAAGAAAACCAGTAAAATCTATTTCTTATCTATAACTCTTTTGCAGCTTACTTTTCCCGAAAGAAATTTTTAGGTCGACACTAATTCTATATACAATCAAGTGCATTTGTTTATTTTCTCCAGGTCCGATCGTTTTTTGGACTCACCTTACTCAGGCCTGCCGAGGTGTAGGTAGAGTGGCGTACTTAGGGTGCAGGATGAGGCTAAGTCGATAGCACACTCCGGACCTAGATTGGCTTGGCGTTCAGGCGAGTAGGCCATTCAACAATGTTAAGACCTGAAAGAATTAACAATGCAACTTGGATTGTATATGAATTGTTTGAGCTAAAGTTTCTTGAGAATTGCACAACTAAAGAATGAGCCTCTACAAAATAAATGCATGTGGAGTCTGTTTTCACATAATGATGTCTTTCATTATAGGTCTGAGGTACAGGGGAGACAAGTACACTCTTAGGATACGAAACCAGGCTAAGTGTGTTGCATTTCTTGTTTGACCCAGGGTAACTAGCTTCACTTTGTTCTGAGACTGTGTCAAGTGTTGCTTGAACTTTGCGGACCTTCCAGGAAAGGTTCGGCTATCCTCCCAGAGGAGCTACCCGACTCTGTACAATGACGCTATAACATACATCATATGTAATTACATACTCACATCCGTGATATTAAGTGTAGAACTTACGGGGGTGCTCAATGTTATAAGGATTAGGGAGCGGTGTCCCATCCTCGGTTGCCAAGCGAGCGCATCCGGGACGAGATACTTTGATCACTCGAAAGGGTCCTTCCCAGCTGGGGGAAAGTTTGTTTAACCCTTCTCGAGTTTGTATTCTCTGTAGCACCAGATCGCCTTCCTCGAGTTGTCGGTTATGCACATGCCTTTGGTGATAGTGCCAGAGCACTTGGCGGTATCGTGCATTTCGAACAGCTGCTCGGAACCTTCCCTCTTCAACAAGGTCGAGGTCTTCACGCTGGAGTTGGTCCTTCGTGGCTTCGTCGAAGGTCCGGACCCAGAGCGACTCCAAGGTGATTTCAGGAGGAAGGACTGCTTCAGCTCCGTACACCAGGAAGAACGGTGTCTCTCCAGTTGAATGGTTTGGAGTTGTCCTATTTGCCCACAAGGTCGGCGGAAGCTCTTCAATCCAGTTGGCTCCATGTTTTTTCAGGCGATCATATGTGCGCGTCTTGAGTCCTTTTAGGATTTCTACATTTGCTCTCTCAGCTTGGCCATTGCTTGTCGGGTGAGCTACGGAAGCGTAGCTGACTTGAATGCCGAGGTCTTCGCAATATCCTTGGAATGCAGAGCTTGTGAATTGGGTCCCATTGTCAGTTATGATCTTGTTTGGGACTCCAAATCTGCATACTATGATCTGCAAGAAATTGATAGCTGATTGCTTGATTATTGTCACAACTGGAGTTGCTTTCGGCCACTTAGTGAACTTGTCAATGGCAACATACTGGTACTTGTAACCTCCGATGGATTTTGGGGAAGGTCCCAAGATATCCATACCCCACACGGAGAATGGCCATGTCAGAGGTATCATTTGTAGCGGTTGAGCTGGTGTGTGAATTTGCTTCGCATGGAACTTGCATGTTTCACATTTCTTCACTAGCTCGGTTGCATCCTGGAGTGTTGTAGGCCAGTAAAAACCATGTCGAAAGGCTTTACCGACCAACGTGCAGGAAGACGCGTGGTTCCCACACTCGCCTCCATGGATTTCCGCGAGGAGCTCACGGCCTTCTTCCCTTGTAATGCACCACATTAGGACGCTGTTGGCACCATGCCGGTAGAGATCCCCTTCTACCAGTGTGCATCTTTTAGCCAATCTGACTATCCAGTCAGCAGATACATTGTCATCAGGAAGGATGTTGTCTTTCAAGTAGCTCCGGATCTTCGAGATCCATGCATCGGAGCTAACTTGAGCTTTTGAGTCTTGCGTGTTGGGTTGCTCGGAGCTTCCTGCAGATCCTGCGACCCTTGATGGACGCCATGGTAACAGGGCCATCGGGACCGCTAGCTTCAAGGTGCTGGTCTCGCCCCCTTCGCTCAGTTTGGCAGGCTGAGCTGTTGGTCTTGACAATCTCTGGATGAAGGTTCCATCGAGAACCGGAGCTCCGGTTGATGCTTTCATCGAGAGTTCGCCAGCTTTAGCGTTGTTGAGACGCTGGACATGGCAAAGATCCAGGACTTTGAAGTCCTTCTGAAGCTTCTGGACTTCAAGTAGATATGCAACTAATTGAGGGTTGTTGCAGCAGCATTCACCTTTAACTAGTTTATAATGAGCTGCGAATCACCCTTTACCAACAGCTGCTTGACACCATATGATAGTGCCACCTTGAGCCCATAGATTAGTGCTTCATACTCTTCCATGTTGTTGGTCGCCTTGAAGTCAAGGTGAACCATGTATTTGACCTTCTCCCCAGTCGGAGTGAGGAGAAGGATTCCAGCTCCGACCCCCTAATTCTGCACGGAGCCGTCGAAGTAGAGAGTCCAGTGAGGCTCAGTGAAGACCAGAACCTTAGGTTCCGATTTATGCTCACTAGGGCCCCCAGGATTCGATGGAGAAGGGATCCATTCCGCCACAAAGTATGCCAATGATTGAATCTTGATCGCTTGTCTTGGGACAAATTCAAGATCGAACTCGACCAATTCTGATGCCCACTTTGCAATGTTCCCAGTGGAGTTGGGGTTATGCAAGATTGCACGCAGTGGATAAGAGGTTACCACTGAAATCTTGTGAGCTTGGAAGTAGTGATGAAGCTTCCTAGAGGCGATAAGAACTGCGTAAAGCAGCTTATGCACCTCTAGGTACCGAGTCTTGGCATCATGGAGTACTTCACTGATGAAGTATGCTGGGAGCTGCACTGTCCAGACCCTCCCGGAGGTGCCCGGAACTTCCTCCACATCAACCCGGACCCTCCCGGAGGGTTTCGGACCTTCTTCGGGGACCTCCAGGTTCTTGCTAGAGGAACCCGGAGCTTCTTCTGGAGTGACCCGGACCTTCCCATAAGGATCCGGATCTTCTTGTTCAGCAACAGTAACTCCTTCATTTGAAGTAGTTTGATCCTCTTGCGTCTCTCCTTGAGGATCCGGGTCTGGGGGCTGGGACCCAGACTCGCCTTCAAGTAGCTCCGGACCTTCCCAGAGGGGTCTGGATTTCTGAACTGGAGATGGTTCTGGTCTTTCAGCAACCAGGACAATGCTGACAACTTTGTCAGTTGCTGAAATGTAAAGCAGAAGTGGCTCACCAGGATTTGGAGCTACCAAAGTTGGTAGAGTGGTGAGGAGCTGCTTCAGCTCTTGGAATGCCTTTTCTGCTTCTTCAGACCTTTGGAATGGTCCGGACATCCTCAATAGTTTGAAGAAGCGTAGCGTCCGTTCGGCCAGTCTTGATATGAACCGATTGAGGGCAGCTAGACATCCAGTCAGATTCTGGACATCCTTGATGCGAGCTAGTGGCTGCATGTCTTCAATAGCTTTAATGTTCGCCGGGTTCGCCTCTATTCCTTGGTGGTTCACCAAGAATCAAAGAAGATTTCTGGAGCTAACCCTGAAGACACACTTGTCTGGGTTCAGCTTAGTGCGTGTGATTCACAACTTGTCAAAGACAGCTTGCAAGGTGTCAAGAAATGACTCCTTGTTCTTGATCTTGATGACGATGTCATCGACGTACACTTCCACTACATCTCTGATGAGCTCTCCAAAAGTTTTGTACATAGCTCGAACAAATGTTGAAGTAGCATTTTTGAGACCGGATGGCATGGCAGTGTAACAGTACAATCCATCTACTGTGACGAAGGCAGTATGCTCTTCATCTTCCTTAGACATTCTGATTTGATGATACCTAGAATATGCGTCTAGGAAACATAGTAATTCACACCCGGAGGTGGAATCCACTATCTGATCTATTCTAGGTAGTGGAAATGGATCCTTTGGGCATGCCTTATTTAGTGTTGTATAGTCGATACACATACGAAGCTTCCCGCCGGCCTTAGGTACAACGACTGGGTTTGCCAGCCATTTCGGGTGAAAGACTTCCCGGATGAATCCAGCTTCGAGCAACTTCTTCATTTCTTGATGTATGAAGTTCTGTTGCTCTACTGATTTTTTTCGAGGCCTCTGATGTACAGGCCGAGTGTCGGGATAAATCTTCAGACTATGCTCAATCAATTCCCTAGGGATCCCAGGCATTTGTGACGGTTGTCAGGCAAACACGTCGACATTAGCCCGAAGGAAAGTGATGAGCGCGAGTTCCTATTTGTTGTTCAGACCTCCTGATATACGGGTGGTCTGAGCAGCATCAGAACCAATTTGGACGATTTTGACGGGAATTTCGGTGTCACCGCTTGGTTGCACACGAGATGCGGAAGGTTAGCCTCGATGACGAATGCTCGGGGGCTTTGGAGCTTGCTCCTTTCTAGATTCTTCCTCCTACGCTGTAGCAAGCGCGTGGAGTTCTTCCAGAGCAGTAACTCTGGCAGTACTATCGCCGCGGATCCCGAGAACGCCTGAGGGTGTTGGCATCTTCAACACCAAGTAGCCATAAAGAGCAGCAACCATGAATTTGTATAAAGCTGGCCTGCCCAAGATGGCGTTGAATGGCAAGTTTATATGTGCCACGTCAAAGACCAACTTCTCAGTCCTGTAATTCTCCAAAGTTCTGAAGGTCACTGGGAGAGTAATAGCACCGAGTGGGGTTATGGCCCCCGGACCTACTCTTGAGAATGGTCGGGAGGGACGAAGATCCGAAGGTCGGAGCTGAAGCTTGACGAAGGCTTCAAAGCTTATGAGCTTCAGCCCCGAACCTCCGTCCACCATTACATGGTGGAGCTGGATGTTATTGATGGTCGGAGATACCATCAGCGGAAGTTGACCAGCTCTGATCATGTTCCAAGGGCAGTCCGAAGCATCGAAGGTGATGGTAGTGTCCATCCACTTCCGATGAGGCTCCGCCCTCGCGGTGGGAGCTACAAAGGCCATGTCCCACTGCATTGTCTTGAGGACACAGCGGGAAGTGATGTCCCACGAACCACCAAAGATGGTGTTCATGGTCTTCCGACACTCGTTGTCAGAGATGTCAGAGTCGTCATCAACGGAGGTGTAAAAAGCCTTCAAGACCTTTTTGGGGTCCTGAAAGCCTAACTCCTATTCAGCCGGAGCTTCATCGAATTTTTGTTTTCCTTCCCTTTGACAGAAAGGAGCTTCTTTCCGGCGCTTGTTGTAGTGCTCGGCGAGGTTCTGGACCTCTCGGCAGTCTTCCAGGTTGTGGTTGTTCGTCTTCTGTATAGGACACCACATCCTGGAGCTGCCACCGTCTTTAGACGGTGGCCGAGGTTGTTTCTCGGGGCGTGGCCCCCGGCCACCCGGAGCTGCGGCAGCAGCGGCAGTAGGTGTGCCGGCCGACGGCTTCTTCTTGCCGTTGGACTTTTTCTTTTTCTTGCAACTCCCGGAGGTAGCGGCTTCACCCTTGGACGACTTTTTGTTGTCCTCCGGTGGTGGTTTGGAGTGCATTTCACGGCCCTCCGCAGCCTTGGCACACTTGTCTGCCAAGCTGAAGAGTTCTGTGACGCTGGTGACTTCCTTGGTCCCCAGCTTCTCCAGCATTTTCTTGTCTCGAATGCCCTGTCTTGTCGGTGGTTTTGATCCGGCAGATCTCCCGACACTACTAAAGTGTTAGAGGAGTTTGAGGTCCAGTATGGGCGCGCGGAGATTCTAGAAGGTGAGATGTCGAGTGACACAAGGGACACGATGATTTACGTGGTTCGGGCCGCCTGAGCGTAATACCCTACTCCACGGGGTGTGTTGGTATTGTATTTGATGTATGAGCTCAACGTCAGTTGAGAGTGTAAAGTCAGCGTGTCTCTGGAGAGTGTGTCTGGAGAGTGTCTCTAGAGAGTCTCCTATGTATCGTCGGCCTGTCCTTTTATAGTACAAGGGCAGGCCGTTACAAGTTAGCCTGGCCCGACATGTGGCCCCGGCGGTTACTGATATTGATACACATTCAACACGTTCAATTGCCCTTAATGACCGGGTTATGGGCTTTGACAGCACTGTTACTTGTAATTAAGGTCGTCCGATCGTGTGTCATTAATATAGTATTAATGACACTTGATCGGGTCTTGAAGTCCTTGATTCCCGTTTGAAGATCCGGAGCCGTTGTGGAGTCTTCCGGAGGTTAGAGGCTGAAGATCTGACGGTTGGACACGTGGCAGCGCCGGAGCACACTGTGGGGAACAGATAGGTCCGGTGTTACACGACACGTGTCAGTTCTGGAGCTTCCCTCGGTCTTGGCTTAGGTCCGGGGGTGCCATTTTGGTACATAGCCCGGAGCTTCCCCCTTGTGGGCGGTAGCTCCGGTTTGATAGTACACGTGGCGACCCTGGGACTAACCATGTTGGAGAAGCGGGTCCGGTTATGTCTGACATGTGGACCTCTGAAGGTCTTCAAATCAAGTAGATGACTTTCCCTTGAGATCTTTGCAATCCCAAGGAGTATATGGTACCCAGGGTACTGACAGTGGCCCCCTGGGCCCACCTCTGGGGAAGACCCCTTGGGTGAAGTCATTCCGCCGGAGGTGGGTCCATCCTTCGACTTTTGAACTGAGTCTTCAAAGGTCTTCGGATGTGCCGTTGGCGATAGTTTGGAGTTAAATCCTCGCCGCGTGGCATATCCCGTGTGCGGCAAGTGAGATCTTTGGCGTGCGGATCTCACGCAATTGAATGTCGCCGGTTCCCAATACGAAAATCGTATCAGTTCCGCGCGCCTTGTCAGACCGCCGCCTTTGGGCTTCCCGCCTCATGATGACAACCGTTCGCCTTGGTAAGAATCTCAACTTGATCATCAGGGTGGTCCGGGCCCTCTTGTCATCATCTGGTCCGCGCCGGAGGAGAGCTCCCGTTCAAGAAGGAGCACGCCAGCGAGATGGTGTACTTCTCTTCGTACGCCATGGTGGGGTTGATCCCACCTTTTTCTTGATGCTGCTAGACTTTTATGGTCTGCAGCTGTACCACCTTGGCCCCCACTCCATTCTTCTTGTGTCTATCTTTGTCCACTTCTGTGAAATGTGGGTGGGCATCCCCCCCCCTGCATTGAACTTTTCTGGACCTTCTTCACCGTCCATACCACCGGTTGGAGTAATGAGTATGTTGGCTTCTATTACTTCGTGAAGCGCAAGAAGTGCCCATTCAAGTACCTCCGGTCGTTTCCCTCTGGAAAGTGGGATGATTGGAAGAAGGACTGGATAGTCATTCGGGTGGAGGAGCACGAGAAGTTGGAGCTGCCAGAAGGCCTCCCCAACATCGACACTGCAGTCTGGAGTGAAGCTCCGGTGCTGTCAGATGCCTTCAACCCTGCTCTGACCAGGATACGCAAGTGCGTGGAGGGAGGATTAACTCCTGAGGCGGTATTTTACAACTTCCTGGTCAACAGGTGGGCACCACTGAAGAGGAGAGAAAAACTCGCTTGGGCCCTCAATAGCGTGATGGACGACGACCGGGTCGAGACTAGACTGAAGTCCAACATGGCGGGGGCAACCTTGGAGTTACATCTCAAAAAGTTCCAGCATGGCATCGACGTTGCGGGAGATGACTTGACCCCGCCATCAGCCTTTCTCCCTCTGAACGTGGTAGTAGAGTTCAGCAGGGAGCTCCGACGGACGATGCTGGTGCTTGATGACCTTGGTGTCGTCGAGAGAAGATCGACCTCCAGGGTGGTGATCCCTGGGGCTTCCGAAGGTGGTTCCGACCCTGCCCCGAAGCCAAGGATCGAAGTCGTCGGCAAGGGCAAGGAACCGGCGGACGAACCCTTGAGCCGGAAGAGGAAACTGCAGCATGCCGACGGAAGGTCCGTCAGGCCTGCAACCTCTGCATCAGCTCCTTCTCCCTGGAGGGGGAGGTCTTCTACAACTGCGGCGACTGTACCCGCAGCAGCGCCTTCTCGGGGTGCTAGCTCCGGGCATGCGACTCCATCATCAGGGCCAGTTGAGGCCTCTAGGTCTGGAGGTCCTTCCCGGTCGGGGAGGGCCTCGACTAAGGAAGTGCCTGTGACTGCAACGAGTTCCGGAGGGCCTTCCGGAGCTTCCACGCCGGCGGCAGCTATGGTCAGCCCAGAACGCCCGGGAAAGAGGTTCCGCGCAAGCTGGTGTGGAAGCCTCCCGAGGTAATTTTTAATCTTTACCTCAGACAGTTGTTTTTTGTAGTAACTGTTTTTTTTTATTTCTTCATCCTTCATCTGCAGCGTTCCCAAGAAGAGGAGTGAGGCTCCACCCTCAGCCATAGCAGCTGAAGTTGTGAGGGCAGATGCCTCAGCTCCTATCCCGGTGCCGCCCCAAGTGGTGGTTGAAGCTGCGGCAGCTCCGGCGCCAGCTGTCATGGTCATGGACCTCGACTCATCCCCTGAGACTCCCGTGGAAGCGCCGGACCACGGGAGAGAAGATGTGCCAGTGGCACCTGCCCCGGAGGTTGAAGCTCCGGGTTTGGGTGCTGAGATGATGGAAGCTTCGGCCATTGAGCCGGAGGAAGCAATAATTCCGACCCCAGAGTCGGAAATTGTCGAAGCACCGGCGGTTGAGCCGGAGGTAATTGAAGTCCCGGCGTGCACGCTGGATGTTGAGGAAGTCCCGGCGGTTGGGCCGGCTACCTCTGAAGCCCCAGCCGTAGAGCCGGTCGTTGTTGGAGCTCCGGCCGCAGGGCCGGTTGATGTTGAAGACTTTCCGGCTCCCGAGTCGGTTGTTGCGGAGGCGTCGGCGCTCGAGACCCCAGTAAAGGAGGTGCCCAGGCCGAAGCCAGAAGAAGCCCCTTCTCCGGGAGTGACGACCCTGGAGGTACCCGCGGCTGAGACGAAGTTCCCAGACGAAGTTGCTGGCCCCCTGCCTGAGGGGGCAAACGAAGACCTGGCGGTGGGGCCTTCGGAACCACTTCCGGAGGTCGGAACATCATCAGAGGGACCCTCATCGATGGCGACTGAGGCCATCCCGGAGGACGGTCCTAGCGCCGTAGAGGCTCAGGGGACCACTCTTGTGGAGTGGGACCTAATTTTTGTCAGCGAGAACCCGCTGGAACCAGCGGAGGAGACCCCAGCAAGTCCGGAACCTATCCTGTTGTCATTGTCTATAGACAACGCCTGTTCTAGTCTGCGTCAAGTTCAACTGGCCTTCTTCCACAACAGCAAGGCTCTTGAAGAGGAGCGCCAAACCCTTAGGCGGTGGCGTAACCGGCTCTACTTCGAGACCAAGCTGGCGCAGTCGAGGCTAGCAGATGACAAAGAGTGGATCAAGCGGGAGAAGGTCCGCTCGCGCCCTCGACACTCAATCCCAGGCCATTTATGAGCATACCAAAGCATCTAATAGAGCGGCCGATGAACGCCAAGAAAGGCTTGAGGCCATTAACACTACTCTCATCAAGCGCCGGGAGGCACTTGAGGAGAGGGAGAAAAGGCTCGAAGATGAAGAGCAGAAACTCCTAGAGCTACGGGATGATGTCTTGAGGAGGGAGGAGGAGCTCACCGAAAAGGTGGCTCTGGCTGACAAGGGCCTCGAAGAGCGCGCCAAGAAATTGGAAGAGCGCTGCGCTGAGGAGGAGGAGAAGGCCTGGGTGCGAGGGCAGGAACTCTACGAGCAAGAGTGTGCCATTGCTGCGAGGGAGAAGAAAGTAAGGGGCAGGGAGAAGGACCTGGTTGACCGCCGGAACAAGATCCACCTCCGGGAGGAGGAGCTCAGAAAACTCAAGAAGCGAGTTGCTGAAAAGATTCAGCAAAACGCCAAAGAAGTTGAGCGCCTCGCTCGCGAGAATTATGAACTGGTGGAGGCCAAAAGATCCTTGGAAGAACTGAAGGGCTTGAGGGCTGCGAACTCCCTATAGGTTTGGGAGTTCCTGGGCAAGGCCAACGACGCGCTGACACCAATGGGCTTCAGTCCCGTGCGTCCGGATGATCCGGAGCTGGAGCTGGACCTGGCGTTGCAAGCGCTGAGTTCAGCGGGTAGAAAACTCTCCAAGGTGGGCGACGTCATCGCGGACCAGTTGGAGGTTGAGGGGCAATCCCTCGCGAAGAACGTCGCAGAGTATGTGCTGACGTGCTACACCAGCCGAAATCCCCAATTCCCACTGGACCCGGTGCTTGAAGGTCTTGTCGAAGGAGAAGGTGAAGCCGCCCGAGCCAATGTGTCAGAGGTTGCTCAGAAGGTCGCCCAGTTCTTCCATAGGGTCTAGGACCATTTCCGTAGCTCCCACTTGTATTCTCTCTTTTTCTTCCTCAATTTTGTAATCCATTGTCCCCAGATGAATGAAATCCTCAAATTTTTGTGAATTTCACTTTTTGTCTTCAACACTTTTATCTTCACTTGGCCCCCTGGTAGATGTACACACTTTGATTGTGAACATGTACCAAGAGGATATTGTGTTTTGTTGAAGACTCATTTGCTTCGAACTTGTAGAGTGTAGGTTCAAAGTTTTCGATAGTGAAGGCCCCCTGAGGTTGCTGGAGCTTAGAAGCTCCGGCATTGTCTATCATCGGAGCTTAGTAGCTCCGGCAATAGTCCCTATCAACGCGTAGAGCATCGATAGTTAGTCCTCTGGGGTGTCGAAGCTTAGTAGTTTCGGCAGTGACCTTTACCAACGTGTAGTTCGTTGGTAGCAGACTCCGCTTGCGGGGTCTTCTCACCATCATTTATTTTGCGTCGACGGCTGGCCCCCCTAGCTTTACCGGAGCTTGGTTGCTCCGGTGATGCTCGTTTTCAATGTTTAACATCGATTACAAGCCACCTAGGGGGAGTCGGAGCTTCGTTAGCTCCGGCTTTTCTCCATCAACGTGGATTCTTTATTTTCCTGCACACTTGAAGCCAAGAAAAATAGTAAAATTCGCTCCTTGCCTATAACTTCATCGCGGCTTACGATTCCCATGAAAATTTTAGGTCAAACACGATTCTGAATACAACTGAATGTGTTGCCTTCTTCCTTCCAGATCCAATTGTACTTGGACCCGCCTTACTTCGGCCTGCCAGGGTGTAGGTAGAGTGGCGTACTTAGGGTGCTTGACCAGGCCAAGTTGATAGCACACTCTGGCCCTAGATTGGCTTGGCGGCATTCAGGCGAGTGGGCCATGAACAATATTTGGATCCAAAAGAATTGACAATACAGCTCGAATTGTACATGAACTGGTCGAACTAAAATTTCTTAAGAAGTGCACAACTTTGTTATAGAAAAGAAAGAGAAAAATAAAAAATGTTGAGCCTGTACAAAATAAATGCACGTGGAGTCTGTTTCACATGGAGATGTCTTTCATTATAGGTCCGGGGTACAGGGGAAACAAGTACACTCTTAGGGTACGGAACCACGCTAAGCGTGTTTAATTTCTTGTTTGACCCAGGGTAGCTAGCCACACTTTTAGTCCTGAGACTGCGACAAGTGTTGCATGAACTTTGCGGACCTTCCGGGAAAGGTCCGACTCTTCTCCCGGAGGAACTACCCGACTCTGTACAATGACTCTATAACATACACCTCAAGTTACTACAGACTCACCTCCGTGATATTAATTGTAGAACTTACGGAGGTGCTCAATGTTCCAAGGATTTGGGAGAGGTGTCCCATCCTCGGTAGCCAAGTGAACGCTTCCAGGACGGGATACTTTAATCACTCGGAAGGGTCCCTCCCAGCTGGGGGAGAGTTTGTTTAACCCTTCTCTGGATTGTATTCTCCGTAGCACCAGATCGCCTTCCTCGAGCTGTCGGTTGTGTACATGCCGCTGATGATAGCACCGAAGGGCTTGGCGGTATCGGGCATTCCGAACAGCTGCTTGGCACCTTCCCTCCTCAAGGAGGTCTAGGTCTTCACGTCGGAGCTGGTCCTGCGTGGCTTCGTCGAAGGTCCGGACCCGGAGTGACCCCAAGGTGATTTCCGGAGGAAGGATTGCTTCATCTCCATACACCAGGAAGAAGGGTGTCTCTCCAGTTGACCGGTTTGGAGTTGTCCTGTTGGCCCATAAAGTGGGCGGAAGCTCTTCAATCTAGTTGGCTCCATGTTTTTTCAAGCGCTCATAGGTGCGCATTTTGAGTCCTTTAAGGATTTCAGCATTTGCTCTCTCGGCTTGGCCATTGCTTGCTGGGTGAGCTACGGAGGCATAGCAAACTTGAATGCCGAGGTCTTCGCAACATCCTTGAAATGCAGAGCTTGTGAATTGGGTCCCATTATTAGTGATGATTTTGTTTGGGACTCCAAATCTGCATACAATGGACTACAAAAAGTTGATAGCAGATTGCTTGTTGATTGTCACAACTGGAGTTGCTTCCGGCCACTTGGTGAACTTGTCAATGGCAACGTACAGGAACTTGTAACCTCCGACGGCTCTTGGGAAAGGTCCCAAGATGTCCATCCCCCACACAGCGAAGGGCCATGTAGGAGGTATCATTTGTAGGGGCTGAGCCGGTGTTTGAATTTGCTTTGCATGAAATTGACATGCTTCGCATTTCTTCACCTGCTCAGTTGCATCCTGGAGTGTTGTAGGCCAGTAGAAGCCATGCCGAAAGGCTTTACCAACCAGCGTGCGGGAAGACGCGTGGTTCCCACACTCGCCTCCATGGATTTCTGCGAGGAGCTCGCAACCTTCTTCCCTTGTGATGCACCGCATTAGGATGCCATTGGCACCGCGCCAGTAGAGATCCCCTTCTACCAACGTGTATCTTTTAGCCAATCTGACTACCCGGTCAGCGGATACATCATCGTCAGGAAGGATGTTGTCTTTCAAGTAGTTCCGGATCTCCGAGATCCATGCATCGGAACTAACTTGAGCATTTGAGTCTTGCGTGCTGGGTTGCTCGGAGCTTTCGGCAGCACCTACGACCCTTGATGGCTGCCATGGTAACAGGGCCATCGGGACCGTCAGCTTCGGGATGCTGATCTCGCCCCCTTCGCTCAGTTCGGCAGGCTGAGCTGTGGATTTTGATCCGGACAAAAGTTCCGTCAGGAGCCGGAGCTTCGGTTGACGCTTTCATCGAGAGTTCGTCAGCTTCAGCGTTGTGGGCACGCTGGACATGGTGGAGATCTAGGACTTCGAAGTCCTTTTGAAGCCTCTGGACTTCAAGGAGGTAAGCATCTAGCTGGAGATTGTTGCAGGAGCATTCACCCTTCACTTGCTTAATGATGAGCTGTGGATCTCCCTTGACCAGCAGTTGCTTGACACCGTATGACAGTGCCACCCTTAGTCCATAAATGAGTGCTTCATATTCCGCCATGTTGTTGGTCGCCTTGAAGTCAAGGTGTACCATGTATTTTACCTTCTCTCCGGTTGGTGCGAGGAGAAGGATTCCAGCTCTGGCCCCCTGCTTTTGCATGGAGCCGTCGAAGTAGAGGGTCCAGTGAGGCTCGGTGAAGACGGGAGCCTTGTGTTCTGGCTTCTGCTCGCTGGGGCCCCCAGGGTTTGATGGAGAGGGAGTCCATTCCGCCATGAAGTCTGCCAATGCTTGACTCTTGATTGCTTGCCTTGAAATGAATTCGAGATCGAATTCGGCCAATTCCGCTGCCCACTTTGCAATATTCCCAGTTGAGTTGGGATTATGCAAGATTGCTCGAAGTGGGTAAGAAGTCACCACTGAGATCTTGTTAGCTTGGAAATAATGGCGAAGCTTCCTGGAGGCAATAAGAACTGCATAGAGCAGCTTATGCACCTCTAGGTATCGAGTCTTGGCGTCATGAAGTACTTCACTAATGAAGTACACTGGGCGTTGGATGGTCCGGTCCCTTCCGGAGGGACCCGGATCTTCCTCTTCATTGATCCGGATCCTCCCGGAGGGGTCCAAATTTTCTTCGGGGACTTCCGGGTCCTTGCTGGAGGAACTCAGAGCTTCTTCAGAAGCGACCTGGACCCTCCCGGAGGGATCTGGGACTTCTGATGTAACTTCTTGTGGATTCAAGTCTGGGAGCTGGGACCCAGACTCGCTTTCAGGAACCTCCAGACCCTCCTAAACGGGTCTGGACTTCTGAGTATGGGATGGTTCTGGTCTCTCCGCAACCAGGACCATACTGACGACTTCGTCAGTGGCTGAAATGTAAAGCAGCATAGGCTCACCAAGGTTCGGAGCTACCAGAATTGGTAGGGTGGTGAGGAGCTGTTTTAGCTTCTGGAACGTCTTTTCTGCTTCTTCAGACCATTGGAATGGTCCGGACTTCCTTAATAACTTGAAGAAGGGGAGTGCCCGTTCCGGATGTCTTGAAATGAACCGGCTGAGGGCTGCTAGACATCCAGTTAGCTTTTGGACATCTTTAATGCGGGCTGGTGGCCGCATGTCTTCTATGGCTTTGATCTTCGCCGGATTAGCTTCTATGCCCCAGTGACTTACCAGGAAACCAAGAAGTTTTCCGGAGCTAACCCCGAAGACACACTTGTCTGGATTTAGCATTGTGCGGGTGACCCCCAGCTTGTCGAAGACAGCCTGCAAGGTGTCAAGGAGTGACTCCTTGTTCTTGACCTTGACCACGATGTCGTCGACGTACACTTCCACTATGTCTCTAATGAGTTCTTCAAAGGTTTTGTACATAGCTCGTACAAAGGTTGAAGCTGCATTCTTGAGACCAAATGGCATGGTTGTATAACAGTACAATCCATCTACTGTGATGAAAGAGGTATGCTCTTCATCTTCCCTAGACATTCTGATTTGATGATACCCAGAATATGCGTCTAGGAAACACAGTAATTCACACCCGGAGGTGGAATCTACTATCTGATCTATTCTAGGAAATGAGAATGGATCTTTTGGACATGCCTTATTTAGTGTTGTGTAGTCTATACACATCCGAAGCTTCCTGCCGGCCTTGGGCACAACGACTGGGTTTGCCAGCCATTTTGGATGGAAGACTTCTCGGATGAATCCAGCTTCGAGCAACTTCTTCACTTCTTGTCGAATGAAGTTCTGTCGCTCTACGGATTGCTTCCGAGGCTTCTGATGCACAGGCCGGGCGTCGGGGTAGATCTTCAGATTGTGCTCAATCACTTCCCTAGGGATCCTAGGCATTTGTGACGGTTGCCAGGCAAACACGTCGACATTAGCCCGGAGGAAAGCGATGAGCGCGAGTTCCTATTTGTCATTCAATCCCCCCGATATACGAATGGTCTGAGCGGTATCAGAACCGATTTGGACGACTTTGACGGGAATGTCGGTGTCGCCGCTTGGATGCACACGAGGTGCAGAAATCGAGCCTCGCTGATGAATGCTCGGGGTTTTGGAGCTTGCTCCTGCCTGGAGTCCTCCTCTTGCGCCGTAGTAAGCGCATGGAGTTCTTCCAGAGCAGTTACTCTGGCAGTACGATCTCTGCA
This sequence comes from Tuctoria greenei, assembly GCA_036927565.1. NCBI lineage: Eukaryota > Viridiplantae > Streptophyta > Magnoliopsida > Poales > Poaceae > Tuctoria > Tuctoria greenei. The sequence goes on along the minus strand of JAYESD010000009.1, from coordinate 20,091,094 downwards.
GATCCAGAGAACGCCTACTGGTGTTGGCATCTTTAACACCAGGTAACCATAATGAGCAGCTGCCATGAATTTGTACAAGGCAGGCCTACCCAAGATGGCATTGAAGGGTATGTTGATCTGAGCAACATCAAAGACCAACTTCTCGGTGCGATACTTCTCCCGGGTCCCGAAGGTAACGGGGAGGGTAATAGCTCCGAGTGGGGTAATGGCTCCCGGACCTACTCTGGAGAAAGGTCGGGAGGGGTGGAGATCCGAAGGTCGGAGCTGAAGCTTGGTAAAAGCTTCGAAGCTTATGAGGTTGAGCCCCAAACCTCCGTCTACCATGACATGGTGGAGCTGGATGTTATTGATGGTAGGAGATACCATCAAAGGTAGCTGACCTGCTCCAACCATGCTTCGAGGGCAGTCAGAAGCATCAAAAGTGATGGTTGTGTCCATCCACTTCTGATGAGGCTCCGCCCTGGCTGTAGGAGCTACAGCAGCCATGTCTCGACGCATAGTCTTGATGACACAGCGGGAGGTGGTGTCCCATGATCCACCAAAAATGGTGTTCATGGTCTTCCGACGCTCGTTGTCAGAGACGTCGGAATCGTCGTCGATGGAGGTGTAGACGGTCTTCAGGACCTTTTTGGGATCCTGAAAACCTAACTCCTCTTCAGCCGGAGCTTCGTCAACTTTTTGTTTTCCTTCCCTCTGTCGGAAAGGAGCTTCTTCCCGACGCTTGTTGTAGCGCTCGACAAGGTTTTGGACCTCCCGACAGTCTTCCAAACTATGGCTGTCCGTTTTGTGAATTGGACACCACACCTTGATTTTTCCACCGTCTTCAGAAGACGGTCGAGGTCGCTTCTCGGGGCGTGGCCCCCGACCACCCGGACCTCCAGCAGCTGCAGCATTGGATGCACCGGCCGACGGCTTCTTCTTGCCGTTGGTCTTTTTCCTTCTTCTTGCCACTCCCGGAGGTAGCGGCTTCTCCTTTGGAGGATTTCTTGTGATCCTCCGGAGTTGGTTTGGAGTGCATTTCACTGCCCTCCCCAGCTCTATCACATTTGTCAGCCAAGCTGAAGAGTTCCATGACACTGGTAATCTCCTTGATCGCCAGTTTCTCCAGCATCTTCTTATCCCGCACTCCCTGTCTAAATGCCACGATGACAGAGGCGCTAGAGATAGAAGGGATAGTGTTTCGTACCTGAGAGAATCTATGGATGAATGATCGCAGGGATTCTCCTCCTTTTTGCACAACTGCAAAAAGGTCCGGTTCGGTGCCTGGTCGGGTGTAAGAACTCCCGAAGTTGGCGGTGAACTGCCGGCACAACTCCTCCCAACTGCTGATGGAGTTGGGTGGAAGGCTCATAAACCAGGACCTGGCGGTCCCCGTTAAAGCCACTGGGAAATAATTGGCCATTACAGCCTCATTTCCTCCAGCTGCCAAGATAGCAGTGGAGTAATTCTGAAGAAATTCGACAGGATTGTCGGATCGAAGAGCATGTGAAAAGCTATCAGAGGGGGGGTGAATGGTAGATTTAAAAATCTTACGCAGCGGAAACAATTAAACCCCAAACCCTTAGGCAGAAAAACAATTCGTTGAAGAAATCATATGTGAGACTAATCTAAACATGTTTCACCATGACAAAAGTGATAGATATCAGATAGAATCAAGTCACGAAGACAACACAAAAAGAATCACTCAAATCCGTCGAGAAAAACTCAAGTTATCATCGAAAGATCAAACAATGGTCAATCTGCCCTACCCGAGAAAAAACAGTTCTGGAACGCTGCAAAGAAACTCGTGTAGATCATAGACCACAAATCCAAGGACCATGAAATTTTGACATATGATATAAAATCAAGTTGTGAAGACAAACCAAAAAGAATCACGTCAATTGGATTTGTAAAACTCGAGTTATGATAAAACCACCAACGAAAGGTAGTGCTGTCCAGAAACTCGACGAGTAAAACTTGTCTGGAACAAGTCGGATGAACAAGGCACAAAAGTTCCTTCAAACTACGAATTTTATTCAATAGAACACAAGAGAAACAGCCCCAAAGTCATGCACCACGAGCTATGGGCTCCCTTGATTATATAACCAGCCCTTAGGCCAACCCAATACCAACTAGGTCTCCAATCCTACTCAGACCATGAATCATAACTTTCCATAACTGCTCAAGATTCTTCTATACGCAGATAGAAGCAATCTTAAGACTTCCAAACACCTTAGGAACGTATCCCACATTCCTAAACAACTCAAATTCGTGACCCACACAAAATCCTATCATAACCAACTCGATACTTTCCATAACGAGCTATAACCGACTCCGCCGCAGCCAAAGTCATCAACCGGTACGATCCGATCATTCCAACCAGATCTTCCCTTCCTTATCCCATCTTTGGAACCATGTTGCCACGTCATGCACCACATGCATACGTTCGAACATCTTCCAATGACATCCACGATACCTTCATATGCATTGTTCTTGATTCAATCATGTTGCGCAACCTCCTGATCAGCTCAACCACAATTCCTCCCGAACTTGGTTGTTGGAACCTCATCTCCTCCGTGAGACTAGTCCAATGGATCCCGTCACCAGCCATGTCTTGAACTCAAGCAACACCTGCACATGAATAAACAACCAATCCATACGAGCCCAAGTCCTCGATTTGACTCAAGTTAGTTCCGAACACAACACCTTACGTGAGAACCTCACATAAGCATGTTGCAAAGCATAGCAAAACGATATCAGCCATATCATCCAAAACACACCAAAAACTTAGCAAATGAATACTAAGCAATATTTCCAACAATGTAAAGCAAGTACAAAACATTGCAAATGAAAAGCAGAAGCACTACGGTCAAGTTCCGGACCTTGCCAGAGCAACCCGGACCTTGAGCCGGAGCTAACAAAAGCTAGTAGAACCTAGCGTCGGAGCTTACCAAAACTAGTACAACCAAGCTCCCGCCGGAGCTTACAAAACTAGCAGGACCTAGCGCCGGAGCTAACCAGAACTAGTCGGAACTAGTAAACCCAAAAGCCGGAGCTAGAAAAAGTACATCGGAGCTTAGCAAAAGCATGTTGGAGCTATCAAATATATGCCGGAGCTATCAAAGACATGCCGGAGCTAACAAAGACATGCCGGAGCTAAAAATAAAGCTCACCGGAGCTAACCAAAGCTAGTCGGACCTTACCAGGAAGTCGGACCTAGCATCTAACGTAGCCGGAGCTACCCAAAACAAGTCGGACCTATGGTCGGACCTTGTTGTAGCTCGGAGCTTAGAGTCGGACCTTGATAAAAAGGTGTTTTGGTGATATTCAAAACTTTTATCATCAAAGCCAAATGTATTCACGACAAGCCAATGTATTCAGCACACATAGGTCTTACAGTCTCCCCCTTGATGAATGCATTAGCAACACCATTTAAAATCCGAACATTGGCTTATTCACATAAAAGTTTTAACGACAATTTCTCCCCCTTTGTAAATCAAAAGTAAATGAGAAGAAAAATTATCCCATATTATCTCTCCTTATGCACATATTCTCTCTCTCTTCATGATTATCTCTCCCCCTTTGACAATGTATTCAGCAAGTCATGAGATATAAACAAATTATATCTCCCCCTTTAGTTGTTATGAGCATATTATAACATATACATATAAAAAATGCTCATCCAAGTCATACTATGAAGTACCTTACATTATCACATCAATGAGATACATAAAGTAGTGTAAGCCATGCTAGAGATCATATGTAATTTTCAATTTAAGCAAGTCATGATCCCACAAACTTAACTATTTCAAAACCTGAAAGCATGACACTTGTTGCTGCATTTTATTATTTTTCAAAGCATAAACTTAGATCATATGATATTTGCAAGAGATTATATGTGCATCTGCCTTATTCTAACCAACCAAGCCAAGCCTATGTCATTTGACAATCAGAAGCTTAAGGACATGGTTTTAGTCATACACAACTTCTTCCAAGTTCATATCTAAGTGCAATGATAAGCTATCTCAAAAGAAGAAGTGTGGTGCATGCATATTCTCTTGATCTTTTCTCAATTTATATTTGTTCATAAAAACTCAACATGTGAGTTGATTACTTGATTAATTCTTAATGATTAAAAGCACTTGTGAACATGTAACAAGTTCAAAACAGCAAGAAAGTTCGACCATGACCAGTTTTAGTGTAAGTAATTATTCCAATTACTAGACATGGCAAAAACTACAAAATGTATAACACGAGTAATGTAGCAAGAACTTTCAGCATGTAAAAGGAATCACAAAGTCATATATGTATGAAATACTATGCTCATATTATTTTAATTTCAGATTCACACATAGACTTCCGAAGTTTCAAAAACTCCCCCTCAATTTAAGCCATGAGGATGCATAACCCCTATTTCACTACGAATGTAACAAAAACGAGTGAAATCCAAAGGTTTTGTAAAAATGTCAGCCAATTGTTGTTCGGTATCTACATGGTGAAGCACAATGTTTCCTTTTTCAACATTATCTCAGAGAAAGTGATACCTAATGTCAATGTGCTTAGTTCTAGAATGTTGCACGGGGTTTTTAGCAATGCAAATGGCACTAGTGTTATCACAGAATAGTGGAACACTATCTAGATCAACTCCATAGTCCTTAAGTGTTTGAACAATCCAAAGAATTTGTGAGCAAGCACTAGCAGCAGCTACATATTCAGATTCGGCTGTGGATTGTGCAACTGAATTTTGTTTTCTAGAGGACCAAGCAACAAGAGAATTACCAAGAAAATGACAAGCACCGGAAGTACTTTTCCTATCAATCCTACAACCCCCAAAATCAGCATCCAAAAAAGCTTTCAAAGTAACGGTTGAGGAAGAAGGAACAAAAATGCCAAATTCTTGAGTTCCATGTAAGTACCCGAGAATCCTTTTGACGGCTTTACGATGTGAAACACGTGGGGAAGCTTGAAACCGTGCACAAAGACATACGCTGAATTGTATGTCCGGTCTTGATGCCGTGAGGTACAAAAGTAATCCGATCATGCTTCTATATTCTTTTTGATTCACGGGTTCACCATCTTCATCACGTTCAAGTGTTGTTTCTGTTCCCATTGGTGTCCGAAGAGGCTTGCTTTTGTCCATGTTGAAGCGCCTTAGGAGGTCTTTGGTATACTTCGTTTGATGCACAAAGGTACCCTCCTTGGTTTGCTTGATTTGCAGCCCCAAAAAGTAAGTGAATTCACCCATCATACTCATTTCAAATTCGGAACTCATCATTGCTGAAAACTTGGACACAAGATCATGAGAAACACAACCAAAGATAATATCATCCACATACACTTGAACGAATAATGAGTCATTGCCATGCTTAAGCACAAAAAGAGTTTTATCATCCTTGCCCATGGTAAACCCCTTTTCAAGTAAGAACGTTTTTAACCTATCATACCATGCTCTAGGGGCTTGTTTGAGACCGTATAAGGCTTTGGACAGTTTGTAAACATGATTAGGAAAATTTGGATTTTCAAAACCCGGTGGTTGTTTGACATAAACCTCCTCATCTATGTAGCCATTAAGAAAAGCACTTTTAACATCTATTTGATATAGCTTAAAACCTTTAGATGCTGCAAAAGCTAACAAAATTCTTATGGCTTCTAATCTAATGACAGGAGCAAAAGTTTCATCAAAATCTAGACCTTCAACTTGAGTGAAACCTTGAGCAACCAACCTAGCCTTATTCCTAATCACAACCCCATCCTCACTTTGTTTATTTTTAAATACCCATTTAGTTCCAATTAAAGTGTGACCTTGAGGTGGAGGTACAAGTTTCCAAACATTATTTCTTTCAAAATTTTCTAACTCTTCTTGCATGGCAATAATCCAAGATTCATTAGTGAGTGCGTGTGATGTATCTTTGGGTTCAAAAGAAGCAACAAAAGCAGAATGAGCATGAGAGTTTGGATCGCAAAACCTGGACCGTGTGACTCGTTCGTGCAAGCTTACAATCATCTGTTGTGGGGGATGATCTTTGTGAAAACGTAGGGGAACTGATGTTTCACAAGCTTCTTCTTCATTAGGTTCATCATAGATTGATGAGCTTGTGACTTGTGGACGATCAGGACCAGCATAGGTGATAGCCGGAGCTTGTTCAATGTCCGGAGCTGGACACGTGTCAACTTCGGAACTACTAGGCAGTATCACCGGCTCTTCTTCATCTTCGAAAATACCCTCCCCCTGAGGATACGGATCTGGTCCTGCAACATCGGAGCTAGTACCTGGGCTAGCTTCATCAAAAGACACTTCACAAGTCTCCACAATTTTGTTAGTGTCAAGTAAAAACACACGATAGCATCTAGTATGAGATGGATAACCAAGAAACATGCCATCAATGGATCTAGGTTCAAATTTATCAAGATTACCATGTTTCTTAACAAAGCATTTGCAACCAAAGACCCGAAAGTGTGTAACACTAGGCCTATGTCCAAACCGAAGCTCATATGGTGTTTTACCTAGCTTAGCACGCAAGAAAACACGATTTGAGACATAACAAGCGGTTGCTAACGCATCAGCCCAAAATTTTCTAGGAGTTTGATATTCATCAAGCATAGTCCTAGCCATCTCAACTAAGGTTCTGTTCTTTCTTTCTACAACACCGTTTTGTTGAGGTACATATGGTGAAGAGAATTGATGATCTATTATATTTTCAGCACAAAAGTGATCAAAAGATTGATTTTTAAATTCAGTTCCATTATCACTTCTAATTGCTTTTAATGACCCTGGGTGATCAATTGATAATCTATGAAATAAAGTTCTAAAGTGACTAAAAACTTCATTCTTAGATGCCATAAAGTAAACCCAAGAGTATCTAGAATAATCATCAACAATAACAAGAGCATACCATTTACCTTCGAAGGATTGAACACGTGAAGGTCCTATGGTGTCAAGATGCAAAAGTTGACATGGTTCAGTTGCCATGATCATTGTGAGAGGAGTATGTGAACCTGCAACCATCTTAGCATGTCTACAAGAAGAGCACACAATTTCTTTGTCCCCTTTAAGCTTAGGCAGCCCACGTATGCGATCAAGAGCACTAACACGCGTTAGGTGATCAAAGCTGTCGGTACCCTAGAAACCGTACACCCCTTGAGGTTACAAAGAACTCAAAGGAAAGTCATCTACTTGGTTCGAAGACCCTCGGAGGCCCACATGTCAGACATGACCGGACCCGCTTCTCCAACATGGTTAATCCCTGGGTCGCCACGTGTACAACCAAACCGGAGCTACCGCCCGCAAGGGGGAAGCTCCGGGCCATGTACCTAAATGGCACCTCCGGACTTAACCCCAGACCGAGAGAAGCTCTGGACTTGACACGTGTCTGGTAGCCCCGAAGCTACCTGTTTCTCACAGTAAGCTCCGGAGCTGCCACGTGTCCAATCATCGGATCTTCAGCTTCTAACCTCCGGAAGACCTTGTAACGGCTCCGGATCTTCAAAGGAGAGCCAAGGACTTCAAGACCCAATTAAGTGTCATTAATGCCATATTAATGACACTTAAACGGACGATCTTAACCCCAGTAACGGTTCTATCAAAGCCCGTTACAGGGTCATTAAGAGCAATTAAGCGTGTATCAATACTAGTAACCGCTGGGGCCACATGTCGGGTCAGGCTAACGTGTAACGGCCAGCCCTTGTACTATAAAAGGACAGGACGATGATACACACGGGGAGGTTGACGGACGATCACACGCGCCTCATACGCTAGTCACAAGTTCATACTGCTAATACAACACCAACACACCCGTGGAGTAGGGTATTACGCTCAGGCGGCCCGAACCACGTAAATTCTTGTGTCTCCTGTGTCAAAATCCTATTCACCTTCTTGAATCTCCGTGCACCCACACCGAACATCAAACTCCCCTATCACTTTAGTAGTGTAGGGAGATCTGCCGGTTCCAATCGCCGACAGTTGGCGCGCCAGGAAGGGGCGCCTGAGATTTCGAGAATGGTGAACTCAGCTGCTGGATCATCCAACGGTCAACCTGCTGCTCAGGCTGTTGGGGGCAATACCTGCAATAGGCAGCCACCAGCAGGAGCCTCAGCACCAGCAGGAGTCACACTCCCACCACCACCGTCTCCTCCAGCAAATCGTGCTGGACAACGTAATGGTGCGCCGGCGTCGCTTACTGTGTCGGCAAATCATGACAACCCGGAACACGCGCTCCATGCAGCGCGTGCTCTTCTCCAACGTCCACCACCTCCGGATGCATCTCGGGATGCACTGGAGCAGTGGAGGGCCGATGTGGAGCATTTGGTTGCAGCAGCAGCCGAACGCCTCAACAATCAGGGGCGTCCTCCTTCGGGACGAGCCTCGTCGCAGCGGCGGACTTTGTCCGAAAGACTTGGTCCACACGTCTCCAATAGTAGGAGACGTGCTGCATCCCAACAAGTGACGTAATTGCCCTCCAGGGCTCGACGCACTCACACGGTATCCCGGCTTTCGACTCATGACCTCCGGGCGGAGCTTGATCGCCGGTACTGCCAGCAGGATGGTCGGGTCCATATTGAGCGTGCCCGAGAAAGACGGGAAGCTCAGGACCATTCTACTATGGAAGGAGTAGGAGGAGGCTGTTCAGCCCTGGCCATGCACTTGCGCATGGTTAGATGGCCATAGAAGTTCCGACCTCACCTGCCGGAAAAATTCGACGGGACTGTCAACCCCGCCGAATTTCTTCAGATATACTCCACTGCAATCTTAGCAGCTGGAGGAAACGAGGCCATGATGGACAATTATTTTCCAGTGGCCTTAACTGGGACCGCCAGGTTTTGGTTTATGAGCCTTCCACCCAACTCTATCAACAGTTGGGAGGAGCTGTGCCGTCAGTTCACTGCCAACTTCGGGAGTTCATACACCCGACCAGGCACTAAACTAGACCTTTTTGCAGTCGTGCAAAAAGGGGGAGAATCCTTGCGGTCATTCATCCAAAGGTTCTCTCAGGTACGAAACACTATCCCTTCTATCTCAAGCGCCTCTAACATTGTGGCATTCAGACAGGGCGTACGGGACAAGAAGATGTTGGAGAAGCTGGCGATCAAAGAGATCACCAGCGTCACGAAACTCTTCAGCCTGGTAGATAAATGTGCCAGAGCTGCGGAGGGCCGTGAAATGCACTCCAAACCAGCCTCGGAGGATCACAAGAAATCCTCCAAAGAAGAAGCCACTACCTCCGGGGGTGGCAAGAAGAAAAAGACGACCAACGGCAAGAAAAAGCCGTCGGCCGGCACATCCAATGTTGCAGCTGCTGCAACTCCGGGTGGCCGGGGGCCACGCCCCGAGAAGCGACCTCGACCGTCTTCTAAAGATGGTGGAAAACCCAAAGTGTGGTGCCCCATTCACAAAACGGGCAGCCACGGTTTGGAAGACTGCCGAGAGGTCCAAAACCTTGCCGAGCGCTACAACAAGCGCCGGGAAGGATCTCCTTTCCGACAGAGGGAAGGAAAACAAAAGGTCGACGAAGCTCCGGCTGAAGAGGAGTTAGGGTTTTAGGATCCCAAAAAGGTCCTGAAGGCCGTTTACACCTCCGTCGATGATGATTCTGACGTTTCTGACAACGAGCGTCGGAAGACCATGAACACCATTTTCGGTGGGTCATGGGATATCACCTCTCGTCGCGTCATCAAGACTATGCGGCGGGATATGGCCGCTGTAGCCCCTACAGTCAGGCCGGAACCTCATCGAAAGTGGATGGACACCTCCATCGCTTTTGATGCTTCTGATTGTCCGCGGAGCATGGTTGGAGCAGGTCAGTTACCTTTGATGGTATCTGCTACCATCAATAACATCCAGCTCCACCATGTCATGGTAGACGGAGGATCGGGGCTTAACCTCATCAGCTTCGAAGCTTTCACTAAGCTTCAGCTCCGACCTTCGGATCTCCATCCCCCTCGACCTTTCTCCGGAGTAGGTCCGGGGGCCATTACCCCACTCGGAGCTATTACTCTCCCCGTTACCTTCGGGACCCGGGAGAAATATCGCACCGAGAAGTTGGTCTTCGACGTCGCTCAGATCAACTTACCGTTCAATGCCATCTTGGGTAGACCTGCCCTGTACAAATTCATGGCAGCTGCTCATTATGGATACCTAGTGTTGAAGATGCCAACACCAGTAGGCGTTCTCCGGATCCGCGGAGATCGTACCGCCGGAGTAACTGCTCTGGAAGAACTCCACGCACTCACCACGGCGCAAGAGGAGGACTCCAGGCAGGAGCAAGCTCCAAAACCCCCGAGCATTCGTCAACGAGGCTCGACCTCTGCACCCCGTGTGCAGCCAAGCGGCGACACCGACATTCCCGTCAAAGTCGTCCAAATTGGTTCCGATGCCGCTCAGACCACCCGTATATCGGGAGGATTGAACGACAAATAGGAACTCGCGCTCATCACTTTCCTCCGGGCTAACGTTGACGTGTTTGCTTGGCAACCATCACAAATGCCTGGGATCCCCAGGGAAGTGATTGAGCACAATCTAAAGATCTACCCCGATGCCCGGCCTGTACATCAGAAGCCTCGGAAGCAATCCGTAGAGCGGCAGAACTTCATCCGACAAGAAGTGAAGAAGCTACTCGAAGCCGGATTCATCCGAGAAGTCTTCCATCCAAAATGGCTGGCGAACACAGTCGTTGTGCCCAAGGTCGGCGGGAAGCTTCGGATGTGCATCGACTACACCACACTAAATAAGGCATGTCCAAAAGATCCATTCCCACTACCTAGAATAGATCAGATAGTGGATTCCACCTCCGGGTGTGAATTACTGTGTTTCCTAGATGTATATTCTGGGTATCATCAAATCAGGATGTCTAGGGAGGATGAAGAGCATACTTCATTCATCATAGTAGATGGATTGTACTGTTACACAGCCATGCCCTTTGGTCTCAAGAATGCAGCTTCCACTTTTGTACGAGCTATGTACAAAACTTTTGAAGAACTCATTAGAGACGTAGTGGAAGTGTACATCGATGACATCGTGGTCAAGGTCAGGAACAAAGAGTCACTCCTCGACACCTTGCAGGCTGTCTTCGACAAGCTGCGGGCCACCCGCACAAAGCTAAACCTGGACAAGTGCGTATTCGGGGTTAGCGCTGGAAAACTTCTTGGTTTCCTGGTAAGTCACCGGGGCATAGAAGCTAATCCGGCGAAGATAAAAGCCATTGAAGACATGCGGCCACCAACCCACATCAAAGACGCCCAAAAGTTAACTGGATGTCTAGCAGCCCTCAACCGGTTCATATCAAGACTGGAGGAACGGGCACTCCCTTTCTTCAAGTTATTGAGGAAGTCCGGACCATTCCAATGGTCCGAAGAAGCAGAGAAGGCATTCCAGGAGCTGAAACAGTTCCTCACCACCCTACCAATTCTGGTAGCTCCGAACCCTGGTGAACCTTTGTTGTTTTATATTTCAGCTACTGATGAAGTCGTTAGTATGGTTCTGGTTGCGGAGAGACCAGAACTACCCCACACTCAGGAATCCAGACCTCTTCGGGAAGGTCGAGAGGTTGCTGATAGCGAGTCTGGGTCCCAGCTCCCAGATTCGAACCCACAAGAAGTCGCTTCAGGAAACCTAGACCCCTCCGGGAGGGTTCAGGTCATTTCTGAAGAAGCTCCGGGTTCCTCCAGCCAGAACCCGGAGGTCCCCAAAGAAAATCCGGATCCCTTCGAGAGGATTCAGATCAATGAAGAGGAAGCTCCGGACCCCTCCGGGAGGGTCCAGACCGTTCAACGCCCGGTGTACTTCATTAGTGAAGTATTACATGATGCCAAGACTCGATACCTAGAGGTGCATAAGCTGCTCTATGCAGTTCTTATTGCCTCCAGGAAGCTTCGACATTACTTCCAAGCTCACAAAGTCTCAGTGGTGACCTCCTATCCACTACGAGCAATCTTGCATAATCCGAATTCAACTGGGAATATTGCAAAGTGGGCAGCGGAATTGGCCGAGTTTGATCTTGAATTTATTTCAAGACAAGTAGTCAAGAGTCAAGCGTTGGCAGATTTTGTAGTAGAATGGACTCCCTCTCCATCAAATCCTGGGGGCCCCAGTGAGCAGAAGACGGAGCATCAAGCTCCAACCTTCACAGAGCCTCACTGGACCCTCTACTTCGATGGCTCCATGCAGAAGCAGGGGGCCGGAGCTGGAATCCTTCTTTTTGCACCAACTGGGGAGAAGGTGAAATACATGGTACACCTTGACTTCAAGGCAACCAACAACATGGCAGAGTATGAAGCACTCATCTACGGACTAAAGGTGGCACTGTCATATGGTGTCAAGCAACTGCTGGTCAAACGAGATTCACAGCTCATCATCAAGCAGGTGAAGGGTGAATGCTCCTGCAATAATCTCCAGCTAGCTGCTTACCTCCTTGAAGTCCAGAGGCTTCAGAAGGACTTTGAAGTCCTAGATCTCCACCATGTTCAGCGTGCCCATAACGCTGAAGCTGACGAACTCTCGACCAAAGCGTCAACCGGAGCTCCGGCTCCTGACGGAATCTTTGTCCGGAGGTTGTCAAAGCCAACAGCTCAGCCCGCCGAACTGAGCAAAGGGGGCGAGATCAGCATCCCAAAGCTGACGGTCCCGATGGCCCTGTTACCATGGCAGCCATCAAGGGTCGTAGGTGCTGCCGGGAGCTCCGAGCAACCCAGCACGCAAGACTCAAAAGCTCAAGCTAGTTCCGATGCATGGATCTCGGAGATCCGGAGCTACTTGAAAGACAACATCCTTCCTGATGATGATGTATCCGCTGACCGGGTAGTCGGATTGGCTAAAAGATACACGTTGGTAGAAGGGGATCTCTACCGGCGCGGTGCCAACGACATCCTAATGCGGTGCATCACAAGGGAAGAAGGCTGCGAACTTCTCGCAGAAATCCATGGAGGCGAGTGTGGGAACCACGCATCTTCCCGCACGCTGGTCGGAAAAGCCTTCCGGCATGGCTTCTACTGGCCTACAGCGCTCCAGGATGCAACTGAGCTGGTGAAGAAATGTGAAGCATGCCAATTTCATGCGAAGCAAATTCACAAATGATACCTCCTACATGGCCCTTCGCTGTCTGGAGGATGGACATCTTGGGACCTTTCCCGAGAGCCGTCAGAGGTTACAAGTTCCTGTATGTCGCCATCGACAAGTTCACCAAGTGGCCAGAAGCGACTCCAGATGTGACAATCAACAAGCAATCTGCTATCAACTTTCTGCAATCCATTGTAAGTAGATTTGGAGTCCCAAACAAAATCGTCACTGATAATGGGACTCAATTCACAAGCTCAGCATTCCAAGGATATTGCGAAGACCTCGACATACAAGTTTGCTACGCCTCCCTAGCTCACCCAGCCAGCAATGGCCAAGCCGAGAGAGCAAATGCAGAAATCCTTAAGGGACTCAAAACGTGCACCTATGAGCGCTTGAAAAAACATGGAGCCAACTGGATCGAAGAGCTTCCACCCACTTTATGGGCCAACAGGACATCTCAAAACCGATCAACTGGAGAGACACCCTTCTTCCTGGTGTACGGAGCTGAAGCAATACTTCCTCCGGAAATCACCTTGGGTTCACTCCGGGTCCGGACCTTCGACGAAGCCGCGCAAGACCAGCTCCGGCGTGAAGACCTAGACCTCCTTGAGGAGGGAAGGTGCCAAGCAGCTGTTCGGAATGCCCGATATCGCCAAGCTCTACGGTGTTATCACCAGCGGCATGTACACAACCGACAGCTCGAGGAAGGCGATCTGGTGCTACGGAGAATACTATCCAGAGAAGGGTTAAACAAACTCTCCCCCGGATGGGAGGGGCCCTTCCGAGTGATTAAAGTATCCCGTCCCGGAAGCGTTCGCTTGGCTACTGAGGATGGGACACCTCTCCCAAATCCTTGGAACATCGAGCACCTCCGTAAGTTCTACACTTAATACCACGGAGGTGAGTCTTGAGTAACTTGGGGTGTATGTTATAGATTCATTGTACAGAGTCGGGTAGTTCCTCTGGGAGAGCAGCCGGACCTTTCCCGAAAGGTCCGCTAAGCTCATGCAACACTTGTCACAGTCTCAGGACTAAAAGTGCGGCTAACTACCCTGGGTCAAACGAGAAATGAAACACACTTAGCCTGGTTTCGTACCCTAAGAGTGTACTTGTTTCCCCTGTACCCAGGACCTATAATGAAAGACATCTTCATGTGAAATAGACTCCACGTGCATTTATTTTGTACAGGCTCAACATTTTTATTTTTCTCTTTCTTGTCTATAACAAAGACGTGCAATTCTTAAGAAATTTTAGTTCGACCGGTTTATATACGATTCGAGTTGTATTGTCGGTTCTTTTGGATTTAAATATCGTTCATGGCCAACTCGCCTGAAAGCCGCCAAGCCAATCTAGGGCTGGAGTGTGCTATTGACTTAGCCTGGTCAAGCACCCTAAGTACGCCACTCTACCTACACCCCAGCAGGCCGAAGTAAGGCGGGTCCATGGACAGTTGAACCTAGAAGAAAAGACAACGCATCCGGTTGTATTTAAAATCGCGTTCAACTTAAAGTCTTCTTGAGAATCGTAAGCCGCGACGAAATTATAGACAAGGAATGAATTTTACTATTTTTCTTGGATTGAGTATGCAGGAAAAATAAAGTCTACGTTGATGGAGAAAAGCCAGAGCTAAATAAGCTCCGACTCCCCTAAGGGGACCAGCCGTCGACGCTGAATAAAAGATGGTGAGAAGACCCCGTAAATGGAGTCTGCTGCCAACAAACTAAGTGTTAGCAAAGGTCACCGCCGGAGCTACTAAGCTCCGACACCCTGGAGGACTAACTATCGATGCTATACGTGTTGATAGAGGCTATTGCCGGAGCTATCAAGCTCCAGCGATGGACAATGCCGGAGCTCCTAAGCTCCGACAACCTCAGGGGACCTTCACTATCGAAGACTTCGGACTTAAATTCTACAAGTTCGGAGCAAATGAGTCTTCAAAAAAACACAATATCCTTTTGGTACATGTTCACAATCAAATTGTGTACATCTACCAGGGGGCCAAGTGAAGATAAAAGTGTTGAAGACAAAAAGTGAAATTCGCAAAAATTTGGGGATTTCATTCATCTGGAGACAAGGAATTACAAAATTGAGGAAGAAGAAGAGAAAATACAAGTGAGAACTATAGAGATGGTCCTAGACCCTATGGAAGAACTGGGCGACCTTCTGGGCGACCTTCGATACGCTGGCTCAGGTAGCTTCGCCTTCTCCTTCAGCGGGGCCTTCAAGCACCGGGTCCAGAGGAAATTGGGAGTTCCGGCTGGTGTAGCACGTCAGCACATACTCTGCGATGTTCTTCGCCAGGGATTGCCCCTCAACCTCCAGTTGGTCCACGATGACATTGCCCATCTTGGAGAGCTTGCTACCTGCTGCGCTCAACGCCTGCAGCGCAAGGTCCGGCTCCGTCTCCAGATCATCCGGGCGCACGAGGCTGAAATCCATCGGTGTCAGCGCGTCGTTGGCCATGCCCAGGAACTCCCAAATCTGTAGGGAGTCCGCAATCCTCAAGCCCTTCATCTCTTCTAGGGATCTCCTGGCCGCTGTCAGTTCGGAATTCTCACGGGCGGGGCGCTCAACTTCTTTGGCGTTTTGCTGAATCTTTTCAGCAACCCGCCTCTCGAGTCTTCCGAGCTCCTCCTCCCGGAGGTGGATCTTGTTCCGGCGATCAACCAGGTCCTTCTCCCTAGCCTTCACTTTTTTCTCCCGGGCAACAAGGGCACACTCTTGTTCGTAGAGTTCCTGCCCTCGCACCCAGGTCTTCTCCTCTTCCTCTTGGCAGCGCTCTTCCAATTTCTTGGTGCGCTCCTCGAGGCCCTTGTCAGCCAGAGCTACTTTCTCGGCGAGCTCCTCTTCCCTCCTCAGGACATCATCCCGCAGCTTAAGGAGTTTCTGCTCTTCATCCTCGAGTCGTTTCTCCCTCTCTTCAAGTGCCTCTCGGTGCTTGATGAGTGCAGTGTTAATGACCTCCAGCCTTTCATGGCGTTCCTCGGCCGCACTGTTGGCTTCTTTGGCCTGATTGTAAATCTCCTGGGATTGAGCGTCGAGGGCCCGAGTCATGCTCTCCCTGTCATCTAGCAACTTGCCCCAATACTCTAGGCGGATCTTCTCCCGCTTGATCCACTCCTTGTCATCCACTAGCCTCGACTGCGCCAGCTTGGTCTCGAAGTAGAGCCGATTATGCCACCGCCTAAGGGTTTGGCGCTCCTCTTCAAGAGCCTTGCTGTCGTGGAAGAAGGCCAATTGGACTTGACGTAGACTGGAACAGGCGTTGTCGATAGACATTGACAGCGGGATGGGCTCCAGACCTGCTGATCTCTCCTCCGCTGGTTCCAGCGGGTTTTCAGATACAAAAATTGGGTCCCACTCCACGAGAGTGGACCCCTGAGTTTCCAAGGCACTAGGGCCGTCCTCCGGGATGGCCTCAATCGCCATCGAAGAAGGCCCTCCCGCCACGTCTTCATTCACCCCCTCGGGCAGGGGGCCAGCGACTTCGCTTGGGCACTCCGGCTCGGCCGCAGATACCTCCGACGTCGTCGCTTCTGGAGCAGGAGCTGCTACTGGCTCCGGTCTGGGCACCTCTTCCGAGGGAGGCTCGATCTCCATCACCTCTTCAACCACCGGCTCAGGCGCCGGAAGATCTTCAACCGGCCCTGAGATCGGAGCTCCAACAATAACCGGCTCAGCGGCCGGTGCTTCTGAGGTAGCCGGCCCAACTACCTGAACTACCTCGACCTCCGGCTCGCTTGCCGGGGCTTCAGTCATCTCCGGCTCAACCGTCGGAGCTTCGACACTTTCCAGCTCCGAGGCCGGGATTACTACTTCCTCTGGCTCAACAGCCGGAGCTTCCATTACTGCAGCACCAGGACCCGGGGCTTCGACCTCCGAGACAGTTGCCGCTGGCGCATCTTTACTCCCATGGTCCGGCGCTACCACGGGAACATCTGGGGACGAGTCGAGGTCCATGACCACGACAGCCGGCGCCGGAACTGTCGCAGCCTCAGCCACCACTTGGGGCGGCACCGGGACAGGAGCAGAAGCTCCCACCCTCACAACCTCAGACACTGTGGCTGAGGGTGGAGCCTCACTCCCCTTCTTGTGGACGCTGCAGATGATGAACGAATAAAATTAACAAACAGTTGCTACAATTAAACAATTGTCCAAGGTAAAGATTAAAAATTACCTTGGGAGGCTTCTGCACCAGCTTGCGTGGAACCTTTTTCCTGGACGTTCTGGGCTGGCCATAGTCGGCGTAGAAGCTCCAGAAGGCCCCCCGGAACTTGTCACAGCCACGGGCGTTTCTCGGGTCGAGGCTCTTCTCGATCGGGAAGAACCCCCGGACCTGGAGGCTTCCACCAGCCCAGGTGTCAGAGTCGTGCGCCCGGAGCTAGCACCCCAGGAGGATCCCACCGCGGGAACAGACGCGCTCCGGGAGGACCCCACTGCAGGAACGGTCTCGTTCCGGAAGGACCCCATTACGGGGACAGTCGCCACGGTGGTAGAAGACCTTCCCCTCCGGGGAGAAGGAACCGAGGCAGAAGTAGCGGGCCTGACGGACCTTCCGTCGGCATGCTGCAGCTTCCTCTTCTGGCTCTCCGGCTCATCCGCCAGCTCCTTGCCCTTGCCGACGACCTCGACCCTTGGCTTTGGGGCAGGGACGAAGCCATCTTCGGGCATTCTGGGGATCGCCACCCGAGTGGTTGATCTTCTCTCGACGACACCAAGGTCGTCAAGTACGGGCATCTTTCGCCGGAGCTCCCTGCTGAACTCCACTTCTATGTTCAGAGGGAGGAAAGCCGACGGGGGAGTCAAGTCATCACCGTCGACGTCGATGCCGTGCTGGAATTTCTTGAGGTGGAACTCCAAGGTTTTCCCCACCATGTTGGACTTCAACCCGGTCTCAATCCGGTCCTCGTCCATCACGCTGTTGAGGGCCCAAGCGAGCTTCTCCCTCCCTTTCAGCGGCACCCACCTGTTGACCACGAAATTACAAAATACCGCCTGAGGAGTCAATCCTCCCTCCACGCATTGGCGGATCTGGTCAAGGCGGGGTTGAAAGCTTCCGCCAGCACCGGAGCTTCACTCCAGATCGTCGTGTTGATGTCGGGCAGCTCCAACTTCTCGTGCTCCTCCAGCCTGACGACTATCCAGTCTTTCTTCCAGTCATCCCACTTCCCGGAAGGAAATGACCGGAGGTACTTGAATGGGCACTTCTTGCGCTTCACAAAGTAGTAGAAGCCAAGGTACTCATTGCTCC
This sequence comes from Tuctoria greenei, assembly GCA_036927565.1. Classification (NCBI taxonomy): domain Eukaryota; kingdom Viridiplantae; phylum Streptophyta; class Magnoliopsida; order Poales; family Poaceae; genus Tuctoria; species Tuctoria greenei. The sequence goes on along the minus strand of JAYESD010000009.1, from coordinate 20,072,816 downwards.
GGCCGGTGGTGTGGACGGTGAAGAAGGTCCGGAAGAGTTCGATGCAGGGAGGGATGCCCACCCACATCTCACAGAAGTGGACGAAGATAGATACGAGGAGAATGGAGTGAGGGCCAAGGTGGTATAACTGCAGACCATAGAAGTCTAGCAGCATCAAGAAAAAGGAAGAGAAAGGCGGGATCAACCCCACCATGGCGTACAAAGAAAAGTACACCATTTCGTCGGCGCGCCCCTTATCAAAGGGGAGCTCTCCGCCAGCACGAACCAAGCGATTGAAGAAGTCCGAGGATCACCCCATGAGGGCCCGGACCTTCTTCAAATCGCTGTCGGTCTTCAAGCGACTCTCGCGGAGACCCAACTCCATCGCAGCACGGCTAGGCAAGAGAAGAAGAGCGGAGCACGAGTTAGGAAGTTTGAGTGCAAGATCAGATGAGAGGCGTAAAGAACTCCCGACGGTGCGCACTTTCCTTCTTAAGTAAGCCCTCGCAACGCTTGGATGGAAACCACGAGGAAGTCAAAGATACCACTCAAGATCTCAACCCAGCCGATGACAGGAGGGCCCGGGACCACCCCGACGATCAAGTCGAGGCTATTACCCAGGCGAACAGTTGTCATCACGAGGCGGGAAACCCAAAGGCGGCGGCCTGACAAGGCGCGCGGAACCGATACAGTTTTCGTATCGGGAACCGGCGACCTTCAATTGCGTGAGATCCGCACGTCAAAGTTCTCATCTGTTGCACGAGGTGCGCCACGCGGCGGGATCTAACTATAAATCCCTGCCAACGGCACCTTCGAAGACCCTTGAAGACTCAGTTCAAGAGTCGCGAGGATGGACCCACCTCCGATGGAATGACTTCACCCCAGTGATCTTCCTCGGAGGTAGGTCCAGGGGGCCACTGTCGGTACCCTAGAAACTGTACACCCCTTGAGGTTACAAAGATCTCAAAGGAAAGTCAACTACTTGGTTTGAAGACCCTCGGAGGCCCACATGTCAGACATGACCGGACCCGCTTCTCCAACATGGTTAATCCCTGGGTCGCCACGTGTACAACCAAACCGAAGCTACCGCCCGCAAGGGGGAAGCTCCGGGCCATGTACCTAAACGGCACCTCCGGACTTAACCCCAGACCGAGAGAAGCTCCGGACCTGACATGTGTCTGGTAGCCCCGGAGCTACCTGTTTCTCACAGCAAGCTCCGAAGCTGCCACATGTCCAATCGTCGGATCTTCAGCTTCTAACCTCCGGAAGACCTTGTAACGGCTCCGGATCTTCAAAGGAGAGCCAAGGACTTCAAGACCCGATTAAGTGTCATCAATGACATATTAATGACACTTAAACGGACGATCTTAACACCAGTAACGGTGCTATCAAAGCCTGTTACAGGGTCATTAAGAGCAATTAAGCGTGTATCAATACTAGTAACCGCCGGGGCCACATGTCGGGCTAGGCTAACTTGTAATGGCCAGCCCTTGTACTATAAAAGGACAGGCCGACGATACACACGGGGAGGTTGACGGACGATCACACGCGCCTCATACGCTAGTCACAAGTTCATACTGCTAATACAACACCAACACACCCGTGGAGTAGGGTATTACGCTCAGGCGGCCCGAACCACGTAAATTCTTCTGTCTCCTGTGTCAAACTCTATTCACCTTCTTGAATCTCCGTGCGCCCACACCGAACATCAAACTCCCCTATCACTTTAGTAGTGTAGGGAGATCTGCCGGTTCCAATCGCCAACAAAAGCATAAGTGACCAAGTCTACGATGCCAAAAATATAAGTCCTTTGAATCATTAGCAACTAGACACCTATGCTTAGAGGAAGACATATCAAAATCAGCTTTAAAAACTCTTCCAATCCGAGACATGTTAAAAATAAGCTCACTATTTGAACCTACAACTTTGCAGCAGTTTTTATTGAAAATAATTTCTAGATTTTCATCTTGCAATTGTGAAACAGAAAGCAAGTTGTATTTCAAATTTTTGACAAGTGCCACATCCTTCAAAGTGTAGTGATCATTTACTCTAACTGAACCCTTAGCAATTATAGGAGTTGAAGAATTATCGGCAAAAGTAACATTCTCTACACGTGACACAAAGGAGAGGGAGGAGAACCAAACTTTGTTACCGGTCATGTGGCGTGAGCAACCTGAATCCACAATCCTCAAACGTGTAACCTATATAGAAGCACAATACGTCGATGACTCAATACTGGGGTTAGTCAAAAGGCATTTAGGTATCTAGTACTGAGTCACACGACGTGCAGTAAGAAAAACATGCGAAAGCTAAGATAAAACAACAGGTTTATGAGTCGAAGTTTGAGGTTTTCTATTCTTAACTCTTTTAGCACAAGAACCAGTAGCTCCGGAGGTAAAAGCAGCAGTTCCAAAAGACAAGGCTGAAGCTCCAGAAACAAAAGTTGAAGTTCCGAAGGAAACAACAGAAGGTCCGGGAGCTCTCGGAGCTATCGGAACTATCGGAGCTGCTTTTGCGGATTTCTTACCAGAAGGTCCGGAAGCTACCTTTTCAAATTTCTGACTCACTAAAGCAGGTTGTGTTTTTCTAATTGCATGAAGGTTATGAGATCTAGCAACCATTCTTTCCCTTTTTTGTTGTTTAGCTAGTCTATAACAAAAATCTATGACATGACCATCTCTACCACAGAAGGTACAATGAAATTTAACTTTGTGTTCATGTCTAGATGAGCAAGCAATATTTTTATTTGAAACCGAATGAGACAACACTCCTGCAGATTTGAAAACCACATTTTTTGTTTAGGAACTGTTTGAATCAAACCACTTCCTAATGACTTCACAATTTTAGGTGGATGTGCCTTGGCATGAGCATGAGAATCAAAACCTAAACCAGTTTTATCATTGCAACACTTGGAAGAATTCAGCAGCAAGATTAGGTTCTTATTCCCGTTACAAAACCGATCTAATGTCCTATGCATGTTGTCAAGTTTGTTGGACAGATCAAGGCAATTTTCACATGAAGTTTTTCCTTTTAGTTTGCAATTGGAACAAAGTTTAACTTCATGAGAACGTAAAGCATTGTTCAATATAGAAATTTCATTCATAGCATCCTGTAGTTTCTTATCAAGATCATCACAAGTAGAACAATGCAAATCAATTGTAGAACAGCTAGCATCTTTCAAGTTTTTATCATTAAGTGCAGCAAGCTCTCTGTTCTTTTCAATTTCTTCATCAAGTCTATCTAGAGTGGAGGAGTGTGCACTTCTTAATGTGGACAATTGTTCATAGATTAAGTCACATGAGGGACATGCCTCATCACTAGGAATCAAAGTTTTTAAACGGTTAATTTCAGATTCTAGTGATTCAATTTTAGCAGCATTATCCCTAAGCTTTTTGTCCTTTTTCTTGATAATAATAGTTGCACGAGAAATAGCATCACACATTTCATTGCAGGTAGAACATACCTCATCGTCTTCACTGTTGTGTTTTGCATCCTCCTGACTTGATCTTGAATGTAGGCCTAGAGGGGGGGGGGGGGTGAATAGGCCTTCTTGAATTTCTCGGTTCCTGTAGCACTTCAACAAAAAGGTCAAATCCAGATATATCGGACTAGTCCGGTAAAGTGCGGACTAGTCCGAATTTCACGGGCTAGGTTGATCAAGTTAGGTCAATTTGATTGTTTCGTTGTCGTTTGCAGCGGAAATATAAACTATAATGACAGTTCAATAGTTGTATGTTAAGTTTTATTGCAAGTATGATTCTTGTTCAACTATTTAACTTCAATTCAACAAAATGAATCAAACCCTAGATAATGTTGATCAACTAGAATGATGAACACAAACGAACAAGACACAAGATTTATCCTGTGGTTCGGTTACCACGAAGGCAGCCTACGTCCACGTTGAGGAGCCCACAAAAGGACCGGGTCTTCACCAACCCTTCCCTCGTCGGATCGCCACGAAGGCCAATCCTCTTCCACTAATCACACAGGGGTAAATCACCAAGTTGAAGGGGCGATCTCACAAGTTGAGAGCTCCCTTGATTACAAGTTTCAAAACCACCAATAACACACTTCGAAATATACAAATTGAGATGCAAGAGTGTGTTAGAGATTCAAACCAAGAGCTCAATCGTGTGCAAAGTGCCTCTCCAATGATCTACAAGTGATCTTCAAAGGATTGATCGATTTTGCACTTAATTTCGTGGAGAGAGATGGTTTTTGAGTCTCTTGGGAGGTGTGACGGCGCTAGGGTTCGAGAGAGTTCAAAAGTGGGCCGTGCACCTCTATTTATATGGGGTTTCTAGAAATTACCGTTAGGGTTCAGAAAGATCGGACTAGTCCGTGGTGGAGACCGGACTAGTCCGGTGTGCTGTGTGAGGCAAACCCTAAGTGTCCAGGAATATCGGACTAGTCCGATTGAAAAACGGACTTGTCCGATTTCGCTGCTGGAAATCTTCGGACTTGTCCGGTTGCTATCGGACTTGTCCGGTCCTGTGAAACCCTAAGTGTTTGGAACGACAAGTCCGCACTTGGAGGACTTGTCCGATTTAGATCAGAGTGTATATCGGACTAGTCCGTGTAATCACCGGACTTGTCCGAAGTGGATCAGAAAGGGTATCGGACTAGTCCGGTGGTGACCGGACTTGTCCGATCTAGTGACTTGTGCATTGTGTTGAGGACTAGTCCGCACTGGGAAGGACTAGTCCGAGGTGGAACAGAAAGATATCGGACTAGTCCGGTGGAGACCGGACTTGTCCGATCTTGTGCAGAATGTGATATCGGACTAGTCTGGCTGATATCGGACTAGTCCGGTCCTGTATGGTTTTGTGCATTGTGTGTGTGTGTGATTAAGTGAGATTGAGCTCTTGGGTGTGTTTCCTTAACACACTCCATACATACTAATCTACTAATTTCTTCTTCTTGAGCTCAAATTCATTCTCCTTCTTAATTTCCCTCTTTATGGCATTTTACTCATTTTTCATCATTTTCCTGCATTCATCTCAACAAAAGGATTAGGATCCCAATTGCTTGTCATAAATCATCCAAAACCTACAAGGGAGTCCTAGATGCACTTTCAATCTCCCCCTTTTTGGTGATTGATGACAACCAATTGAGATTTCACAAAATGAGGTATAAAATGAGATTTTCATAAAGTATGCACATATGACTCAAAAAAGCATCAGGCAACAAGATAATTATTCATATGTGCATTCTTTATGGTGGGATGCATACTAAGAGCATGATTGCATTAAGAATGACAGAATTTTCATTTACCAACTAATATCAAGTGAATATGGTACTTCAGGAGCAAAAGCTCAGATTTCATCACACACTTGCAAATTAATTGAGCAATTCATCACAGGACCAAACATGATATGAAAAGAGAGTTAAGCAAATACAATCACAATTAAAAAACATAGAGAGCTCTCTCCTCGCATCCTATTCAGCTAAAGCTTAGACTAGAGACTCCCCCTCAATCTCTCCCCCTTTGGCATCAAGACACCAAAAAGAGAGAGAGAGGAAGATCCTAGGGCTTCACTCTTCGCTGTCAGTCCTCTCGTCGTCTTCATCATCTTCATCGCTTTCGGCTTGACGAGGTTGAGAGGTAGGAGGAGGAGCGGAGCTGCTCGAGCCCCCAATGCCAAAATAGGCAAGCTCGGAAGGGGTCAAGGGGCTGAGCTCGGTGATGTTTGGATCAGAATCTTCAGAAAGTACTGGAGATCCAATTGGATTGATCTCCAGCTTCTCACTCAGCTGCTTCACATTGGATTTTATGTATCTCATGTCCTCCTTCGTCTTCTGATTTAGCTTGTGAAGCTTCACTTCAGTTTTCTTGCAGGAGGAGAAGATTGCAGCCAAGTACTTGAGGATCCCACTGGCGGATCCTTTCTGAGGGGCTTCCCTGGAGGGAGGAGTAGCCCTAGCAGCTTCTCCTTGCCTTGCCGGCACCTCGGGGCTTGAGGCCGGCGATGGAGCAGCCTGGACACTCACGGACTGAGGCTTCTGAGGCCTCAGTGGAGTGTGCTCCACATCCTTCACAAACTCGATTCCTGTGACCTTCTCAATAATGAACATCAAGTAAGGGGCATAGCCACAGGATCGGTTGGGGGTACTTGAGATATTGACCATATCATTCCAGATATAGTCCGCAACATCAAATTGCCTTTTCTTGCTGATGACCTTCATCAGGGTCCGGAGGTAGCCTTGCACACTCCCTGCATCACCATCCTTGGGAGCGATCGTCTTCCTGAGGACTCTGTTGAGGACCACAAAGAAAGGCTTCATGTTCTTTGTGGAGGGAGGGACAAACTTGGAGGTGGGCTCATACATGAACTGCATTCCATCCCTCTCAATGACCCCAATGTTGTGGATAATGAGGTGGTCATCTCCCTCAGAGTCAAGATGCAGCAGGCGGGCAAACTCTTCTTGAGTGATGGAATACTTGGATCCATGAGTCATCCAAGTCACACTCTCTTCGTCTTCACCTGAGAAGTGGCACGTTGCATAGAATTGTGCTATCACTTCATCATTCCAATTATATCTGAAGGCAAACAAATCCTTCAGCCCATGTCTCTCTGCAGCTTGTACCACTTCATCAAAAGCTGCACATTTCCTCTTCTCAAGGTGGGCCCAGTCAATCCATTGACTGCGCACCACCGGGGTCTTCATCGGCAAGTAGACCAGCTTGTAGAAGTCAGCATGGAAATTTGACCAAAATCTGCCATCAGCTGCTTGCTTGGCCTTGCATAGTAATCCACATTTCTCAGCTTTATGGCCACATCGCTGCCCTTGCCATTGAATCTTTCCTCATTTGGGTCCCGGACTCCTTCTCTGGGAGTATGCAGCTTTAGGGGCCCAACAGGCCCTGTGGCAACCCCCTTGCCCTTCCCTTTAGCTTGGCGAGGGCCACATGACGGAGGAGCAGCCTTCGAGGCAGCCTTCTTGACACACACCTTCCTCCGAACCTGGGGAGGTGAGGGAGCAGGCTTGGAGGGTCTCTCTTGGCGTTTCTTGCCAAGACCCGTCGAGGACCGAGGTGCTACCTCGTGGTCCAACTCGGCCTCGAAATCTGAGATTTCATTGTCGGAGCTCGACATGATCTGAGAATGAGTGATCAAGAGAAAAGACAAGTTATACAAGGTATTGGTGAGGTAAGATGGCAATGGAAGGCAGTAGGGAATTAAAGAATTAGGTTTTGGTTCAGAAACAACGGACTTGTCCGGTGCTCAGGCACGGACTAGTCCGGGGGACCGGACTTGTCCGTACCTGGACCGGACTAGTCCGGTGTTCATCTGCAAAAACCTAGCAAACTGGATAAAAATTGATCCCTAATGAAATAGCTAGTCTAGCATACACATAGTACATCAACTGGACATGCAACTAGTGAAGAATGCTAGGCCAAACGATAAGCAATGAAGAAATTTGAGATTTCTTAGGGTTTGAGGAAAATTTACCAAGAAATCCAAGGAAGCTTGAAAATGTGGGGGTTGGAGGCCGGACTTGTCCGCTAACTTCAATCCCCGAGTCTTCAAGCTTAATCTCCGCCCAAGATTGAGGCTTTTCGACGGAGGAATCAAGGATTCGCCTTGGGAGCTCGAGCGCAAGAGAGAGAAAGCTTGGAGGAGAGTGTGGGGTGAAGGGATTAGGGTTTGGTGGCGGCTAGGGTTATGGACACGAAAAATCGGACAAGTCCGGACAGGATCGGACTAGTCCGAAGTCCTCCAGAAACCTAAATCGGACTAGTCCGTGGTCTTTCGGACTAGTCCGGCCTAACCGGCACACTGCGGACTAGTCTGCAATGGCAGACTAGTCCGGGTAACCACGGACTTGTCCGTGGTCACCAGGAGAGAATTGCATAGCCCCTTCATATATATTTGAAGGTTCAATAATTGAGGGTAGAGAGGCAAAACAATTCAAATAATCCTGATGAATTTGATCAGTAAGCAAACAACAATCATACTATGATCAAAAATTCATCAAGATCTAATAATTGACATAGTTTTTCGAGAGAAAAATGGAGAGGAATAATTTTCACAATTCAATCAATATTTTGAAGCAATCATACAGGTATGCAACTTTTCAAGCCACACTCCGAGAATCAAGGATGTTTAGCTCATTTCGGAGTTCGCAAAAACGTTTTTCATCAAGTGGCTTGGTGAATATGTCGGCCAATTGTTTTTGGGTGTTGACATGAGAGATGGATATGTCTCCTTTCATGGAATGGTCTCTCAGGAAATGGTGTCTTATGTCAATGTGTTTAGTTCTAGAGTGCTCAACTGGATTGTGGGCTATTTTAATGGCACTCTCATTGTCGCAAAGAAGAGGAATACGGTTCATATTGTAACCGTAATCCCTTAGAGTTTGTCGCATCCAAAGAAGTTGTGCACAACAACTCCCGGCTGCAACATACTCCGCTTCGGCTGTGGATAATGCAATGGAATTCTGTTTCTTGGATGACCAAGAAACTAAGGATCTTCCTAGGAATTGGCAAGTGCCAGAAGTGCTTTTTCTATCAACTTTGCACCCGGCATAATCTGCATCGGAATACCCAATGAGATTGAATTTTGAGCCTTTTGGGTACCAAAGACCAAGGTTGGGTGTATGAACTAAATATCTTAGGATTCTCTTTACGGCTGTCAAATGACATTCCTTAGGGTTGGCTTGAAATCTTGCACACAAACATACACTCAACATGATATCTGGCCTAGATGCACATAAGTAAAGTAAAGATCCAATCATGGAGCGATATACCTTTTGATCGACGCTCGGTCCATCTTCATTGAGATCCAAGTGACCATTCGTTGCCATGGGAGTCTTAATGGGCTTTGCCTTGTCCATGCCAAACTTCTTGAGGATGTCCTGTGTGTACTTGGTTTGGCTTATGAATGTTCCTTCCCTTTGTTGCCGCACTTGGAATCCCAAGAAGTACTTCAATTCTCCCATCATTGACATTTCAAATCTGTCTGTCATAATTTTACTAAACTCTTCACAGAAAGATTGATTAGTTGATCCAAAAATTATATCATCAACATAGATTTGGCAAATGAAAAGATCATTATTCAGATTTTTCGTGAATAGTGTATAATCTACTTTGCCAATTTGAAAGCCATTATCAATTAAAAAATCTCTAAGACACTCATACCAAGCTCTGGGAGCTTGTTTGAGGCCATAGAGAGCCTTACGCAGTTTATACACGTGGTCGGGGAACTCTTCGTCTTCAAATCCGGGTGGTTGCTCCACGTACACCTCTTCCTTGATCGGTCCGTTGAGGAAGGCGCTTTTTACGTCCATTTGGTACAGCTTGAAATCATGGTGAGTAGCATATGCAAGTAATATTCTAATTGATTCAAGCCTAGCTACTGGGGCAAAAGTTTCATCGAAATCCAAACCTTCGACTTGTGAGTAACCTTTGGCCACAAGTCGTGCCTTGTTTCTTGTCACCACTCCGTGTTCGTCTTGCTTGTTGCGGAAGACCCACTTGGTGCCCACAATATTTGCATTGGGTCTTTCCACAAGTTCCCAAACCTCGTTTCTCTTGAAATTGTTCAACTCTTCTTGCATTGCCACCACCCAGTCAGGATCCTTTAATGCATCCTCAGTCCGGTGAGTAGCTCATAGGGGGTCTTCTTTAGTAGTCGATGAAGATAGAGTCGATTTGTGGCATGGCAGGCGGTGTTGATTGCTTCCGCCCAAAATCGATCCGAAGTCTTGTATTCATCGAGCATTGTTCTTGCCATCTCTATGAGCGTTCGGTTCTTCCTTTCGGCAACTCCGTTTTGTTGTGGAGAGTATGGTGCTGAGAATTCGTGCTTGATTCCTTCCTCATCAAGGTAATCCTCCACTTGTATGTTCTTGAACTCCGTGCCATTGTCGCTCCGAATACTCTTGATTGATAGTGAGAACTCGTTTTGCGCTCGCTTGAAGAATTTCTTGAGTGTTCCTTGTGTTTCTGACTTGTCATGCAAAAAGAACACCCAAGTGAAGCGGGAAAAATCATCAATAATGACCAAACTGTATTTGTTACCGCCTATGCTTATGTAAGCAATCGGACCGAAGAGGTCCATATGAAGTAGTTCGAGCGGTCTTGTCGTGGTCATGATGTTCTTTGCGGGATGTTGTGCTCCAACTTGCTTTCCTGCTTGGCACGTGCTACAAGGCCTGTCTTTCTCAAACACAACATCTTTCAAACCTCGGATGTGATCGCCCTTGAGGAGTTTTTGAAGGTTCCTCATACCAACATGTGCTAGCCGTCTATGCCACAGCCAACCCATGTTGGTTTTTGCAATCAAGCATGTGTCGAGTTCGGCTTTATCCTTGTTGAAGTCAACAAGATAAAGCTTTCCCTTTAACATACCCTTGAATGCAATGGAACCATTACTTCTCCTTGAGACGGTCACACCCTCGTTAGTAAACAGACAATTATAACCTTTGTCACATAACTGAGATATGGACAGCAGGTTATAATCTAAAGATTCAACGTGTAAAACATGCGAAGAGTATGTTCAGAGGATATTGCAATTTTACCGGTACCGAGGACCTTTCCTTGACTGTTATCCCCAAAGTAGATGCCTTCGTTTGGGTCCTGGTTCACTTCATACTCCACAAACATCCTCCTTTCTCCGGTCATGTGGTTGGTGCATCCACTGTCTAGCACCCATTTGGATCCACCGGAGGAGTAGGCCTGCAAAAACAAATTACGCCTTGGTTTTAGGTACCCAAGCTTGCTTGGGTCCTTGGAGGTTAGTAACAATACATTTGGGCACCCACACATGGGATTTTGTGTTCCCATGGCGCGGCCCAGCATAATAAGCATACACTTTACCAACATTATTTTTTCATTAAAACATAGGATGCATCAAATGTTTTAAACAGAAGTTGCTGTTGATTATGGGTCGGACTAGTCTGTGTGACCGGACTTGTCCGGATGACCGGACTTGTCCGGACCACAACCGGACTAGTCCGATTTTCATGAGAGTTCAGATTTTTAGTTTTCGAGTTACCAGGTTGTGAGGGTCTTCCCTTCACAAAGGTGATCCTTCCCTTGTTATTCTTATGATTTCCAGCTCTTTGCTTTCCATCACAAGCGTAACCAATGCCATACTTGACATTTGGAGGTCTTTGGACCAAATATGCACTACGTGCATAGTTGATCCTCTCCTTGTCAAATATTACACATTGGGTAGGATTTTTGTCCTTCGTGGAGGTAGGGTTTTCCTTCAACCTGGTGTTAGTTTTATCACATTTGCAAACATGAGCGATATTAGTTAAAGTGGGTTGAGAAGGTAGGGTTGAAGAGGAGGAAGGTTCACTAAGCTTGAGTGACTCAACCTGCACTTCAAGGATCTTGTTGACCTTGATTTGGTTATCAAGTTGATTCTTGATTGCAACATTTGAGTTGGTTAACTCCAAGCAAGTTTTCTTGCTTGAAGCTAGCTCAAGCTCTAGTGAGTGATTTTTCTCCTTTTCAAGAACTAGAAGATTGTCAAGTTCGACATGCTTCTCCTTTTGGGAGATAATCATGTCTTCTTGACGATCAATTAGCTCTTCCTTCTCAATAAGTTGGTTAAGCAAGAATTTCATTTTTGCAGCAGTTTTTCTATCTAAACCAATTAGCATATCTTCATCATCACTATCTAGATCATCATCACTTGAGTAAGAATGCGAGGAAGGAGTTTTGATGTTTACCTTGCGTTTACCTTCCTTAGCCATGAGGCAAGTTCCATTTGCCTTCTTTGCACCGAGCGTGGGGAAGAGTGTGAGTTTCTTGGGCATGCTTTCAATGGCTATGCTAGTCATTTCTTCTTCATCGGACGATGAGGACTCATCGTTTGAGTCCCACTCCTTTCCGATGTGTGCTTGTTCAGCTTGTTTCTTCTTCTTGAAGAACTTTTTCGGTTGAGGCTTGGATTCTTTACTCTTCTTCTTGTTGTCCTCATATGGGCAATCAACTATGAAGTGATTGTACTCACCACAATTATAGCATGCCCGCCTCATCTTCGGTTTTGTCTTCTCCTTGTATTTTCCTTCACTCGATTTTGCTCCTTGTCTTTTCTTCATAATTCTTTTGAATTTCTTCATGAACAGAATCATATCTTCTTCGTCCAGCTCGCTGCTTTCATCATCGCTGTCCTCCTCAAACTGAGCTTCTCTTGCTTCTTTGGATAGAGGTTTGCGTGTGGATTTTAAGGCAACTCCCTTCTTCTTGGCCGATGTGAGGTCAGCTATTTCTTTGACGTGCTTGGCTTGCTTCTCCATCATCTCAAAGTTGATGATTTTGCCAAGCAGTTCATCCGGAGTCATTTTCTTGTACCCGGGACTTTCTCGGATCATAGAACAGAGTGTGACGTTGCGAGGCATAAAGGCTCTAAGGATGAGCTTTACAACCTCGTGGTCATTCCACTTTTTGCTACCATACGATCGAACCTTGTTCACAAGAGTCTTTAGTCTGTTGTACATGTCCTGGGGAGATTCATCTTCCTCAATTGCGAACCTTCCTAGTTCGCCTTCAATCATTTCAATCTTTGCCTCCCGCACATGCCTGTCACCTTCATGTGCTGTCTGTAGCGTGTCCCAGATTTCTTTGGCAATTTCCAATCCGTCCACCTTTGTGAATTCATCTCTACTTAGAGATGAGGTGATAACGGCTGCGGCTTGGGCATTCCTGTGGATGGCTTGCTCTTGACTTGGCGTGAGTTCTTCATCGTCATCAGGGATGTTTATTCCTGTGCACACAATATGCCATAAACTTGGGTTAAGGGAAATCAAGTGCATCTTAATGTTTTGCCTCCACATGGAGTAATCACTCCCATCGAAGTGTGGGGCTTTTCCGAGAGGAATAGATAGATAATGACTGCTGTTAGAATTTAAACGGTCATAATTAAAAGGATATCGGGAGTAGTCGGTGTGACTACTCCCCCTCTTCTTTTCTTCAACTTTAGCTTTCCCTTTGGAATGTGCTTTCTTTCGGAGCAGTGCTTTCAGCTCCAATGTCTCCTCATCATCATCATCGAAGTATTGAATGGCTTCGAGATACCTTTCGAGCTTTTGGTGCTTGTCATTGTTCATTTCTTCCTGGTTGTTGATTTTCTGGACTTCCTTCATGTCCGACATGATCTCTTCGAGTGGTTGCACTCTTTCTTGAAGAACCTGGCTCTGATTCCAATTGAATGTAGGCCTAGAGGGGGGGGGGGTGAATAGGCCTTCTTGAATTTCTCGGTTCCTGTAGCACTTCAACAAAAAGGTCAAATCCAGATATATCGGACTAGTCCGGTAAAGTGCGGACTAGTCCGAATTTCACGGGCTAGGTTGATCAAGCTAGGTCAATTTGATTGTTTCGTTGTCTTTTGCAGCGGAAATATAAACTATAATGACAGTTCAATAGTTGTATGTTAAGTTTTATTGCAAGTATGATTCTTGTTCAACTATTTAACTTCAATTCAACAAAATGAATCAAACCCTAGATAATGTTGATCAACTAGAATGATGAACACAAACGAACAAGACACAAGATTTATCCCGTGGTTCGGTTACCACGAAGGCAGCCTACGTCCACGTTGAGGAGCCCACAAAAGGACCGGGTCTTCACCAACCCTTCCCTCGTCGGATCGCCACGAAGGCCAATCCTCTTCCACTAATCACACAGGGGTAAATCACCAAGTTGAAGGGGCGATCTCACAAGTTGAGAGCTCCCTTGATTACAAGTTTCAAAACCACCAATAACACACTTCGAAATATACAAATTGAGATGCAAGAGTGTGTTAGAGATTCAAACCAAGAGCTCAATCGTGTGCAAAGTGCCTCTCCAATGATCTACAAGTGATCTTCAAAGGATTGATCGATTTTGCACTTAATTTCGTGGAGAGAGATGGTTTTTGAGTCTCTTGGGAGGTGTGACGGCGCTAGGGTTCGAGAGAGTTCAAAAGTGGGCCGTGCACCTCTATTTATATGGGGTTTCTAGAAATTACCGTTAGGGTTCAGAAAGATCGGACTAGTCCGTGGTGGAGACCGGACTAGTCCGGTGTGCTATGTGAGGCAAACCCTAAGTGTCCAGGAATATCGGACTAGTCCGATTGAAAAACGGACTTGTCCGATTTCGCTGCTGGAAATCTTCGGACTTGTCCGGTTGCTATCGGACTTGTCCGGTCCTGTGAAACCCTAAGTGTTTGGAACGACAAGTCCGCACTTGGAGGACTTGTCCGATTTAGATCAGAGTGTATATCGGACTAGTCCGTGTAATCACCGGACTTGTCCGAAGTGGATCAGAAAGGGTATCGGACTAGTCCGGTGGTGACCGGACTTGTCCGATCTAGTGACTTGTGCATTGTGTTGAGGACTAGTCCGCACTGGGAAGGACTAGTCCGAGGTGGAACAGAAAGATATCGGACTAGTCCGGTGGAGACCGGACTTGTCCGATCTTGTGCAGAATGTGATATCGGACTAGTCTGGCTGATATCGGACTAGTCCGGTCCTGTATGGTTTTGTGCATTGTGTGTGTGTGTGATTAAGTGAGATTGAGCTCTTGGGTGTGTTTCCTTAACACACTCCATACATACTAATCTACTAATTTCTTCTTCTTGAGCTCAAATTCATTCTCCTTCTTAATTTCCCTCTTTATGGCATTTTACTCATTTTTCATCATTTTCCTGCATTCATCTCAACAAAAGGATTAGGATCCCAATTGCTTGTCATAAATCATCCAAAACCCACAAGGGAGTCCTAGATGCACTTTCAGATCTTGATCTTGTTTTGCCCGCCAAGAAGCATAAGTTGGCCAGATCATCATCATCTTCATCACTTTCAAGGTCTACATCACTTGAACTATGTTCTTGAAGTGCAGTGATGAAGCTGTTAATCATCTTGCATTCTATGGTACCCTTCTTTTTCTTCGTATCTTTTGCAAAGGAGTGCTTCGTTCTTGTTTTCTTTTCATCCCGGGAAGTAGGACCTGAAAGGTTAGGGCAATATAAACGAAAATGTCATGTCTTACCACATTCGAAGCATCGTTGAGGTTCGGAGCTTCCTCTCCTTCTAGTTCTCACATTTTGCAATGCTTTTGAGAACCTCGTAGAGAGAAGTGCTAGCTCCTCCTCTGGAAACTCCTCAATCTGTTCAAGGGTTAGAGAGGACAACAAAGCAAGTGTACTACAAGATGAAGATTGGCCGGAGCTAGGCATATCACGTTGAGAAACAAAAGCAATAGACTTGTTGGGGTTCTTACGTGATATTATATCAATTTCATGAGTTTTTAGCTTGGAATATAGCACATCTAAAGTAAGTGTACTCATTACAGTAGATTCACGAATAGATGTAACTTTCATCTCCCAAATTGACATGTCTAATGCGTTTAACAATTGCCTAGCATTTTCAGCATCTGAAAAATTAACATTGACGCTTCGCAAGTTGCTGAGAATTTTATTAAAGCGAGCAAAAAGGTCATCAATAGGCTCACCTGATTGCATCTCAAAACGCATATATTCCTTTTTGAACATATCTCGTTTTACCTCCTTGATTGTGTTGGAGCCTTCATGATAATCACAGAGAGCTCTCCAAACATCGTATGCTGATCAGAGGTGCGCGACACGGTCAACGTCGCTTTGAGTGAGTCCTTGGATGATCAAGTTTCGGGCTTTGTTGTTGTTGTTGACGTCCCGTAGGTTTGTGGCCGTGACTTGATCATTAGGTGGCACTTCATAAGGCTTTTACACCTTCTCCCATATTGCAAAGCCTTGTGCCTGGATAAAAGCCTCCATGCGTGCCTTCCAAACCTGAAAATCAATACCAACAAACACACAAGGTTTGGCGGAGTACTTCTCCATGATGATTAGTCAAAAACACGGGCAAATCACAAAGATTAGAGCACCGTAGCTCTGATACCAATTGTCAGATCGAAGAGCACGTGAAAAGCTACCAGAGGGGGGGTGAATGGTAGATTTAAAAATCTTACGCAGCGGAAACAATTAAACCCCAAACCTTCGGCAGAAAAACGATTCGTTGAAGAAATCGTGTGTGAGACTAATCTAAACATGTTTCACCATGACAAAAGTGATAGATATCAAAGAGAATCAAGTCACGAAGACAACACAAAAAGAATCACTCAAATCCGTCGAGAAAAACTCAAGTTATGATCGAAAGATCAAACAATGGTCAATCTGCCCTACCCGAGAAAAAACAGTTCTGGAACGCTGCAAAGAAACTCGTGTAGATCATAGACCACAAAATGACCATGAAATTTTGACATATGATAGAAAATCAAGTTGTGAAGACAAACCAAAAAGAATCACGTCAATTGGATCTGTAAAACTCGAGTTATGATAAAACCACCAACAAAAGGTAGTGCTGTCCAGAAACTCGACGAGTAAAACTTGTCTGGAACAAGTCGGACGAACAAGGCACAAAAGTTCCTTCAAACTACGAATTTTATTCAATAGAACACAAGAGTAACAGCCCCAAAGTCATGCACCACGAGCTATGGGCTCCCTTGCTTATATAACCAGCCCTTAGGCCAACCCAATACCAACTAGGACTCCAATCCTACTCAGACCATGAATCGTAACTTTCCATAACCGCTCAAGATTCTTCTATACGCAGATAGAAGCAATCTTAAGACTTTAAAACACCTTAGGAACGTATCCCACATTCCTAAACAACTCAAATTCGTGACCCACACAAAATCCTATCATAACCAACTCGATACTTTCCACAACGAGCTATAACCGACTCCGCCGCAGCCAAAGTCATCAACCGGTACGATCCGATCCTTCCAACCAGATCTTCCCTTCCTTATCCCATCTTCGGAACCATGTTGCCACGTGATGCACCACATGCATACGTTCGAACATCTTCCAATGACGTCCTCGATACCTTCATATGCATTGTTCTTGATTCAATCATGCTGCGCAACCTCCTAATCAGCTCAACCACAATTCCTCCCGAACTTGGTTGTTGGAACCTCATCTCCTCCTTGAGACTAGTCACATGGATCCCGTCACCAGCCATGTCTTGAACTCAAGCATCACCTACACATGAATAAACAACCAATCCATACGAGCCCAAGTCCTCGACTTGACTCAAGTTAGTTCCGAACACAATACCTTACGTGAGAACCTCACATAAGCATGTTGCAAAGCATAGCAAAACGATATCAGCCATATCATCCAAAACGCACCAAAAACTTAGCAAATGAATACTAAGCAATATTTCCAACAATGTAAAGCAAGTACAAAACATTGCAAATGAAAAGCAGAAGCACTACGGTCAAGTTTCGGACCTTGCCAGAGCAACCCGGACCTTGAGCCGGAGCTAACAAAAGCTAGTAGAACCTAGCGTCGGAGCTTACCAAAACTAGTACAACCAAGCTCCCGCCGGAGCTTACAAAACTAGCAGGACCTAGCGCCGGAGCTAACCAGAACTAGTCGGAACTAGTAAACCCAAAAGCCGGAGCTAGAAAAAGTACATCGGAGCTTAGCAAAAGCATGCCGAAGCTATCAAATATATGCCGGAGCTATCAAAGACATGCCGGAGCTAACAAAGACATGCCGAAGCTAAAAATAAAGCTCACCGGAGCTAACCAAAGCTAGTTGGACCTTACCAGGAAGTCGGACCTAGCATCTAACGTAGCCGGAGCTACCCAAAACAAGTCGGACCTATGGTCGGACCTTGCTGTAGCTCGGAGCTTAGAGTCAGACCTTGATAAAAAGGTGTTTTGGTGATATTCAAAACTTTTATCATCAAAGCCAAATGTATTCACGACAAGCCAATGTATTCAGCACACATAGGTCTTACAAGGATTAACGGTCTCGTCGAACTTCTCCGGCGGATGAGGCCGGAACTTCTGTAGCCACCTGACCATACGTAGGTGCATGGCCAGGGATGAACAGCCTCCTCCTACTCCTTCAGGAGCAGGAATGTCTTGAGCTTCTCGTCTTTCACGAGCACGCTCAATATGGACTCGGCTGTCTTGTTGGCGATATCGGCGATCAAGCTCTGCCCGGAGGTCATGAGTTGAAAGCCTTGATACCGTGTGAGTGTGTCGTGCCCCGGAGGGCAACGACGTCACCTGTTGTGATGCAGCACGTCTCCTGTTGTTGCAAACGTGTGGACCATGTCTGCCAGACAAGGTCCGTCGCTGCGATGGGGCCCGTCCTGAAGGAGGAGGACCCTGGTTGCTGATGCGGTCGGCTGCTGCTGCAACCAAGTGTTCCACATCGGCCCTCCACTGCTCCATTGCATCCCGAGATGCGTCCGGAGGTGGTGGGCGCTGAAGAAGAGCACGTGCTACATGAAGTGCGTGTTCCGGGTTGTCAAGATTCGCCGACGCATTGATTGACGCCGGTGCACCATCGCGTTGTCCAGCTTGATTTGCTGGTGGAGGCGGCGGTGGTGGAAGTGTGACTCCTGCTGGAACCGTGGTTCCCGCTGGTGGCTGCATATTGGAGGGATTACCCCCAACAGCTTGAACAGCGGGATGACCATTGGATGATCCAGCGGCTGAGTTCACCATTCTTGAAATCTCGGGGCCCCCCTTCCTGGCGCGCCAACTGTCGGTGGTTTTGATCTGGCAGATCTCCCGACACTACTAAAGTGTTAGAGGAGTTTGAGGTTCGGTATGGGCGCGCGGAGATTCCAAAAGGTGAGATGTCGAGTGACATAAGGGACACGAGGATTTACGTGGTTCGGGCCGCATGAGCGTAATACCCTACTCCACGGGGTGTGTTGGTGTTGTATTGGATGTATGAGCTCAACGTCAGTTGAGAGTGTAAAGTCAGCGTGTCTCCCGAGAGTGTGTCTAGAGAGTGTCTCTAGAGAGTCTCCTATGTATCGTTGGCCTGTCCTTTTATAGTACAAGGGCAGGCCGTTACAAGTTAGCCTGGCCCGACATGTGGCCCTGGCGGTTACTGATATTTATACACATTCAACACGTTTAATTGCCCTTAATGACCGGGTTATGGGCTTTGACAGCACCGTTACTAGTAATTAAGGTCGTCCGATCATGTGTCATTAATATAGTATTAATGATACTTGATCGGGTCTTGAATCCTTGATTCCCCTTTGAAGATCCAGAGCCGTTGTGGAGTCTTCCGGAGGTTAGAAGCTGAAGATCTAACAGTTGGACACGTGGCAGCGCCGGAGCACACTGTGGGGAACAGATAGGTCCGGTGTTCCTCGACACGTGTCAGTTCTGGAGCTTCCCTCAGTCTGGGGTTAGGTCTGGTTTGATAGTACACGTGGCGACCCTAGGACTAACCATGTTGGAGAAGCGGGTCCGGTTATGTCTGACATGAGGACCTCCGAAGGTCTTCAAATCAAGTAGAGACTTTCCCTTGAGATCTTTGCAATCCCAAGGAGTATATGGTACCCAGGGTACCGACATCTCTAAATGCTACAATAACAGAAGCGCTTGAGATAGAAGGAATGGTATTTCGTACCTTGGAGAACCTCTGTATGAAAGATCGCAAGGACTCTCCCCCTTTTTGCTTGACAGCAAAACGATCCAGTTCCATGCCTGGTCGAGTGTATGAGCTCCCAAAATTGGCGGTAAATTGTTGGCACAACTCCGCCCAACTATTGATGGAGTCAGGCGGTAGGCTCATGAACCAAGACCTGGTGGTCCCAGTCAAATCCATAGGAAAATAATTAGCCATCACGGCCTCTTTGCCCCCAGCCACAAGGATAGCGGTGGAGTAGATTTGACTGGGATTAACAGTCCCGTCAAATTTCTCCGACAAATGAGGCCGAAACTTCTACGGCCATCTAACCATGCGTAGATGCATGGCCAAGACAGAACAGCCTCCTCCTACTCCCTCAGGAGCAGGGCTGTCCCGAGCCTCCCGCCTCTCGTGAGCACGCTCGATGTGGACGCGGTCGTCCTGTTGTCGGTAACGACGATCGAGCTCCGCTCGGAGGTCATGAGTCGAAAGCCTCGTTATCGTGTGAGTACGTCGCGCACCGGAAGGCAGCGATGTCACCTGTTGAGACGCAGCACGCCTCCTGTGCTGTGAAGCTTGCGGACCGAGTCTACCCGACAAGGTCTGATGCTATGATGGGGCCTGCCCCGAGGGGGAGGACCTTGATTGCTGATGCGATCGGCTGCTGCTGCAACCAGATGATCCACATCAGCTCTCCACTGCTCCATCACACCCTGGGGTGCTCCTGGAGGCAGTGGACGTTGGAGAAGAGCACACGCAGCATTAAGCGCGTGTTCGGGGTTGTTGTTCGCCGATGTAGTGATCGACGCAGACGCCCCATCCCGTTGTCCGGGTTGATTCACCGGTGAGGATGGTGGTGGTGGTGGCATGACTCCTGTTGGGGCCACAGCACCTGCTGGCTGCTACATGTTGGAGGGATTGCCTCCAGCAGGTTGCTCAGCGTGGTTACTGTTGGATAATCCAGTAGTAGAATTTGCCATCTTTGAATCTCAGGCGCCCCTACCTGGCGCGCCAACTATCGGGGTCTGGTTTCGGCAATTCTCCCGATACTACTATTAGTAGCCCACGGAGTTTCTTAGTTCGGTTGGGGCGTGCGGAGATTCAGAACAAGATGGCGACTTGACACGAGGATTTACGTGGTTTGGGCCGCCTAAGCGTAATACCCTACTCCACGGGTGTGCTGTTGTGGTTGTATTGAGTGTATGAGAGCGTGACCCAGAGAGAGGCCAAAAAAAAAGTCTCCCTGTGTATTGCTCGGCCAGTCCTTTTATAGTACAAGGGTTGGCCGTTACATCATTAGTCTGGCCCGACATGTGGCCCTGGCGGTTACTGATGCCTAATACGCAGTTAATGTTCTTAATTCCCCTTAATAGCATGATAACACCCTTTAATTATGGCATTACTGGTATTAAGGGTCATCCGATCGTGTGTCATTAAGATAGCATTAATGACACATAATCAGGTCTTGAAGCCTTTAATGTCTCTTGAAGGTCCGAGCCATTGAAGGTTCACCAATCTGTCTGTTGAGGTTGAAGGTCTGACGGTTGGACGCGTGGCAGCTCCAGAGCTTACCGTCTTGAACGAGTAGGTCCAGTGATGTTATACACGTGTCGGTACTGGAGCTTCCCTCTGTCGGGGGTTAGGTCCGGAGGTGCCACACAGGTATCTAGTGCGGAGCTTTCCCATGTATGGAATGTAGCTCCAGTTTTATGATACACGTGGCGGCATTGGAACTAACCATACGAGGGAGGCAGGTCCGGTTCCGAGTGACACATGGGGCCTTTGGGGGTCTTCAACTCAGATAGGTGGAGTTCCTTTGCACTCTTTGCAGTTCCAAGGGGTATCCGGTACGTAGGGTACCGACAGATTGCTACACCTCGTTTACCTCATTTTCTGCAATAAATGCATGCATGCACTATTTCTCCATGGATAGGTGGAAATAAGATAAATAGAATGGTCATGTGTGCAAGAAATGATATTTCCTTCACATAATTGAGTTATATTGACGGGTGAAACTAGTATATAACAGTCGTCAACAAGGGGTCCCTTGGATGGATGTGCTCAGCTGTGAGACATCACCTTCGGTGAAACCTTAGTTAGTCTGCACATGTTGGTAGTCCCATTGTGAGGCAATTTTGTGATCTCTTGGCCATACACCAACGGTAGTGTATTTGGCATGATGGAGGTTCTTTAGTCGCCGATGAGTGATGAAATCACGAACTTGTGGGTAAAGTGGTACAACCTCTGCAGAGTGTTAAAACTATCATGATAGTCGTGCTCCCAGTTAAGAGCATCTGGACGCCCTACATTATTAGAGGGAACATGGGAATTGTTTGGGATCAGTTATGTCATGGTTTGGTTATGTTATATGAGCATGCATGGTTAGGTAAGAAATTGGCATATGGATTGATACTAATCTATGGATGAGGTAGGATGGTAAATTAGAATGTTGGATATAGGTTATTACTTGTGTTATGATGGGATTTAAACTCACATAGATATTGTAGGGTGCTTTTACATGTTTATGAAATGTACTTTTATGCAATTAGCCATCTATTATCGTCCTTGTTCAAGCTACATGTCATACTTTCCCACACTTGTTGAGTACGACATGTACTCACCCTTGCTATTCCCACACTAAAATAGCTACACGAGATGTTTGGGAGTACCACAAGGATCACGTGGAGTACTAGGTTGTGTGCTATCATCAATTGCCCGTGGAGATGGAGTCTACTAGTGCTTAGTTTTTCCACTACAATGTTATTAGAGCTTGCATTCGAGACTATTCGGATATTGTAATAAGGTACTATTTATTATTCAAAACATGGTTATTA
This sequence comes from Tuctoria greenei, assembly GCA_036927565.1. Lineage (NCBI taxonomy): Eukaryota > Viridiplantae > Streptophyta > Magnoliopsida > Poales > Poaceae > Tuctoria > Tuctoria greenei. The sequence goes on along the minus strand of JAYESD010000009.1, from coordinate 20,050,579 downwards.
TCTGAATATCATTTGTGAAGCACTCGTGTATATGTGATGAACATCCTGGGCACACATACACTGCACTTGGTTCATTTTTTAGAATGAGGTGTCACATCCTCGCTCCCTTCTACACTCTCTATCCTATCATCATCTTCGTCTTCGTATTCATGATCATGGTTAGGAGGAGGAGGAGGAGGAGGAGGAGGAGGAGCCACCAACTCCAAAGAAAGAAAGCTCATCGTCTGTGAAAGGCGGGAGCTCAGTGAAATCTTCAGCAGAGTCTTCTGAAATCTTAGGAGAGCCAACAAGTTCAATCTCCAGCTTCTAACATATGGCCTTGATGTTGTCCTTGACATATAGCTGGTGCTTCTTCCTGGCCAGAGTCTCCTTATGTTTCTTCACTTCCACTTTGTGGCAAGATGCATAAATGGAAGAAAACATCTTGAGTATGCCAATAGAGGACCCCTTGGAGGAAGGTGGAGCGGAGGTAGTAGAAGGAATCATTGAACCTTCTTGAGTATGCTTTGAGTGGTGTTCTCTTGCGAGTGAGAGAGGTGCAATGTGTACCGAGGATCCTGAAGGCATCTAAGGCCTAAGTCCTGTGTGCTCTATGTCCTTCACAAACTCCAAATTGGTGACCTTCTCAATCATAAACATGATATAAGGTGCATAGCCACAAGAGTGGTTCAGAGTGCAAGAGATGTTCACCATATCATTCTAGATGTAATATGTGAGACCTATGTGTGTTGAATACATTGGATTTGACATTGAAAGTTTTGAATACTTCCGAAACAAACTTTTAACAAGGTCCGACTCTAGGTTCGAGCTCCTACAAGGTCCAACGATAGGTCCGGCTTGTTTTTGGTAGCTCCAGCAAGGTTCGACATAAGGTCTGACTTGCTTTGGCTAGGTCCGACTTCTTTGTCTAGGTCCCACTTATTTTGGATAGGTCTGACTTCTTTGTCTAGGTCCGATATGTTTTTGCTAGCTCCGGCGCTAGGTTCGACTAGCTTTTGTAAGATCCGGCGCTAGGTCCGACTAGCTTTGGTTAGCTCCAGCACTAGGTCCTGCTAGCTTTGGTAAGCTCCTGTTTAAGGTCCGGTTAGCTTTGGCAAGGTCCGGTGCTAGATTGCAATGGTTCTGCTTTTAACTTGCAATGTTTTAAACTTGCTTTTTGGATTATGGAAGGTTTGCTTAGTATTATTTTACTAAGTTTTTTAGCGTTTTTGCTGATCATGGTGGTTAATATTTTTGCTATGGTTTGCAACATGCTTATGTAAGGTGCTCACGTAAGGTGTTGTGGTTTCGGAACTAACGTGAGTCAAGTCGAGGACTTGTGCTCAGATGTATCATTTGTTTATTCATGTGCAGGTGTAGCTTGAGTTCAAGGCATGGTTGATGACGGGATCTGAATGTAGCCTAGAGGGGGGGTGAATAGGCTTTTTGATGTTCTTTTGTCGGAACCTGCAACACTTAGCAACTTGATCAAATACAGGGAAATCGGACTAGCCTGGTTGGGTGCGGACTAGTCCGGTGTGCGCGGACAAGATCGATCTAGTTTGATCAAAGATTTCGATCCAAGTATACTATGCAGCGGAAATTTAGTTGTACCTCAAGTGTATTGCTTTAATGAAACTAGATGTGGCACAAGTTAACATTAGTTTCAGTATTTTAATGTAGTTTGAACAAGATCAAGAAAACCCTAGATTACAATGAATAGTAAGAACAAAACAAGGACACAATGATTTTTATCCCGTGGTTCGATTCCATAGAGGAAATCTACATGCACGTTAAGGAGCCCACAAAGGATTGGGTATTCACCAACCCTACCCTCGTCGAATCACCATGAAGGCCGATTCTCTGCCACTAATAACAAGGGGTAAATCACCATGTTCAAGGGGCCTTCTCACAAGTTGAGGGCTCCCCAAGATTTACAATTCAAAATACCACCAAACATACTCAAAGATCTGCAATAAAACAACGAGAGTGTGTGAGAGAATCAAACCCAAGAGCTCAAGACGTGAAAAACGTGTCTCTCCTTTGATCTATGGTTAATCCTCAAGGGTTTGATATTTCTTGCGTTGGATTGTGTGGAGAGACGTGTTTTCTAGGCTCTTGGAAGGTGTGACGGCGCAGGGGGTCGAGAGTGTTATTGATTAGGGGTTGTGCACCTCTATTCATACTAGGGTTTCCAAAGATTACAGTTAGGGATTTCAAAGTCAAGACTAGTCCATGGTGGACTCCGGACTAGTACAGTGTGCAGCGTGTGGGAAACCCTAAGTGTCCTGAATTATCGGACTTGTCCGACCAGTGGCGGACTAGTCCAATTTTGTCTCTAGAGATGTTCGGACTAGTCCGGCACATATCGGACTAGTCCGGTGTGGTGAAACCCTTGGTGAATTGAGGACAACTCCGCACTTGGAGGACTTGTCCAATTTTAGTCAGAAGGTTTTAGGACTAATCCGTGCAGATATCGGACTTGTCCGATTTAGGTCAGAAAGATATCGGACTAGTCCGTGGTGATATCGGACTTGTCCGACTTCGTGCAAACTGTGAAGTGCTTAGGACTAGTACGCACTGGGAAGGACTAGTCCGATCTTAGTTAGAGAAATATCGGACTAGTCCGTGGTGATATCAGACTAGTCCGGTCTATGGAAACTGGACTGTGCAGACAAGTTCGCTCTGGGAGGACTTGTCCGATTCTGGACACAGAGAAATCGGACTAGTCCGGGGTAAATCGGACTAGTCCGGACCTGTATAACTTTGTGCAGTGAGAGTGATTAGAATTTGCTTGAGCTCTTGGGGTGTGTTTCTCCAACACACTCCATACGCAAAGAGTATTATAATCATTTCTTTAGCTCCTTTCAACTTGATTCCTCACTCTCCCTTCTTTTTGCGCTTTCTTCATAATTTCATTAAAACCTGCGCTCATCTCAACAATTTAGTTAGGATTTCATTTGCTTGTCATAAATCAACCAAAACCCACAAGGGATGCCTAGATGCACTTTCAGTATCCATTGAACTAGTCTTAGGGAGAATATGAGGTTCAACAACCATGTTCCGGAGGAATTGTGGTTGAGTTCATCGGGAGATTGTGCAACATGTTTGAATCAAGAACAATGCATATGAAGGTATCATGGACGTCGTTGGAAGATGTTTGCACATGTGCAACGAGTGCATGGACGTGGCTAAATGGTTTCAAGGCGCGAGGAAGAGATGTGGACGTAAAGAATTAGTCGGAAATGTCCAACCGACTAGGTTATGGACTCAGGCTGCAGCTGAGTCGTATTTGACTCAAATATTGAAAGATTTGAGTTTATTATTATGGGATTTCATGTGGGTCACGAAGTTGAGGTTTTTTTAGGAATGTGGGATACATTCCTAAGGTATTTTGAAGTCTTAAGATTGTTTCTATCTGCGTATAGAAGAGTCTTGAGCAGTTCTGGAAACTTTCAGTGGAAACTGAGTAGGATACGAGTCCTATTTGGTTTGGGTTGGCCTCATGGCTGGTTATATAAGCAAGGGAGGCAAGACCACATGGTGCACCGATTTTGGGCTGTTCCTATTGTGTTCTTTTGAATAAAGATCGTAGTTTAAAGGAACTTTTGTGCCTTGTTTGTCCAACTTGTTTCAGACAAATTTTTCTCGTCGAGTTTCTAAACAGCAGTACCTTGCTTTGGTTGTTTTATCATAACTCCAGTTTTACCGATCTAATTGATGTGATTCTTTTTGAGTTGTCTTCACAACTTGATTATCTATCATCTGTAAAAATTTCACGGTCATTGGATTTGTGGTTTCTGATCTACACGAGGTTATTTGCAGTGTTACAGATCTGGTTTTTACTCTGTAGAACAGATTGACCTTTGATCGATCTTTCGATCATAACTTGAGTTTTTCTCAAAGGTTTTTGTGATCTTGTTGTCATGTCTTTGTGATTTGATTCTCTATAATATATACTACTTTTTTCATGCTTGAACACATTTAGATCACTTGCACACACGGTTTCTTAACAGATTGATTTTCTGTCGAGGGATTTTTTGTTGCTTCCATTGAAAAAGTTTTAATCTACCATTCACCCCCCCTCTGGTAGATTTTCATGTGCTCTTCAATTCTACAAATTGTATCAGATCCACGGTGCTCTAATATTTGAGATTTGCACATATTTTGAATAATCATCATGGAAAAATACTCTGCCAAACCTTCTGTGTTTAGTGGTATTGATTTTCAGGTTTGGAAGACACGCATGGAGGCTTTGATCCAGGCACAAGGCTTTGCAGTATGGGAAAAGGTGTAGAAGCCATACAAAGTGTCGTCAAACGATCAAGTTACAACTACAAATCTAAGAGATGTCAACGACAACAACAAGTCTCGAAAATTGATCATACAAGGACTAACTCAAAGCGACTTTGACCGTGTTGCTCACCTCCGATCTGCATACGATGTTTTGGAAAGCTCTATGTCATTACCACAAAGGATCTAACATGAGCAAGGAGATAAGACAAGACAGGTTCAAAAAGGAGTACATGCGCGTTGAGATGCAACCAGGTGAGTCCATCGACGACTTCTTTGCTCGGTTTAATAAAATTCTTAGCAACTTGCATAGCATCAATGTTAATTTTTCAGATAGTGAGAATGCTAGGCAATTATGAAGTGCATTATACATGTCAATTTGGGAGATGAAAGTCACATCTATTCGTGAATCTACTGTCATGAGTACACTTACTTTAGATGTTCTATATTCTAAATTGAAAAACTCATAAAATTGACATAATCTCACGTAAGAACCACAGCAACTCTCTTGCATTTGTTTCTCAACGCGACATGCCTAGTTCCGGCCAATCTTCATCTTGTGGAACACTTGCCTTGTTGTCCTCTCTAACCCTTGAATAGATTAAAGAGTTTCCAGAGGAAGAACTTGCACTCTCCTCTACTCGGTTCTCAAAAGGATTGCAAAATGTGAGAACTAGAAGGAGAGGGAGTGTCAGACCTCAATGATGCTTCGAATGTGGTAAGATAGGACATTTTCGCACGGATTTCCCTAACCTTTCAGGTACTACTTCCCGTGATGAAAAGCAAACAAGGACAAAGCACTCCTCTGCAAACAACAACAAGAAAAAGAAGGGTTTTACAGGACGCCAATTGGTAAATAGTTTTATCCCCGCACTTCAAGAACTTGGCTCGAATGATGTGGACATCAGAAGTGACGAAGATGAAAATGATCTGGCAAACTTGTGCTTCATGGCGGGCAAGTCAAGATCAAGTATGGAGGAGACAGAACACAACAGCACAATGAAGAGGAAAAATGTGTGATGCTATTTCTAGAGCCACTGTTATAGTTAAGAAAAAGGACAAAAAGCTTAGGGACAATGCCATTAAAATTGAGTCACTAGAATCTGAAATTAATCGTTTGAAATCTTTGATTCCTAGTGATGATTCTTGTTCCTCATGTGATTTAATATACGAACAATTGTCCTCTCTAAAAAGTGCACACACCTCCACACTTGATAAACTTGAGTTATAAATTTAGAAGAACAGAGAGCTTGCTGCACTTAATGATAAAAACTTGAAAGATGCTAGTTGTTCTACAATTGATTTGCATTGTTCTACTTGTGATGATCTTGATAAGAAACTACATGATGCTATGGATGAAATTTCTGTTTTGAACAATGCTTTACGTCATGAAGTTAAAAATTGTTCTAATTGCAAATTAAAAGGAAAAACTTCATGTGAAAATTTCCTTGATCTGTCCAATAAACTTGTGACATGCATAGGACATTAGATCGGTTTTGTAATGCGAATAAGAACCTAAACATGATGCTGAATTCTTCCAAGTCTTGCAATGATAAAACTGGTTTAGGTTTTGATTCTCATGCTCATCCTAAGGCACATCCACCTAAAATTATAAGGTCATTAGGAAGTAGTTTGATTCAAACAGCTCCTAAACAAAAAGAAGTGGTTTTCAAATCTGCAGGAGTGTTGTCTCATTCAGCTTCTAATAAACATGTTGCTTGCTCATCTAAACATGAACACAAAGTTAAATTTTATTGTACCCACTGTGGTAGAAATGGTCATGTCATAGACTTTTGTTATAGACTAGCTAAACAACAGAAAAAGGAAAGAATGCAAGCTAGATCTCATAACTCTCTTGCAACATTTGTTGCACATGCTAAACCAAATATCAAGAACATGCAACCTGCAGTTATGAGTCAAAACATGCAAAGTTGCTCCCAAACCTATTTTTTTTCGTGCTACACATGTAACACCTCGTAAGTCAGTAGTTGGATACAAAAATCCTCAAACTTTGGCTCCTAAACCTGTTGTTTTGTCTCAGCTTTTGCGTGTTTTCCTGTTGCACGTCGTATGAACTAAATATCGCAAGATTCTCTTGACGGTGTCAAATGACACTCCTTTGGATTGACTCTTGACGGTGTCAAATGACACTCCTTTGGATTGGCTTTAAATCTTGCACACAAGCACACACTCAACATAATATCAGGCCTAGATGCACATAAGTAAAGTAGGGATCCAATCATGGAGCGATATACCTTTTGATCCATGTTTGGTCCATCTTCATCTAGATCCAAGTATCCATTTGTTGCCATGGGAGTCTTTATTGGCTTCGTCTTGTGCATTCCAAACTTCTTGAGTATGTCTTGAGTATACTTAGTTTGGCTTATAAACGCCCCTTCCTTTTGTTGCCTCACTTGGAATCCCAAGAAGTATTTCAGCTCTCCCATCATAGACATCTCGAACCTATCTGTCATAATCTTACTAATTATTCACAAAGAGATTTGTTAGTTGAACCAAAGATAATGTCATCAACATAAATTTGACAAATAAAAAGATCATTGTCAAAGTGCTTTGTAAACAACATATAATCTGCTTTACCAATTTTAAAACCATTTTCAATTAATAAATCTCTAAGACACTCATACCAAGCTCTAGGAGCTTGTTTGAAGTCGTAGAGAGCCTTACGCAGTTTGAAGACATGGTTGGAGAACTCTTGATCTTCGAATCTGGGGGGTTGCTCCACGTACACCTCCTCCTTGATTGGTCCGTTGAGGAAGGCGCTTTTCACATCCATTTGATAGAGCTTGAAATCATGGTGAGTAGCATATGCAAGTAATATTCTATTTGATTCAAGTCTAGCTACGGGAGAAAAGGTTTCGTCGAAATCCAAAACTTCGACCTGTGAATACCCTTTGGCCACAAGTCACGCCTTGTTCCTTGTCACCACCCCGTGGTTGTCTTGTTTGTTGCAAAAGAACCATTTGGTGCCGACGATGTTGAACTTGGGTCTTTCGATGAGTTCCCACATCTCGCTCCGTTTGAAGTTGTTAAGTTCTTCTTGCATTGCCACCACACAATCCGGATCTTTCAATGCATCATCAATCATGCGTTGTTCCAAAAAGGATACAAAAGAGTAATGTTCACAAAAATTAGCAATTCAAGATCTAGTAGTTACTCCCTTTTGGATATCACCGATTATGTTGTCGATTGGGTGATCTATTTGGACACATTGGTGTACTCTTGGGTGTGGCACTTGCGGTCTTGTATCTTCATGATCGTCTTCTTCTACCCCTGGATAGTTGCCTTCATTGGTGTGGTTATCATCTTCGTCTTCTTGAGGTTGATCTTGTGTAGAAGCTCCCCCTTGATCATTTATCTCCACTTGTGGTTCATCTTCATCATTCGCATTTGGAGGTGGCGCATGTGGTCAAACATCGCCCAACGCCATTCTTCTCAACGCTTGACATGTATCTTTTTCTTTATCTAGCACACACTGATCAACTTGCTCTTCGGTGAGTAGTTCATATGATATTTTCTTGAGTAGGTGATGAAGATAAAGTTGATTTATGGCATGACAGGCGGTGTTGACCGCTTCAGCCCAAAATCTATCTGAAGTCTTGTACTCATCAAGCATTGTCCTCGCCATCTCTATGAGGGTTTGATTCTTCCTTTAAGCTACTCCATTTTGTTGAGGGAAGTATGATGCTGAAAATTCATGTTTTATGCCTTCTTCGTCTAGGTACTCCTCAACTTGGGTGTTCTTGAACTCCGTGCCATTGTCACTTCGTATGTTCTTGATCTTCAATGAAAACTCATTTTGGGCATGCTTGAGAAACTTCATGAGTGTTCCTTGAGTTTCTGTCTTATCATGCAAAAAGAAAACCCACGTGAAGCGCGAAAAATTATCAACAATTACTAAACCATATTTGTTACCGCTGATGCTTATGTAAGCAATTGGACCAAATAGATCCATGTGAAGTAGCTCTAGCGGTCTTGTCATTTTCATGACGTTCTTCGCGGGATGGGGTGCTCCTACTTGTTTCCTGGTTTGGCACGCGCTACAAGGCCTATCTTTCTCAAAAACAACATCCTTCAAACCTCGAATGTGATCCCCCTTAAGGAGTTTTTGAAGATTCCTCATACCAACAAGTGTTAGCTGTCTATGCTACAGCCAACCCATGTTGGTATTTGCAATCAAGCATGTGTCATGTTTGGCTTTATCTTTGTTGATGTCAACAAGATAAAACTTTCCCTTTAACACACCCTTGAATGCAACCGAGTCATCACTCCTTCTAGAGATGATCACACCCTCATTAGTGAACAAGCAATTATAACCTTTGTCACATAATTGAGATATGGACAATAGGTTATAATCTAAGGAATCGACATGTAAAACATGAGAAAGCGTGTGTTGAGATGACATTGCAATTTTACCAGTACCGAGCACCCTTCCTTGACTATTGTCTCCAAAATAGATGCCATCGCTTGGATCTTCATTTTCTTCATATTCAACAAACATCCTTCTTTCTGCGGTCATGTGATTGGTGCATCCACTATCTAGCACCCATTTCGATTCGTTGGAGGAATAGGCCTGCAAAAATAAAGTACGCCTTGGGTTTAGGTACCCAAGCTTACTTGGGTCCTTTGAGGTTAGTCACAAGTGATTTGGGCAACCACACATGGGACTTGGTGTTCCCATGGCGTGGCCCAACATATTTGGCATAAACTCTACCAAGGTCGCTTTTCATAAGAACATAAGATGCGTCAAAAGTTCTAAATAAGAGTTGTTATTCTTGTGTGTTAACCATCTTAGACTTATCAACTTTATTGGGCTTTCTAGCTTGAGAGGAGTTTCCCTTGACAAAGACAATGCGCTCCTTGTTATTCTTATGGCTTCTATCATTTTGCTTTTCCCCATAAGGATACCCAATGCCATATTTGACAATAGGTCTTGTGGCCAAATATGCACTGTGTGCATACTTGACCTTCTCCTTGTCAAATATGCCACTTCGGGAAGGATGTTTGTCCTTGGTTGAGTTTGACTTGTCTTTCAAGCTAGTTTCAAGTTTAGCACATGAACAAGTAATAGTAGTTTCAGATTTCAAGTGTTGAGTAGGTGAGCTTGAAGAGGATGATGGGTCACTTTGCTTGAGTGACTCAAATCGTACCTCAAGGATCTTGTTAACTTTGGTTAAATTAGCAAGTTCATCCTTCATGATAATATTTGAGTCGCTTAACTTCAAGCAAGCTACCTTGCTTGAAGCTAACTCAAGTTTTAGTGACTTGCTTCGCTCATTTTCAAGTTCAAGGAGCTCATTGATCTTGTGATACTCTTCCTTTTGGAGGATGATCATATCTTCTTGACGATCAGTTAGCCCCTCCTTATCAATAAGTTTATCCACTAAGAATTTCATTTTTGCAGCAATTTTCTTATCTAGGCCAACAAGCTATATCATTATCACTATAAGCATTACTATCGCTAGAGTAAGAATGCGAGGAGGAAGATTTAGTTGTTACCTTTCTTTTACCTTCCTTCTCCATGAGACATGTGTCATTGTCCTTCCTTGCGCCAATAGTTGGGAAGAGGGTGGATTTATTCGTTGTCTTCTTGATGGCTATGCTAGCCATCTCCTCTTCTTCTTCGGATGAGGACTCATCATTGGAGTCCCACTTCTTTCCTAGGTGCGCCTGTCCAATTAGCTTTTTCTTCTTGAAGGTCTTTTTGGGTTGAGGCTTTGCTTCCTTGGTCTTCTTCTTTTTTTCTTCATAAGGGCAATCAATTATAGAGTGGTCGTATTTTATAGCAAGCACGCCTCAACTTAGGTCTTGACTTATCTTTGTGTCTTACTTCATTTAATTTACCACCTTGTTTTCTCTTCACCATCTTTTTGAATTTCTTCATAAATAGGATCATGTCTTCTTCATCTATGTCGCTGCTCTCATCATCGTTGTCATCTTCTTCTTGAGCCTCTCGAGCTTTTTTTGACAAGGGCTTGAAAGTGGACCTCAGGGCGACCCCCTTCTTCTTTGCTGAGATGAGGTCGGCAATCTCTTTTGCATGCTTAGCTTGTTTCTCCATCATATCAAAGTTATTGATCTTTCCAAGCAATTTGTCCGGGGTCATTTTCCGATACCCAGGACTTTCTCTAATCATTGAGCAAAGGGTAACATTGCAAGGCATGAAAGATCTAAGAATGAGCTTCACCACCTCGTGATCGTACCACTTTTTGCTTCCATATGCTCTAACCTCGTTGATGAGATTCTTCAAATGGTTGTACATGTCTTGTAGTGACTCATCTTCTTCTATGGCGAATCTTCCCAATTTGCCTTCGATCAATTTGATTTTGGCCTCCCGCACAATGGCGATCACCTTCATGTGCAGTTTGTAATGTGTTCCATATCTCTTTTGCAATCTCGAGTCCGTCCACCTTGGTGAACTCATCTCGACTTAATGATGATGTGATGACTATTGCGGCTTGAGCGTTCTGATGAATCGATTGCTCTTGGCTTGGGGTGAGATCTTCATCGTCGTTCGTGATATCTATTCCTGTACACACTATATGCCACAAGCTGGGGTTCAGTGAGATTAAATGCATTTTAATATTTTGCCTCCACATTGAATAATCGTTGCCATCAAAGTATGGGTCTTTTCCTACAGGGATTGACAAGTAATGGTTGTTGTTAGAATTCAAGCGATCATAATTAAAAGGATATCGGGAGTAGTCAGTGTGACTACTCCCCTTCTTCTTCTTTTCATCTTTGATCTTCATCTTCCCTTTGGAGAGTGCTTTCTTCCTTAGGAGCGCCTTGAGTTCAAGTGTCTCCTCATCATCATCTATTTAGTCCTGAATGGCGTCGAGGAGCTTCTCAAATTTCTTAGCCTTTTCATCTTCAACCTTCTCTTGGTTGACGCTCTTGTGCACATCCTTCATGTTCGACATCTTCTCCTCGAGCGATTAGTATCTTTTTGAAGAGTCATGCTCTCATACCAATTGAATGTAGCCTAGAGGGGGGTGAATAGGCTTTTTGAATTTCTTTTGTCGGAACCTGCAACACTTAGCAACTTGATCAAATACAGGGAAATCGGACAAGTCCGGTTGGGTGCGGACTAGTCCGGTGTGCGCGGACAAGATCGATCAAGTTTGATCAAAGATTTCGATCCAAGTATACTATGCAGCGGAAATTTAGTTATAACTCAAGTTTATTGCTTTAATGAAACTAGATGTGGCACAAGTTAACTATAGTTTCAATATTTTAACGTAGTTTGAATGAGATCAAGTAAACCCTAGATTACAATGAATAGTAAGAACAAAAAAAGGACACAATGATTTTTATCCCGTGGTTCGATTCCATGGAGTAAATCCCACATCCACGCTGAGGAGCCCACAAAGGACCGGGTCTTCACCAACCCTACCCTCGTCGAATCGCCACGAAGGCCGATTCTCTTCCACTAATCACAAGGGCTAAATCACCGTGTTCAAGGGGCCTTCTCACAAGTTGAGGGCTCCCTAAGATTTAAAATTCAAAACACCACCAAACACACTCAAAGATCTGCAATAAAACAACGACAGTGTGCGAGAGAATCAAACCCAAGAGCTCAAGACGTGAAGAACATGTCTCTCCTTTGATCTATGGTTAATCCTCAAGGATTTGATCTTTCTTGTGTTGGATTGTGTGGAGAGACATGTTTTCTAGGCTCTTGGAAGGTGTGACGGTGCAGGTGGTCGAGAGTGTTATTGATTAGGGGCCGTGCACGGCTATTTATACTAGGATTTCCGTAGGTTATCGTTAGAGTTTTCAAAGTCCAGACTAGTCCGTGGTGGACTTTGGACTATTCCGGTGTGCAGCGTGTGGGAAACCCTAAGTGTCCTGAATTATCGGACTTGTCCGGCCAGGGGCGAACTAGTCTGATTTTGTCTCTGGAGATGTTCGGACTAGTCTAGCACATATTGGACTAGTCCGTTGTGGTGAAACCCTTGGTGAATTGAGGACAAGTCCACACTTGGAGGACTTGTCCAATTCTAGTCAAAAGGTTTTTGGACTAATCCATGCAGATATCGGACTTGTCCGATTTATGTCGGAAAGATATCGGACTAGTCCGTGGTGATATCGGACTTGTCCGACTTCGTGCAAACTATGAAGTGCTTAGGACTAGTCCGCACTGGTAAGGACTAGTCCGATCTTAGTCAGAGAGATATCGGACTAGTCCGTGGTGATATCGAACTAGTCTGGTCTGTGAAAACTGGATTGTGCAGACAAGTCCGCTCTGGGAGGACTTGTTCGATTCTGGACACAGAGAAATCGGACTAGTCCGGGGTAAATCGGACTAGTTCGGACCTGTATAACTTTGTGTAGTGAGAGTGATTAAAATTTTCTTGAGATCTTGGGGTGTGTTTCTCCAACACACTCCATACACAATGAGTATTATAATCATTTCTTGAGATCCTTTCAACTTAATTCCTCACTCTCCCTTCTTTTTGCGCTTTCTTCATAATTTCATTAAAACCTGCGCTTATCTCAACAATTTAGTTAGGATCTCATTTGCTTGTCATAAACTGACCAAAACCCACAAGGGATGCCTAGATGCACTTTCAATCTCCCCCTTTTTGGTGACTGATGACAACCAATTGAGATTTCACAAATATGATTAAAAGTGCAAAATTTTCATAAAGTGTGCAGATATGAGTTTGGAACAAATTTAGCAATTAAAACATGAGTCATATGTGCACTCTTCATGGTGGGATGCAAAACTACATGTGTGTGAACAATAATCTTGATATGAATAAGATAAATGGCATAATCATGACAGCATCAAGGTTATCAAGCATAAATATCAAATTCAGAGCATAACACATAAGTCATAAGCATAACAAAGTTATAGTTTTCACACCACATGTCCAATAGCATAAGAGAGTACGGACAAAGTTTTACAACCCAAAAGAAACACAAATAGAGATCTCCTCTCGCAACCTACAGCTAGGACCTAGTGACTCCCCCTCAATCTCTCCCCCTTTGGCATCAAGGCACCAAAAAGAAGGAGAGGAGGGATCTAGAGGCTCATTCCTCGCTGTCGGTCCTCTCATCATCTTCATCTTCAGGTTGAGGAGGAGGAGGAGCAAATCCACTCGAAGTGCCCCCAATGCCAAAATAGGAAAGTTCAGAAGGTGAAAGGGGTGGAAGCTCCGAGAAGTTAGAGGGAGAGTCCTCGGAGATGACAGGAGATCCAATGGTCTCAATCTCCAGCTTCTGGCAGATTTGCTTGACATTTTGCTTTATGTATCGCATATCCTCCTTCCTTGCCTTCTTCAACTTATGGATTTTCACTTCAGTCTTCTTCCAAAATCCAAATATGGATGCCAAGTACTTCAAAATTCCACTTGAGGACCCTTTTCGAGGAGGGGCCCTAGTAGCACGAGCAGTCCTGGCATCTCCTTGAGCTCTCCTTAGAGCCTCTTCACTGGACACTGGAGATGGAGCAGCTGGAAGAGTAGCTTGGGTAGGCTTCTGAGGCCTCAAGGGAGTGTGCTCCACATCCTTCACGAACTCAATTCCTGTGACTTTCTCAATCGGGAACATGAGATAGGGCGCATAGCCACATGAATGGTTCGATGTGCAGGAGATATTCACCATGTCATTCCAAATATAGTCGAAGATATCAAAATTTCGGTTCTTGCTTATCACCTTCATCAGTGTCCTTAGGTAGCCTTTGACACTTCCTACATCTCCATCTTTTGGAGCTATGGTCTTCCTCAGCACCCTATTAAGAACCATGAAGAAAGGATTCATGTTCTTGGTCGATGGAGGGTTGAACTATAGGCATGTGTCATAGAGAAACTCCATCTTGTCCTTCTCGAGGACCCCAATGTTGTGGATGGTTACCTCATTGTTGCCAGTGTTTTCTAGGTTAAGTAGTCTTGCAAACTCATCATAAGTAATGGTGTACTTGGATCCATGAGTCATCCAAGTCACCCTCTCCTCTTCATCACTAGCAAAATAGCAGGTAGCATAGAATTGGGCTATGACTTCATCATTCCAGTTGCGCCTGAAAGCAAACAAGTCTTTGAGCCCATGCCTCTCCACGGCCTGTATCACTTCATCAAAGGCGGGGCAGCTCTTCCTCTCAAAGTTGTCCAGTCGATCCACTAGCTTCAGACCACTGGAGTATTCATAGTGAGATACACGGAACTGTAGTAGTCCGCGTGGAAGTTGCTCCAGAATCTTGCATTAGCTGCCTTTCTGGAACTATTGTAGCAATCAATGTTTCTGAGCTTCGTAGCAACATCGCTTCTTTTGCCAATGAACCTTTCTTTAATGGGGTCTCTGGTCTCCTACCTCAGAGCACTCATCTGGAGGGGGCCAACGGGACCGGTGGCGATCCCTTTCCCTTTGCCCTTGGCTTGGCGAGGAGTTGCCAAGCTAGGTCCTATTGCATCCTTTCCTTTGGATGCAAGCTTCTTAGCCACGACCTTTCGTCGCACTTGAGGTGGAGTGGGCGACGGGTCAGCGGCACGATGTTGCCTCTTCTTGCTTTGGCCCGTTGAGGACCGAAGCAAAGACTCTTGGTCCAACTTGGCTTCAAAATCAGAGATCTCATCATTGGATCTAGACATTGTCCTGACAAGGAGATTATACAATGCATGGATGAGAATCGATGGAAAGGAAACACATTGAGTAGAGGAATTTAGGGTTGAGTTATGTTAAAAATCGGACTTGTTCGGTGCTCGAATGCGGACTAGTCCAGAGAACCGGACTTGTCTGAACAGAGACCGGACTAGTCCGGTGTTCAACTCCTCAAACCCTAACTAGAGGTCAATGGTGTTTCTAATTGCAAAAGTAGCTCTAGGAGGATGTAATATAACAAGGAGTCTTGTATTAACTGGAAGGAACTAAGCTATTTGATTCAAAATGAAAGAAATCGAAATTTCTAGGGTTTGGGAGGAAATTTACCAAAATTCTTCGATTCTTGAGGATGGAGGAGTTTTAGGTGCAGACAGGTCCATGGTCTTCAATCCGCTTGCAATGGAGCTCAATTCCCACCGAAATTTAAGGGGATTTGATGAAGGAACCACGGAATCGCCTTGGAAGCACTTGAGTGAGGAGAGAGAACATGAGGTGAGTTGTGAGAATGAAGAAGATTAGGTTTTGGCGGCGCCTAGGGTTATGGAGTCTAAAAATCGGACTAGTCCGTGGTCAACCGGACTAGTCCGAACTACCAGACACTTTGCGGACTAGTCTGCACTGTGCGGACTAGTCCGGATAACCACGGACTAGTCCGTGGTCACCATAACAGAAACAATTAGCCCATTCGTATATATTTGAAGGTGCTTATAGAGAAAATAGGGGCAAAACAACCAAATAATCTTGATGAATATGATCAGTAAACATACAACAATCAAGCAATGACCATAATTCATCAGGATCAAGTATTTGAAATAGTTTTTTGAAGAAAATAGAGAGATGATTTTCATAACACAATCAATGAATTTTGAAGAAGCCATACAGGTATGCAAGTTTTCAAGCCACGTTCTGAGCATCAAGGATATTTAGTTCATTTTGGAGATCGCAAAAACGTTTTTCATCAAGTGGCTTGGTAAATATGTCAGCTAGTTGTCTTTCGGTGTTGACATGGGAAATGGCTATGTCTCCTTTCATTGAGTGGTCTCTCAAAAAGTGATGTCGGATGTCTATGTGTTTGGTCCTAGAGTGCTCAACGGGATTATGTGCAATTTTAATGGCACTCTCATTATCACAAAGGATTGGAATACGGCTCATATTGTAACCGTAACCCCTTAGAGTTTGTCGCATCCAAAGGAGTTGTGCACAACAACTCCCGTCTGCAACATACTCCACTTCGGCCGTGGATAAGGTAATGGAGTTTTGTTTCTTGGAGAACCAAGAAACGAGGGATCTACCTAGGAATTGGCATGTACCAGAGGTACTGTTTCTATCTACTTTGCATTCAGCATAATCTGCATCGGAGTATCCAATGAGATTGAATTTGGAACCTTTAGTATACCAAAGGCCTAGGTTAGGTGTATGAACTAAATATCGCAAGATTCTGTTGACGGTGTCAAACGACACTCCTTTGAATTGGCTTTAAATCTTGCACACAAGCACATACTCAACATAATATCAGGCCTAGATGCACATAAGTAAAGTAGGGATCCAATCATGGAGCGATATACCTTTTGATCCATGTTTGGTCCATCTTCATCTAGATCCAAGTGTCCATTTGTTGCCACGGGAGTCTTTATTGGCTTCACCTTGTCCATTCCAAACTTCTTGAGTATGTCTTTAGTATACTTGGTTTGGCTTATAAACGCCCCTTCCTTTTGTTGCCTCACTTGGAATCCCAAGAAGTATTTCAACTCTCCCATCATAGACATCTCGAACCTATCTGTCATAATCTTATTAAATTCTTCACAAAAGGATTTGTTAGTTGAACCAAAGATAATGTAATCAACATAGATTTGACAAATAAAAAGATCATTGTCAAAGTGCTTTGTAAACAACGTATAATCTGCTTTACCAATTTTAAAACCATTTTCAATTAATAAACCTCTAAGACACTCATACCAAGCTCTAGGAGCTTGTTTGAGGCCGTAGAGAGACTTACGCAGTTTGAAGACATGGTCGGAGAACTCTTGATCTTCGAATCTGGGGGGTTGCTCCACGTACACCTCCTCCTTGATTGGTCTGTTGAGGAAGGCACTTTTCACATCCATTTGATAGAGCTTGAAATCATGGTGAGTAGCATATGCAAGTAATATTCTAATTGATTCATGTCTAGCTACGGGAGCAAAGGTTTCGTCGAAATCCAAACCTTTGACTTGTGAATACCCTTTGGCCACATGTCGCGCCTTGTTCCTTGTCACCACCCCGTGGTTCTCTTGTTTGTTGTGAAAGAACCATTTGGTGCCGACGATGTTGAACTTGGGTCTTGTATCTTCATGATCGTCTTGTTCTACCCCTGGATAGTTGCCTTCATTGGTGTGTTGATCATCTTCGTCTTCTTGAGGTTGATCTTGTGTAGAAGCCCCCCCCCTTGATCATTTATCTCCACTTGTGGTTCATCTTCATCATTCGCATTTGGAGGTGGCGCTTGTGGTCGAACATCGCCCAATGCCATTCTTCTCGATGCTTGAAATGTAGCTTATTCTCTATCTAGCACACATTGATCAACTTGCTCTTCGGTGAGTAGTTTATATGATGTTTTCTTGAGTAGGTGATGAAGATAAAGTTGATTTATGGCGTGAGAAGCGGTGTTGACTGCTTCAGCCCAAAATTGATCTGAAGTCTTGTACTCATAAAGCATTGTTCTCGCCATCTCTATGAGGGTTTGATTCTTCCTTTTGGCTACTCCATTTTGTTGAGGGAAGTATGGTGCTGAAAATTCATGTTTTATGCCTTCTTCGTCTAGGTACTCCTCAACTTGGGTGTTCTTGAACTCCGTGCCATTTTCACTTCGTATGTTCTTGATCTTCAATGAAAACTCATTTTGGGCACGCTTGAGAAACTTCATGAGGGTTCCTTGAGTTTCTGTCTTATCATGCAAAAAGAAAACCCACGTGAAGCGCAAAAAATTATCAACAATTACTAAACCGTATTTGTTATCACCGATGCTTATGTAAGCAATTGGACCAAATAGATCCATGTGAAGTAGCTCTAGTGGTCTTGTCGTTGTCATGATGTTCTTCGCGGGATGGGGTGCTCCTACTTGTTTCCCGGCTTGGCACGCGCTACAAGGCCCGTCTTTCTCAAAAACAGCATCCTTCAAACCTCGAATGTGATCCCCCTTAAGGAGTTTTTGAAGGTTCCTCATACCAACATGTGTTAGCTGTCTATACCACAGCCAACCCATGTTGGTCTTTGCAATCAAGCATGTGTAAAGTTCGGCTTTATCTTTGTTGAAGTCAACATGATAAAGCTTTCCCTTTAACACACCCTTGAATGCAACCGAATCATTACTCTTTCTAGAGACGATCACACCCTCATTAGTGAACAAGCAATTATAACCTTTGTCACATAATTGAGATATGGAAAATAAGTTATAATCTAAGGAATCGACATGTAAAACATGAGAAAGCGTGTGTTGAGATGACATTGCAATTTTACCGGTACCGAGCACCCTTCCTTGACTATTGTCTCCAAAATAGATGCCCTCGCTCAGATCTTCATTTTCTTCATATTCAACAAACATCCTTCTTTCTGCTGTCATGTGATTGGTGCATCCACTATCTAGCACCCATTTCGATCTGTCAGAGGAATAGGCCTGCAAAAACAAAGTACGCCTTGGTTTTAGGTACCCAAGCTTGCTTGGGTCCTTTGAGGTTAGTCACAAGTGATTTGGGCACCCACATATGGGACTTGGTGTTCCCATGGCGTGGCCCAACATATTTGGCATAAACTCTACCAAGGTCGCTTTTCATAAGAACATAAGATGCATCAAAAGTTCTAAATAAGAGTTGTTATTCATGTGTGTTAACTATCTTAGACTTATCAACTTTATTGGGCTTTCTAGCTTGAGAGGAGTTTCCCTTGACAAAGACAATGCGCTCCTTGTTATTCTTATGGCTTCTAGCATTTTGCTTTTCACCATAAGGATACCCAATGCCATATTTGACAATAGTTCTTGTGGCCAAATATGCACTGTGTGCATACTTGACCTTCTCCTTGTCAAATATGCCACTTCGGGAAGGATGTTTGTCCTTGGTTGAGTTTGACTTGTCTTTCAAGCTAGTTTCAAGTTTAGCACATGAACAAGTAATAGTAGTTTCAGATTTCAAGTGTTGAGTAGGTGAGCTTGAAGAGGACTAAGGGTCACTTTGCTTGAGTGACTCAAATTGTACCTCAAGGATCTTGTTAACTTTGGTTAAATTAGCAAGTTCATCCTTGATGATAACATTTGAGTCGCTTAACTTCAAGCAAGCTTCCTTGCTTGAAGCTAACTCAAGTTCTAGTGACTTGCTTCGCTCATTTTCAAGTTCAAGGAGCTCATTGATCTTATGATACTCTTCCTTTTGGAGGATGATCATATCTTCTTGACGATCAATGAGCCCCTCCTTATCAATAAGTTTATCCACTAAGAATTTCATTTTTGCAGCAGTTTTCTTATCTAGGCCAACAAGCTATCTTCATTATCACTATAAGCATCACTATCGCTAGAGTAAGAATGCGAGGAGGAAGATTTAGTTGTTACCTTTCTTTTACCTTCCTTCGCCATGAGACATGTGTCATTGTCCTTCCTTGCACCAATAGTTGGGAAGAGGGTGGATGTCTTCGTTGTCTTCTTGATGGCTATGCTAGCCATCTCCTCTTCTTCTTCGGATGAGGACTCATCATTGGAGTCCCACTCCTTTCCTAGGTGCGCCTGTCCAATTAGCTTTTTCCTCTTGAAGGTCTTTTTGGGTTGAGGCTTTGCTTCCTTGGTCTTCTTCTTGTTTTCTTCATAAGGGCAATCAACTATAGAGTGATCGTATTCACCACAGTTATAGCAAGCACGCCTCAACTTAGGTCTTGACTTGTCTTTGTGTCTTCCTTCATTTGGTTTACCACCTTGTTTTCTCTTCATCATCTTTTTGAATTTCTTCATAAATAGGATCATGTCTTCTTCATCTATGTCGTTGCTCTCATCATCGTTGTCATCTTCTTCTTGAGCCTCTCGAGCTTCTTTTGACAAGGGCTTGCAAGTGGACTTCAAGGCAACCCCCTTCTTCTTTGCTGAGGTGAGGTCGGCAATCTCTTTTACATGCTTAGCTTGTTTCTCCATCATCTCAAAGTTATTGATCTTTCCAAGCGATTCGTCTGGGGTCATTTTCCGATACCCGGGACTTTCTCTAATCATTGAGCAAAGGGTAACATTGCGAGGCATGGAAGATCTAAGAATGAGCTTCACCACCACGTGATCGTTCCACTTTTTGCTTCCATATGCTCTAACCTTGTTGATGAGATTCTTCAACCGCTTGTACATGTCTTGTGGTGACTCATCTTCTTCTATGGCGAATCTTCCCAATTCACCTTCGATCATTTTGATTTTGGCCTCCCGCACAATGGCGATCACCTTCATGTGCGGTTTGTAATGTGTGCCATATCTCTTTTGCAATATCGAGTCCGTCCACCTTGGTGAACTCATCTCGACTTAATGATGATGTGATGACTGATGCGGCTTGAGCGTTCTGATGAATCGCATGCTCATGGCTTGGGGTGAGATCTTCATCGTCATTCGGGATATCTATTCCTGTACACACTATATGCCACAAGCTGGGGTTAAGTGAGATTAAATTCATTTTAATATTTTGCCTCCACATTGAATAATCATTGCCATCAAAGTATGGGACTTTTCCTAGAGGGATTGACAAGTAATAGTTGTTGTTAGAATTCAAGCGATCATAATTAAAAGGATATCGGGAGTAGTCGGTGGGACTACTCCCCTTCTTCTTCTTTTCATCTTCGATCTTCATCTTCCCTTTGGAGAGTGCTTTCTTCCTTAAGAGCGCCTTGAGTTCAAGCGTCTCCTCATCATCATCCTTTTAGTCCTGAATGGCGTCGAGGAGCTTCTCAAATTTCTTAGCCTTTTCATCTTCAACCTTCTCTTGATTGAGGCTCTTGTGCACATCCTTCATGTTCGACATCTTCTCTTCGAGTGATTAGTATCTTTTTGAAGAGTCCTGCTCTCATACCAATTGAATGTAGCCTAGAGGGGGGTGAATAGGCTTTTTGAATTTCTTTTGTCGGAACCTACAACACTTAGCAACTTGATCAAATACAGGGAAATCGGACAAGTCCGATGTGCGCGGACAAGATCGATCAAGTTTGATGAAGATTTCAATCCAAGTATACTATGCAGCGGAAATTTAGTTGTAACTCAAGTGTATTGCTTTAATGAAACTAGATGTGGCACAAGTTAACTTTAGTTTCAATATTTTAACGTAGTTTGAATGAGATCAAGTAAACCCTAGATTACAATGAATAGTAAGAACAAAAAAAGGACACAATGATTTTTATCCCGTGGTTCGATTCCACGGGGGAAATCTACATCCACGTTGAGGAGCCCACAAAGGACCGGGTCTTCACGAACCCTACCCTCGTCGAATCGCCATGAAGGCCGATTCTCTTCCAGTAATCAGAAGGGGTAAATAACCGTGTTCAAGGGTCCTTCTCACAAGTTGAGGGCTCCCTAAGATTTACAATTCAAAACACCACCAAACACACTCAAACATCTGCAATAAAACAACGAGAGTGTGCTAGAGAATCAAACCCAAGAGCTCAAGACGTGAAGAACGTGTCTCTCCTTTGATCTATGGTTAATCCTCAAGGATTTGATCTTTCTTGCGTTGGATTGTGTGGAGAGACGTGTTTTCTAGGCTCTTCGAAGGTGTGACGGCGCAGGGGGTCGAGAGTGTTATTGATTAGGGGCCATGCACCGCTATTTATACTAGTATTTCCATAGGTTATCGTTAGGGCTTTCAAAGTCCGGACTAGTCCGTAGTGGACTCCGGACTACTCCGGTGTGCAGCGTGTGGAAACCCTAAGTGTCCTAAATTATCGGACTTGTCCGGCCATGGGCGGACTAGTCCGATTTTGTCTCTGGAGATGTTCGGACTAGTCCGGCACATATCGGACTAGTCCGGTGTGGTGAAACCCTTGGTGAATTGAGGACAAGTCCACACTTGGAGGACTTGTCCAATTTTAGTCAGAACGTTTTTGGACCAATCCGTGCAGATATCGGACTTGTTCGATTTAGGTCAGAAAGATATCAGACTAGTCCGTGGTGATATCGGACTTGTCCGACTTCGTGCAAACTGTGAAGAGCTTAGAACTAGTCCGCACTCGGGAGGACTAGTCTAATCTTAGTCAGGGAAATATCGGACTAGTCCGTGGTGATATCAGACTAGTCCGGTCTGTGGAAACTGGACTGTGCAGACAAGTCCGCTCTGGGAGGACTTGTCCGATTCTGGACAGAGAGAAATCGGACTAGTTCGGACCTGTATAACTTTGTGCAGTGAGCGTGATTAGAATTTGCTTGAGCTCTTGGGGTGTGTTTCTCCAAAACACTCCATACACAAAGAGTATTATAATCATTTCTTTAGCTCCTTTCAACTTGATTCCTCACTCTCCCTTCTTTTTGTGCTTTCTTCATAATTTCATTAAAACCTGTGCTCATCTCAACAATTTAGTTAGGATCTCATTTGCTTGTCATAAGTCAACCAAAACCCACAAGGGATGTCTAGATGCACTTTCAGGATCCATTGAACTAGTCTTAGGGAGAAGATGAGGTTCAACAACCATGTTCGGGAGGAATTGTAGTTGAGTTCATCGGGAGATTGTGCAGCATGTTTGAATCAAGAACAATGCATATGAAGGTATCATGGACGTCGTTGGAATATGTTTGCACATGTGCAACGAGTTCATGGACGTGGCTACATGGTTTCAAGGTGTGAGGAAGAGATGTGGATGTAAAGAATTAGTCGGAAAGGTCCAACCGACTAGGTTATGGACTCACTCTGCGGCTGAGTCGTATTTGACTCAAATATGGAAAGATTTGAGTTTATTATGATGGGATTTCATGTGGGTCACAAAGTTGAGTTGTTTTTAGGAATGTGGGATACACTCCTAAGGTATTTGGAAGTCTTAAGATTGCTTATATCTGCGTATAGAAGAGTCTTGGGCAGTTCTGAAAAGTTTCAGTGGAAACTAAGTAGGATACGAGTCCTATTTGGTTTGGGTTGGCCTCATGGCTGTTTATATAAGCAAGGGAGGCAAGACCACATGGTGCACCGATTTTGGGCTGTTCCTATTGTGTTCTTTTAAATAAATATCATAGTTTAAAGGTACTTTTGTGCCTTGTTTGTCCGACTTGTTTCAGACAAATTTTTCTCGTCGAGTTTCTGCATAGCAGTACCTTGCTTTGGTTGTTTTATCATAACTCCAGTTTTATAGATCTAATTGACGTGATTCTTTTTGGTTTGTCTTCACAACTTGATTATCTATAATCTGTAAAAATTTCACGGACATTGTATTTGTGGTTTCTGATCTACACGAGGTTATTTGCAGTGTTACAGATCTAGTTTTTACTCGGTAGAACACATTGACCTTTGATCGATCTTTCGACCATAACTTGAGTTTTTCTCAACTGTTTTCCGTGATCTTGTTTTCAGTCTTCGTGATTTGATTATCTATAATATATACTACTTTTTTCATGCTTGAACACATTTAGATCAGTTGCACACAAGGTTTCTTAACAGATTGATTTTCTGTCAATGGATTTTTTGTTGCTTCTGTTGAAAAAGTTTTAATCTACCATTCACCCCCCCTCTGGTAGCTTTTCATGTGCTCTTCAATTCTACAAATTGTATCAAATCCACGATGCTCTAATATTTGAGATTTGCACATATTTTGAATAATCATCATGGAAAAATACTCCACCAAACCTTCTGTGTTTAGTGGTATTGATTTTCATGTTTGGAAGACAGGCATGGAGGCTTTCATCCAGGCACAAGGCTTTGCAGTATGGGAAAAGGTGTAGAAGCCATACAAAGTGTCGTCAAACGATCAAGTTACAGATACAAATCTAAGAGATGTCAATGACAACAACAAGGCTCAGAACTTGATCATACAAGGACTAACTCAAAGCGACTTTGACCGTGTTGCTCACCTCCAATCTGCGTACGATGTTTTGGAAAGCTCTATGTCATTACCACAAAGGATCTAACACGAGCAAGGAGATAAGACAAGACATGTTCAAAAAGTAGTACATGCGCTTTGAGATGCAACTAGGTGAGTCCATTTCTTTACTCAGTTTAATAAAATTCTTAGCAACTTGCGTAGCATCAATTTTAATTTTTCAGATAGTGAGAATGCTAGGCAATTACGATGTGCATTAGACATGTCAATTTGGGAGATGAAAGTCACATCTATTCGTGAATCTACTGTCATGAGTACACTTACTTTAGATGTTCTATATTCTAAATTGAAAACTCATAAAATTGACATAATCTCACGTAAGAACGACAGCAACTCTCTTGAATTTCTTTCTCAACATGACATGCCTAGTTCCGGCCAATCTTCATCTTGTGGAACACTTGCCTTGTTGTCCTCTCTAGTCCTTGAACAGATTGAAGAGTTTCCAAAGGAAGAACTTGCACTCATCTCTACTCGATTCTCAAAAGTATTGCAAAATGTGAGAACTAGAAGGAGACGGAGTGTCAGACCTCAAAGATGCTTCGAATGTGGTAAGATAGGACATTTTCGCACGGATTGCCCTAACCTTTTAGGTACTACTTCCTGTGATGAAAAGCAATCAAGGACAAAGCACTCCTCTACAAACAACAACAAGAAAAAGAAGGGTTTTACAGGACGCCAATTGGTAAATAGTTTTATCCCCGCACTTCAAGAACTTAGCTCGAATGATGTGGACATCGGAAGTGAAGAAGATGAAAATGATCTGGCAAACTTGTGCTTCATGGCGGGCAAGTCAAGATCAAGTATGGAGGAGACAGAACACAACAGCGACAATGAAGAGGGAAAATGTGTGATGCTATTTCTCATGCCACTGTTATAGTTAAGAAAAAGGACAAAAAGCTTAGGGACAATGCCATTAAAATTGAGTCACTAGAATCTGAAATTAATCGTTTGAAATCTTTGATTCCTAGTGATGATTCTTGTTCCTCATGTGATTTAATATACAAACAATTTTCCTCTCTAAAAAGTGCACACACCTCCACACTTGATAAACTTGAGTTAGAAATTTAAAAGAACAGAGAGCTTGCTGCACTTAATGATAAAAACTTGAAAGATGATAGTTGTTCTACAATTGATTTGCATTGTTCTACTTGTGATGATCTTGATAAGAAACTACATGATGCTATGGATGAAATTTCTGTTTTGAACAATGCTTTACATCATGAAGTTAAAAATTGTTCTAATTGCAAATTAAAAGGAAAAACTTAATGTGAAAATTTCCTTGATCTGTCCAATAAACTTGATGACATTCATAGTACATTAGATCGGTTTTGTAATGCAAATAAGAACCTAAACATGATGATGAATTCTTCCAAGTCTTGCAATGATAAAACTGGTTTAGGTTTTGATTCTCATGCTCATGCTAAGGCACATCCACCTAAAATTATAATGTCATTAGGAAGTAGTTTTGATTCAAACAGCTCCTAAACAAACAGAAGTGGTTTTCAAATCTGCAGGAGTGTTGTCTCATTCAGCTTCTAATAAACATGTTGCCTGCTCATCTAAACATGAACACAAAGTTAAATTTTATTGTACCCACTGTGGTAGAAATGATCATGTCATAGATTTTTGTTATAGACTAGCTAAACAACAGAAAAAGGAAAGAATGCAAGCTAGATCTCATAACTCTCATGCAACATTTGCTGCACATGCTAAACCAAATATCAAGAACATGCAACCTGCAGTTATGAGTCAAAACATGCAAAGTTGCTCCCAAACCTACTGTTTTTCGTGCTACACATGTAACACCTCATAAGTCAGTAGTTGGATACAAAAATCCTCAAACTTTGGCTCCGAAACCTGTTGTCTTGTCTCAGCTTTTGCGTGTTTTCCTGTTGCACGTCGTGTGACTCAGTACTTGATTCCTAAATGCCTTTTGACTAACCCCAGTATTGAGTCATCGACGTTTTGTGCTACTATGTAGGTTACACATTTGAGGAAGTAGAACATTTGGATTGTGGATTCAGGTTGCTCACGCCACATGACTAGTAACAAAGATTGGTTCTCCTCCCTCTCTTTTGTGTCACGTGTAGAGAATGTTACTTTTGCCGATAATTCTTCAACTCCTATAACTGCTAAAGGTTCGGTTAGAGTAAATAATCAATACACTTTGAAGGATTTGGCACTTGTTAAAAATTTGAAATACAACTTGCTTTCTGTTTCACAATTGCTAGATGAAAATCTAGAAAACATTTTCACTAAAAATTGCTGCAAGATTGTAGATTCAAACAGTGAGCTTATTTTTAACATGTCTCGGTTTAGAAGAGTTTTTAAAGCTGATTTATATGTAATCCTCCAAGCATAGGTGTCTAGTTGCTAATGATTCAAAGGACTTACATTTTTGGCATGGTAGTCTTGGTCACGTGGGCTTTGATCATCTAAGACGTGTTAGTGCTCTTGATCGCATACATGGGCTTCTTAAGCTTAAAGGGCACAAAGAAATGGTGTGCTCTTCTTGTAGACATGATAAGATGGTTGCAGGTTCACATGCTCCTCTCACAATGACCATGACAACTGAATCGGGTCAACTTTTGCACCTTGACACCGTAGGACCTTCACGTGTTCAATCCTTTAGAGTTAAATGGTATG
This sequence comes from Tuctoria greenei, assembly GCA_036927565.1. Taxonomy (NCBI): domain Eukaryota; kingdom Viridiplantae; phylum Streptophyta; class Magnoliopsida; order Poales; family Poaceae; genus Tuctoria; species Tuctoria greenei. The sequence goes on along the minus strand of JAYESD010000009.1, from coordinate 20,023,978 downwards.
CTCTTGTGATTGTTGATAACTATTCTAGATACTCTTGGGTTTATTTTACGGCGTCTAAGAATGGAGCTTTTAGTCACTCTAGAACTTTATTTCTTAGATTATCAATTGATCACCCAGGATCTTTAAAAGCAATTAGAAGTGATAATGGAACTGAATTTAAAAATCAATCTTTTGATCTCTTTTGTGCTGAAAAAGGAATAGATCATCAATTTTCTTCACCCTATGTACCTCAACAAAATGGTGTTGTAGAGAGAAAGAACAGAACCTTAGTTGAAATGGCTAGGACTATGCTTGATGAATCTCAAACTCCTAGAAAATTTTGGGCATATGCAATTGCAACCGCTTGTTATGTCTCAAATTGTGTTTTCTTGCGTGCTAAGCTGGGAAAAACACCATATGAATTTCGGTTTGGACATAGGCATAGTGTCACACACTTTCGGGTCTTTGGTTGTAAATGCTTTGTTAAGACACATGGTAATCTTGATAAATTTGAAGCTAGATCTGTTGATGGCATGTTTCTTGGTTATCCATATCATACTAGAGGTTATCATGTGCTTTTACTTGACACTAACAAAATTGTGGAGACTTGTGAGGTCTCTTTTTATGAAGCTAGCCCAGGTACTAGCTCTAATATTGTAGGTCCAGATCCATATCCGCAGGGGGAGAGTATTTTCATCGAAGAAGACAAAGAAGTGGTGCTGCTACCCAAAAATTCAAAAGCAAATGACGTTGATCACGCTACTGATTTTGATCCACAACTAGCACCCACAAACAGCAGCGGTACAAATCATCATCAAACCACAAGTTCTTTGATCTGTGATGAACATGAAGAACAAGGAGCTTGTGAAGTGTCTACTCCCCTATGAATCCTCAAAAGTCATCCTCCACAACAAATATTGGGAGCTTGCACGAACGAGTTACACGGTCCAGGTTTTGCAACCCAAACTCTCACGCTCATTCTGCTTTTGTTGCTTCTTTTGAGCCCAAAGATATATCACACGCACTCACTAATGAATCTTGGATTATTGCCATGCAAGAAGAGTTAGAAAATTTTGAAAGAAATAATGTTTTGGAACTTGAACCTCCACCTCAAAGTCACACTTTAATTGGAACTAAATGGGTGTTTAAAAATAAACAAAGTGAGGATGGGGTTGTGATTGGGAATAAGGCTAGGTTGGTTGCTCAAGGTTTCACACAAATTAAAGGTTTAGATTTTGATGAAACTTTTGCTCCTGTTGCTAGATTAGAAGCCATAAGAATTTTGTTATCTTTTGCTGCATCTAAAGGTTTCAAGTTATATAAAATGGATGTTAAAAGTGCTTTTCTTAATGGCTACATAGATGAGGAGGTTTATGTCAAGCAACCACTGGGTTTTGAAAATCCAAATTTTCCTAATCATGTTTACAAACTGCCCAAAGCCTTGTACGGTCTTAAACAAGCCCCTAGAGCATGGTATGATAGGTTAAAAGCATTCTTACTTGAAAAGGGGTTTACCATGGGCAAGGTTCATAAAACTCTTTTTGTGCTAAATCATAGCAATAACTCATTATTCGTTCAAGTGTATGTGGATGATATTATCTTTGGTTGTGCTTTCTCATGATCTTGTGTCCAAGTTTTCAGCTATAATGAGTTCAGAATTTGAGATGAGTATGATGGGAGAACTCATGTACTTTTTGGGGCTGCAAATCAAGCAAACCAAGGAGGGTACTTTTATGCATCAAATGAAGTATACAAGAGACCTTCTTAAGTGCTTCAACATGGACAAAAGAAAGCCTCTTCGGACACCAATGGGTACAACAACGACACTTGAACTTGAAGAAGATGGTGAACCCGTGGATCAAAAAGAATATAGAAGCATGATCGGATCACTTTTGTACCTCACGGCATCAAGACCGGACATACAATTCAACGTATGTCTTTGTGCACGGTTTCAAGCTTCCCCACGTGCTTCACATCGTCAAGCCATCAAAAGAATTCTCGGGTACTTACATGGAACTCAAGAATTTGGCATTTTTCTTCCTTCTTCCTCAACCATTACTATGAAAGCCTATTCGGATGCTGATTTTGGGGGTTGTAGGATTGATAGAAAAGTACTTCGGGTGCTTGTCATTTTCTTGGTAATTCACTTGTTGCTTGGTCTCTAGAAAACAAAAGTCAGTTGTACAATCCACGACCGAATCTGATATGTAGCTGCTGCTAGCGCTTGCTCACAAATTATTTGGATTGTTCAAGCACTTAAGGAATATGGGGTTGATTTATGTAGTGTTCTGCTGTTTTGTAATAACACTACTTCCATTTGCATTGCTAAAAATCCCGTGCAACATTCAAGAACAAAACACATTGACATTAGGTATCACTTTCTCCATGATAATGTTGAAAAAGGAAACATTGTGCTTCACCATGTAGATATCGAACAACGATTGGCTGACATTTTTACAAAACCTTTGGATTTCACTCGTTTTTGTTTCATTCGTAGTGAAATAGGGGTTATGCATCCTCATGGCTTAAATTGAGAGGGGGTTTTGAAACTTGGGAAATCTATATGTGAATCTGAATTTAAAATAATATGAGCATAGTATTTTCATATATATATATATATATGTGTGTGTGTGTGTGTGTGTGTGTGTGTGTGTGTTTGTGTGTGTGTGTGTGTGTGTGTGTGTGTGTATGACTTTGTGATTCCTTTTACATGCTGAAAGTTCTTACTACATTACTTATGTTATACATTTTGTAGTTTTTGCCGTGACTGGTAACTGGAAAAATTACTTACACTAAATCTGGTCATGATTAAACTTACTTGTTGTTATGAACTTGTTGCATGCTCACAAGTGCTTTTATCATGAAGAATTAATAAAGGAATCAACTCACATGTTGAGTTTTTATGTCCAAATGAAATATTAAGAAAAGATCAAGAGAATATGCACGCATCGCACTTCTTCTTTTGAGATGGCTTATCATTGCATTTAGATAAGAACTTAGAAGAAGTTGTGTATAACTAAAACATTGTCCTTAAGCTTCTGATTGTCAAATGACATAGGCTTGGCTTGGTTGGTTAGAATAAGGCAGATGCGGCATATAATCTCTTGCGAATGTCATATGATCTGAATTTGTGCTTTGAAAAATAATAAAAATGCAGCAACAAGTGTCATGCTTTCAGGTTTTGAAATAGTTAATTTTATGAGATCATGACTTGCTTAAATTGAAAATTACGCTTGATCTCTAGCATGGCTTACACTACTTTATGTATCTCATTGATGTGATAGTGTAAGTTACATGATAGTATGACTTTGGATGAGCTTTGTTTCTATGTATATGTAACACTCTCATTTTCATGCATCATGCATTGCATAAGTTCATATACATGTTTAACATTAATCCACATAAAAAGGAACAAGTTTAAAATGAATTAGAAGCAAAACAGCACTTAGAAGTCTGTAGGAGTACGGACTTGTCCGGTTTGCACCCCGGACTAGTCCGGTTTCCCTCTTTGTTGCCCTCCGGACTTGTCCGTTTTTGTTGTAGACTAGTTCGATTTACTCTCTGTTCCATTCTGGACTTGTCCATGATTGAGTGCGGACTAGTCCGATTTGGTCCAGTTTTCGAATAAGTTGTCAAATCCCCGAACTTGTCTGATCCATGCAAGACTTGTCTGTTTATCTCTCTGGACAAGATCAGATTTGTCCGGACCTCCTACCGGACTTATCTGTTTTTTCCTCTGTCCAACATCGGACTAGTTCGGTCCCTTCAGCAGACTTGTCTGGTATGCCTGACTCAGATTCAATCTTTTTCTCCACGATTTGTTATTGGGTATTTACCTTAATTGGGCCCAAGAACGTCGTGCCTAACCCCTGTGGAGCCCATATGGGGCCCTTACATGGTCTCCACCCACCCCAAACTCGAAATCCATCAAACCCTAGCTCTCCACCCCTATATAAACAACCCCACCTCTTGACTTTACATCATTTTGCCTCAATTGAAACACCACAAACCCTAGTTCATGGAGAGCCACCATCAGGGAGGGAGAAGGAGATCCCGAGCAAGAAGAAGAAGAGGAGGAAACGAAAGAGGATCAAGTAACAAGATCTTCATCGACTTTGCGTTCTTCATCGCCAATTCACCCTCAACTCTTCATCATCAACCCTAGATCGTTAAGATCCAAGTTCCATCTTCAATTCTTGATCTTTGGAGTTCTAAACACGCGGTATACCTTCTACTTTCTCTTTTTCCACGTAAATTCAACCCCAATTCTCTCAGATCAGAAAAACCCTAATTTGCAGTCTGTCGAGGGCGGACTAGTCCCGCCCCTGAAACTGGACTTGCCCGGCCTCTGAATCTGAATTGTGCTGAATTAATTCCAAATTGACTCGAATCAATTCCAAACCTGTCCAAACTTGTTAAAACTATTAGAACCAGTTAATGAACATTAATAGCAACTCATTAACAAGTTTCACTTCATAATTGCATTAATCATGCATGTCATGACATATTGAGTACTATATGAGCATTATTTGATTGTAATTACTGTTTTGTATGTTTGTTGCGGGGAATAGAAGGTTTTGCGCTAGAGAGTATTGCGGAGAACCTCCAGTACCAGAATTTTGAAGTCTTTGATCCCAATCAAGCCCAAGATCAAGGCAAATGTCCTTGAACATATTGATTCTCTTTTGACAATAAATGTTTTGTTTGCAAAATTGCATGCTTGTGTCAATTTGACAGGAATCCTATGGTAGGAAGTTTACTAGTTTTGTATGACCACCCTTGTCACCTGGAATACATGGTAGAGAGTCGGGAAGGAATTTTTAACTTTTTTCTTCGCTTAATTAACTGGGATAAGAAAACAACTATATCATTTAATTATGCATTAATGAGATTATGGTTAATATGAACTGGTTAATATGACATGGTAATGGGTGATATAAGCAAGCATGGTATGTGGATGGGTTGGATGCTATGGTGGTTTGGCTTGCTTTAGATCTAAGGAACGGTTCATGGAGCGACCATCCAAGATTTACAGTGCCACCATGAGGCCAAGTATGGGTGCGACGTAGCTGATTAATTAGGGTATTGCTAGTATTGAGTGGATCATTTGGCGCATCGGGGAAGGGGAGTTGGATTGGGTTTGGATATGGTTGGCGAGACTCCTTGGGATCCGAATGGCACAAGAGGGGGGCCTTGGTTGAAGATGTGCTCAGTTAGAGATATCACCACCGGTGAAACCTCACTGGGTCCGTACATGCTAGTGGTCCCTTTGTAAAGGCTATTTTGTGATCTCTTGGCCACACACCTAAGGAAGTGTGAGACGGCATAATTGAGATTCTATAGTCATCGAAAGGTGATGAAATCACAAACACGTGGATAAAGTATTACAAACTCAACAGAGTATTTAAAACTATCATGATAGTCGTGCTCCCAGTTTTGAGCAACCTGGACCCTCACATGATTAGAGGGAAACTTGGGATTTGGGATGGTTTGGTACTGGTTATGGTTGATAATATGGTTATGGTTGGCTATGAATTGAATTGTGATATTGGATATGGTTGATTGTAATAATTTGGTATATGGATGATGGTAATGAAATATGGACTGGCATTATGGTAATTACATGGTTTATGATGGGTTTACCTCACATACATTTAATATATTGCTTTTCAAATGTTTTAATATACTTTTCAGCACTTAGCCTTTATTATTGTAGTCATTTGAATCAGCTACATGTCATACTTTCAAAACTTGCTGAGTACGACATGTACTCACCCTTGCAATTCCCCCACCAACAGTTTCAGGTGACGTTTGGGAGTATCATGAGGATAATGTGGAGTACTAGGCTGTGTGCTGCCGTCGACTTGTCTGTTGTGTTTCTTAGAGCCGCACTACTCTTTATACTTAGCTTTCTTAGTTCCATAATTAGATTATCTTCACTGCAATTATAGTTCAATAATGATAGTTAGAGTTGCAATATGAAGATTATTTGGATATTATAATAAAAGTACTTATTTAATAATTTGTGTTGTGGCAATTATCTGTATATCGTTTGTGATGCACTTGTGTATGTGTGTTGAACATCCTGGGTACACATATACTACACTTGGTTCATTTTTCGGAACCGGGTGTCACAAATTGGAATCAGAGCCACAGGTTGACTGTACGATGCACCCTAGATAGAATGGACACTTTAGAGCACATAGGAACACTCAAAAATTGATGTGTTTTTGTTTGGTGTGATGTTTTCTTTATATTGGTTGCTTGTGTACTTAATAGAGGACTTTGGGATGCTTTAGAATTGCCATGTCCAAATAGGCTAGTATAGGTAGCTGCTTAGTTTCATATCCCTTGATGCACATAGTTGGGGACGTTTTCTGAATTATTCTCTCTTTCTTTTCTTCAGATGGTGAGGACTCGCAACCAGAGGGATGGCAATGATGAGGAGGAGAACAATGGAGCACCTCAGAACAATAATGGACAAGGACCTGCCCAGGGAGCTATCAACCTTGAGCAGCTTTTGGCTATGCAGAACCAACTCATGCAGACCTTGATACAAACTATGCGACAGCTGCAGACTGGCAACAACAACAATCATCCTCACATGCCTCCACCGCCACCCCCACCTCCTCATAATCGATTGGGAGAGTTCATGAGGACTAGGCCACCGACTTTTGCTCAAGCTGCTGACCCTATGGATGCTGATGATTGGCTCAAGTCTATGGAGAAGAAGCTAGCTATTGTCCAATGCAGAGACCGGGAGAAGGTGCTATTCGCATCTCATCAACTCGTTGGGGCAGCTGCTGATTGGTGGGACTCGCTATGCAATGCTCATGAGAACCAAGAGAGGATTACTTGGCTCGAATTCAAGGAGAGCTTCCGTTCTCATTATGTGTCCGAGGGTGTTATGATCTTGAAGAGACAAGAATTTGAGAACTTGAGGCAAGGAAGATCGAGTGTGGGTGAATATCTCAATAAGTTCACTCAACTCTCAAGGTATGTGCCTGAAGATGTCAGTCGGGAAAGCCGGAAGTAATACTTGTTCATGAGGGGCTTGAACAATGAGATCCAAGCGCAATTGCTCAAATGTGATTATGCCAATTTTCATAAGCTTGTAAACAAAGCAATTGTGGTTGAGAACAAGGTCCATGAGATGGAGCTAGATAACAAGAGGAATGTGCAATATCAAGGACAGCAGCAAGGAAGTAATGTGCGCCCCCGCTTTGCGCCACCCAATGCACATTATTACAGCTCCTCAGCTCATGTACATCGCCATGGTTATGCACTGCGTCCAGCTCAGTTTGTGCAGCAACACCCTGTCATGCAAGCATCTAGGCCTCCAATGTCTTTTACACCTCGTGCCAACTTTCCTGGTGCCAATGCACTAAACTAAGTCCGTCCCAATAATTCTGGTGCAGCAAGGAAGTGTTGTACATGTGGAGAAGCAGGACACTTTGCACATCAATGCCCTAAATCAGGCCTTGGTCAAGGAAGCAATGCGTCGAGGCAGAACCCAAGACCCAATAGAGGACAACCGCAAAGCAATCGTGGACAGCAGAATTTTGCTCGTGACAACGTGAATCATGTCTCTACGGAGGATGCTCAACAAGTGGATGACGTGGTCATTGGTATGTTTCTCGCAAACTCCAACTCGGTGACTATGTTATTTGATTCTGGAGCATCGCATTCATTCATTGCATCGGAATATGTTGCAACCTATAGTTTGCCTATCTCTCATATGAAGTTTTCTCTATTGGTTAAGTCTCCTGGAGGAGAGATGAGGACAAATATAGTATTTCCAAAAGTAAGTCTTAGAATAAGGGGGGTAGATTTCTTCACCAACCTTATTGTTTTGGATTCTCAAGGATTGGACATTATACTTGGTATGGACTGGTTGAGGAAGCACAATAGAGTTATTGAGTGTGCCACAAAGACGGTGAAGTTGACTAATGAGGAAGGGATCACCGTAGAGTTTGAAGCGTCTCAACATGCACCGAAACAATTGGAGCTGAATCATATGGACAGTGTTGCAATTGAGGAGATTCCAGTAGTGTGTGAATTCTTGGATGTGTTTCCGGATGAGTTGCCAGGTATGCCGCCTGATCGAGACATTGAGTTCGTTATTGATTTAATAACTGGAACTGCACCTATAGCTAAGAGGCCATATAGGATGCCTCCTAAGGAATTAGCGGAGCTCAAGAAGCAGATTCAAGAGCAACTAGGGAAGGGTTTTATTTTCCCAAGCTCTTCACCTTGGGGAGCGCCAGTTCTTTTTGTGGACAAGAAGGATAGATCACAAAGGATGTGTGTGGATTACCTAGCTCTCAATGAGGTGACCATCAAGAACAAGTACACCTTACCACGCTTGGAAGACTTGTTTGATCAGATGAAGGGTGCTTGTGTCTTCTCCAAGATTGATTTGAGGTCGGGATACTTCCAAATGAAGATAAGACCGTCGGGTATACCCAAGACAGCTTTTTGGACACGATATGGATATTATGAGTACACTGTGATGTCCTTTGGATTGACAAATGCACCGGCGTATTTTATGTACCTCATGAATAAGATCTTCATGGAGTACCTGGATAAGTTTGTTGTGGTGTTCATTGATGACATAATGATCAACTCAAAAAGCGAGGAGGAACATGAGGAACACTTGAGGCTCACACTGTAGAAAATGAGGGAGCATCAATTATATGCCAAATTCAGCAAGTTCCAGTTTTGGTTGAAAGAGGTGTCATTTTTGGGTCATATCATCTCGAGAGGAGGAGTATCGGTCGACTCGGGAAAGTGAGGGACGTGTTGAAATGGGAAACGCCACAGAATGTCAAGTAAATAAGGATTTTTCTTGGAATGGTTGGATACTGCCATCGGGTCATCAAGGACTTTTCCAAGATAGTCAAGCCAATGACGGAACTGTTAATGAAGGGGAAAGCTTTCCAATGGAATCAAGCTTGTCAAGAAAGTTTTGAGGAGTTGAAGAAAAGGTTAACAACAGCCCCAGTTTTGATATTGCTGGACGTGATCAAGAGTTCTGATATTTATTGTGATGCATCAAGACAACGACTTGGATGTGTGCTCATGCAGGAAGGTCAAGTGGTCGCATATGCATCGAGGCAATTGAAGAAACATGAGCAAAACTATCCAACACATGATTTGGAACTTGCAGCTGTGGTACACGCATTGAAAATTTGGAGACATTATATTCTTGGTCATAGGTGTGAAATTTATACGGATCATAAGAGTCTCAAGTATATTTTCACACAAACGGATCTTAATTTGAGGCATGGAAGATGGTTGGTGCTTATCAAGGACTATGATGTGGGAATCAATTATCACCCAGGAAAGGCTAATGTAGTGGCCGATGCTTTGAGTCGGAAAGAAGTAAGCCACCAGCTCACGGTTCGAGAACTGCCATCTGAGTGATGTAAGGAGTTTGAACGGTTGAATCTCGAATTTGTGAATGAGATGGGAATAATAGAGTTAAATCCGACCTTGGAGCAAGAAATTCGGGAAGGTCAGGCCAAGGATGAGGAAATCCAAGAAATTAAAGAAAGAACCCAAGAGGGAAGAGCATTTAGGTTTGATGAGGATGAACATGGTACTTTGTGGCTTGGGAAGAGAATTGTCGTGCCTAATGTGAAGCATATTCGGGAAACAATATTAAAGGAGGCACATGACTCACCTTACTCAATTCATCCCGGTTGTACGAAGATGTACAAGGACTTGAAGACTTGTTATTGGTGGGCTAGCATGAAAAAGGACGTAGATGAATATGTAGCGTTGTGTGATGTGTGCCAACAAGTGAAGGCGGAACATCAAAGACCAGCTAGATTATTGCAGCCATTGCAGATTCCGGAATAGAAGTGGGAAGAAATTGGAATGGACTTCATAGTTGGTTTACCGTGAACTCAGTCTGGTTATGACTCTATATGGGTAATCGTGGATCGGTTAACTAAGTCAGCTCACTTTATTCCTGTCAAGACCACCTTTAATGGAGAAAAAATGGCGGAACTGTATATGGGAAGAATAGTGTGTTTGCATGGAGTTCCAAAGAGGATAGTGTCAGATAGAGGTTCTCAATTTACCTCCAGGTTTTGGCAACAGCTGCATGAAGCATTGGGTACAAGGTTGAATTTCAACTCAGCATATCACCCTCAAACGGATGGACAAACTGAGAGGGCCAATCAGATTTTTGAGGACATGTTAAGAGCTTGTGCTTTAAAGCATGGGAAAAGTTGGGACAAAAGCTTGCCATCTGCAAAATTCTCATATAACAATAGTTACCAAGCAAGCTTGAAGATGTCACCATATGAAGCACTATATGGAAGGAAGTGTAGGACGCCTTTGTTCTAGAATGAGATAGGAGAGAATCAAGTGTTTGGACCTGACATGCTGCAAGAAGCTGAAAGGCAAGTTCAGATTAGTCGCGAAAACTTGAGCGCTGCTCAATCAAGGCAAAAAGGCTATGCGGACAATAGGAGAAGGAAATTAGCCTTTGAAGTGGTAGACTTCATCTACCTCAAAGTGTCACCAAAGAGAGGCCATAAGAGATTTAACATAAGAGGCAAGATAGCACCTCGATACATTGGGCCATTCAGAATTTTGGGCAAAAGAGGAGAAGTAGAATATAAGTCGGAGATGCCAACTCACTTATCAGATGTTCATGATATCTTTCATGTTTCCAGCTCAAGAAGTGTTTAAGGGTACTGGAAGAACAAGTGCCAATGGAAGAATTGGAGCTAGAGGCAGATTTGACTTATGCCAAGCAACTGGTCAAAATCTTGGAAACCAAGGAGAGGGTCACGAGGAATAAGGTGATTCGATGGTGTAAAGTGCAATAGAAGCATCATACAGAATCAGAGGCAACCTGGGAGTTGGAGGATGATCTCAAGACGGAATTTCCCTATCTCTTCTCTTTCGCGTTGAATCTCGAGGGCGATTGTCGGTACCCTGAGTACCGTATACCCCTTGAGATTGCAAAGATCTCAAGGAAATGTCATCTACTTGATTTGAAGACCTTCGGAGGCCCACATGTCAGATATAACCGGACCCGCTTCCCCAACATGGTTAGTCCCAGGGTCACCACGTGTACCATCAAACTGGAGCTACCGCCCACAAGGGGGAAGCTCCGGGCTATGTACCATAACGGCACCCCCGGACCTAACCCCAGACCGAGGGAAGCTCCGGAACTGACACGTGTCTGGTGGCACCGGACCTATCTGTTCCCCAAAGTATGCTCCAGAGTTGCCACGTGTCCAACCATCTCATCTTCAGCCTCAAACCTCCGGTAGACTCCACAATGGCTCCGAATCTTCAAAGGGGAATCAAGGACTTCAAGACCCGATTAAGTGTCATTAATACTATGTTAATGACACACGATCGGACGACCCTTATTACCAGTAACGGCGCTGTCAAAGCCCGTAACTCGGTCATTAAGGGTAATTAAGCACAACAAATGTGTATCAATATTAGTAGCCGCCGGGGCCACATGTCGGGCCAGGCCAACTTCTAACGGCCTGTCCTTGTACTATAAAAGGACAGACCAACGATACATAGAGATCATTTGAGCTGGTCTGATCGGCTCACACGCGCTCTCAACTCACGTCACCTGAGTTGAGTTCATACATCCAATACAACACCAACACACCCCGTGGAGTAGGGTATTACGCTCAAGCGGCCCGAACCACGTAAATATTTGTGTCTCCTGTGTCATTTTACATTTCACCTTCTTGAATCTCTGTGCACCCACACCGAACTTCAAACTCCGCAAACACTTTTAGTAGTGTCGGAAGATCTGCCAGATCAAAACCACCGACAGTTGGCGCGCCAGGTAGGGGGAGCCTGAGATTTCAAGAATGGTGACCTCAGCTGCTGAATCATCCAATGGTCATCCCGCTGTTCAAGCTGCTGGGGGCAATCCCTCTAATATGCAGCCACCAGCGGGAACCTCAGTTCCAGCAGGAGTCACACTTCCACCACCGCTGCCTCCACCAGCAAATCAAGCTGGGCAGTGCGATGGTGCACTGGCGTCAATCAATGCGTCGGCGAATCATGACAACCTAGAACACGCACTCCATGCAGCACGTGCTCTCCTTCAGCACCCACCACTTCCGGATGCATCCCGGGATGCAATGGAGCAGTGGAGGGACGATGTGGAACACTTGGTTGCAGCAGCAGCCGACCGCATCAGTAACCAGGGTCCTCCTCCTTCAGGACAGGCCCCGTCGCAGCGACGGACCTTGTTTGGCAGACTTGGTCCGCACGTTTCCAACAAAAGGAGACGTGCTGCCTCACAGCAAGTGACGTCGTTGCCCTCCGGGGCGCGACGCACTCACACGGTATCAAGGCTTTCAACTCATGACCTCCGGGCGGATCTTGATCGCCGATACCGTCAACAAGACAGCCGAGTCCATATCGAGCATGCTCGTGAAAGACGAGAAGCTCAGGACATTCCTGCTCTTGAAGGAGTAGGAGGAGGCTGTTCAGCCCTGGCCATGCATCTGCGTATGGTCAGGTGGCCACAGAAATTCCGGCCTCACCCGCCGGAGAAGTTTGACGGGACCATTAATCCCGTCGAATTTCTTCAGATTTACTCCACTGCTATCCTGGCAGGTGGAGGAAATGAGGCCGTAATGGCCAACTATTTTCCAGTGGCTTTAACTGGGACGGCCCGATCCTGGTTTATGAGCCTTCCACCCAACTCCATCAACAGTTGGGAGGAGTTGTGCCGACAGTTCACCGCCAACTTCGGGAGTTCATACACCCGACCAGACACCGAACTGGACCTTTTTGCAGCCGTGGAAAAAGGGGGAGAATCCCTGCGATCATTCATCCAGAGATTCTCTCAGGTACGAAACACTATCCCTTCTATCTCTAGCGCTTCTGTCATTGTGGCATTTAGACAGGGCGTACGGGATAAGAAGATGTTGGAGAAACTAGCGATCAAGGAGATCACCAGTGTCATGGAACTCTTCAGCTTGGCCGACAAATGTGCCAGAGCTGCGGAGGGCTGTGAAATGCACTCCAAACCACCTCCGGAGGATCGCAATAAATCCTCCAAAGGCGAAGCCACTACCTCCGGGAGTGGCAAAAAGAAGAAAAAGACCAACGGCAAGAAGAATCCATTGGCCGGTGCATCTAATGCTGCAGCTGTTGCAGCTCCGGGTGGTCGGGGGCCACGCCCTAAGAAGCGACCTCAACCGTCTTCTGAAGACGGTGGCAAACCTAAGGTGTGGTGTCCAATTCATAAGACGGACAGCCACAGTTTGGAATACTGCCGGGAGGTCCAAAACCTTGCCGAGCGCTACAACAAGCACCGGGAAGAAGTTCCTTTCCGACAGAGGGAAGGAAAACAAAAGGTTGACAAAGCTCCGGCTGAAGAGGAGTTAGGTTTTCAGGATCCTAAAAAGGTCCTGAAGGCCGTCTACACCTCTGTCGACGACGATTGTGACGTCTCTGACAACGAGCGTCAGAAGATCATGAACACCATTTCTGGTGGATCATGGGACATCACCTCCCGCCGCGTCCTCAAGACAATGCGTCGGGACATGGCCGCTGTAGCTCCTACAGCCAGGGCGAAGCCTCATCGGAAGTGGATGGACACAGCCATCACTTTTGATGCTTCGGACTGCCCTCGAAGCATGGTTGGAGCAGGCCAGTTACCTTTGATGGTATCTCCTACCATCAATAACATTCAGCTCCACCATGTTATGGTAGACGGAGGTTCGAGGCTGAACCTCATAAGCTTCAAAGATTTTACCAAGCTTCAGCTCCGACCTTCGGATCTTCACCCCTCTTGACCTTTCTCCGGAGTAGGTCCGGGAGCCATTACCCCACTCGGTGCTATTACTCTCCCCGTTACCTTCGGGACCCGGGAGAAGTATCACACTGAGAAGTTGGTCTTTGACGTTCCTCAGATCAACTTACCTTTCAACGCCATCTTGGGTAGGCCAGCCTTGTACAAATTCATGGCAGCTGCTCATTATGGCTACCTGGTGTTAAAGATGCCAACACCAGTAGGCATTCTCCGGATCCGCGGAGATCGCACTGCCGGAGTAACCGCTCTAGAAGAACTTCATGCGCTTACTACGGCGCAAGAGGAGGACTCCAAGCAGGAGCAAGCTCCAAAACCCCCGAGCATTCGTCAACGAGGCTCGACTTCTGCACCTCGTGTGCAGCCAAGCGGCGACACCGACATTCCCGGCCAAGTCGTCCAAATCGGTTCTGATGCCGCTCAGACCACCCGTATATCGGGGGGACTGAATGACAAATAGGAACTCACGCTCATCGCTTTCCTCCGGGCTAATGTCGATGTGTTTTCTTGGCAACCATCACAAATGCATGGGATCCCCAGGGATGTGATTGAGCACAATCTGAAGATCTACCCTGACGCCCGGCTCATGCATCAGAAGCCTTGGAAGCAATCCGTGGAGCGACAGAACTTCATTCGACAAGAAGTGAAGAAGTTGCTCGACGCTGGATTCATCCGAGAAGTCTTCCATCCAAAATGGCTGGCAAACCCAGTCGTTGTGCCCAAGGCCGGCGGGAAGCTTCGGATGTGTATTGACCACACAACACTAAATAAGGCGTGTCCAAAAGATCCATTCCCACTACCTAGAATAGATCAGATAGTGGATTCCACCTCCGGGTGTGAATTACTGTTTTTCCTAGACGCATATTCTGGGTATCATCAAATTAGAATGTCTAGGGAAAATGAAGAGCATACCTCTTTCATCACAGTAGATGGATTGTACTATTATACAGCCATGCCATTTGGTCTCAAGAATGCAGCTTCAACCTTTGTACGAGCTATGTACAAAACTTTTGAAGAACTCATTAGAGACATAGTGTAAGTGTACGTCGATGACATCGTGGTCAAGGTCAAGAACAAGGAGTCACTCCTTGACACCTTACAGGCTGTCTTAGACAAGCTGCGGGTCACCCGCACAAAGCTAAACCCAGACAAATGTGTCTTTAGGGTTAGCTCCAGAAAACTTCTTGGTTTCCTGGTAAATCACCGGGGCATAGAGGCTAATCCGGTGAAGATCAAAGCCATTGAGGACATGCGGCCACTTGCCCGCATCAAGGATGTCCAAAAGCTGACTGGATGTCTAGCAGCCCTCAGCCGGTTCATTTCAAGACTGGCGGAACGGGCACTTCCCTTCTTCAAGTTATTGAGGAAGTACGGACCATTCCAATGGTCTGAAGAAGTAGAAAAGGCGTTCCAGGAGCTAAAATAGCTCCTCACCACCCTACCAACTCTGGTAGCTCCGAACCCTGGTGAGCCTTTGCTGCTTTACATTTCAGCAACTGACGAAGTCGTCAGTATGGTCCTGGTTGCGGAGAGACCAGAACCATCCCATGCTCAGGAATCTAGACCCCTCCGGGAGGGTCCGGAGGTTCCTGAAAGCGAGTCTGGGTCTTAGTTCCCAGACTTGAGTCCACAAGAAGTTACTTCAGAAGACCCAGACCCCTCCGGGAGGGTCCAGGTCGCTTCAGAAGAAGCTCCGGGTCCCTCCAGCAAGGACCCGGAGGTCCCCAAAGAAGGTCCCGATCCCTCCGGGAGGATCCGGGTCAATGAAGAGGAAGCTTCGGGCCCCTCCGGGAGGGTCCGGACCATCCAGCGCCCAGTGTACTTCATCAGTGAAGTACTTCATGACGCCAAGACTCGATACCTAGAGGTGCATAAGCTGCTCTATGCAGTTCTTATCGCCTCCAGGAAGCTTCGCCATTACTTCCAAGCTCACAAGATTTCAGTGGTGACTTCTTACCCACTTCGAGCAGTCTTGCATAATCCCAATTCAACTGGGAATATTGCAAAGTGGGCAGCGGAATTAGCCGAATTCGATCTCGAACTCATTCCAAGACAAGCAATCAAGAGTCAAGCATTGGCAGATTTTGTGGTGGAATGGACTCCCTCTACATCAAACCCTGGGGGCCCCAGTGAGCAGAAGCCGGAACACAAGGCTCCGATCTTCACCGAGCCTCACTGGACCCTCTACTTCGACGGCTCCATGCAAAAATAGGGGGCCAGAGCTGGAATTCTTCTCCTCGCACCAACCGGGGAGAAGGTAAAATACATGGTACACCTTGACTTCAAGGCGACCAACAACATGGAAGAGTATGAAGCACTCATCTACGGACTAAAGGTGGCACTGTCATATGGTGTCAAGCAGCTGCTGGTCAAGGGAGATTCACAGCTCATCATTAAGCAAGTGAATGGTGAATGCTCCTGCAACAATCTCCAGCTAGCTGCTTACCTCCTTGAAGTCCAAAGGCTTCAGAAGGACTTCGAAGTCCTAGACCTCCACCACGTCCAGCGTGTCCACAACGCTGAAGCCGACGAACTATCGACGAAAGCGTCAACCAGAGCTCCAGCTCCTGACAGAACTTTTGTCTGGGGGTTGTAAAAACCCACAGCTCAGCCCGCCGAACTGAGCGAAGGGGGCGAGATCAGCATCCCGAAGCTGACGGTCCCGATGGCCCTGTTACCATGGCAGCCATCAAGGGTCGTAGGTGCTGCCGGAAGCTCCGAGCAACCCAGCACGCAAGACTCAAATGCTCAAGTTAGCTCCGATGCATGGATCTCGGAGATCTGGAGCTACTTGAAAGACAACATCCTTCCTGACGATGATGTATCCGCTGACCGGATAGTCAGATTGGCTAAAAGATACACGTTTGTAGAAGGGGATCTCTACCGGCGCGGTGCCAACGGCGTCCTAATGCGGTGCATCACAAGGGAAGAAGGTTGCGAGCTCCTCACAGAAATCCATGGAGGCGAGTGTGGGAACCACACGTCTTTCCGCACGCTGGTCGGTAAAGCCTTCCGGCATGGCTTCTATTGGCCTACAGCACTCCAGGATGCAACTGAGCTGGTGAAGAAATGCGAAGCATGCCAATTTCATGCAAAGCAAATTCACACACCGGCTCAGCCTCTACAAATGATACCTCCTACATGGCCCTTCGCCGTGTGGGGGATGGACATCTTGGGACCTTTCCCAAGAGCCGTCGGAGGTTACAAGTTCCTGTATGTCGCCATTGACAAGTTCACCAAGTGGCCGGAAGCAACTCCAGTTGTGACAATAAACAAGCAATCTGCTATCAACTTTTTGTAGTCCATTGTATGCAGATTTGGAGTCCCAAACAAAATCATCACTAATAACGGGACCCAATTCACAAGCTCTGCATTTCAAGGATATTGCAAAGACCTCGGCATTCAAGTTTGCTACGCCTCCGTAGCTCACCCGGCAAGCAATGGCCAGGCCGAGAGAGCAAATGCTGAAATCCTGAAAGGACTCAAAACGCGCACCTATGAGCGCTTGAAAAAACATGGAGCCAACTGGATTGAAGAGCTTCCGCCCACTCTATGGGCCAACAGGACAACTCCAAACTGGTCAACTGGAGAGACACCCTTCTTCCTAGTGTACGGAGCTAAAGCAATCCTTTCTCCAGAAATCACCTTGGGTTCACTCCGGGTCCGGACCGTCGACGAAGCCACGCAGGACCAACTCCGGCGTGAAGACCTAGACCTCCTTAAGGAGGGAAGGTGCCAAGCAGCTGTTCGGAATGCCCGATACCGCCAAGCCCTTTGGCGCTATCATCAGCGGCATGTACGCAACCGACAGCTCAAGGAAGGCGATCTGGTGCTACGGAGAATACAATCCAGAGAAGGGTTAAACAAACTCTCCCCCAGCTAGGAGGGACCCTTCCGAGTGATTAAAGTATCCCGTCCCAGAAGCGTTCGCTTGGCTACCGAGGATGGGACACCTCTCCCAAATCCTTGGAATATTGAGCACCTCCATAAGTTCTACACTTAATATCACGGAGGTGAGTCTATAGTAACTTGAGGTGTATGTTATAGAGTCATTGTACAGAGTCGGGTAGTTCCTCCGGGAGAACAGCCGGACCTTTCTCGGAAGGTCCGCAAAGTTCATGCAACACTTGTCACAGTCTCAGAACTAAAAGTGTGGCTAGCTACCCTGGGTCAAACGAGAAATGAAACACGCTTAGCTTGGTTTTGTACCCTAAGAGTGTACTTGTTTCCCCTGTACCCCGGACCTATAATGAAAGACATCTTCATGTGAAACAGACTCCACGTGCATTTATTTTGTACAGGATCAACATTTTTTATTTTTCTCTTTCTTGTCTATAACAAAGTTGTGCAATTCTTAACAAATTTTAGTTCGACCGGTTCATGTACAATTCGAGTTGTATTGTCAATTATTTTGGATTCAAATATTGTTCATGGCCCACTCGCCTGAATGCCGCCAAGCCAATCTAGGGCCGGAGTGTGCTATCGACTTAGCCTGGTCAAGCACCCTGAGTACGCCACTCTACCTACACCCCGGCAGGCCGAAGTAAGGCGGGTCCAAGTACAATTGGATCTGGAAGAAAGAAGGCAATGCATTCGGTTGTATTCAGAATTGTGTTTGACCTAAAACTTTCTTGGGAATCGTAAGCCGCGACGAAGTTATAGGGAAGGAGCGAATTTTACTATTTTTCTTCGCTCCAGTGTGCAGGAAAAATAAAGAATCCACGTTGATGGAGAAAAGCCGGAGCTAACAAAGCTCCGACTCCCCCTAGGTGGCTTGTGATCGATGTTAAACATTGAAAATGAGCACTACCGGAGCAACCAAACTCCGGCAAAGCTAGGGGGGCCAGTCGTCGACGCAGAATAAAAGATGGTGAGAAGACTCCACAAGCGGAGTCTGCTGCCGACAAGCTACGCATTGGCAAAGGTCACTGCCGGAGCTACTAAGCTCTGACACCCCGGATGGCTAACTATCGATGCTCTACGCGTTGATAGGGACTATTGCCGGAGCTACTAAGCTTTGAAGGTAGTCAATGCCGGAGCTTCTGAGATCTGACAACCTCAGGGGGCCTTCACTATCGAAGACTTTGGACCTACACTCTACAAGTTCGAAGCAAACGAGTCTTCAACAAAACACAATATCCTCTTGGTACATGTTCACAATCAAATTGTGTACATCTACCAGGGGGCCAAGTGAAGACAGAAGTGTTGAAGACAAAAAATGAAATTCATTAACAAATTGTGGATTTCATTCATCTGGAGACAAGGGATTACAAAATTGGGGAAGAAAAAGAGAGAATACAAGTGGGAGCTACAGAGATGGTCCTAGACCCTATGGAAGAACTGGGTGACTTTCTGAGCAACCTCCGACACGTTGGCTCGGGTGGCTTCACCTTCTCCTTCGACGGGACCTTCAAGCACCGGGTCCAGAGGACATTGGGGATCCTGGCTGGTGTAGCACGTCAGCACATACTCTGCGACGATCTTCGCCAGGGACTGCCCCTCAGTCTCCAACTGGTCCGCGATGGCGTCACCCACCTTGGAGAGTTTGTCACCCGCTGAGCTCAACGCTTGCAATGCCAGGTCCGGCTCCGGCTCCGGATCATCCGGACGCCCGGGACTGAAGCCCATTGGTGTCAGCGCGTCGTTGGCTTTGCTCAGGAACTCCCAAACCTGTAGGGAGTCGGCAGTCCTCAAGCCCTTCAGTTCCTCCAAGGATCTTCCAGCGGGTTCTTGCTTACAAAAATTGGGTCCCACTCCACAAGAGTGGTCCCCTGAGCCCCCACGACACTAGGACCGTCCTCTGGGATAGCCTCAGTCGCCAATGAGGAGGGTCCCGTAGAAGAATTTCCGACCTCCGGAAGTGGTTCCGAAGGCTCTGCCGCCAGGTCTTCATTTGCCCCCTCAGGAAGGGGGCCAGCGACTTCATCAGGGCACCCTTGCTCAGCAGCAGGCACCTCCGCCGTCATCACTTTCGGAGCAGGGGCTACTTCCGGCTCCGGCCTGGGCTCCTCCTCCGCTGGTGGCTCAGGTGTTGGTGCCTCGACCATCATGGGTTCGAGTGCTGATGCTTCCGCAACGACCGGCTCAGGCGCCGGAAGGTCAACAACAACCGACCCTGAGGCCGGAGCTTCAACCTCAACTGGCTCAGGCGCTGGAAGGTCTTCAACTGCAACCGACTCTGCAGCCAGAGCTTCAGTGGCAACCGGCTCTGAGGCTGGAGCTTTGGAGGTAGCCGGCTCAACCGCCGGGACTTCAATAACCTCCCGCTCAACCGCAGGGCTTTGACAATTTCCAGCTCTGGGCCGGAATCACTGCTTCCTCCGGCTCAGCGGCTGAAGCTTCCAACATCTCAGCATCAAGACCCGGGGCTTCAACCTCCGGGGTAGGTGCCGCTGGCGCATCTTCTCTCCTGTTGTTCGGCGCTACCATGGGAGTCTCGGGGGATGAGTCAAGGTCCATGACCACGACAGCTGGCACCAGAGCTGCCGCAGCTTCAGCCACCACTTGGGGCCGCACCAGGACAGGAGCAAAAGCCTCCGCCCTCACAGCTTCAACTGCTGTGGCTGAGGGCGGAGCCTCACTCCTCTTCTTGGGGACGCTGCAGATGATGGATGAAGAAACTTAAAAAACAGTTACTACAACAAAACAACTGTCTGAGGTAAAGATTAAAAATTACCTCGGAAGGCTTTCGCACCAGCTTGCACGGAATCTCTTTCTCAGGCGTTCTGGACTGACCATGGCCGCCGCCGGCATGGTAGCTCCGGAAGGCCCCCCGGAACTTGTTGCAGCCGCGGCCATTTCCTTAGTCGAGGCCCCCTCGATCGGGAAGGACCTCCGGACCCAGAGACCTCAGCTGGCCCTGGTACTGGAGTCACATGCCCGGGGCTAGCACCCCGGGAAGACACTGCTGTAGGTACAGTCACCGCAGTTGTAGAAGACCTCCCCCTCCGGGGAGAAGGAGTTGCTGCAGAGGGTGCAGGCCTGACGGACCTTCCGTCGGCATGCTTTAGCTTCCTCTTCTGGCTCGAGGGTTCGGCCGCCGGCTCCTTGCCCTTGCCGACGACTTCGGTCCTTGGCTTCAGGGCAGGGGTGGAGCCACCTTCAGAAGCCCCAGGGATCACCACCCTGGAAGTCGATCGTCTCTCGACGACACTGGGGTCGTCAAGCACCGGCATCGTCCGCTGGAGCTCCCTGCTGAACTGTACTTCCACGTTCAGAGGGAGGAAAGCTGGTGGCGGGGTCAAGTCATCACCCGTGAAGTCGATGTCGTGTTGGAACTTCTTGAGATGAAACTCCAAGGTCGCCCCCTCCATGTTGGACTTCAGCCCGGTCTCGACCCGGCCGTCGTCCATCAGACTGTTGAGGGTCCAAGCGAGTTTTTCTATCCTCTTCAGCGGTGCCCACCTGTTGACCAGGAAATTGCAAAATACCACCTGAGGAGTTAATCCTCCCTCCACACAATGGCAGATCCTGGTCAGAGCAGGGTTGAAGGCATCCGACAGTAACGGAGCTTCACTCCAGACTGCAGTGTCGATGTTGGGGAGGCCTTCGGGCAGCTCCAGCTTCTCGTGCTCCTCCACCCGGATGACTATCCAGTCTTTCTTCCAATCGTCCCACTTTCCAGAGGGAAACGACTGGAGGTACTTGAATGGGCACTTCTTGCGCTTCACAAAGTAGTAGAAGCCAAGGTACTCATCACTCCTTCCGGTGGTATGCACGGTGAAGAAGGTCCAGAAAAGCTCAATGCAGGGGGGATGCCCACCCACATTTCACAGAAGTGGACGAAGACAAACACTAGAAGAATGGAGTGGGGGCCAAGGTGGTACAGCTGAAGACCATAGAAGTCTAGCAGCATCAAGAAAAAGGAGGAAAAAGGTGGGATCAACCCCACCATGGCGTACGCAGAAAAGTACACCATCTCGCCGGTGTGCTCCTTCTCGAATGGGAGCTTTCCCCGGCACGGACCAGGTGGTTGAAGAAGTCCGGGGACCACCCCATGAGGGTCTGGACCTTCTTCAGGTCACTTTCGGTCTTCAAGCGGCTCTCGCGGAGACCCAACTCCATCGCAGCACAGCGAGGCAAGGGAGGAAAAGCAAGCACAAGTTTGGGAGTTCAAGCGCAAGTTCAGATGAGAGGCGTAAAGAACCCCAGATGGTGCGCGCTTTCCTTCTTAAGTAAGCCCCCGCAACGCTTGGATGGAAACCGCAGGAAAGCCGAAGATACTATTCAAAAATTTCACCCTGCCGATGACAAGATGGCCGGGGACCACCCCAACGATCAAGTCGAGGTCCTTACCCAGGCGAACGGTTGTCATCATGAAAGGCGGGAAGCCCGAAGGTGGCGGCCTGACAAGGCGCGCGAAACCGATACGATTTTTGTATCGGGAACTGGCGACCTTCAATCTTTGTGTCTCATGTGTCATTTTACATTTCACCTTCTTGAATCTCCACGCGCCCACACCGAACTTCAAACTCCGCAAACACTTTTAGTAGTTGTAAGGACCGAATGCCCAAGAGGGGGGTGAATTGGGCTTTCTTCGAAAAATTCTAAGCAATGAAACTTAATTTCTAAAGCCCAATTCCCTACGCGACTATCTATGCATTCTAGTAGATAGAAACTTTGCATAATATGAAATGCATAAAAGTAAGGGAAGGAGAGGGATGCAAACTCCCGAGGAGACAAGGATTTATCCCGTGGTTCGGCAAGATCCTTAAGATCTTCCTACATCCATGTTGTGGCACCCACCAAAGGGTTTTGCCACACCCAAGTCACCGAGACGAGGGGTCTTCACTATTCCACTTCGTTCGCCTCCTTGGCAAGGTGGAGCTCAATCCTTGTACAACTTCGACCTTCCGGGCTTCCACAAACGCCTTGGTAAGCTCCGGAAATCTCTCCACGATTACAACACCAAGGGCACTCCCTTGAGGCTCTCACACTAACCTAGAGAGTCCACTCACCCAGAATGGTGGCACACAAGCTCTCTCTCTAGCTAGTTCTAGCCTAAACCTTGGTGTAGAGATGATCGAAATGGTGTGGAAGTGATTGCTCTTGGCCTTGAACACTTGTGGATGTGTTGGTGGCTTCTGGTGATCAAAACTTGACGAAATGACAGGGTTAGGGGGTATTTATAGCCAGCCTCCCCGAAACAGCCGTTGGAAAAGTAGGCTGACAGAACTTTACTGTGAACACCAGATGATCAGATGTCTCCCCTTTAGTTATCATCGGTCTAATTACTTTGGCTGACGTCATTGTGTCAGATATGACCGTTGTTAGACCGATGTTGCTCCTGTCTTCTCATCGGATGATCCGGTGGCTCTTCCTCCAGAATTTGCTTAATCTTGATGCTTACTGGAGTGATTGACCGATGTGTGTAAGTCTGTACATCGGATGATCCGGTGCTACACTTGGTCCAATGGTATTGCAAACTGTACTGATGGACCGATGTCACTGAGCCATTCACATCGGATGATCCGGTGAGTACATGTTCTGAGGTCTTCTTCTTCAGTTGAACCAACTCGACCGATGTGTACATTTCTGAAGTCATCGGTTGATCCGGTGAGTTGATTTTGTTTGCTTCAAGTTGTTTTGAGTGAATCTTTTGTGTCTTGCTCAGATGACCTCTTAGACATTTGTTTCATAAGCCTCTCTGATGATCTTCAAGCATTGTATGTTGTAAACTTATGGTTGAGTGACTTAGACATGAGAGCTTTCACTTCTTGTCTTTATCTCACTGATTTGATCTCAAAAGTTGATTGTATATGGGTCTCCAATGACATATTCATTTCATTTTATTGAGTGATTATGGGGACCTTGCATTCACAAATTCATTTGTAAAGTTCAATGGTTGTCATTAATCACCGAAACCATACTTCATGGGGGGCCTAGATGCTTTCAATCTCCCCCTTTTTGGTGATTGATGACAACACAATAATCAAAGCGCAATAGTAATTAATTTGATAGAATGAAACTTAAAAGAATATGCAATGAATACAGGATGTCACACTTGAAGCTTAAGCATCAATTAATAACTCAAGTGTAAATAAGTGATCATAAACATAGATAAACACCAAATGAACCCAATCGATTAATAACTCTCAATAAGTAGCAAATGAGTAGAAAACACACTGAATTACAAAAGATAATATTAATAAACTCCAAATTACAAAAGATAACAAATAACTCAAAAGACGGACTCCCCCTGAGACTAAGACACTCCCCCTGAGACTAAGCTCTCCTCCCCCTGACTCCTCTAACTCTTCTCCCCCTTTGGCATCAAGACACCAAAAAGGGATCCGAGTGCCTAAGGATCCTGAGTGCTGGGCGCGATGACAAACTGGTCACCGTCGAGAGTGCTCTCGCCGGAGCTGTTGCCTGGAGTAGCGGTGGAAGGAGCTGCCGGAGCCGTAGGAGCCACCGTCGGTGCCTGCTGTGGAGGAGCTGCTGGAGTAGGGGCACTGACGACGGAAGCCGGCGTCTGCTGAAATAGTGTCGTGGCCGGCAGCGGGAAGTGGATCGGAGCACCGGGAGCCAGAAGTGGAGACATCCTGAAGGAGGGAATCGGTGTAGAAGGAACTGGGGCCACTGGAGCGGCAGCTGGAGCCAGGACTGGAGGTGGTGGAGCGACTCTTGGCAGCTGCGACGGGAGGGAAATCCCGGTCTGGGTGTAGAGGTTGGTGATCAACCCCAGGATGCCCATCATCGCCTGCTGCGCCTGCTGCTGCTGGTCAAGAGTGCGCTAGTGCATCTGGTCGATGAGCCCCGTCAGCCTGTCAGTGTCTTCACGCCTCTCACGGGCGATCTGACGCTGCATCTCCTGCTGCTGCTGCTGGAGCTCAAGGAGACGGGCAGCCTGCTCCGCTCGAGCCTGCTCGGCTGCAAGCCTGTCCAGACACTGCTGCTCAACCATCTGCTGGAGGAGCGACGTCAGCTCTGACAGCTGCGTGACCTGCGCCTCAGTGACGGGAGGTGGAGTAGGTGGTGGCACTGTAGAGCCTCCAGCCTCCGCGTTGTGCTGCCTAGGTGAGGGCGGAGGAGGGAAGTACTCCTCGACACTATCGTCGGTGTCGCTCTCTGACCAGATATGCTGCAAGTCCTCCCCCTGTGCCTCAGCCTCGGCAAGCCTCTCATCCTCCTTCTCTAAGTCAGACCAGTCCTCCTCAGAAAGGCGAGCCCTGACCTGACGCTCGACTGGACGACCAAGGCGGCGGTCTCCAGGAGCTGGGGCACGGTAGTGACCAAACCGTGTCACACTCTCATCAGTGAGACGGTCGTGCACTGCGGACCCCTCGGGAACCATCATGGTGAGCAGGTAGCTGATCCAGTGTCCATAGACGAGCTGCCTCATCATGGCCACTCCATCTGTGACCACATCCTCCATCTCACATATGAGGACGTCCACGATGTCGAACTCCATCCCGTTTATGATGTAGAACAGGAGAGTCTGCTGCAAGCTGGTGAACCCCTCCAAGTAGCCAGACCTCGCTAGGAGCGTGCGGCGCAAGGCGAGGTGCACTGTGCGCGCAGCTGGAGTCAACAAGGACGGTACTCTCGGCTAGTCAGGAGAGAAAGTAGGACCAAACATGGAACGAATCTCCTCCAGCGGTGGTGCCACTCCTCCAGTGAGTGGCCTCCTCGGTGGGTCTGCCTGACCATAGACCCTCTCATGCACGCAGGTGTCGTGCAAGTCCACCTCCAGCAGCTGTGCCAGAGTCTGTCTCGTCAAGTGGTAGTGCTGAACCATAAACATGAAGTCAATTGACCTTCTGCCCTCAGAGACATAGAGGGTGGCATAGAAGACGCGGACCCAATCTTCCACATAGGCACTCCGCTCATGTGCCATCAGCTGCACCAAGCCTCCGTACCTCTCAAAATAAGGACGGATCTCCGTCCCTGCTGCCAAAGCTAGCTGACCCCAATCCTGATAGTTGTGTTGAAACAGCTTGTGACCTCGACGCCTGTAGGTCTCATAGAGTGATGCCTGGGTGACAGTCCAGAAGCGACTATCCACCAGAGCCTCTCTACGCTGCGGGTACCACTCCTCAAGCAGCACATTCCACCTGAGCTTGCGAAGCTGCTTGGCCTTCATCTTCCGGTAGTCGGTCAACCGGACTCCTTCAGCGACATGGACAGTGGTGTCCATCTCGTAGATAGCATGCTGGGCCTCCCTGTCCTCACAACGGTCGGCCGCCGTCGGTCTCGGACGTGGTGCTGCCTCGGTGTGACCCCCACGGGTCCGGGTTGAGCGCCGGCGGACTAGAGGCTCAACCGGCTCTTCTTAGGCCTCGGAGTCGTCAATCACCGGAGGCTACCTCGGACGAGCCTCGCGGATCCTTAGCGACCCTCCTTTGCCACGCTCACGCTCCTCGGCGGCGCGAGCGGCCATCAAGGCCTTCTTCTCCTCCTTCGACAGTTTTTGCTTCTTCGCAGCCGGCTCTGCGATGGCCTTGCCCTTGTTCTTCTTGTCGCGAGCCATTGCAATGCGCGAGAGTGAGGTTGACAAAATAGCGCGTGCCGAGCGACGAAAGAGGCGGCTGGAAACCCTAACGGCGGTGAGACGACCGTTTGGGAAGGCACCACGGCGACGATGTGTGCGTGGGGCGGCAGAGGCGCTGTGGCAATGGGGAAGAGCAGTGGCGGCACTAGGATGCGGCGGCGAGTGGTGGAGGCGGCGACTGGTGGAGCGGCGATGGTGAGGCGGCGGCGCTTGGAGGCGGCGGCGCTTGGAGGTGAGGCGCTTGGAGGTGAGGCGCTTGGAGGTGAGGCGGCGGCTAACAGTGGTGGAGGTGAGCCGGTGGCTAGCGGCGGCGGGAGGCGACGGGCGGCGGTTGAGGCTCGGCGGCGGAGGAAAGTGACGGCCGAGTGACGGGATCGGGAGAGAGAGAAAGGAGGCATACGGCCGATTTAAATAGTGGGTCCCAAACCCTAGCCGTATTTTTAACACCGGATGGACCGATGTTAGATGGGATATACATCGGTCGAATGCCACAGTAAGGATATTCAAAATGTTGCTGTTGACATCGGATGGACCGACGTTGAGAGATGAGATCATTGGTCGAATGGCACAGTATGGGTGTTCAAAAGAGGAATGTTGACACCGGATGGTCCGACGATGGAGGAGGTAGCATCGGTGGAATTGACCACAGTTCCAGAATTGTGAACACCGGATGGACCGATGTGTTTCAGAATGAACTCATCGGATCATTTGAGATACTGACTGAACTGGCCCTTGGAGATTGAACACCTATTGATCCGATGAGGGACTGACCTAGGCATCGGATAATCCGATGACTACAGAACAATAACATCCCATATATGTCCTTTGACCAAACAAATAAGCAAAGAGAAACACATGTCTTAGGACTTTTTGGGCAACCCCTTACCCCTCAAATATACTAATATGCCAATAACTTGGCTAGGCCTTAAGGCAAATGGAACACCGAGAAAAAAATAGGAGGAAAATTATCCAAATAAAATGTAAGGCCCATGATTTGTGAGGTAGAGTATGAAGACTTCTATCTCTTTAAAGCATGTTCCTCTAGGCATTAACGCACCTAACATTTTGTTCTTTCCACCTTATATGAGTTGAGATATTGCATTTCAAACAATTCTCTTTCTCATGAGTTGGGTTCCCCTTTGTGACAATCTACCGTATGCAATGCCAAACATTTTATAATGCAAGAAATTTAAATATGAGTGCAAGTCTATATGGCAGGCATCATGCAAGACATAAAGTAAATCTATCTTGCCAAGTTTGAACCTTTCAAAGGCTTCTTCAGGGAGAGCTACTCTCCAAGCCTTGGGAAAATCCAAAAGAACCACCATCCCAAGCTAACCCTAGCTCACCCCTATCCTTTGAGAGTTAGGCAAGACCTATATGATGTGCATTCTTACATGATCATGGCAACTTACATGACGTTTGATGCATCTAGCACATTTAGTTCACTCCTTAGCCTAGAAAAAGTTTTTTCATCAAGTGGTTTAGTGAAGATATCCGCCAATTGTTCTTCGGACCTAACACCTCTCAAGGAGATGTCTCCCTTAGCTTCATGGTCCCTTAAGAAATGATGGCGAATATCAATGTGCTTAGTGCGGGAGTGTTGAACGGGGTTTTTGGCTATCTTAACCGCACTTTCATTGTCACAAAGGAGAGGCACACAACAAAGTTTAATACCAAAGTCCAAAAGGGTTTGCTTCATATAAAGAATTTGGGCACAACATGCACCGTCCGCAATGTATTCCGCTTCTGCCGTGGACAAGGCGACGGAATTTTGCTTCTTGCTTGACCAAGAAACTAGGGAATGCCCAAGCAAGTGCCACCCACCGGAGCTACTCTTGCGATCCACGCGGCATCCAGCAAAGTCCGAATCCGAGTATCCCACAAGATGGAATTTTGCACCTTTAGGGTACCACAAGCCCACACTAGGGGTATGCTTAAGATACCTAAGTATCCTAAAGACTGCCTTCCTATGTGATTCTTTAGGTGCCGCTTGAAAGCGAGCACACAAGCATACACTACACATGATATCGGGCCTAGATGCGGTAAGGTAAAGCAATGAACCAATCATAGAACGGTAGTTAGATTGATCAATAGGTTTACCGTCCTTATCCGCGTCGAGATGACAATTGGTTGCCATTGGAGTGCTTCTTGAGCTACAATCTCCCATCTCAAATTTCTTCAAGAGGTCCTTGGTGTACTTCTCTTGATAGACGAAGGTCCCCTCTTGAAGTTGCTTGATTTGAAATCCAAGGAAGAAGTTGAGCTCTCCAATCATTGACATCTCGAATTCCCTAGACATCATTTTGCCAAACACATGGCTAAAAGCTTCGTTAGTTGAACCAAAAATAATATCATCAACATAAATTTGACAAATGAACAAATCTCCGTTGATGTCTTTGGTGAAGAGTGTAGTATCCACCCTCCCGATATTGAATCCTTGCATGATGAGGAAATCCCGTAGTCGTTCGTACCACGCCCTAGGTGCTTGCTTGAGCCCGTAGAGCGCCTTGTGCAACCTATACACATGATTAGGATTCCTCGGATCTTCAAACCCGGGAGGTTGTTCAACATAAACAAGCTCGTTAATGTAACCATTAAGAAAGGCACTTTTCACATCCATTTGATAAAGTCTAATACTATGATGTGATGCAAAGGCAAGAAGTATACGGATGGCTTCTAGCCGGGCGACCGGGGCAAATGTCTCCCCAAAATCTAGTCCTTCAACTTGCGAGAACCCTTTGGCCACAAGTCTTGCCTTGTTGTGGACCACAACACCATTCTCGTCTTGTTTGTTGCGGTACACCCACTTTGTTCCGATGACGTTCTTGTCCTTGGGTCGCTCCTCCAACACCCAAACTTCATTGCGGATGAAGTTGTTGAGTTCTTCTTGCATGGCCATCACCCAATTTGGGTCTTGGAGTGCTTCCTCAATGTGAGTGGGTTCTACACACGAAACAAACGAGTAGTGCTCACAAAACGAAGCAACGTGGCGAGAACGTGTACTTACACCCCTTGACGGACTTCCAATGATTTGGTATATTGGATGCGCCTTGGAGATGCGTCCATGCCTCATAAGTGGTTGTGAAGCACTTGGCGGAGATGATGCGTGTTGCTCCTCTTGTGGTTGGACTTGATCATGGACTTCTTCTTCCTCTTGATGTTGTTGTGCTTGTGAGTCTTGAGTCGGCAATGGATCATCCTTCTCTTCTTCGTCAACTTGAGGCGCCATAGAGGTGTTGTTGTTGGAACTTGAGGCTCCCCCTTGATCATGGCTCTCCTCAACTTCGGGCTTGATGTCTCCAATGGTCATATTCTTCATAGCTTCTCGTAGAGGCTCATCATCTATTTCATCATGACCAAAACTCTCCTCTTGGGAGCCACTAGTCTCATCAAACTCAACATCACAACTTTCCTCAACTAAACCAGAGGTTTGGTTGAATACTCGATATGCTTTTGAGTTTGATGCATAACCAAGGAATATACCAACATCACATCTTCTTTCAAACTTACCGAGCCTTTTCTTGCGGTAGATGTAGCACTTGCATCCAAAGACTCGAAAGTAGGAGATGTTGGGCTTTCTCCCAATGAGAAGCTCGTACGGGGTCTTTTGAAGTAGGCGATGTAGGTAGACCCTATTTGCGGCATGGCACGCCGTGTTGATTGCTTCGGCCCAAAACTTCTCCGACGTGTCGTAGTCATCAAGCATTGCTCTTGCAAGAGTGATGAGTGTCTTGTTCTTCCTTTCAACGACACGTTTTGTTGAGGGGTGTATGTGGCTGAAAACTCATGTTTTACTCCTTCACGGTCACACCACTCCCCAATGTTGTAGTTCTTGAATTCGGTGCCATTGTCACTCCGGACCTTGATGATGGGAAGTCGAAATTCCCTTTGAGCGCGGTTGGCGAAGGTCTTGAACACTTCCGGAGTTTCACTCTTGTCACCTAGAAACAAAGTCTAAGCATAGCGAGAATAGTCATCAACAATAACAAGACAATAGAGGTTACCGCCAAGACTTTGATATGTGGATGGTCCGAAGAGGTCCATGTGGAGTAGTTCAAGTGGCTTGGAGGTTGACACCATTGTCTTCATTGGATGGTGTGAAGCAACTTGCTTCCCGGCTTGACAAGCGCTACAAATCTTGTTCTTCTCAAATGTGACATCCTTCACGCCGGTCACCATCCCAAGCTTGAATGACTTCTTGAGTTTGCTCATCCCTATGTGCGCTATGCGTTGGTGCCATATCCATCCCAAACTTGTCTTGGTGAAAAGGCAAGTGGTCAAGCTAGCATTCTTGTTGGAGAAGTCCACTAGGTAGAGATGTCCATGCCGAAATCCTTTGAAGACTATGTCTTGGCTTGTTTCACTACTCACAACAACATCATTTTTGCTAAATGTGCACGTTAGTCCAAGATCACATAGTTGTGCAACAGAAAGTAAATTGAAACTAAGTGACTTAACATATAAAACATTAGAAATAGACAAGTCATTTGAAATAGCAATTTTACCTAACCCAATTACCTTTCCCTTAGAGTTATCACCAAAGGTGACTTGTTCATGATTGACGGGGTTTTCTATGGTGGTGAACATACCATCATTGCCGGTCATATGTTGAGTGCACCCGCTATCGAGTACCCAATGCTTTTCTCCGGCTTTGTAGTTCACCTACACACATGAATTAAATTTTTGACTTTAGGCACCCAAGCCAACTTAGGTCCTTGTATGTGTGATACAAGTGTTTTTGGGACCCAAAGTTGCTTGGGGAGCTTCCCCTTCATGCCCTTCATGTCTTTGCCAATGAATCTTGCCTTCACCTTGCCACCTACTTTACTTAAGAGATAATAATGATCATTGAAAGTAGATTTATAGTTAGTAGGCAATTTAGGAGAAGGTCGGTTAGGAAGAGGACACTCCCTTGTGTGGTGACCGGTGACCTCACAATGTTGGCAATAAGAACCAACTTCCTTGATGAAGCTTGTTCTTAGCTCCGGTGAGGGCACCTTTCCTTTGTTAGGCACCGGGAAGGATCCAAGTCCTCTCTTGTTGAAGGCCTTTGCTTGTTGGAAGAGAATTTCCTTGTGCTTGACTTCTCCTTTTGAAAGTCTAGCCACACTAGTGCAGAGACTCTCAATCTCCTCCAACAAGTCCTTCTCCCTAGCATTAGCTTTCAAAGGCAAAGACTTGTGCAAAGCATTAGTGGCATGAGAAGTAATGGATATCTTATCATTAAGAGTTTGCTTCTTCATATTTTTCAACTCTTGATCAAGCATGTCATGAGCAAGGTTAAGTGTCTGATGTTCTTGTATTAACTTGTTGTGCTCTTCCAAGAGTGTTTGGTGTGCTAAGTCAAGTTCATGATTATCTATCTTGATTTTAGACTTTTCTTCCTCAATTTGCTTGACATGGGATTTGAGCGTGTCATGCTCTTTGAGTATGCTTTCATACTTGTCAATCAAATCAAGGTTAGCACTCTCAAGTTTAGCACGAGTTTCTTCAAGCATTTTAACCTTACTCTTTTCCCTCTTAATGATAGCATGATATTCATTTATCAAAGAAGTTAAATCGTCGGGGGAAAGCTCATCATCGCTAGAGTCGTCACATACCTTGGTGTTACCTTTCGCCATGAGGCACATGGGTGGTGGATGAAGAGGTGCATCATCATTGTTGGCGATGGCGAGGCCGGCCAAACTTTCTTCTTCCTCTTCACTCTCTTCATCACTTGTTTCTTCGTCGGTGACCCATTCATTTGCCTCACACATGAACACCTTTTGTGGGCCATTTCTCTTCTTTGGGAAGAGCTTTGCCTTCTTGCCCTTGTCATGTTTCTTCTTCCCAAAGGATCTCTGCTTTGGTTTGGCATCTTCTTCATCATCATCGCTTCCTTCAAGCTTGTGATGCTTGCCTTTGTAGTTCTCTCTTCTTTTGTCCGGTTTTGGACAATCATAGGAGATGTGGCCTTGATCACCACAATTGTAGCAAGTCTTGCGATCATCTCTCCTTGGTAGAAACGCTTTCTTCTTGGGATCGAATGTGTATCCCTTCTTAGTGATCTTGGAGTTCAAGCGTGAGAACTTCCTCATCATCAATGCAAGCTCGTCATCATCATCTTCACTTGATGCTTGTTCTTCCTCACTTGAGCTAGGCTCAACCACCTTCTTCTTCTTGTGGCTTGTTTTCTTGGTGGAGGCCTTTAGAGCAATTGTCTTTGATGATGATTGCTCCATCATCCCAAGTACACTCATCTCATGAGCGTGTATTTCTCCAATGAGCTCTGAAACTTCAATGTGGTCAAGTGACTCTTTTTGGAGCATGGAGTTGATGATGTTGTACTTTGGCTTGGGGAGGAGCATGAGGATCTTGCGGTTAATGAGTCCCTTGCCAAGAGAAGCAATGTCAAGAGCATTGATTTCTTCAATAAGCACATTCAAGCGAGAGAACATTTCATTGACATTCTCATGAGGAAGCATTTTAAATTCATCATATTTGGCTTTAAGCATGTGATATTTTAATTCCTTGACACGAGAAGAGCCCTCATGAATTTCTATTAAGCAAGCCCAAATTTCACAAGCTTTTTATTTACTAGCAATTCTAGCAAATACATCTTGACTAATACATTCATAGCTTGCATTCCTAGCTTTAGCATCCCATTTAATTTGATCACCAACATAATTGTGTTCTCCAAACCCCGCGTGGGTCGCTTCCCAAACTTCAGGAGCAATAGCCTCTAGGTAAGCGCGCATGCGTGCTTTCCAATAGGCAAAGTTCTTGCCCTCGAAGATAGGGAACGAACCCCCAACCTTGGCCATTTTAGCTCTCTAGCGGTGAAGCTAGAATGATCCTATGAGCAACCTCGCTCTGATACCAATTGTAAGGACCGAATGCCCAAGAGGGGGGTGAATTGGGCTTTCTTGGAAAAATTCTAAGCAATGAAACTTAATTTCTAAAGCCCAATTCCCTACACGACTATCTATGCATTCTAGTAGATAGAAACTTTGCGGAACATGAAATGCATAAAAGTAAGGGAAGGAGAGGGATGCAAACTCCCAAGGAGACAAGGATTTATCCCGTGGTTCGGCAAGATCGTTAAGATCTTCCTACATCCACGTTGTGGCACCCACCAAAGGGTTTTGCCACACCCAAGTCACCAAGACGAGGGGTCTTCACTATTCCTCTCCGTTCGCCTCATTGGGAAGGTGGAGCTCAAGCCTTGTACAACTTTGACCTTCCAGGCTTCCACAAACGCCTTGGTAAGCTCCGGAAGTCTCTTCACGATTACAACACCAAGGGCACTCCCTTGAGGCTCTCACACTAACCTAGAGAGTCCACTCACCCAGAATGGTGGCACACAAGCTCTCTCTCTAGCTAGTTCTAGCCTAAACCTTGGTGTAGAGATGATCGAAATGGTGTGGAGTGATTGCTCTTGGCCTTGAACACTTGTGGATGTGTTGGTAGCTTTTGTTGATCAAGACTTGACGAAATGACAGGGTTAGGGGGTATTTATAGCCAGCCTCCCCGAAATAGCCGTTGGAAAAGTAGGCTGACAGAACTTTACTGTGAACACCGGATGATCCGATGTCTCCCCTTTAGTTATCATCGGTCTAATTACTTTGGCTGACGTCATTGTGTCAGATATGACCGTTGTTAGACCGATGTTGCTCCTGTCTTCTCATCGGGTGATCCGGTGGCTCTTCCTCTAGAATTTGCTTAATCTTGATGCTTACTGGAGTGATTGACCGATGTGTGTAAGTCTGTACATCGGATGATCCGGTGCTACACTTGGTCCAATGGTATTGCAAACTGTACTGATGGACCGATGTCACTGAGCCATTCACATCGGATGATCCGGTGAGTACATGTTCTGAGGTCTTCTTCTTCAGTTGAAACAACTCGACCGACGTGCACATTTCTGAAGTCATCGGTTGATCCGGTGAGTTGATTTTGTTTGCTTCGAGTTGTTTTGAGTGAATCTTTTGTGTCTTCCTCAGATGATCTCTTAGACATTTGTTTCATAAGCCTCTCTGATGATCTTCAAGCATTGTATGTTGTCATGGTTGAGTGACTTAGACATGAGAGCTTTCACTTCTTGTCTTTATCTCATTGATTTGATCTCAAAAGTTGATTGTATATGGGTTTCCAATGACATATTCATTTCATTTTATTGAGTGATTATAGGGACCTTGCATTCACAAATTCATTAGTAAAGTTCAATGGTTGTCATTAATCATCGAAACCGTACTTCATGGGGGGGCTAGATGCTTTCAGTAGTGTCGGGAGATCTGCCGGATCAAAACCACCGATAGCGATCTTCATTTTAAGGGGGGTAGGTTTGTAACACCCTCATTTTCATGCATCATGCATTGCATAAATTCATATACATGTTTAACATTAATCCACATAAAAAGGAACAAGTTTCAAATGAATTAGAAGCAAAACAGCACTTAGAAGTCTGTAGGGGTAAAGACTTGTCCGGTTTGCACCCCGGACTAGTCCGGTTTCCCTCTCTATTATCCTTCAGACTTGTCCGTTTTTGCTACGGACTAGTCCGATTAAGTCTCTGCTCCATTCTAGACTTGTCCGTGATTGAGTGCGGACAAGTCCGATCTTTGATCCAGTTTTTGAATAAGTTGTCAAATCCCCAGACTTGTCCGATCCATGTTGGACTTGTCTGTTTATTTCTCTGGAAAAGACTGGATTTGTCCAGACCTCCTACCGGACTTATCCATTTTTGCCTCTGTCCAACATCGGACTAGTCCGAACCTTTCAGCAGACTTGTCTGGTATGCCCGACTCGGATTCAATCTTTTCCTCCATGATTTGTTATTGGGTATTTACCTTAATTGGGCCCAAGAACGTCGTGCCTAACCCCTATGGAGCCCATGTGGGGCCCCTACACGGCCTCCACCCACCCCAAACTCGAAATCCATCAAACCCTAGCCCTCCACCCTTATATAAACAACCCCACCTCTTGACTTTACATCCTTTTGCCTTAATTGAAAGACCACAAACCCTAGTTCATGGAGAGCCGCCATCAAGGAGGGAAAAGGAGATCCCGAGCAAGAAGAAGAAGAGGAGGAAACGAAAGAGCATCAAGTAAACAATATCTTCATCGATTTTGCGTTCTTCGTCGTCAATTCACCCTCAACTCTTCATCATCAACCCTAGATCGTCAAGATCCAAGTTCCACCTTCAATTCTTCATCTTTAGAGTTCTAAACATGTGGTATACCTTCTACTTTCTCTTTTTCCACGTCAATTCAACCCCAATTCTATCATATCAGAAAAACCCTAATTTGAAGTCTGTCCAGGGCGGACTAGTCCGGCCCCTGAAACCGGACTTGTTCGGCCTCTAAATCTGAATTGTGCTGAATTAATTCTAAATTGACTCGAATCAATTCCAAGCATGTCCAAACTTGTTAAAAACCATTAAAACCAGTTAATCAACATTAATAGCAACTCGTTAACTAGTTTCACTTCATAATTGCATTAATCATGCATGTCATGACATATTGAGTACTATATGAACATTATTTGATTGTAATTACTATTTTGTATGTTCGTTGCATGGAATAGAAGGTTTTGCACTAGAGAGTGCTGTAGAGGACCTCCAGTACCAGAATTTTGAAGTCTTTGGTCCCAATCAAGCCCAAGAGCAAGGCAAGTGTCCTAGAACATATTGATCTTGTTTTGACAATAAATGTTTTGTTTGCAAAATTGCATGCTTGTGTCAATTTGATGGGAATCCTATGATAGGAAGTTTACTAGTTTTGTATGAGCATCCTTGTCACCTGGAATACATGGTACAGAGTCGGGAAGGGCTTTTTACCTTTTTGCTTTGCTTAATTAATTGGGATAAGATAACAACTATATCTTTTAATTATGCATTAATGAGATTATGGTTAATATGACATGGTAATGGGTGATCTAAGCAAGCATGGTATGTGGATGGGTTAGATGTTATGGTGGTTTGGCTTGCTTTAGATCTAAGGACCAGTTTGTGGAGTGACCATCCAGGATTTACAGTGCCACCACGAGGCCAAGTATGGGTGCGGTGTAGCTGATTAATTAAGGTATTGCTAGTATTGAGCGGATCATTTGGCGCACCGGGGAAGGGGAGTCGGATTGGGTTTGGATATGGTTGGCGGGAATCCCTGGGATCCGAATGGCACAAGAGGGGTCCCTTGTTTGAAGATGTGCTCAGTTAGAGATATCGCCACCGGTGAAACCTTAGTGGGTCCGTATATGCTAGTAGTCCCTTTGTAAAGGCTATTTTGTGATCTCTTGGCCACACACCTAAGGAAGTGTGAGATGGCATAATTGAGATTCTATAGTCATCGAAAGGATATGAAATCACAAACACATGGGTAAAGTGGTACAAACTCTACAGAGTATTTAAAACTGTCATGATAGTCGTGCTCCTAGTTAAGAGCAACCTGGACCCTCACATGATTAGAGGGAAACTTGGGATTTGGGATGGTTTGGTACTTGTTATGGTCGATAATATGGTTATGGTTAGTTATGAATTGAATTGTGGTATTGGATATGGTTGATGGTAATAATCTGGTATATGGATGATGGTAATGAAATATGGAGTGGCATTATGGTAATTACATGGTTTATTGTGGGTTTACCTCACATACATTTAATATATTGCTTTTCAAATGTTTTAATGTACTTTTCAGCACTTAGCCTTTATTATTGTCGTCGTTTGAATCAGCTACATGTCATACTTTCCATACTTGTTGCGTACGACATGTACTCATCCTTGCAATTCCCCCACCAACAGTTTCAGGTGATGTTTTGGAGTATCATGAGGATAATGCAGAGTACTAGGTTGTGTGTTGCCGTCGACTTTCCTGTGGTGTTGCTTGGAGCCGCGCTACTCTTTATGCTTAGTTTGCTTAGTTTCATAACTAGATTATCTCAGCTGCAGTTATAATTCAATAATGATAGTTAGAGTTGCAATATGAAGATTATTTGGATATTGTAATAAAAGTACTTATTTAATAATTTGTGTTATGGTAACTATCTGTATATCGTTTGTGATGCACTTGTGTATGTGTGTTGAACATCCTGGGTACACATATGTTGTACTTGGTTCATTTTTCGGAACCGGGTGTCATAGTATATGTCTATTGGTACCCAGCATAACGAGTACCCTCGCGCACAAGCTAGGGCTGCCTAGGTACCCCGCCTTCCGCAGAGGCAGGGTCCGAGGGTGCCATGTGTTCAGAAGACCCGGACCCATCAGCCTCAGATACGGGGTCTGGGGTACCTGCAAGAGACCCCGAAGAAGAGTTCAGCTCCCCCTCGGAGACGAGCTCTCAAGCATCCACGTGTCCAGCCGGGAGGATCCCTCTCCGCCGTGAGACAGGGCTCCGGAGCTGCCATGTGGTCCGATGAATGTGGCCTAGAGGGGGTGAATAGGCCTTTTGAATTTCCTACACACTTAATAAATTCGTCAAAAACTTGATGGACCGGACTAGTCCAGTTATGTGGACAGGCTAGTCCGGTGTGCTCAAACTTGTGATTTGATTAAGTGTTATTTGGGAAACTAGGTTCTTCTAGCAGCGGAAAGGAGAACAACATCTTTGATTTAAGATTATTGTATGAATGCACGTAGAAACTTATAAGCAACTTAATTGATGTTTAGTAATCAAGTGATCTAGTGAACGAAAAGTAAAATAAATGAGGCACAAGAGACAAGCGAATTTTTACCGAGGTTCGATCTCACCACGAGATCTACGTCCTCATTGAGGAAGCTCACACAGAGTCGGGTCTCCAACCCTTTCCCTCTTCAAGTCACCACGAAGGCCGACTTGATTCCACTATCATGGGTAATCACCAAGTTTGTGGGACAACCTCACATGTTGAGGGCTCCCACAATCACAGTGTACTTTGAAGTCCAGAAAGTCTGCCGAACTAGTCCGGTACTGTGTGAAGGTGGACTTCAGAAAGTTCAACAGACTAGTGTGCGGACTAGTCCGATCTCCACGGATGGGAGACTCCAGAAAGTTCAACGGACTAGTCCGGTGGACACACGGACTAGTCCGATCTCCCAATATGATAGATTCCAGAAAGTGAAACGAACTAGTCCGGTCCATGATCGGACTAGTCCAGTGCATTGTGAAAGTTAGGTTAATATTAAACCCTTACCCCAGCGCAAAGTTGTGAGCTCTTGGAGTGTGTCTTTCATACACTCCCTATACATTTAAAATCTAATTTGATCTTCCAAGCTCCATCAAAGTATCCCTCTTTGGACACCACTCCATTTTTCACCTTTTTGTGTGCACCGAGCTGTTTCACTTGTTTGTCCCGCAATCATCTCAACAGATTCATTAGGATCTCATACGTTTGTCATCAATCAGCCAAAACCCACAAGGGATATCCTAGATGCACTTACAATCTCCCCCTTTTTGATGATTGATGACAACCGTTTGAGATATCACAAATGAGAGTAAAATTTTGATTTTCATAAGGTGTGCACATATGAGAATAACGATAAATCCACAAAAAGCTTCTCACATATGCACACACCTTATGGTGGGGTGCCTAACAGGTGTGTGATCAACAAAGTGTGATGAAATAAAGATAATCAACAATGAGCATAAAGATGATCATTCAAGCAACAATAAGCATCACACATAAGAAAAGAAATAGTGCATTACAAGGTTTTAAAAAATAAGTACATGTCCTCGATCACAAAAGCATAAGGACTACAACTAGAGATAGTGTCAAACTACTAGTCTCAATCTCTCCCCCTTTGGCATCAAGGCACCAAAAAGGGAAAAATTGAGGCGAATCACTCGTCGCCGCTCTCTTCTTCAGTTTCAGTTCGGTGGTCATCTTCACCACCATCATCATTCGCCAGAGCAGGATCTTCCTCAGAGTCCTCGAAGGCGGGCGGGGATCCAACCGTCTCAATCTCCAGCTTGTCACAGATAGCTTTGATATTGGCATTGACATATTGTTGGTGTTTCTTCTGCCTGACTTCGATCTTGTGGCAGCATGCAAAGATAGAGGTGAGCATTTTGAGAACACCACCGGAGGATTCATGGACAGGTGTAGAGCCAGGAGGAGTAGCTTCAGATCTTGTGGCATTCACATCCCGAGTTTGTTTAGTCCTCCTCTCAGCTTCAGGGGAGGAAGGTGCATTAGGAGCTGAGGGTAGAGTCTACTCGGTGGGCCTTTGCGGCTTCAACCCCGTATGAGCGACATCCTTGACAAAATCAAGTCCCGTCACCTTCTCAATCATGAACATAATGTACGGGGTATACCCGCAAGATCTATTGGGAGTGATTGAGATGTTCACAATGTCATTTTTGATGTACTCAAAGACATTGAATGGTCTCCTTCCACTAATGACCTTTGTTAGGGTCCTCAAGGTTCCTTGTATAGTCCCCGCATCTCCATCTTTCGGGGCTATAGTCTTCCTCAAGATTCTGTTGAGGACCACAAAGAAAGGCTTCAGATATTTGCTGTTGGGAGGCACATAGGGCATCCTTGTGTCATAGAGGAACTTGAGCTCATCCTTCTCCAAGTGTTGCAAATTATGGATGACAAGATCATGATCCAGAGTATGTTCAAGGTGAAGAATCCTTGCAAACTCATCATAAGTAACACTATACTTGGAACCATGGGTCATCCAAATAAGACTGTCTCCATCACCCCGAGCAAAGTAGAGGGTAGAGTAGAATTGGTGATGATCTCATTGTTCCAGTCATTCTCAAAAGAAAACAGTTCCTTCAGTCCGTGCCTCTCCAGAGCCTCAACCACCTCACGAAAGGCAGGATATTTCTTCGACTGCATGTACCCAATGTTCACCCATTGACTCCTCACAACGGGATTCTTCATCTTCATGTACACATGCTCGTAGTAGTCGGCATGGAAGTTGCTCCAAAATCTTGGGTCAGAGCATTGCCGAGGTTGATTATACACATTAATCTTCCTGAAGCTATCGGCAAGCTCACCCCCTTTTCCGGTGAAATCTTCACTGGAACGCTGCCTGTTGCGGTGACTTGGGTTTTTCATCTTCAGGGGCCCAATGGGTCTGCTAGCAAGCCCCTTCCCATTGTTGAGAGTCCTCTTTGGCCCTGAAGAGCTCTCGCCAGCTTTTCCTTGGGCCTTCTTAACAACCACCCTCCTCTTCTTGGGCAAATTTTCGTCGGGGGGTGGAGAGTGCACATTGACATCATGTCTTTTTTTCATGTACCTCTCCTTGGCTCTTCTCGCCTTCTCACGTTCAACTTCTTCATCAACGTGGAAAGAATTGTCATCTGAGCTTGAAGACATCATGCCTAACAAGGAGTTCATGGATTAGATAAGAATGAACCAAGGATCAAGGTCAAATTAGGGTTCAGATGTCAGAGACCGGACTTGTCTGGGTTCACAGTGCGGACTTGTCCGACATACCGGACTTGTCCGTCTCTGAGCACCGGACTAGTCCGGCCTGGCAAGAACCCTAATGATTTCCTTGAATTCCAAAACTTCTATCTAAGGATACAAAATGACATGGAGGTGGTAGGAATACATCTATGAAGCCAATGCATAACCTTGGAATCAAAGGAAATGAGCTAGAATGAGAAAAGTTGATATTTTGGTTTTAGGGTGAAATTTACCGAGATTCGAAGATGCGTGGTGAAGGAGCAAGAGTTTGTTCGGATGATTCCGGAGGGGAGATTCCACTCGATGAGGAGGGGATTTCCCACGGAGAATGCTTCGATTTTGAGGGCTCAACTCGAAGATCTCTTGGGGGCTAGGGTTTAGGAGGGAAGAGGAGAGGTGAGGACTCAACTCGAAGTGGAGGGAGGTTTGAAATTTTGATTTGGGCCGGCCAGCTACTTATATACACGGCCGACCGGACTAGTCCGGTTCCCTTGGAAAACCTAGGAAAGAGAGACTGTCCGGACTAGTCCGGTGGCAAACCTGACTAGTCCGGTGCCCCTCGAAAACCTAAGTATTTAGAGATATTTAATAGTGATCCAAGGACAAGTTTTGAAAATAATCTTGGTACTTATGACCAGAAGGCAATCAACAATGAAAAGTGGTCATAAACTCCAAGATTTCTTCATTAAAATTAGTTTTCTTAGAAGAAAAAGAGGTGAGGAGCAGTTTTAACAATAAAATGCGATGTTTGAAGTTTCAACCAGGTATGCAATTTCAAGCCACATTTCGAGAGTCGAGAATATTAAGTTCATTTCTAAGCTCACAAAACCTTTTCTCATCTAATGGTTTGGTGAAAATATCTGCAAGTTGTTTTTCAGTCCTAACATGTGAAATAGCAATGTCACCTTTTAATGAATGATCTATAAGAAAATGATGATGGATATCTATGTGCTTAGTTCTTGAGTGCTCTACAGGATTGTGTGCAATTTTTATAGCACTTTCATTATCACATAGAAGCGGGATATGTCTAAGATTGTAGCCGTAGTCCCTAAGAGTTTGTCGCATCCAAAGTAGTTGTGCGCCAATCTCGCTTTATTTCTTGTTACTACTTCATGTTCATCTTGCTTGTTCCGAAAGACCCATTTGGTTCCAACGATGTTCGCCTTTGGTCTCTCCACCAGCTCCCACACATCATTTCTCTTGAAGTTGTTCAACTCCTCTTGCATCGCCATCACCCAGTCTGGATCCCTTAAGGCTTCTTCTACCCTGTATGGTTCCAGAAAAGACACAAAATAATAGTATTCACAGAAATTTGCAACTCGAGATATAGTAGTTACTCCCTTAGCAATATCTCCAATGATATTATTGACAGTATTGTCTCTTTGCACACTCTGATGCACTCTTGGGTGTGGAACTTGTGTTATTGCTTGTTCTTCATTATCTTCATGTTCATTGTCTCCCCCTAGATCATTGCTCCCATGATTATCTTGATATTCTTGATTTTCCTCATCTTGATCTTGTGAAGGTGCTCCCCCTTGATCATTGCCTCCGTGTTGAGGTTCATCTTGTGCATTTGAGTCGAATGTTCGCTCTTGTCGTAAGATATCACCAAGTCTTATTTTATTCAGTGCTTCATATGGAGCTTCCTCTTTATCTAGCACACACTTATCAACTTGCTCCACTTGTGAGCCGTTAGATTCATCGAACACTATGTCACGTGCTACTTCAACAAGGCTGGACACCTTGTTGAAGACACGATAGGCGTAGGCATTCGATTCATAACCGAGCAAGAACCCTTCATTGGACTTTGAAGCGAACTTCGAGGCCCTCGGTTTCTTGTTCAGAATAAAACATTTACAACCAAATACTTTGAAATAAGAAACATTAGGCTTTTTACCGGTAAGGAGCTCATATGGAGTTTTCTTCAGTAGTCGGTGGAGATATAGCCGATTTGTAGCATGACAAGCGGTGTTCACCGCTTCTGCCCAAAATCAATCTGATGTCTTGTATTCATCCAACATAGTTCTGGCCATTTCGATCAATGTTATGTTCTTCCTTTTGGCCACTCAATTTTGTTGAGGGGAGTAGGGTGCCGAGAACTCATGCTTTATCCCTTCTTCATCGAGAAACTCTTCAACTTGGAGGTTCTTGAATTATGTCCCGTTGTCACTCCTGATGTTCTTTATGGTTGATGAGAATTCATTATGAGCTCTCTTTAAGAACTTCTTGAGGGTCCCCTGAGTTTCTGATTTATCATACAAGAAAAATACCCAGGTAAATCTTGAAAAATCATCAACAATTACTAAACCATATTTGTTACCGCCGATGCTGATGTACGAAATTGGACCAAAGAGATCCATGTGTAGGAGTTCCAGCGGTCTTTCGGTGGTCATCACATTCTTGGCGGGGTGTGGTGCTCCGACTTGTTTTCCTGCTTGACAAGCGCTGCATGGCCTGTCTTTTTCAAAAACCACATCCTTAAGACCACGGATGTGACCACCTTTTAGAAGTTTTTGCAGATTTCTCATCCCAACATGGGCTAGCCGTCTATGCCACAGCCATCCCATGTTGGTCTTAGCAACCAAGCAAGTGTTGAGTTCAGCTTTATCTTTGTTGAAGTCAACAAGATAAAGCTTGCCCTTCAACATTCCCTTGAATGCAATCGAGACATCGCTTCTTCTAAAAACGGTCACACCCTCATTAGTGAATAAACAGTTGTAACCTTTGTCGCATAGTTGAGATATTGACAAAAGGTTATAATCTATAGAATATACATGTAAAACATTAGATAAGGTATGTTGAGAGGATATTTCAATGTTACCGCTACCAAGGACCTTTCCTTGGCTGTTGTCTCCGAAGTATATGCCTTCACTTGGATCCTTGTTATACTCATACTCCACAAACATACCTCTCTCTCCGGTCATGTGATTTGTGCATCCGCTATCTAGCACCCATTTAGATCCATTGGAGGAGTAAGCCTGCAAAAAAGAATTATTCTTTGGTTTTAGGTACTCAAGCTTGCTTGGGTCCTCTCAGGTTAGTCACAAGAGTTTTGGGCACCCACACACAAGTTTTCAAGTTCTTGTGGCGTGGCCCTGTATATTTAGCAATGACTTTTCCATGTTTGGCTTTCATAAAAACATATGAAGCATCAAATGTACGAAACAATATTTGTAAATCAGATTCATGGGATTTTTCTTTAACAAAGACAATTCTATTCTTAGCATGATTAGGAGTTGACATGTGTTTGTTTCTGTCAAAACCAAGGCCATCTTTGACATTAGGAGATCTAGTGACCATATATGCACTGTGTGCATATTTGATCTTCACCTTATCAAAGATGCCGGTTGGAGAGGCATGCATATTATGAGAAGTTGAAGTATTAGAAATAACATTCTTCTTACTAGAGCAAGTGCAAGTTCCGATTGTTGTCGAACTCATATCTTTGGAGGAAGAGCTCTTGGAGGAAGAGGAGTCACTTTGCTTGAGCGACTCAACTTGCACCTCAAGGATCTTGTTAACTTTTGACAAGTTAGCAATTTCTTCCTTGATTGCAATATGCGAGTCTTCTAGCTTTGAGTAAGTTTCCTTACTCAAGGCTAGCTCAACCTCAAGAAACTCATTCTTCTCTCTTTCAAGCTCGAGAAGCTTTTTAACTTCTTGATATCTCTTCCTTTCACGGATGAGCATAT
This sequence comes from Tuctoria greenei, assembly GCA_036927565.1. Taxonomy (NCBI): domain Eukaryota; kingdom Viridiplantae; phylum Streptophyta; class Magnoliopsida; order Poales; family Poaceae; genus Tuctoria; species Tuctoria greenei. Next base: position 19,979,618 of record JAYESD010000009.1, on the reverse strand, counting down.
CTTCTTGTCAGTTAAGAAGTTCCTCCTTTTCAAAGATTTTGTTCGACAACATTTCCATTTTCTTTAGAGCAATTTTACTTAGTCATCTAAACATTTCTTCATTATCACCAGAGCTATCAAAGTCATCAATAGAGGAATTTAGTGTAGGAGGAGTGAGTCGTACCTTTTTCTTGCCTTCCTTAGCCATAAGGCAAGTGTGGTTGTTCATATCTCGTCCTCCCATGTTTGGGAAGAGTGTGGCTTTCATAGTAGGTTTCTTGACTGCGATAGTGGCTACCTGAATGTAGGCCTAGAGGGGGGGGTGAATAGGCCTCCTTGAATTTCTCGGTTCCTGTAGCACTTCAACAAAAAGGTCAAATCCAGATATATCGGACTAGTCCGGTAAAGTGCGGACTAGTCCGGATTTCACGGGCTAGGTTGATCAAGTTAGGTCAATTTGATTGTTTCGTTGTCGTTTGCAGCGGAAATATAAACTTTAATGACAGTTCAATAGTTGTATGTTAAGTTTTATTGCAAGTATGATTCTTGTTCAACTATTTAACTTCAATTCAACAAAATGAATCAAACCCTAGATAATGTTGATCAACTAGAATGATGAACACAAACGAACAAGACACAAGATTTATCCCGTGGTTCGGTTACCACGAAGGCAGCCTACGTCCACGTTGAGGAGCCCACAAAAGGACCGGGTCTTCACCAACCCTTCCCTCGTCGGATCGCCACGAAGGCCAATCCTCTTCCACTAATCACACAGGGGTAAATCACCAAGTTGAAGGGGCGATCTCACAAGTTGAGAGCTCCCTTGATTACAAGTTTTAAAACCACCAATAACACACTTCGAAATATACAAATTGAGATGCAAGAGTGTGTTAGAGATTCAAACCAAGAGCTCAATCGTGTGCAAAGTGCCTCTCCAATGATCTACAAGTGATCTTCAAAGGATTGATCGATTTTTCACTTAATTTCGTGGAGAGAGATGGTTTTTGAGTCTCTTGGGAGGTGTGACGGCGCTAGGGTTCGAGAGTTGTTGAAAGTGGGCCGTGCACCTCTATTTATGTGGGGTTTCCAGAAGTTACCGTTAGGGTTCAGAAAGATCGGACTAGTCCGTGGTGGAGACCGGACTAGTCCGGTGTGCTGTGTGAAGCAAACCCTAAGTGTCCAGGAATATCGGACTAGTCCGATTGAAAAACGGACTTGTCCGATTTCGCTGCTGGAAATCTTCGGACTTGTCCGGTTGCTATCGGACTTGTCCGGTCCTGTGAAACCCTAAGTGTTTGGAACGACAAGTCCGCACTTGGAGGACTTGTCCGATTTAGATCAGAGTGTATATCGGACTAGTCCGTGTAATCACCGGACTTGTCCGAAGTGGATCAGAAAGGGTATCGGACTAGTCCGGTGGTGACCGGACTTGTCCGATCTAGTGACTTGTGCATTGTGTTGAGGACTAGTCCGCACTGGGGAGGACTAGTCCGAAGTGGAACAGAAAGATATCGGACTAGTCCGGTGGAGACCGGACTTGTCCGATCTTGTGCAGAATGTGATATCGGACTAGTCTGGCTGATATCGGACTAGTCCGGTCCTGTATGGTTTTGTGCATTGTGTGTGTGTGATTAAGTGAGATTGAGCTCTTGGGTGTGTTTCCTTAACACACTCCATACATACTAATCTACTAATTTCTTCTTCTTGAGCTCAAATTCATTCTCCTTCTTAATTTCCCTCTTTTTGGCATTTTACTCATTTTTCATCATTTTCCTGCATTCATCTCAACAAAAGGATTAGGATTCCAATTGCTTGTCATAAATCATCCAAAACCCACAAGGGAGTCCTAGATGCACTTTCAATCTCCCCCTTTTTGGTGATTGATGACAACCAATTGAGATTTCACAAAATGAGGTATAAAATGAGATTTTCATAAAGTATGCACATATGACTCAAAAATGCATCAGGCAACAAGATAATTATTCATATGTGCATTCTTTATGGTGGGATGCATACTAAGAGCATGATTGCATTAAGAATGACAGAATTTTCATTTACCAACTAATATCAAGTGAATATGGCACTTCAGGAGCAAAAACTCAGATTTCATCACACACTTGCAAATTAATTGAGCAATTCATCACAGGACCAAACATGATATGAAAAGAGAGTTAAGCAAATACAATCACAATTAAAAAACATAGAGAGCTCTCTCCTCGCATCCTATTCAGCTAAAGCTTAGACTAGAGACTCCCCCTCAATCTCTCCCACTTTGGCATCAAGACACCAAAAAGAGAGAGAGAGGAAGGTCCTAGGGCTTCACTCTTTGCTGTCAGTCCTCTCGTCGTCTTCATCATCTTCATCGCTTTCGGCTTGACGAGGTTGAGAGGTAGGAGGAGGAGCGGAGCTGCTCGAGCCCCCAATGCCAAAATAGGCAAGCTCGGAAGGAGTCAAGGGGCTGAGCTCGGTGATGTTTGGATCAGAATCTTCAGAAAGTACTGGAGATCCAATTGGATTGATCTCCAGCTTCTCACTCAGCTGCTTCACATTGGCTTTTATGTATCTCATGTCCTCCTTCCTCTTCTGATTTAGCTTGTGAAGCTTCACTTCAGTTTTCTTGCAGGAGGAGAAGATTGCAGCCAAGTACTTGAGGATCCCACTGGCGGATCCTTTCTGAGGGGCTTCCCTGGAGGGAGGAGTAGCCCTAGCAGCTTCTTCTTGCCTTGCCGGCGCCTCGGGGCTTGAGGCCGGCGATGGAGCAGCCTGGACACTCACGGACTGAGGCTTCTGAGGCCTCAGTGGAGTGTGCTCCACATCCTTCACAAACTCGATTCCTGTGACCTTCTCAATCATGAACATCAAGTAAGGGGCATAGCCACAGGATCGGTTGGGGGTACTTGAGATATTGACCATATCATTCCAGATATAGTCTGCAACATCGAATTGCCTTTTCTTGCTGATGATCTTCATCAGGGTCCGGAGGTAGCCTTGCACACTCCCTGCATCACCATCCTTGGGAGCAATCGTCTTCCTGAGGACTCTGTTGAGGACCACAAAGAAAGGCTTCATGTTCTTTGTGGAGGGAGGGACAAACTTGGAGGTGGGCTCATACATGAACTGCATTCCATCCCTCTCAATGACCCCAATGTTGTGGATAATGAGGTGGTCATCTCCCTCAGAGTCAAGATGCAGCAGGCGGGCAAACTCTTCTTGAGTGATGGAATACTTGGATCCATGAGTCATCCAAGTCACACTTTCTTCGTCTTCACCTGAGAAGTGGCACGTTGCATAGAATTGTGCAATCACTTCATCATTCCAATTATATCTGAAGGCAAACAAATCCTTCAGCCCATGTCTCTCTGCAGCTTGTATCACTTCATCAAAAGCTGCACATTTCCTCTTCTCAAGGTGGGCCCAGTCAATCCATTGACTGCGCACCACCGGGGTCTTCATCGGCAAGTAGACCAGCTTGTAGAAGTCAGCATGGAAATTTGACCAAAATCTGCCATCAGCTGCTTGCTTGGGCCTTGCATAGTAATCCACACTTCTCAGCTTCATGGCCACATCGCTGCCCTTGCCATTGAATCTTTCCTCATTGGGGTCCCGGACCCCTTCTCTGGGAGTATGCAGCTTTAGGGGCCCAACAGGCCCTGTGGCAACCCCCTTGCCCTTCCCCTTAGCTTGGCGAGGGCCACTTGACGGAGGAGCAGCCTTCGAGGCGGCCTTCTTGACACACACCTTCCTCCGAACCTGGGGAGGTGAGGGAGCAGGCTCGGAGGGTCTCTCTTGGCGTTTCTTGCCAAGACCCGTCGAGGACCGAGGTGCCACCTCGTGGTCCAACTCGGCCTCGAAATCGGAGATTTCATTGTCGGAGCTCGACATGATCTGAGAATGAGTGATCAAGAGAAAAGACAAGTTATACAAGGTATTGGTGAGGTAAGATGGCAATGGAAGGCACTAGGGAATTAAAGAATTAGGTTTTGGTTCAGAAACAACGGACTTGTCCGGTGCTCAGGCACGGACTAGTCCGGGGGACCGGACTTGTCCGTACCTGGACCGGACTAGTCCGGTGTTCATCTGCAAAAACCTAACAAACTGGATAAAAATTGATCCCTAATGAAATAACTAGTCTAGCATACACATAGTACATCAACTGGACATGCAACTAGTGAAGAATGCTAGGCCAAACGATAAGCAATGAAGAAATTTGTGATTTCTTAGGGTTTGAGAAAAATTTACCAAGAAATCCAAGGAAGCTTGAAAATGTGGGGGTTGGAGGCCGTACTTGTCCGCTAACTTCAATCCCCGAGTCTTCAAGCTTGATCTCCGCCCAAGATTGAGGCTTTTCGACGGAGGAATCAAGGATTCGCCTTGGGAGCTCGAGCGCAAGAGAGAGAAAGCTTGGAGGAGAGTGTGGGGTGAAGGGATTAGGGTTTGGTGGCGGCTAGGGTTATGGACACGAAAAATCGGACAAGTCCGGACAGGACCGGACTAGTCCGAAGTCCTCCAGAAACCTAAATCGGACTAGTCCGTGGTCTGTCGGACTAGTCCGGCCTAACCGGCACACTGCGGACTAGTCTGCAATGGCGGACTAGTCCGGGTAACCACGGACTTGTCCGTGGTCACCAGGAGAGAATTGCAAAGCCCATTCATATATATTTGAAGGTCCAATAATTGAGGGTAGAGAGGCAAAACAATTCAAATAATCCTGATGAATTTGATCAGTAAGCAAACAACAATCATACTATGATCAAAAATTCATCAAGATCTAATAATTGACATAGTTTTTCGAGAGAAAAATGGGGAGGAATAATTTTCACAATTCAATCAATATTCTGAGGCAATCATACAGGTATGCAACTTTTCAAGCCACACTCCGAGAATCAAGAATGTTTAGCTCATTTCGGAGTTCGCCAAAACGTTTTTCATCAAGTGGCTTGGTGAATATGTCGGCCAATTGTTTTTGGGTATTGACATGAGAGATGGATATGTCTCCTTTCATGGAATGGTCTCTCAAAAAATGATGTCTTATGTCAATGTGTTTAGTCCTAGAGTGTTCAACTGGATTGTGGGCTATTTTAATGGCACTCTCATTGTCGCAAAGAAGAGGAATACGGTTCATATTGTAACCGTAATCCCTTAGAGTTTGTCGCATCCAAAGGAGTTGTGCACAACAACTCCCGGCTGCAACATACTCCGCTTCGGCTGTGGATAATGCAATGGAATTCTGTTTCTTGGATGACCAAGAAACTAAGGATCTTCCTAGGAATTGGCAAGTGCCAGAAGTGCTTTTTCTATCAACTTTGCACCCGGCATAATCTGCATCGGAATACCCAATGAGATTGAATTTTGAGCCTTTTGGGTACCAAAGACCAAGGTTGGGTGTATGAACTAAATATCTTAGGATTCTCTTTACGGCTGTCAAATGACATTCCTTAGGGTTGGCTTGAAATCTTGCACACAAACATACACTCAACATAATATCTGGCCTAGATGCACATAAGTAAAGTAAAGATCCAATCATGGAGCGATATACCTTTTGGTCGACGCTCGGTCCATCTTCATTGAGATCCAAGTGACCATTCGTTGCCATGGGAGTCTTAATGGGCTTTGCCTTGTCCATGCCAAACTTCTTGAGGATGTCCTGTGTGTACTTGGTTTGGCTTATGAATGTTCCTTCCCTTTGTTGCCGCACTTGGAATCACAAGAAGTACTTCAATTCTCCCATCATTGACATTTCAAATCTGTCTGTCATAATTTTACTAAACTCTTCACAGAAAGATTGGTTAGTTGATCCAAAAATTATATCATCAACATAGATTTGGAAAATGAAAAGATCATTATTCAGATTTTTCGTGAATAGTGTATAATCTACTTTTCCAATTTGAAAGCCATTATCAATTAAAAAATCTCTAAGACACTCATACCAAGCTCTAGGAGCTTGTTTGAGGCCATAGAGAGCCTTACGCAGTTTATACACGTGGTCGGGGAACTCTTCGTCTTCAAATCCGGGTGGTTGCTCCACGTACACCTCTTCCTTGATCGGTCCGTTGAGGAAGGCGCTTTTTACGTCCATTTGGTACAGCTTGAAATCATGGTGAGTAGCATATGCAAGTAATATTCTAATTGATTCAAGCCTAGCTACTGGAGCAAAGGTCTCATCAAAATCCAAACCTTCGACTTGTGAGTAACCTTTGGCCACAAGTCGTGCCTTGTTTCTTGTCACCACCCCGTGTTCATCTTGTTTGTTGCGGAAGACCCACTTGGTGCCGACTATGTTTGCATTGGGTCTTTCCACAAGTTCCCAAACCTCGTTTCTCTTGAAATTGTTCAACTCTTCTTGCATTGCCACCACCCAGTCCGGATCCTTTAATGCATCCTCAGTCCTGCGGGGTTCCAAAAAGGAGACAAACGAGTAATGTTCACAAAAATTTGCTATACGAGATCTAGTGGTTACTCCTTTTTGGATGTCGCCGATGATGTTGTCGATTGGATGATCCCTTTGAATGCATTGGTGTACTCTTGGGTGTGGCACTTGGGGGGTCGTATGTTGGTGATCATCTTCTTCTCCCCCTGAGTTGTTGTCCTCATTGATTTGTTGATCATGTTCATATTCTTGTGATTGATCTTGTATCGAGGCTCCCCCTTGATTGTTGATCTCCTCTTGTGGTTCACTTTCCTCTTGTATTTGTGCCGATGACTCTTGTGGTCGTACTTCGCCTAGAGCCATCCTCTTTATTGCTTGATAGGGGGCTTCCTCTTTACCTAATTCACATTGATCAACTTGCTCCTTTTGGGAGCCATTAGTTTCATCGAACACTACGTCACGTGCCACTTCAACAAGTCCGGAGGCCTTGTTGAAAACACGATAGGCGTAAGTGTTCGAATCATAACCAAGCAAGAAACCTTCATCGGACTTCGAAGCGAACTTTGAAGTCCTGGGCTTCTTGTTCAAAATATAGCAAGGAGAACCGAAAACTCGAAAATATGAAATGTTCGGTTTGTTACCGGTGAGTAGCTCATAGGGGGTCTTCTTTAGTAGTCGATGAAGATAGAGTCGATTTGTGGCATGGCAAGCGATGTTGATTGCTTCCGCCCAAAATTGATCCGAAGTCTTGTATTCATCGAGCATTGTTCTTGCCATCTCTATGAGCGTTCGGTTCTTCCTTTCGGCAACTCCGTTTTGTTGTGGAGAGTATGGCGCTGAGAATTCGTGCTTGATTCCTTCCTCATCAATGTACTCCTCCACTTGTATGTTCTTGAACTCCGTGCCATTGTCGCTCCGAATACTCTTGATTGATAGTGAGAACTCGTTTTGCGCTCGCTTGAAGAATTTCTTGAGTGTTCCTTGTGTTTCTGACTTGTCATGCAAAAAGAACACCCAAGTGAAGCGGGAAAAATCATCAATAATGACTAAACCGTATTTGTTACCGCCTATGCTTATGTAAGCAATTGGACCGAAGAGGTCCATATGAAGTAGTTCGAGCGGTCTTGTCGTGGTCATGATGTTCTTTGCGGGATGTTGTGCTCCAACTTGCTTTCCTGCTTGGCACGCGCTACAAGGCCTGTCTTTCTCAAACACAACATCTTTCAAACCTCGGATGTGATCGCCCTTGAGGAGTTTTTGAAGGTTCCTCATACCAACATGTGCTAGCCGTCTATGCCACAGCCAACCCATGTTGGTTTTTGCAATCAAGCATGTGTCGAGTTCGGCTTTATCCTTGTTGAAGTCAACAAGATAAAGCTTTCCCTTTAACATACCCTTGAATGCAATGGAACCATCACTTCTCCTTGAGACGGTCACACCCTCGTTAGTAAACAGACAATTATAACCTTTGTCACATAACTGAGATATGGACAGCAGGTTATAATCTAAAGATTCAACGTGTAAAACATGCGAAAGAGTATGTTCAGAGGATATTGCAATTTTACCGGTACCGAGGACCCTTCCTTGACTGTTATCCCCAAAGTAGATGCCTTCGTTTGGGTCCTGGTTCACTTCATACTCCACAAACATCCTCCTTTCTCCGGTCATGTGGTTGGTGCATCCACTGTCTAGCACCCATTTGGATCCACCGGAGGAGTAGGCCTGCAAAAACAAATTACGCCTTGGTTTTAGGTACCCAAGCTTGCTTGGGTCCTTGGAGGTTAGTAACAATACATTTGGGCACCCACACATGGGATTTTGTGTTCCCATGGCGTGGCCCAGCATAATAAGCATACACTTTACCAACATTATTTTTCATTAAAACATAGGAGGCATCAAATGTTTTAAACAGAAGTTGCTGTTGATTATGGGTCGGACTAGTCTGTGTGATCAGACTTGTCCGGATGACCGGACTTGTCCGGACCACAACCGGACTAGTCCGATTTTCATGAGAGTTTAGATTTTTAGTTTTCGAGTTACCAGGTTGTGAGGGTCCTCCCTTCACAAAGGTGATCCTTCCCTTGTTATTCTTATGATTTCCAGCTCTTTGCTTTCCATCACAAGAGTAACCAATGCCATACTTGACATTTGGAGGTCTTTGGACCAAATATGCACTACGTGCATAGTTGATCCTCTCCTTGTCAAATATTACACATTGCGTAGGATTTTTGTCCTTCGTGGAGGTAGGATTTTCCTTCAACCTGGTGTTAGTTTTATCACATTTGCAAACATGAGTGATATTAGTTAAAGTGGGTTGAGAAGGTGGGGTTGAGGAGGAGGAAGGTTCACTAAGCTTGAGTGACTCAACCTGCACTTCAAGGATCTTGTTGACCTTGATTTGGTCATCAAGCTGATTCTTGATTGCAACATTTGAGTTGGTTAACTCCAAGCAAGTTTTCTTGCTTGAAGCTAGCTCAAGCTCTAGTGAGTGATTTTTCTCCTTTTCAAGAACTAGAAGATTGTCAAGTTCGACATGCTTCTCCTTTTGGGAGATAATCATGTCTTCTTGACGATCAATTAGCTCTTCCTTCTCAATAAGTTGGTTAAGCAAGAATTTCATTTTTGCAGCAGTTTTTCTATCTAAACCAATTAGCATATCTTCATTATCACTATCTAGATCATCATCACTTGAGTAAGAATGCGAGGAAGGAGTTTTGATGTTTACCTTGCGTTTACCTTCCTTAGCCATGAGGCAAGTTCCATTTGCCTTCTTTGCACCGAGCGTGGGGAAGAGTGTGAGTTTCTTGGGCATGCTTTCAATGGCGATGCTAGCCATTTCTTCTTCATCGGACGATGAGGACTCATCGTTTGAGTCCCACTCCTTTCCGATGTGTGCTTGTTCAGCTTGTTTCTTCTTCTTGAAGAACTTTTTCGGTTGAGGCTTGGATTCTTTACTCTTCTTCTTGTTGTCCTCATATGGGCAATCAACTATGAAGTGATTGTACTCACCACAATTATAGCATGCCCGCCTCATCTTCGGTTTTGTCTTCTCCTTGTATTTTCCTTCACTCGATTTTGCTCCTTGTCTTTTCTTCATAATTCTTTTGAATTTCTTCATGAACAGAATCATATCTTCTTCGTCCAGCTCGCTGCTTTCATCATCGCTGTCCTCCTCAAACTGAGCTTCTCTTGCTTCTTTGGATAGAGTTTTGAGTGTGGATTTTAAGGCAACTCCCTTCTTCTTGGCCGATGTGAGGTCAGCTATTTCTTTGACGTGCTTGGCTTGCTTCTCCATCATCTCAAAGTTGATGATTTTGCCAAGCAGTTCATCCGGAGTCATTTTCTTGTACCCGGGACTTTCTCGAATCATAGAACAGAGTGTGACGTTGCGAGGCATAAAGGCTCTAAGGATGAGCTTTACAACCTCGTGGTCATTCCACTTTTTGCTACCATACGATCGAACCTTGTTCACAAGAGTCTTTAGTCTGTTGTACATGTCCTGGGGAGATTCATCTTCCTCAATCGCGAACCTTCCTAGTTCGCCTTCAATCATTTCAATCTTTGCCTCCCGCACATGCCGGTCACCTTCATGTGCTGTCTGTAGTGTGTCCCAGATTTCTTTGGCAATTTCCAATCCGTCCACCTTTGTGAATTCATCTCTACTTAGAGATGAGGTGATAACGGCTGCGGCTTGGGCATTCCTGTGGATGGCTTGCTCTTGACTTGGCGTGAGTTCTTCATCGTCATCAGGGATGTTTATTCCTGTGCACACAATATGCCATAAACTTGGGTTAAGGGAAATCAAGTGCATCTTCATGTTTTGCCTCCACATGGAGTAATCACTCCCATCGAAGTGTGGGGCTTTTCCGAGAGGAATAGATAGATAATGACTGCTGTTAGAATTTAAACGGTCATAATTAAAAGGATATCGGGAGTAGTCGGTGTGACTACTCCCCCTCTTCTTTTCTTCAACTTTAGCTTTCCCTTTGGAAAGTGCTTTCTTTCGGAGCAGTGCTTTCAGCTCCAATGTCTCCTCATCATCATCATCGAAGTCTTGAATGGCTTCGAGATACCTTTCGAGCTTTTGGTGCTTGTCATTGTTCATTTCTTCCTGGTTGTTGATTTTTCTGGACTTCCTTCATGTCCGACATGATCTCTTCGAGTGGTTGCACTCTTTCTTGAAGAACCTGCTCTGATACCAATTGAATGTAGGCCTAGAGGGGGGGGTGAATAGGCCTCCTTGAATTTCTCGGTTCCTGTAGCACTTCAACAAAAAGGTCAAATCCAGATATATCGGACTAGTCCGGTAAAGTGCGGACTAGTCCGGATTTCACGGGCTAGGTTGATCAAGTTAGGTCAATTTGATTGTTTCGTTGTCGTTTGCAGCGGAAATATAAACTTTAATGACAGTTCAATAGTTGTATGTTAAGTTTTATTGCAAGTATGATTCTTGTTCAACTATTTAACTTCAATTCAACAAAATGAATCAAACCCTAGATAATGTTGATCAACTAGAATGATGAACACAAACGAACAAGACACAAGATTTATCCCGTGGTTCGGTTACCACGAAGGCAGCCTACGTCCACGTTGAGGAGCCCACAAAAGGATCGGGTCTTCACCAACCCTTCCCTCGTCGGATCGCCACGAAGGCCAATCCTCTTCCACTAACCACACAGGGGTAAATCACCAAGTTGAAGGGGCGATCTCACAAGTTGAGAGCTCCCTTGATTACAAGTTTTAAAACCACCAATAACACACTTCGAAATATACAAATTGAGATGCAAGAGTGTGTTAGAGATTCAAACCAAGAGCTCAATCGTGTGCAAAGTGCCTCTCCAATGATCTACAAGTGATCTTCAAAGGATTGATCGATTTTTCACTTAATTTCGTGGAGAGAGATGGTTTTTGAGTCTCTTGGGAGGTGTGACGGCGCTAGGGTTCGAGAGTTGTTGAAAGTGGGCCGTGCACCTCTATTTATGTGGGGTTTCCAGAAGTTACCGTTAGGGTTCAGAAAGATCGGACTAGTCCGTGGTGGAGACCGGACTAGTCCGGTGTGCTGTGTGAAGCAAACCCTAAGTGTCCAGGAATATCGGACTAGTCCGATTGAAAAACGGACTTGTCCGATTTCGCTGCTGGAAATCTTCGGACTTGTCCGGTTGCTATCGGACTTGTCCGGTCCTGTGAAACCCTAAGTGTTTGGAACGACAAGTCCGCACTTGGAGGACTTGTCCGATTTAGATCAGAGTGTATATCGGACTAGTCCGTGTAATCACCGGACTTGTCCGAAGTGGATCAGAAAGGGTATCGGACTAGTCCGGTGGTGACTGGACTTGTCCGATCTAGTGACTTGTGCATTGTGTTGAGGACTAGTCCGCACTGGGGAGGACTAGTCCGAAGTGGAACAGAAAGATATTGGACTAGTCCGGTGGAGACCGGACTTGTCCGATCTTGTGCAGAATGTGATATCGGACTAGTCTGGCTGATATCGGACTAGTCCGGTCCTGTATGGTTTTGTGCATTGTGTGTGTGTGATTAAGTGAGATTGAGCTCTTGGGTGTGTTTCCTTAACACACTCCATACATACTAATCTACTAATTTCTTCTTCTTGAGCTCAAATTCATTCTCCTTCTTAATTTCCCTCTTTTTGGCATTTTACTCATTTTTCATCATTTTCCTGCATTCATCTCAACAAAAGGATTAGGATCCCAATTGCTTGTCATAAATCATCCAAAACCCACAAGGGAGTCCTAGATGCACTTTCACTACCTCTTCTTCTTCATCGGAGGAGGACTCATCGTTTGAGTCCCACTCCTTGCCAATATGAGCTTGATGGGCTTGTCTTCTTTTTCTGAAATTTTTCTTTTCTTGAGGTCTTGTTTCCCTCTTCTTTTTATTTTCCTCATAGGGGCAGTCTACCATGAAGTGACCATACTCTCTGCAGTTGTAGCAAGTGCGTCGAGCCTTGGATTTTCTTTATCCTTGCTCTTGCCTTCATTTGAATTGTTGTTGTGTCTTCTTTTCATCATGCGTTTGAACTTCTTGATAAATAGTACCATTTCTTCATCATCAAGATCAGTGCTCTCGTCGCTTGTATGCCCATCATCTTGGTCTTCACGAGTTTCCTTAAGTTTGGGTCTGCACGTTGCTTTGAGAGCAACTTCTTTCTTCTTGGAAGAGGTGAGTTCGGCTAAGTCCTTGACGTATTGATCCTATGTCTCCATCATTTCATGAATTATGATCTTCCCCAATAACTCATCCGGAGTCATTTTGTGAAATCGGGGGCTTTCTCTAATCATCGAGCAAAGTGTAACATTTCTTGGCATGAAGGCTCTAATCATTCTCTTGACCACCTCGTGATCCGTCTATTTCTTACTTCCATAGGCATGAATTTTGTTGATGAGTGCCTTCATCCGGTTGTACATGTCTTGAGGTGATTCGCCTTCTTCAATAGCAAATCTCCCCAACTCTCCTTCAAGCATCTCGATTTTAGCTTCACGAACCGACCTATTTCCTTCGTGAGTTGTCTTGAGTGTATCCCAGATTTCTTTTGCACTTTCTAATCCATCGATCTTGGTCAATTCCTCTCTGCTTAGTAATGACGTGATCACGGCGACGGCTTGTGCATTTCTGTGAATCTCTTGTTCTTGTTCTGGGGTGAGTTCGTCATCCGTGTCCGGGATATCTATGCCAGTGCAAACAATGTGCCACAGAGTAGGATTTAGGGATATTAGATGCATCTTCATGTTGTACTTCCACATGGCATAGTCACTTCCGTCAAACTGTGGAGGCTTTCCCATAGGAATGGAGAGATAGTGATTGTTTGAATTGAGACGGTTGTAGTTGTAAGGATGTCGGGAGTAGTCGTGATGACCACTCCCCGTCGTCTTCTCTCCCTGCACACTTAATAAATTCGTCAAAACTTGATGGACCGGACTAGTCCGGTTTTGTGGACGGACTAGTCCGGTGTGCTGAAACTTGTGAGTTGATTAAGTGTTATTTGGGAAACTAGGTTCTTCTAGCAGCGGAAAGGAGAACAACAAATTCTTGGATTTAAGATTATTGTATGAATGCACGTAGAAACTTATAAGCAACTTAATTGATGTTTAGTAATCAAGTGATCTAGTGAACGAAAAGTAAAGTAAATGAGGCACAAGAGACAAGCGAATTTTTACCGAGGTTCGATCTCACCACGAGATCTACGTCCTCGTTGAGGAAGCTCACACGGAGCCGGGTCTCCAACCCTTTCCCTCTTCAAGTCACCACGAAGGCCGACTTGATTCCACTATCACGGGTAATCACCAAGTTTGTGGGACAACCTCACACGTTGAGGGCTCCCACGAGAATTATAACGAAGAGGCGATCAAATACACTTGAAAGTATTACAATGCATAGTAAAAGTGTAGAAAGATCAAACCCCAAGAGCTCGCAACGAAGGAACGACGATCTCCCAATCCTGAATCCAAGTGTCCTAATGATTTGACTCCTTTTTGCACCTTATATGTGTGGGGAGATGTTTTTTAGGCTCTTGGGATGAAGTGGTGGCACTAGGGTTTGTGTTTGCAGCAATATTCGACGTGTATATATTTTGGAAGGTCGTGGATTCTCTATTTATATGGTTTCCAAAAAGTTACCGTTGAAAAACCCTAACACCGGACTAGTCCGGTGCAAGTCCGGACTTGTCCGATCACAGTGTACTTTGAAGTCCAGAAAGTCTGCCGGACTAGTCCGGTCCAAGCTCGGACTAGTCCGGTCCAAGCTCGGACTAGTCCGGTACTGTGTGAAGGTGGACTTCAGAAAGTTCAATGGACTAGTCCGACCTCCACGGATGGGAGACTCCAGAAAGTTCAACGGACTAGTTCGGTGGACACACGGACTAGTCCGGTCTCCCAATATGATAGATTCCAGAAAGTGAATGGACTAGTCCGGTCCATGATCGGACTAGTCCAGTGCATTGTGATTTAGGTTAATCTTAAACCCTTACCCCAGCGCAAAGTTGTGAGCTCTAGGAGTGTGTCTTTCATACACTCCCTATACATTTGAAATCTAATTTGATCTTCCAAGCTCCATCAAAGTATCCCTCTTTGGACACCACTCCATTTTTCACCTTTTTGTGTGCACTGAGCTGTTTCACTTGTTTGTCCTGCAATTATCTCAATAGATTCATTAGGGTCTCATATGTTTGTCATCAATTAGCCAAAACCCACAAGGGATATTCTAGATGCACTTACATCCGAGACATCAGACGGGCCACCTCCCATATAGGCGGGCTCAGGCGCTGCCACGTGTCCCACAAGAAGGGAACCAACCTCCTCCACGGAGGTGTGCTCCCGAGATGCCACGTGGTCTGCAAGACGGGACCCGATATCATCCATAGAGGTGAGCTCCCAAGCTTCCACGTGGTCCGCATGATGGGACCCGACCTCCTCTGCATAGATGAGCTTGCGAGTTGTCACGTAGTCCAGCCACTTGCCATGGACAGAGAGTTTCGGGAGTTAAGAGGGCGGTGCGCCTTGTCCCTGTCAAGGATTGAAGATACGCGGATTCTCCAGACGCATGGCGCGGAGCACGCCTAATGTCAGGTACCACTACGACCAATTGCATCGCAGTGAAGATGTCGCAGGCCTGTCCCACTCCGCCAAGTGGGTAGCTTATGGCGACAGAGACAGTTGGACGGGATATCCCCTGCCATTGTCAACAACGGCGCATGGGCTACTGACGACTCAGGCAGCAAGACGGTGAGTCTTCAAGGCCACGGTCAGAGCAGGCTTATGCGAGAAGCCTTAGATCTTTAGGATAAGATCGCCCCAGGACCACCTGTCGGGCCTCAGACCCCACTTGTAAGGCATCTGGCCTTAGCTATAAAAGGCCCGAACCACCGCCGTTACAAAGGACCCAACATCGAATCCTCGACACACACACACGCATACACATCCACTAGCAATACAAACCACCGTGGGGTAGGGTGTTATGCTCCCTGCGGCCCGAACCACATAAAAACCACTGTCTCATATTCTCTCACGCGCTCGCACACTTGACTGAGGCCTAAGGCCCGTCAAACAAGAACCTCTACGGGATGCTCCTAAGCAGATCTGGGGGAAGTGTCGCATTAACACTTCGACATTTGGCGCACCAGGTAGCGGCTTTTTCCCTCAAAAATATGGTAGTGCTTTCACCACCATGGTCTTCATCATGCCCGTCGAAGGCGGTTTTTGAGACCATCGTCCGGTCACCAGATCTGTCGCTCGAGCGGTGCTCTCTGGTCCATCACGCCCCCGTGCAGGTACAGCTGGTCAGGATGGGACGTCGGGACACATCTCGGTCTAGTCGGCCCCTCCGGCACCACTCGCAGCAAGCCCGGAGAGTGCTCTGGCAGCGGCCAGAGCTCTTCTCCACCACCCACCGTTGCTGAATGCTTCCCAGGGACTGGCTCAGCAGTGGGTCCAAGACATCAACCACTTCGTCATCGCGGCCATCAAATCCGCCAACAGGGGAAGGCGTCGCGTGTCACTGTCACGCACGCCATCCATCGACCATCGCACCGCTAACTCCAGATCTACCATGCCAACCAGCGCTGGCAAGATCCCCATGGAGGACCTGAGGGCTAAGCTTGACCGTTGTTTAGGATCGAAGAGCACATGTAAAGCTACCAGAGGGGGCTGTGAATGGTAGATTAAAACTTTTCAGCAGAAGCAATGAAAAACCCCTCGGCAGAAAAACGATATGTTAAAGAAATCATGTGTGCGACTAATCTAAAGGTGATAAATTGTAACTAAAATAGTATAGATTGTGGAGAATCAAGTCACGAAGACGTCACAACAAGAATCACGAAAATCCGTCAAGAAAAACTCAAGTTACGATCGAAAGATCAAACATAGGTCAATATGTTTTACCCAAGAAAAACAGTTCTGAAATACTGCAAAGAAACTTGTGTAGATCCAAATCCACAAATCCAATGACCGTGAAATTTTCACAGATGATAGAAAATCAAGTGGTGAATACAACCCTAAAAGAATCACATCAATCAGATCTGTAAAACTCGAGTAATGATAAAACCACAGAAAAAAGGTAGTGATGTATAGAGACTCGACTAGAAAGACTTGAAGGAAACAAGTCGGACGAAGAAGGTATAAATGTTCCTTCAAACTACGAATTTTATTGATCAAAACACAAGAGAAACAGCCCAAAAGTTCTCCCACGAGCTCTGGCCTCCCTTGCTTATATAACCAGCCCTTAGGCCAACCCAAACTTAACTAGGACTCTAATCCTACTCAATTCATGAATCGAAACATTCCATAACTACTCAAGACTCTTCTATACGCGGATAGAAGTAATCTTAAGACTTCTAAACATCTTAGAAACGTATTTCACATTCCTAAAACAACTCAAATTCGTGACCCACACGAAATCCTATCATAACCAACTCAAAACTTTCCATATTTGAGTCAAACACGACTCAGCCGCAGCCTGAGTCCATAACCTAGTCGGTTGGACCTTTCCGACCAATTTTTTACGTACACATCTCTTCATCATGCCTTGGAAACATGTAGCCACGTCCATGTACTCCTTGCACACGTGCAAACATCTTCCAACGACGTCCATGATACCTTCATATGCAATGTTCTTGATCCAAACATGCTGCATGACCTCCCGATCAACTCAACCACAATTCCTCCCGAACTTGGTTGTTGAACCTCATCTTATCTCTAAGACTAGTTCAATGGATCCCGTCACCATCCATGTCTTGAACTCAAGCAACACCTGCACATGAATAAACAACCGATACTTCCGAGCACAAGTCCTCGACTTGACTCTCGTTAGTTCCGAAACCACAACACCTTACGTGAGCACCTCACGTAAGCATGTTGCAAACCATAGCAAAATGATATCAACCATGATCAGCCAAAACACACCAAAAACTTAGTAAATGAATACTAAGAAAACTTTGCATAATCCAAAAAGAAAGTTTGAAACATTGCAAGTTAAAAGCAGAACTACTGCGATCAAGCTATGAACCTTGCCAAAGCTAACCAGAGCTTACCAAAACTAACAAGATGTAGCGCTGGAACTTACCAAAGCTAGCAGGACCTAGCGTCGGAGTTAACCAAAGCTAGTCGGACCTAGCGCTAGAGCTTACCAAAGCTAGTCGGACCTAGAGCCGCAGCTAACCAAAGCTAGTTGGATCTATTGTCGGACCTTGCTAGAGCTCGGAACTAGATGATAAATGTGTTTTGGTAGTATTCAAAACTTTTATCGCCATAGCCAATGTATTCAGCACACATAGGTCTCACAATATCCCCCTTGATGAATGCATTGGCAACACCACTTAAAATCCGAACATTGGCATGAAAAGTTTTGAAAACAATTTATCCCCCTTTTTGAAAATCAAATGAGATAGAAATAAATTTCTCCCCCTTTGACAATGTATTCAGCAAGGTACAAAAGAGAAATTTTAATTTGTTATGAGCACATTATCACATATACATATAAAACAAAGCTCATCCAAGTCATACTATCAAGTAACTTACACTATCATAACAATGAGATACATAAAGTAGTGTAAGCCATGCTAGAGATCAAATGTAATTTTCAATTTTAGCAAGTCATGATCTTACAAACTTGACTATTTCAAAACCTAAAAGCATGACACTTGTTGCTGCATTTTATTATTTTTCAAAGCACAAATTTAGATCATATGATATTTGCAAGAGATTATATGTGCATCTGCCTTATTCTAACCAACCAAGCCAAGCCTATGTCATTTGACAATCAGAAGCTTAAGGACATGGTTTTAGTCATACACAACTTCTTCCAAGTTCATATCTAAGTGCAATGATAAGCCATCTCAAAAGAAGAAGTGCAATGCATGCATATTCTCTTGATCTTTTCTCATTTTTTTCATTTGAACATAAAAGCTCAACATGTGGATAGTTGATTGATTAATTTTTCATTATTAGAAGCACTTGTGAGCATGCAACAAGTTCACAACAGCAAGAAAGTTCGATCATGACCAGATTCAGTATAAGCAATTATTCCAATTACTAGTCATGACAAAAACTACAAAATGTATAACATGAGTAATGTAGTAAGAACTTTCAGCACGTAAAAGGAATCACAAAGTCATATATGTATGAAATACTATGCTCATATTATTTTAAATTCGGATTCACACAGAAAGTTCCAAAGTTTCAAAACTCTCCCTCAATTTAAGCCATGAGGATGCATAACCCCTATTTCACTACGAATGTAACAAAAACGAGTGAAATCCAAAGGATTTGTAAAAATGTCAGCCAACTGTTGTGCGGTATCTACATGGTGAAGCACAATGTTTCTTTTTTAAACATTATCATGGAGAAAGTGATACCTAATGTCAATGTTCTTAGTTCTAGAATGTTGCACGGGGTTTTTAGCAATGCAAGTGGCACTAGTGTTATCACAAAATAATGGAACACTATCTAGATCAACCCCATAGTCCTTAAGTGTTTGAACAATCCAAAGAATTTGTGAGCAAGCACTAGCGGAAGCTACATATTCAGACTCAGCTGTGGATTGTGCAACTGAACTTTGTTTTCTAGAGGACCAAGCAACAAGTGAATTACCAAGAAAATGACAAGCATCGGAAGTACTTTTCCTATCAATCCTGCAACCCCCAAAATCAACATCCAAAAAAGCTTTCAAAGTAACAGTTGAGGAACAAGGAAGAAAAATGCCAAGTTCTTGAGTTCCATGTAACTACCTGAGAATTCTTTTGATGGCTTGACAATGTGAAGCACGTGGGGAAGCTTCAAACCGTGCACAAAGACATATGCTGAATTGTATGTACGGTCTTGATGCCGTGAGGTACAAAAGTGATCTGATCATGCTTCTATATTCTTTTTTATCGACGGGTTCACCATCTTCATCAAGTTCAAGTATTGATGTTGTTCCCATTGGTGTCCGAAGAGGCTTTCTTTTGTCCATGTTGAAGCGCTTGAGAAGGTCCCTTGTATACTTCGTTTGATGCACAAAGGTACCTTCCTTGGTTTGCTTGATTTGCAGCCCCAAAAAGTAAGTGAGTTCACCCATCATACTCATTTCAAATTCTGAACTCATCATTGCTGAAAACTTGGACACAAGATAATGAGAAGCACAACCAAAGATAATATCATGCACATACACTTGAACAAATAATGAGTCATTGCCATGCTTAAGCACAAAAAGAGTTTTATCAACCTTGCCTATGGTAAACCCCTTTTCAAGTAAGAATGTTTTTAACCTATCATACCATGCTCTAGGGTCTTGTTTGAGACCGTACAAGGATTTGGACAGTTTGTAAACATGATTAAGAAAATATGGATTTTCAAAACCTGGTGGTTGCTTGACATAAACCTCCTCATCTATATAGCCATTAAGAAAAGCACTTTTAACATCCATGTGGTATAACTTAAAACCTTTAGATGCAGCAAAAGATAACAAAATTCTTATGGCTTATAATCTAGCAACAGGAGCAAAAGTTTCATCAAAATCTATACCTTCAATTTGTGTGAAACCTTGAGCAACCAACCTAGCCTTATTCCTAACCACAACCCCATCCTCACATTGTTTATTTTTGAACACCCATTAAGTTCCAATTAAAGTGTGACCTTCAGGTGGAGGTACAAGTTTCCAAACATTATTTCTTTCAAAATTTTATAACTCTTCTTGCATGGCAATAATCCAAGATTCATTAGTGATTGTGTGTGATATATCTTTGGGTTCAAAAGAATAACCAAAAGCAGAATGGGCGTGAGAGTTTGGATCGCAAAACCTGGACCGTGTGACTCGTTCGTGCAAGCTTCCAATCATTTGTTGTGGAGGGTGACTTTTGAGAATCCGGAGAGGAGTATACACTTCACAAGCTTCTTCTACATGTTCATCACAAATCGATGAGCTTGTGAATTGAGGACGATCAGGATCAACAATGATGGTTGTCGGTGCTGGTTGAGAATCTACATCCGGAGTTGAACCAAACTCATTAGCTACTGAATTTTTGGGCAATAGCTCCACTTCTTCCTCATCTTCAATGAAAATGCTCTCCTCCTGGGGATATGGATCTGGACCTGCAATGTTTGAGCTAGTACCTGTGCTAGCTTCATCAAAAGACACCTCACAAGTCTCCACAATTTTGTTAGTGTCAAGTAAAAGCACACAGTAGCCTCTAGTATGAGATGGATAACCAAGAAACATGCCATCAATAGATCTAGGTTCAAATTTATCAAGATTACCATGTTTCTTAACAAAGCATTTGCAACCAAAGACCCAAAAGTGTGTAACACTAGGACTATGTCCAAACCGAAGCTCATATGGTGTTTTACCTAGCTTAGCACGCAAGAAAACACAGTTTGAGGCATAACAAGCGGTTGCAATTGCCTCAGACCAAATTTTCTAGGAATTTGATATTCATCAAGCATAGTCCTAGCAATCTCAACTAAGGTTCTGTTATTTCTTTCTACAACACCGTTTTGTTGAGGTACATATGGTGAAGGAAATTGATGATCTATTCCATTTTCAGCACAAATGTGATCAAAAGATTTATTTTTAAATTCAGATTTGTTATCACTTCTAATTGCTTTTAAAGATCTTGGGTGATAAATTGATAATCTAAGAAATAAAGTTCTCAAGTGACTAAAAGCTTCATTCTTAGATGTCATAAAGTAAACCCAAGAATATCTAGAATAATCATCAACAATCACAAAAACATACAATTTACCTCCAGATGATTGAACACGTGAAGGTCCTACGGTGTCAAGGTGCAAAGGTTGACCCGATTTAATTGTCATGATCATTGTGAGAGGAGTATGTGAACCTGCAACCATCTTAGCATGTCCACAAGAAGAGAACACAATTTCTTTGTCCCTTTTCAGCTTAGGGAGCCCACGTATGTGATCAAGAGCACTAACACGCGTGAGATGATCAAAGCCTACGCGACCAAGTCTACGATGCCAAAAATATAAGTCTTTGGAATCATTAGCAACTAGACACCTATGATTAGAAGAATACATATCAAAATCAGCTTTAAAAAATCTTCCAAACCGAGACATGTTAAAAATAAGCTCACTATTTGAATTTACAAATTTGCAGCAATTTTTATTGAAAATAATTTCCAAATTTTTATCTAGCAATTGTGAAACAGAAAGCAAGTTGTATTTCAAATTTTTGACAAGTGCCACATCTTTCATAGTGTAGTGATCATTTATCATAACCGAACCCTTAGCAATTATAGGAGTTGAAGAATTATCAGCAAAAGTAACATTCTCTACACGTGACACAAAAGAGAGGGAGGAGAACCATTCTTTGTTACCGGTCATGTGGCGTGAGCAACCTGAATCCACAATCCAAATGTTCTCCTTCTTCAAGTGTGTAACCTACATAGAAGCACAATACGTCAATGACTCAATACTGGGGTTAGTCAATAGGCATTAGGAATCCAGTACTTAGTCACACGACGTCCAGTAGGAATAACACGCGACAGCTCTGATAAAACAGTAGGTTTATGAGTCAACATTTGTGATTTTTTGTTCTTAACTACTGACCTATAAGGTGTTACTTGTGTATCACAAAGATCAGTAGCTCCGAAGGCAAAAACAGAAGGTCTGGAGGTAACAATAGAAGGTCCAAAGGTAAAAACTAAAGCTCCAGAGGTAAACTTTGATTGTTTTTGACTCATATCAGCAGGTTGCATGTTCCTGACATTTGGTTTAGTATATGCAGCAAATTTTGCATGAGAGTTATAAGATCTAGCTTGCATTCCTTCTTTTTTATGTTGTTTAGCTAGTCTATAACAAAAAATATATGACATGACCATCTCTACCACAATAGGTACAATGAAATTTAACTTTGTGTTCATGTCTAGATGAGCATGCAGTATGTTTATTTGAACCCGAATGTGACAACATTCCTGCAGATTTAAAAGTCACCTTATTTTGTTTAAAAATTGTTTTAATCAAACCACTTCCTAATGACTTTACAATTTTAGGTGGATGTGCTTTAGTATGAGAATGGGAATCAAAGCCTAAACCAGTTTTATCATTGCAAGAATTGTATGAATTCAGCGACAAGTTTAGATTTTTGTTCCCAATACAAAACTGCTCTAGTGTCCTATTCATTTCATAAAGTTTCTTAGACAATTCTAGGCAGTTTTCACATGAAGTTTTTCTTTTTAGTTTGCAATTAGAACAATATTTAACTTCATGAGCACGTAAAGCATTGTTCAAAATAGAAATCTCATTCATAGCATCTTGCAGTTTCTCAAGGTCATCACAACTAGAACAATACAATTCAATTGTAGAACAAGAAGCATCTTTTAAGTTTCCAATATTAAGGGCAGCAAGCTTTTTGTTCTTTTCAATTTCAAGTTCAAGTTTATCAAGTGTGGAGGTATGTGCACTTCTTAGGGAGAACAATTGTTCATATATTATGTCACATGAGGAACAAGAATCATCACTAGGAATCAAGGATTTCAAATGATTAATTTCAGATTCTAGTGACTTAATTTTAACAGCATTGTCCCTAAGCTTTTTGTCCTTTTTCTTAACAATCACAGTGGCACGAGAAATAGCATCACACATTTCTTCGCAACTAGGACATACCTCTTCATTGTCGTTGTTGTGTTTTGCCTCCTCCAAACTTCATCTTGACTTGTCCGCCATGAAGCACAAGTTTGCCAAATCATCTTCATCTTCGTCACTTCGAATGTCCACGTCGCTTGAGCCAAATTCCTAGAGTGAGGAGATAAAACTATTCACCAGTTGGCGACCTGTAAAGCCCTTCTTCTTCTTCTTATCATTTGTGAGGAGTGCTTTGTCCTTGAATGTTTATCTTCCTGGGAAGTGGGACTTGAAAGGTTGGGACAATCTGTACGAAAGTGTCCTGTCTTACCGCATTCGAAGCATTGTTGAGGTCTGAAGCTTTCTCTCCTTCTAGTTCTCACATTTTGCAATGCTTTCGAGAACCGAGTAGAGATGAGTGCTAGCTCCTCTTCTAGAAATTCTTTAGTTTGTTCCAGGGTTAGTGAAGACAGCAAAGCAAGTGTATTATTAGATGAAGATTGGTCGGAGCTAGGCATATCACGTTGAGAAACAAATGCAAGAGACTTTTGGGGTTCTTATGTGAGATTATGTCAATTTCATGAGTTTTCAATTTAGAATATAGCACATCTAATGTAAGTGTACTCATGACAGTAGATTCATGAATAAATGTGACATTCATCTCCCAAATTGACATGTCTAATGCACTTAAAAATTGCCTAGCATTTTCAGCATCTGAAAAATTAACATTGACACTACGCAAGTTGCTGAGAATTTTATTAAAGCGAGCAAAAAGGTCATCAATGGACTCACCGGTTTGCATCTTGAAGCGCATGTATTCCTTTTTGAACATATCCTGCTTTACCTCCTTGATCGTGTTGGATCCTTCGTGGTAGTCACAAAGTGCTCTCCACACAACGTACGCCGATCGGAGGTGTGCAACACGGTCGAAGTCGCTCTGAGTTAGTCCTTTGATTATCAAGTTGCGGGCTTTGTTGTTGTTGTCGACATGTCTTAAGTTTGTAGCCATGACTTCATCGTTCTACGGCACGTCGTAAGTATTGTACACTTTTTCCCATATCACGAAGCCTTGCACCTAGATAAAAGCTTCCATGCGTGCCTTCCAAACCTGAAAATTAATACCAACAAACACACAAGGTTTTGCCAAGTATTTCTCCAAGAGGATTAATCAAAAGCACATGCGAATCAAAATTATTAGAGAATTGTGGCTCTAATACCAATTGTAGGATCGAAGAGCACGTGTAAAGGTACCAGAGGGGGTGAATGGTGGATTAAAACTTTTCAGCAGAAGCAACAAAAAACCCCTTGGCAGAAAAACGATCTGTTAAATACATCGTATGTGCGACTAATCTAAAGGTGATCAATTGTAACTAAACAATTATAGACTGTGGAGAATCAAGTCATGGAGACGTCACAACAAGAATCACGAAAATCCGTCAAGAAAAACTCAAGTTACGATCGAAAGATCAAACAAAGGTCAATCTGTTTTACCAAAGAAAAACAGTTCTAGAATGCTGCAAAGAAACTCATGTAGATCCCAAAACACAAATCCAATGACCCTGAAATTCTATTAGATGATAGAAAATCAATTTGTGAAGACAACCCTAAAAGAATCACGTCAATCGGATCTGTAAAACTCGAGTTATGATAAAACTACCGAAGAAAGATAGTGTTGTGCAGAAACTCGACGAGAAACACTTGAAGAAAACAAGTCGAATGAACAAGGCACAAAAACTCCTTCAAACTATGAATTTTATTGATCAAAACACAAGAGAAACATCCCAAAAGTCCTACCACGAGCTGTGGCCTCCCTTTCTCATATAACCATCCCTTAGGCCAACTAAACTTAACTAGGACTCTAATCCTACACAATTCATGAATCAAAACTTTCCATAACTGCTCAAGACTCTTCTATACGCAGATAGAAGCAATCTTAAGACTTCCAAACATCTTAGGAATGTATACAATATTCCTAAAACAACTCAAATTTGTGACTCACACGAAATCCTATCATAACCAACTCAAAACATTCCATATTTGAGTCAAACACCACTCAGTCGCAGCCTGAGTCCATAACCTAGTCGGTCGGACCTTTCCGACCAATTTTTTACGTCCACATCTCTTCATCATGCCTTGGAACCATGTAGCCACGTCCATGACTCCTTGCACACATGCAAACATCTTTCAACGACATCCACTATACCTTCATATGCAATGTTCATGATCCAAACATGCTGCAGGACCTCCCGATCAACTCAACCACAATTCCTCCCGAACTTGGTTGTTGAACCTCATCTTCTCCCTAAGAATAGTTCAATGGATCCCATCACCATCCATGTATTGAACTCATGCAACACTTTCATATGAATAAACAACCGATACTTCCGAGCACAAGTCCTCGACTTGACTCTCGTTAGTTCCGAAACCACAACACCTTACGTGAGCACCTCACGTAGGCATGTTGCAAACCATAGCAAAATGATATCAACCATGATCAGCCAAAACACACCAAAAACTTAGTAAATGAATACTAAGCAAACATTCCATAATCCAGAAAGCAAGTTCGAAACATTGCAAGTTAAAAGCAGAACCACTGCGATCAAGCTCCGAACCTTGCAAAAACTAACCGGACCTTGGACCGGAGCTTACCAAAACTAACAATATGTAGCAACGGAACTTACCAAAGCTAGTAGGACCTAGTGCCGGAGCTAACCAAAGCTAGTAGGACCTAGCGCCGGAGCTTACCAAAGCTAGTCGGACCTAGAGCTGGAGCTAACCAAAGCTAGTCGGGCCTATCGTCGGACATTGATGGAGCTCAAAACTAGATGATAAAGGTGTTTTGGTAGTATTCAAACTTTTATCGCCATAGCCAATGTATTCAGCACACATAGGTCTCACAGTTGTCAAGCTCAGTTAGATGGCCACGTCATCATCGAGCGGCAGCGAGAGAGATGGCGCAACCTTGATGCGGAGTACGTACTTTGAGGGCCTGAACAGGAGGAGTCTTCCGTCCGAGGAGCACCTCAGGTAAACCCTCCACTGCCGCCATCAAACAAGGACTACGTTGGGTCAACTGCACCCTTGCACTGTGTTGTACACTAGGTAACGCAGCAGTACTTGCTGCAACAGCAGGTCGTGCAGCAGCCACACGTGGCGCAGCAAACCCCCCTGGCGTATATTATCCCGTAAGCCTCTCCACTGAAGGCTGTCAGAGCGTGCATGGCCTTGGCGCCGTACCTCCGACTGGCAATTTGGCCGCGCAAGTTCCAGCCACACCTACCAGAAAGGTTCGATGGGAGCGTCAACCCAACTTTTCTTGTTGCAGAAGCGGATGAGCCCATCCTGCAAACTACTTCCCCGTCGCCCTAGTCGGCTCAGCCAGGTCATGGCTGATGAACCTGCCTGAGGGGTCCATAACCTCTTGGGATGAGCTCTGCCGATAGTTCACGACAAAGTTTGGCAACTCCTACACGTGCCCCGGCATCGAGCTCGACCTCCACTGTGCGCCAGCAACCCAAGGAGATGTTGAGATCATTCATCCAGTGCTTCTCCCAGGTTCGCAACTCCATCCCCAACATCCTGAATGCTTCTATCATAGTAGCGTTCCGGCAGGGAGTGCGTGACCGGAAGATGCTCCAGAAGCTAGCCACACACAACGTGCAAGATGTCTCCGAGCTCTTCTCCATCACCGATCGGTTGGCCCGCGCGGCTGAGGGCCATGACTGGCACACGCAGACCACCCCCGGAGTGGGTGGAGTCAGCCAGACTGGTGACAGTGTCGTTACCCTGGGTAGCGGCAAGAAGAAGAAATGGGGTGGCAGCCAGAACAAGCCGATGCATGGGTCTCCCATCGCCGCAGCGGCGGCAACTGGAGGGTGAAAACCCCCATGCTCCAACAAGCGTTCACGTCAGCCACCTGCTACTGACGACGGCGCCGACCCTGCCTGGTGCACAAGACTCGCGACCACACCGCGAGCGAGTGTCGAGAGATCAAGAGATGCGTCAAACGCTACCAAGAGCAAGCGCAGAAGCACCCGGACGGCGCACCCTTCCACCAGCGGGAGGGCAAGTAGAAGGTCGACCCCAAGGTCGACGATGATGAGGAGATGGAGTACCAGAAGCAATAGTGGGCCGTCAAAGTGGTCCACCAAGATAAGGACTCAGACACCAGTAGTGACCACGAGCATCGCAAGACAATCCACCTCATCTTCGAAGGGTCTTGGGATCTCGCGTCCCAAAATTCGATCAAGACCCTCCGTCGTGCGGTGCCTTCGATAGCCCCTACTCCCACTTCGGCGCTGCACCACCGGTGGAAGGAGACGCCAATCAACTTCGACGCCTCTGACTGCCCTAGAAACATGGCTGGGGCAGGGGTTCTGCCTCTTCTGGTCGCCCCCACCATTGCCAACGTCAAGCTCTACTACATCTTGATAGATGGCGGGGCCAGCCTCAACCTCCTTAACCGATCAACCTTCGAGCAGTTGCAGATCCAGGTGTCTAAGCTCACCCCCTCAAGCCCATTCTCAGGGGTGGGACCAGGGAGCACCATCCCATATGGCAACATCCATCTCCGGGTGACCTTCGGGACACCCAACAACTACAGGACAGAGAGCATCCTCTTCGACGTCGCCGATGTCAGCCTCCCCTTCAACGCCATCATCGGCAGGCCTGCCCTGTACCGATTCATGGTCGTAGCCCACTACGGCTACCTCGTCCTGAAGATGCCAACCTCCTCTGGCGTCCTTAGGATCCGCGGAGACTGCACTGCTCCGGTGTTAGCCTTGGAGCAACTCCAAGCCCTCACAGCAGACCCAGCACTAGTCCTTGGCGTCGCTGGATCAAGTCAGCCTCCGCTGAGCTCACGTCAGCGTGAAGCACCCGTTGCGCCCCGGTTGCATCCCTCCGGCAGCACTGACACCCCCTTCAAAGCTGTCAAGCTCAGTCCCGGCTCTGCTCACACCACTCGCAAGGCGGGCAGTCAAGGCAAGAAGTAGGGATGCTCGCTCATCACCCCCCTAGTAGTTGTTGACAACAAGGTTGCCCCACAACCATCACGGCTACCCTTGGAGCTTTGGGCACCCCTATTGTAAATATTAAGCTTAGTATGACAGTGTAAACGTTTTCATAGGACATAGGAGCAGCATTAAGGACAACCAAGCTCCGGGAGGATCAGGTCCAAAGTGTGCAGTCAGCTTGGCTTGGTCCCGAACCCTAAGCCTGTACACCCTACCTCCCTCATCATTCGGAAGCAAGCCATTGCCCTCTTTTGTAAAAAGCATGTCTCCCCCTATGAACACCGATAAAAAACCATTGCTTTACTTAATGTTTTCTTAAAACATTATTCATTTAAATTACGCATTAATTTTTATGACCATACCATACTAGACTCGTTTATTGTATATTACCTTTATATACACAGTTGTATGCTCTGTAACTCACCTATGCATGAGTCATGTAGTCCTAATGCAGGCGGGTTCACTTGAGGTACCTACAGTGTGTGAGGGGTTCTTCCGACTGCTCTCGTCATTAGGGTCTTGTGGTGCCAGAAGGCTTCCCAGGAAAGGACTGTGTCAAGCAGGAGATTCAGGGGGTGTAAACTGCTTAGCCTGGTCTTGTACCCTAAGTATACACACCCTTCCTCCCAGCGCTACGGCCGAGTACTGGGGCCAGAAAGCTCACACCCTAAGGACAGCGGGAGTCGGACCCCGGAACACCAACGCATCAAATTACCCAAGCCCCGCGTGTCAGTCCGGGGCAGTAAGACGTGACAAAGCTAAGGGAGAGGAACAGGTAAACCGGCGAGCAGACTAGTGCCCCCTCTTTCTATCATATGTGCAGGACATCAAGCTCTGGCACCTCCCAAGGGGCCTGCCGTCGACGTCTCTACGACTATGATGGGTGTTGCCGGAGCAGCCAGCTCCGGCACCTCCCAAGGGGCCTATCGTCGACGTCTCTATGATGATGGTGGGTGACGCTGGAGCAGCTAGATCTGGAACTTCCCAAGGGGCCTGTTGTCGATGACTCTCCGACGATGGTGGACGACGCCAGAGCATCCAGCTCCGGACCTCCCAAGGGGCCTGCCGTCAACGTCTCTATGAAGATGATGGGCGACGCTGGAGCAACCAGCTCCGGCACCTCGCAAGGGGCCTACCATCGATGCCTCAGCACATCAACAACAGCGACAAGCGCGGATAAGTGACTTAACTCTCGTGCCTCGCTCTTGTTGCTAACAGGGTTCTCTTGTGATAGCCTGTAGACTAGGGGCCTACCGCGATGCTCCCGCGAAGATGGTGGACGACGCTGGAGCATCCAACTCTGGCACCTCCCAAGGGGCCTATCGTTGATGTCTCTACGACGATGGTGGGTGACGCCGGAGCAGCCAGCTCCATCACCTTCCAAGGGGCCTGCCGTCGACGACTCTCCGATGATGGTGTACGACGCCAGAGCATCCATCTCCGACACCTCCCAAGGGGCTTGCCGTCGACATCTCTACGACAATGGTGGACGACGCCGGAGCAACCAGCTCCGGCACCTCACAAGGGGCCTGCCGTCGATTCCTGAGCACCTCAACGATACCAACAAGCACGGATAACCTGTGCACCAAGGACCTACCATCGACGCTCCTGTGAAGATGGTGGATGACATTGTAGTGTCCAGCTCTGGCCCTCCCAAGAGGCCTACCGTCGACGTCTCTATGATGATGGTGTGCAATGCTAGAGCATTCAGCTCCGGCACCTCCCAAGGGACCTGCAGTCGACGTCTCTACGATGATGGTCTATGACGCTGGAGCAACCAGATCTGGCACCTCGCAAGGGGCCTGCCATCGATGCCTCAGCACATCAACGACAGCGACAAGCGCGGATAAGTGAGTAAACTCTCCTGCCTCGCTCTTGTTGTTAACAGGGTTCTCTTGTGATTGCGTGTAAACCAGGGGTCTGCCGTCTACGCTCCTACGACGATGGTGGGTGACGTCGGAGCAGCCAACTCTAGCACCTCGCAAGGGGCCTGTCGTCGATGTCTCTACGAAGATGATGGGTGATGTCGGAGCATCAAGCTCCGGCACCTCCCAAGGGGACTGCCGTCGACGTCTCTACAAAGACGATGGGTGACGTCGGAGCAACCAGCTCTGGCACCTCGCAAGGGGCCTGCCATCGACGCCTCAGCACGTCAACGACAGCGACAAGCGCGGATAAGTGAGTAAAGTCTCTTGACTCGCTCTTGTT
Source organism: Tuctoria greenei (assembly GCA_036927565.1). Taxonomy (NCBI): domain Eukaryota; kingdom Viridiplantae; phylum Streptophyta; class Magnoliopsida; order Poales; family Poaceae; genus Tuctoria; species Tuctoria greenei. The sequence continues at coordinate 19,949,484 of JAYESD010000009.1, read as the reverse complement.
GCTAACAGGGTTCTCTTGTGATAGCATGTAAACCAGGGGCCTGCCATCGACGCTTATGCAAAGATGGTGGACGACGCTGGAGCATCCAGCTCTGGCACCTCCCAAGGGGCCTGCCGTTGACGTCTCTACGAAGATGATGGGCAACGCCAGAGCATCTAGCTCTGGCACCTCCCAAGGGGCCTGTCGTAGACATCTCTACGAAGATGATGGGCGACGCCGGAGCATCCAGCTCCGGCACCTCCCAAGGGGCCTGCCGTCGATGTCTCTACGATGATGGTGGGTGACGCCGGAGCATCCAGCTCCAGCACGACCCAAGGGGCCTGCTGTCGACGTCTCTATAGCGATGGTGGGTGACGCCGGAGCAGCCAGCTCTGGCACCTTTCAAGGGGCCCGCCGTCGACGCTGTCGTGATGATGGTGGGCGACACTGAAGTAATCCACTCCAGCTCCCCTACTCTGTTGGGGGCCCATCGAAGACATCCTGCGATCAAGGGGTAGATGTGCCCAGCCAACTAACCACATCTACCAAGAGGCCTCTAAGGGGGTTCCATAGGCAGGAAGTCAACAGACAACACTTCGGCCATATCAATTGTGCAATTGTTGGTCCTAAAAAACTAACGAGCTCGGCAGAGGTTCTGCAAACCCTTACGCAGCTAAGGACTCAGAACAACAGTTGAGAAGCGCAAAGACAAGCCAATAAGTCAAACACAAATTCAGATTCATTAAGGAATATTTACAAATGGGCGAACCCCAGATACAAAGACGGGCTGCCAGCCTCAGTCCCTGGCGAATTGCAGGACGACATGTTTGGCGGCATTCTTGACCTCTATTGTTGTCGTCTCCTTGCGCTCTTCAACAGGACCTTCAAAAACTAGCTCCAGTGGCACATCAGGGTACCAGCTCTTGTAGCACAACAGGACATGGGATGCCACCGTCATCGCCACTACCCTACCCATGGCTTCCAGACGCCGAGCCAGCTGACGCTCCTGCAGATCGAGCTCCTGGGTGCGACGCTCCATTGTGCACTCCCAGGCTTGGACGTCGAGATCGCGCAGGAGAAGTTCCTGACGCTTAGCTGAGTGTTGCACCCGATCCCGCGCAAAGTCCCTCTCCCAGAGCTCAAGATCTTCAAGGCGGGACTGTAGCCTATCCTGATCTTCCTCAGCCCGAGCCATCATCGCCTGCGCCGCCACCTCTTGCTCGACAACAGCAGCCTCCCACTCAGCAATAGCAGCTTCACGGCAATCCAGGGCCTCTCGACCCTCCTCAAGGGCACGCAGACGAGTGTTGGCCGTGTCGTTGGCCACATTGGCGTCGGCCAAGATCATCAGGGACATTGCATCCAGGGCCTTCACTAGGCGGTTCCTCAGTCCAGCTTCTTGCTCTCCTTCTGGTACTTTTCCTTCGCCTCGGCGATCCTGGACCTCAGAAGGTCATCCCAGCCTTGGAGATGCTCGCCCTCAGCACGCAGCTTCTCCCATTCCTGCACCCGATGGAGGTTGGATTGCACCTAGAGGATGTTGGACTGTGCCGAGTCCATAATGTCGAAGAGGCGCTTTGGCTGCACCGAAGTTATGGAAGGCCGCCCGGCAATCATCTCGGGGACCTCTTCCTCCCGAAGTGATGAAGGCGAGGCCACCAATATCGGAGACCTTGTCCGCGTAGGCTATGTAGGAGTGGCGGTGCAGCCTGGGGCAGCAGCGTCACCATCCCTGAGGGAGTCGCCCGCCGGGTCAGCAGCCGCAGAGGACAAGCCCTCAACCCTTTGAGCCAGCTCCGACATAACCCCTGGCGCGACGGCCAAAGGTGCTTCCGGCACATCAGCCAGAGACGCAGCTGGAGAAGCTTCACTTCCCGCGTTGAGTACGGACGCCGGAGCATCGCTCTCTTGAGCCGGCTAGGCTGTCTGCTCTGCCAGAACAGTCGTAGCCTCCTGGGCCGACTTTGAAGCTCACTGGGGCACTACCCCTGGCGGCAAGGGTGTCACAACAGCAGATGTGGCCCTGCAAATCAAAATCAAGGCCTGATCAACCAACAAAGGCAGTCGAGATAACAAAGCAAGTGTTGGTAAGAATGCCTTATCGGCATCCCCAGAAGCTCCAACGAGCCTCCACCTTCGACGGCCCTGAAGTCGCGGGCCCTGACAACGGCGTAGCAAGCGAGGTCGCCCCAGCCGGGCCTCCACCGAATCCACCAGCGACACTGCCACCCTGCATCTGCGTACCTCCACCGGCTCCAACGGAGCCACTCCTGGAGCCTCCTCCTGAGCTACCGCCGACGTTGACCCGAGGCCTCTTGGCCTGAGGCTCCGTAAGCGTCACGCTCCCAGAGCCCCCTGTGGCACCTTGGACTATGCCGGTGGTGGGGATGTTGAATGATGTGCCGACCACAGACGTCAGCGGAGCCATCCTTGATGGACTGAGCCTCCCCTTGAAGAGCCGTCGACACCCAATGCTGAGGAGGGGCGCGCTGGAGGACGTTGACTTGGAGTAAAGGCCACCTATGGTGGCACCTTCGGCGGCAATCAAGGGCGTTTCTCCTTCACGACCTCAACCACCAGTGACTTCCCCTTCCTTGTGTTAGGGACCAGAGCCTTTCCCTTGCCTGCGTCGGGGATCGATGCCTTGCCCTTCCCTCCGACGGAGGGTGCGTTCTTTGCCCTTGAAGCTTCGGGGCCTGGAGCAGGTGCAGACTCCAGTGGAGGGTCGACGATGGCCAGCCCACGGCTCTTGTCACCTACCTGCCGCGGCGCAAGACCGAGCGCGTCCAGGTTTGGCATCTCCTTAAAAATCTTCGTCTGAAGGTCTCGATCCGTGCAAAGTGGTGGGCAAGACTGTGGGAAGTTGAAGATGTCATGCGACAACAGGTCGTCGCACGCATTGGACATTGCGCCGAGCACCTCTTGTGGGGTCGTCTCTGTGTTGCGACCCAGCACCAGCTGGGTGTCGTCCTGTGGCCCGAATTAAAGCCATGTAGGACGGCAACGGTGCTCAAGGGGAGCCAGGCGTTGACGAATGAAGGCTGCCATCACTGTCAACTCCCATAGGCCATGATCCACTAGGAATTGGATCCTCTCCATCACCGGGGTGTAGGCCTGCTCCAACTCCGACCGCTCCTCCCAGGTCTCCTTCCTAGGTGTCGCCCATCCGATAGGAATAACCATGCGATTGTGGGCGTCGACCTGTACGATCACCCAGTCCCTCCTCCAACCATCCCACTTTGCTGAGGAGAGCGGGGTGATGTACTTGAAGCGGTTGTTGGCCCAATACTGGAAGCAATAGCTACCAAGGAAGTTGGCTTTGTTCTTCTTCTCGGTCCACCTCAGCACGAAGAACTGCCAGAACACCAGCACGGGCGGGAACACCCCGATGAACATCTCGCAGAAGTGCAAGAACACCGCCGCCGCCACCAGAGAGTTCGGCGAAAAGTGGTGAAGCTGGAGCCCGAGGACCTCCAGGAGTGTCACCAGGAAGGATGAAACAGGGGGAACGAACCCGGAGTATGAATACGCTTGGAACAAAATGATCTCCTTCTTCCCCAACTTCAGAGGCAGGGTGCCCCAGAAGATCAGATCCCGCCGCTCCTCGTCCTCCCAGCCGAATAGGTGTCTCACAGGCGCTACGTCAACAATGCGAGAAGGAGGCAAGGCTGAATCCATTGGGGCAAGAGTCGAGAACCACAAAGGTGGGGAGAGAGTTGGTGCATAAGGTGGAAGACGAAGGCTTGAACATTGGGGAGCGCATAATGAAGAGCCACCTTTGCTCCTAAAGGTTTTCTTTTAACTCCTCGTTAGGCGTTCGAGTGCACCAAGTATATTGCTTGGGGTCGAAACCCACTGCTCAACCCGTAACATCCCTGATGGCAGGGTTCAGGTCCACTGTCAAAGAGATCGGCCTCAAGGGGCATCGACCCGAGAAGGCAACCCGGCCATTCCCATATAGCCGGGAGTAGAAGGAGCTGAAGTGCAGCAGCTGCATTGGGAACCGCCGCAGTAAACAAACTGCATCAAACAAAGATCTTGTCACCACGAGCCCTCAACCAGAGAGGGATGTGTGGCCACAACAGCAGAGGCGCGCACCGCTTCAGCTGATCAAGACAAAATTAAAAGGTTGTGTGGGGAAGCAGTTTAGGGCTCCACCCTCGGGCTCGTCGCCTCCCCCCAAGGTGGACCCAGAGGCCACTAGCGGTACCCAGTATATCGGGTACCCTCGCGCACAAGCTAGGGTCTCCTAAGTACCCCACCTTCCGCAAAGTAAGGGTCCGAGGGCGCCACTTGTTCAGAAGACCCGGACCCATCAGCCTCAAATACGGGGTCCAGGGTACCTGCAAGAGACCCCGACGACGAGTTTAGCTCCCCCTCGGAGATAAGCTCCCAAGCAGCCACGTGTCCAGCCGGGAGGATCCCTCTCCCCCGTGAGATAGGGCTCCGGGGCTGCCACATGGTCCGAGACATCAGACGGACCACCTCTCGTATAGGTGGTCTCAGGCGTTGCCACGTGTCCTGCAAGACGGGACCCAACCTCCTCCTGGAGTTGTGCTCCCGAGCTACCACGTGGTCCATAAGACAAGGCACGACCTCCACCGCAAAGGTGAGCTCCCGAGCTGCCACGTGGTCCGCAAGATGGGACCCGACCTCCTCCGTAGATATGAGCCCCTAAGCTATCATGTAGTCCAGCCACTTGCCCTGGACAGAGGGTTCCGGGAGTTAAGAGGGTGGTGCGACCTGTCCCTGTCAAGGATTGAAGATACGTGGCTTCCCCAGACACAAGGCGTGGTGCACTCCTAATGTCATGTACCGCTATGACCAATCGCATCACAGTGAAGACGCTGCAGGTCTATCCCACTCCGCCAAGTGGGTAGCTTATGGCGACAGAGATAGTTGGATGGGACATCCCGTGCCATTGTCAGCAATGGCGCATGGGCTACTAACGACTCCGGTGGCAAGACGCCGAGTCTTCAAGGCCACGGTCAGAGCAAGCTTATGCGAGAAGTCTTAGATCTTTAGGATAAGATCGCCCCGGGACCACCTGTCGGGCCCTGGACCCCACTTGTAAGGTGTCCGACCTTAGCTATAAAAGGCCTGGACCACCACCATTAGAAAGGACCCAACATCGAATCCCTGAGACACACACATGAATACACACCCAGTAGCAATACAAACCACTGTGGAGTAGGGTGTTATGCTCCTTGTGGCCCAAACCACGTAAAAACCATTGTCTCATATTCTCTCATGCGCTCACATACTAGACTGAGGCCTAAGCCCCGCCGAACAAGAACCTTCGTGGGCTGCTCCTTAGCAGATCCGGGGGAAGTGTCGCATTAACACTTCAACAATGTCATATTATGTTCATAAAAAATTAAAATTTCTCTTTTGTACCTTGTTGAATACATTGTCAAAGGGGGAGAAATTGATCACACATTGCACACATTCACAAGTGTCTTGGCACGATTCTTCTCAGGGGGAGAATTTTTGTTTTCTTCTTATTTTATTTCTAATTTACACAGGGGGGTAAATATGTCTGGGAGAAAATTGTTTTCATTTCATGTGAATAAGCCAACGTTCGGATTTTAAGTGGTGTTGCCAATGCATTCATCAAGGGGGAGATTGTGAGACCTATGTGTGTTGAATACATTGGCTTTGACATTAAAAGTTTTGAATATTGCTATTGAAGTGTTAATGCGACACTTCCCCCGGATCTACTAAGGAGCAGCCCGCGGAGGTTCTTTGATCGACAGGACTTAGTTCCCAATCAAGTGGTCGCACGTATGAGAGTATGAGACGGTGGTTTTTACGTAGTTTGGGGCGCAAGTGCGTAAGACCCTACTCCACATTAAGGTTGTATTGCTAGTGTGTGTGTGTGTGTGTGTGTGTGTGTGTGTGTGTGTGTGTGTGTGTGTGTGTGTGTGTGTGTGTGTGTGTGTGTGTGTGTGTGTGTGTGTGTGTGTGTGTGTGTGTGTGTGTGTGTGTGTGTGTGAATGCGTAGATTGGTTGTCCCTTGTAATGGTGGCGGTCTGGTCCTTTTATAGACAAGGCTAGGCGCCTTACAAGTGGGGTATGGGGCCCGACAGGTGGCCCCGAGGCGATCTTATCCTAAAGATCTAAGACTTCTCGCATAAGATTTCTCTGACCGCGGCTTGAAGACTCACCGTCTTGCCACCTCAGTGGCCAGTGGCCCATGCGTAGTCATTGATGATGGTAGGGAATGTCCCATCCATCTGTCCCTGGCACCGTATGCTACCCACTTAGCGGAGTGGGGTAGGCCTGTTGCGCTTTCACTGTGATGCGATTGGGCGCAGCAGTACCTGACAGCAGGCGTGCACCGCGTCACGCGCCTAGGGAAAATGCAAGTCTTCAATGGCTGATCTAGACAAGGTGCACCACCCTCTTAACTCCTGCAACCCACCGCCCAGGACAACTTGTAGGGTACGTGGCAGCTCGGGAGCTAGCCTCTTCTGGGGAGGCTGGGTCCCGACCCGCTGGCCATGTGGTGGCCCCGAAGCCCGCTCTTGAGTAGAGCGGGGGTTCCAGGGCCACGGGACACGTGGCAGAGCCAGAGCCCGACTCTTCGGGGAGGTGACCTGTCTGTTGTCTCGGGCCATGTGGCAGCTCTAGAGCCCTCTCCCATGGGGGGAGCGGGATCTCGTCCTGTTGGACACATGGTCACTTGGGAGCTCGTCCTTGAGAGGAAGCTGGACTCCTCCTTGAGATTCATGTGGGTACTCCGGACCCTGTATCTGAGGTAGAGGGGTTCGGCCTTCTGGACACGTGGCGCCCTCGAACCCCACATTGGCTGGAGGCAGGGCACCTAGGCAGCTTTAGCCTATGTGCGACGGTACCTAGTTTGCCTGGTACCGACAACTGCCAAAACACCCTTTTAAAAGGTCCGAGCTCCTGCAAGGTCCAACGATAGGTCTGGCTTGTTTTGGGTAGCTCTGGCAATGTCCGACGTAAGGTCCGACTTGCTTTGGCTAGGTTCGACTTCTTTGTCTAGGTTCGACTTATTTTGGCTAGGTCCGACTTCGTTGTCTAGGTTCGACATGTTTTTGCTAGCTCCGGTGATAGGTTCGACAAGCTTTGGTAAGCTCCGGCGCTAGGTCCAACTAGCTTTGGTTAGCTATGGTGCTAGGTCCCGCTAGCTTTGGTAAGCTTCGGTTCAAGGTTCGGTTAGCATTGGCAAGGTCCGGTGCTAGATTGCAATAGTTCTGCTTTTAACTTGCCATGTTTCGAACTTGCTTTTTGGATTATGGAAAGTTTTTTTAGTATTCTTTTACAAAGTTTTTGATGCGTTTTGGCTGATCATGGTGGTTAATGTTTTTGCTATGGTTTGCAACATGCTTATGTGAGGTGCTCACGTAAGGTGTTGTGGTTTCGAAACTAACATGAGTCAAGTCGAAGACTTGTGCTTGAAAGTATCGGTTGTTTATTCATGTGCAGGTGTTGCTTGAGTTCAAGACATGGCTGGTTACGGGATCCATTGAACTAGTCTTAGAGAGAAGATGATGTTCAACAACCAAGTTCGGGGGGAATTGTGGTTGAGTTGATCGGGAGGTTGCGCAGCATGTTTGAATCAAGAACGATGCATATGAAGGTATCATGGACATCGTTGGAAGATGTTTGCACGTGTGCAAGGAGTGCATGGATGTGGCTACATGGTTCCAAGGCATGAGCAAGAGATGTGGACGTAAAGAATTGGTCGGAAAGGTCCAACCGACTAGGTTATGGACTCAGGCTGTGGCTGAGTCGTGTTTCACTCAAATATGGAAAGATTTGAGTTGGTTATGATAGGATTTTGTGTGGGTCACGAAGTTGAGTTGTTTTTAGGAATGTGGTATACGTTCCTAAGGTGTTTGGAAGTCTTAATATTGCTTCTATATTTGTATAGAAGCGTCTTGAGCAGTTATGGAAAGTTTCGGTGGAAACTAAGTAGGATACGAGTCCTAGGTTGGTTTGGGTTGGCTTCATGGCTAGTTATATAATCAAGGGATGCCAGAGCTCGTAGTGCATGGATTTTGGGTATTTCCTCTTGTTTTCTTTTGAATAAAGATCGTAGTTTAAAGAAACTTTTGTGCCTTGTTCGTCTGACTTGTTTCAGACAAGTTTTTCTTGTTGAGTTTCTGCACAGCACTACCTTGTTTTGGTGGTTTTATCATAACTCGAGTTTTACAGATCTAATTGACGTCATTCTTTTTTGGTTGTCTTCACAACTTGATTATCTATCATCTTTGAAAATTTCATGGTCATTGGATTTATGTTTCTGATCTACACGAGGTTCTTTGCAGTGTTACAGATCTGGTTTTTACTCGATAGAACAGATTGACCTTTGATCCATCTTTCAATAATAACTTGAGTTTTTCTTGATGTTTTTCCGTGATTCTTGTTGTCATATCTTCGTGATTTGATTCACTATAATATCTACTACTTTTGTCATGCTTGAACACGTTTAGATCAGTTGCACACACGGTTTCTTAACAGATTGATTTTCTGCCAAGGGGTTTTTCGTTGCTTCCGCTGAAAAAGTTTAATCTACCATTCACCCCCCTCTGGTAGCTTTTCACGTACTCTTCGATCCTACATAATAAAACAGATTGAACTTTATTTTTCTGATTATCACCTTCATCAAGGACCTTAGGAACCCTTGAATATTGTCGGCATCTCCATTATTAGGAGCTATTATCTTCCTCAGGACCCGATTGAGAACCACAAAGAAGAGCTTCATATACTTAGTAGTAGATGGTTTATAAGGCATCTAAGTGTCGTAGAGAAAAGTAAGCTCGTCCTTGTCCAAAGTTTTGGTGTTATGGATGACAATCCCATTGTCCAAAGTATCTTCAAGATGAAGCAGCCTGTCAAACTCCTCATAAGAAATATTGTACTTGAATCCATAGGTCATCCAAGTAATGCCTTATTCATCATTTCCTGAGAAGTAGCAGGTAGAGTAGAACTGGGTAATCACCTCATTATTTCAGTTGTATCTAAAGGATAGGATATCCTTTAGACCATTTATGTCCATTGCCTCCACAACTTCCTGAAAGGCTTCACAACTACTAGACTCTAGATATTACATGTCCACCCATTGACTCTTCACCACAGGAGTCTTCATCTTCAAATAAACAGTGTTATAATAATCGGAGTGGAAGTCACTCCAGAAATGAGGATCAACTGCTTTCTTGGCCTATTGGTACACATTGACTTTCCTATGCTTCCAAGCAATATAACTCCCTTTGCTGGTGAAAATATCATCAGAGGGTCTTCGATTCCTCTAAATGGGAGCAGTCATTACCAAAGGACCAATTGGTCCAGTTGCGGTCCCTTTTCCATTGCTTTGGCTCCTCCACGGAGCCGAAGAGGTAGCACCAACTACATTTTTACCCTTGTCGTTGAATAGTTTCTTGGTGACAACTTCCTGCGCCTCGCCTGAGAGTCAGCGGGCGGAGGAGTAGAAGCATCGCGATCATGTTGTTTCTTGCTCCCTCTTTCTTGAGCCCGAGCCATCCTCTAATGGTCACACTCGGCCTCATAATCAAATATGCTCTCATTCGATGAGCTCGACATGATTCCTGACACAAGAGAAACAAGGTTGAATTGTTAGAATAGATTCAAGGACTTGTTGAGACTAAAAGCAAGTTGGCACAAACTGTCCCAGACTGGACCTGTCCAGTTTCAAAGGGTGGACTTGTCCGGCGTACCGGACTTGTCCGCTCCCATGGTATGACTAGTCCGGTGTGAACAATTTGAAACCCTAGCTTCAAAATCAAAACTAACCTTGACAATCATGTTGCAATGTAATGTGGAACAATAGGAATACACAAATGATAGGCATGTAAACCCTATGGATGAAGAATCTTGAACAAAATCTTGGGAAAGTAAAGAACTAGGGTTTTGAGAGAATATTACCAAATCCAACGAATCGGAGTGGGTGTAGAGTCTTTGGTCCGAGATTAGTCCGGGGTGGATGACCTCCCTTCAATGGAGATCGATTCCCACGGAGAAAGTTGACAATTTGGTGGAGGAATCGGAAGATCCCCTTGAGAGTCCGCAGGTGAAGAGAGATAAAGTGAGAGGAGTTGTGAGGAAGAACAAGAAGGGGATTTGGCAGTTGGGTTGGGTTTAAACCCAATAATAACGGACTAGTCCGATATACCAGACTAGGTTCGCACTAGTCTGCATGAGTGGACTAGTCCGGTGTCGACCACGGACTAGTCCGGGGTCAATAGAACAAATTGAATTGGAACTCAATATATAATGGAGATTTTGACTAATATTGATCTTTAGAACATCTTTTTACAAATAATCTTGATGAGTATGACTAGTAAGCAATCAACAACCAAGCAATGGTCAAAACTCACCTAGATTCCATAATTAAATAGTTTTGGAGAGCAAATCAAGAGAGGAGGCAAATTTTCGCAAAACAAGTAAATTTTGAAGAAACAAACAGGTATGCAACTTTTCAAGCCACATTCCGAGCATCGAGGATATTTAGTTCATTTCTAAGATCACAAAAGTGTTTTTCGTCTAAAAGCTTGGTGAATATATCCTCTAGTTGTTTCTCGGTTCTAACATGTGAAATTACGATGTCTCCTTTCGTTGAGTGATCTCTAAGTGATGGTGAATATAGATGTTTTTAGTTCTAGAGTGATCTACAGGATTGTGTGCAATTTTTATGGCACTCTCATTGTCACATAGGAGTGGAATACAGTTCAAATTATACTGTAATCCTTTAGAGTTTGTCGCATCCATAGGATTTGCGCACAACAACTACCGGTTGCGACATACTCTGTTTCGGGTGTGGAAAGGGCAATGGAGTTTTGTTTCTTCGAGGACCATGACACCAAGGATATAACTAAAAATTGGCAAGTTCCAGATTTGCTTTTCTATCTACTTTACAGCCTACACAATCAGCATCTAAATAACCTATTAGATTGTATTTGGAACCTTTTGGGTGCTAAAGACCTAGGTTGGATGTGTGGACTAGGTACCTTAAGATTCTTTTTACTGCAATTAAGTTACACTCTTTTGGAGCAGCTTGAAATCTTACACACATACAAACACTCAACATAATAGCAGGACTAGATGCACATAAGTAAAGTAAAGAACCTATCATAGAACGGTATACCTTTTGGTCCACACTTGGACCGTCTTCATTGAGGTTGAGATGCCCATTTGGTGTCATGGGAGTCTTGATGGGTTTGGCTTTGTCATGTTGAACTTTTTGAGGATGTCCAGCGTGTACTTGGTTTGGCAAATGAAAGTGCCCTCTTTATGTTGTTTCACTTGGAATCCCAACAAGAACTTCAATTCACCCATCATAGACATCCCAAACTTGTCCGTCATGATCTTACTAAGTTCTTTACAAAATGATTCATTAGTAGAACCAAAAATGATATCATCAACTAAATTTGACAAGCGAATAGATGACCATCAAAATGCTTAGTAAATAATGTATAATTAGCCTTCCCTATCGTAAAACCATTTTGAGTGAGAAAGTCTCTAAGGCACTCATACCAAGCTCTAGGAGCTTGTTTGAGGCCATAGAGAGCCTTACGCAATTTGAACACATTGGTCGGGGTAGTCTTGGTCTTTAAAGCCTGGTGGTTTCTCCACGTACCCCTTTACCTTAATAGGACCGTTGAGGAATGCATTTTTACGTCTGTCGAAGGTCGTAAACGACACTTCCCCCGGACCTGCCTAGAGAGCAGCCCGCGGAGGTTCTTTGGATTCACGAGGGCTAGTTCCAGGAGATCAAACACAGCAGAATGATGGACACCGGGGATTTACGTGGTTCGGGCCGCCGGAGTGTAATACCCTACGTCCACGGGAGTGTTGTGTATTGCCTTGCTTTCGCGTGTAAGAGTTTTGGTCTAATTTTCCGATCCCTTTCTATGGACGTCTATAGAGCCCTTTTATAGCTTAAGGACTCTGCAGTCACAAGATGGGCTCCAGGACCCGACAGGTGGTCCCGGGGAGAGCCAAATCCTATACAAGATCTATGATTAAATGATATCTACTCCCATTGTCAGGGGCGTCAATGCGCCATCCCGCCGCGTCGTGCGCCAGGGCTACACATAGTCCATGATGATGGCGGTGCACGTCTCGTCCATCTTGTCCTTGCGGCCCATTCGTCCGTCTTGCGGCGTGGGTCTGTACTGCCTACTTGGACAAGACAGGACACTGGGGTATTGACTTTAGCATGCGCGGCATAGCTTGCCTGGGGAAGGCGCGCGCACTTAATGCCCATCTGAGCAGCGCATGTCTCCTTTATTGAGGCTTCCTACCGCACTGAGTTGGCCGTCCGCCACGTGGTTGCACCGGAGCCTGCCTCTGCGGGGAGGCGAGCACTTAGCGGAACAGGCCACGTGGTGCACTCGGAGCCCACCCCTATGGAGGAGTGGAGGCTCCGCCCTGCAGGCCACGTGGTAGTTCCGGTGCCTTTCCCTACGAGGACGCGGGCCTGGCCCCGAGGTCCCGATTGACCACGTGGCGGCTCCGAAGCCCACCTCAGCGGGGAGGCGAGCACTTGACGGAACAGGCCACGTGGCACGCCCGGAGCCCACCTCAGCGGGGAGGCAAGGGTCCAGCTCTGCCGGCCATGTGGCAGCTTGGGAGCCTCCCCCGGCGCAGAGGTAGGATCTGGTCCTTCCCTCCACGACGTGGCAGCCTCGGATTCGGCCTCTTAGTAGGGGTGGAGTCCTTAGCGGTTTTCTTCCTGTGCGCGGGGGTACCCGGTCTACGGGGTACCGACAGTGGCCCCCGAGCCCACCTCGGGAGAGTCGTCGATACCGCAGGTGGGGTCTTCTTCCTTTTCTTCCCGCGCAACTTTTTCGGCTCCACTTCGGGGCAGTTCCTCGGGCGACACGCCCCTGCCATCATGGCGACGTGTCCCCTTCCAGTAAGTGGAGGTTGCTGAACAGGCGCCGCGCGACATGACTTCTGCCTTCAATCGTGCTTTAACTGCGGTGGTTCCCAAGGTGGCTCCTGCACTTCCGCTGCTTTTGCCCTTTCGGAAACCGCCGAGTTACCTTCCGCGTAGCTAGTCACCCGGCTCGCCTTCTTTGTCAAGCGACCCGGGCCCTCATGTCATTGCCTACGCGGGACCATTGCTCATCTACTGGAGCTGCGGCAATTCACACTTTTGCGCCTGTTGGCCTGCAGGGGTGCATAAAAAGAGAACTTTCCGCCTGAGGGTTCTTTCTCCCGCCTCTGCATTCCTGCGCTCGTGTTTCCGCCTCAAGCCCAGTTCTTGCGCTCTAGTTCCCAGTCTCCCCATCCAGATCTTCCAACCTCAGCCCTCATGGCGAGCGTCTTGCCCAAGTCTAGGCTGTCCAGGCCCGCCGACCTGGCCCCTATGCGCCGGCTTCTTGGCTGGCACACTCCTGAGTGGGAGTCGTGGCTCCGTCCTGGGAGGCTCCCGCTGAGCCTCTCCGCCGGGGAGATGGTTCTCTTCTCGTCGTACGTGCTGGCCGGCTTTGTCCCGCCGGCATCCGCCTTCTTGGTCATGCTCCTGGAGACCTTCGGCCTCCAACTCCACCACCTCGCGCCGAACTCGATCGCCATGCTGGCGGTCTTCGCTCACTTCTGTGAGATGTTCGTGGGGGTGATGCCGTCGGTAAAGCTCTTCCGGTACTTTTTTGTACTGAGGGCCATCGGCAGGAGTTCGAAGGAGCACCTCAGCGCCTACTACTTCCAGCGCCGAACTAAGGTCCCCACGAGGTACATTGCTTCCTTCAACTCGTCAAGGTGGGAGATGTGGCGCGAAGATTGGATGATCGCCAAGGTCGAGGCCCACGACCAGATGTGCCTCCCCACCGGGATCCCCTACTCCGAGTGATCATTCTGGGAGGAGCGCCCAGAGCTGGAGGAGGCGTTCAACCCGGTGCTGGAGAGGATCCAGATGCTGGCAATCCACGGGCTGTCGTCTGCCATGGTGCTGAGGGACTTCATATCCCGCCGCATAGCCCCGCTTCAGCACTGTGCCCACTCGGCGTCGATGTTCACCGGCCTGTCGGACTGCACCCGGCTCGAGATCGGCCCCGGCTCCAACCTGGACGAGCAGCAACTGCTCGACATGCTGGCCCGGGTCCGCCCCGACGACATCTCCGCTGAGGCACTCTCTCTTCCGTTAGCCTGCCGCCCCTTGTGCTCGGACTTCGAGTTGAGGAGGCAGCTGCTGAAGACAATGCCGACCCTCGACGAGTCCGGGCTGGCGCAGCGTCAGATCGGGGACCCGTTCCGGGGGGTTAGCATTGCTGACGATGCTGAGGGAGGCGAGGATCCCTTAAGCGACGCTGGTTCTTCAAGCAGCGACTCCTTGAGCGGCCCCCAGCACCATCCATGGGGTGGCGTCGTCGCCCCCGGTGACAAGGGGAAGGGGAAGGTGCCGGTTCCGGTGCTGGACCCGTCCCCCAAGAAGCGCGCCCAGTCGCCGCCGCCGGCCCCTTCTGCCCTTCGTCAGGGCTCCGAAGCCCTGCCGCGCTCGTCGCCAGGGGGCGCCGATGGCGCCACCTTGTCGCCCGAGTCTTCCACACGCAAGAGGGGGAGGCTCCTCAATGCCGACGGGACCCCAGTGTTCCCTCTCTGTTCGGAGGGGCGCCAGACCTCGGGGGTGCCGCCGACACCGCCTCCATAGGGGCCCCCAGCACATTCAGCGGCCCCCGCCGTGGGTTCGGGGGGTCCGAACCCCTCCAACCCTTTCGGGAAGCGGTGGAGCTTCAGCGTCCCCCGGTAAGTTTACACAGATTTTACCTTGGGTGCTCTTTGCTGTGTGCTTGACCTGTCATTTTCTTATGATCCGGGTTTGCTTGATTTCAGCGCTTCCACAGCTACTCCACCACCCGCGGGTACTTCTGCTGGAGGGTCTGCCGCTCTGGCCAGCTCGCGGGGATCGTCTGCTGCCTGGGCCCTGCTTCGGTGCCCCAGGCTGCTGCCGCTGGGGTACCTTGGGCTCCCATGTCTGAGACCCCCGCAGTGGCTGCCGGAGCCCAACCGCGCGCGTCGATGACCGCCGCCGCGCCTACCAACGACATCGCGTCCACCGGTCACTCCATGTCGGCCGACGCCGCCGCGCCCTCCGACACTGCTGCGTCGGTTGGCGCCACTGCCCCTAGTGCTGCCGTCAGGGAGGGGGCCCTGGTCCCCATCTCCCCAGTGGTCCTCCAAATGGAGGACGATATTGAAGAAGTGGGGAGGCAGGGACCCGCTGCTACGGTGGAGCCTCTCCCCCTGTCTGAGGCCATGGCCGTGGCCCACTCCGGCTTCCGGCAGGCCCAGGCGACCCTTGCCCGGGAGAAAGGGTGGCTCGAGGACGAAGACAACCGGCTCCGGGAATGGCCGAGGACCCTGGAGGCCCGGACCCGGCTGGCGAGGAGCCGAGCGGCCCAGCGGGAGGCCGTCGTTCGGGAGGAGATGAAGATCCTCGAGCAGGAGCGCGACCTAATCGCCCAACTAGACGCCGTCACCCAGAAGCTGAAGGCTGACGCCGAGGCCATCCACGCTGAGGCCAGCTCTCGCCTACAGGCCTGCGAGGACCTTCAGCACCTGTTGTCCCTCCGGGAGGCTGCTCTAGCCGAGTGGGAGCAGGAGCTGGCGGCGAAGCAGGCCGAAGTGGAGGCGACCTGCCGCGGGCTCATCCTCCAACAGGAAGGGGCGAGAGTCCACGCCGCCGAGCTGGATCGCCGGGAAGCCGCCGTGGACGAGGCGCAGCAGGCCCAGTCCATCGAGCGTCAGGCCCTCCTGGACCGCGAGTTCAACGTTGCCCTCAAGGAGGGTGACTTGGACCGCCGCGAGGCGGGGGTCGGCGAGCGCGAGAGGGCCCTGGCAGCCAAGGAGAAGCGTTTCATGGACGGCGGACCCCGGGCGCTGGCGGCGGCCCAGCAGGAGGTGGAGGAGCTCCGGGCGGCGCGCTCCGCCGAGGCCCAGAAGGTCTGGGAGTTCCTTGGCGGTGCCGACTTGGCTCTGGTGCTGCTCGGCTTCAGCCCGGCGCGCGTAGGGGAGCCGGCGCAGGAGGTGAGTCAGGTGTTCCCGGCGCTTAACTCCACCAGCTCGAGGATGCGCTCACTGGGGGCCATCCTTGACAACCAGCTGGAGGCCGAGGGACGGATGCTGGTGAAGAAGGTGGCGACGAACATCCTGTCCTGCTACCGGAGCTGGTGCCCCGACGTCTCCCTGCAGCCGGTCCTCGAGGGGCCCATCGCCGAGAGGGAAGAGGCCGCTAAGTCTGAAGTTTCGGATGCGGTGGCACTCATCGCCTCAAGGTTCCATCGGAGCGGCTGAGGGCTCCCCGGGCGTCTGTTTGAGTTTTTGTCTTTCTGTCTTTTGTCTTGTGGTTGGCTGTGATGACAAACTCTTTATTTGTGCGATAAAAAATATGTCTGTGGTGCCCTTTTATACTCAGCTTGCTTTTACTTCCAGCAATGTCTTCCGGCTGCTTGTTGTTCCTTAACTTCCAGGACCTGCCGTCCCCCAAAGTATGGCCCCCTGACAGGCGTGGCCAGTTGTTATGGGCACACCTGTCATATACTTAGGGCTTAGGGCGGACCGGTGCAGGAGGAGCCTAGGATTCGTAGGTAGCATTGCCGTAGCTGAGTATGCAGGTATGTCAACAGCGGCCCCCCTGGGGGTGTCGCCGGAGCTTCAGTTCTGCAGTGGCCACCATCTTTATTGAGAGGTCGACAGCGGGCCCCCTGGGGGTGCCGCTGGAGCTTCAGGCCGGCAGTGCCCGCCATTCTTCAGTGAGAGGTCGACAGCGGGCCCCCTGGGGGTGCCGCCGGAGCTTCAGGCCGGCGGTGCCCGCCATTCTTCAGTGAGAGGTCGACAGCGGGCCCCCTGGAGGTGCCGCCGGAGCTCCAGTCCGGCGGTGCCCACTGTCTTGTTTTGTAGTGTCGGTTGACTTACGATCCTGGGTTGACTCGTGGGGCTTGGGTAATTCAGTGCTTCTGCACCCAGGGCTCGTTGTCCAGAATACCCAAGGGTGGTCCATCTGGCCCCCAGCACTTGGCTGTAGCACTGGGGAGGCAGAACGCACAGGCTTAGGGTACGGGACCAGGCTAAGCAGGCTGTGGCCCTGGACCTCCCACTCGGCGTAAGCCGTTTCCGGGGGGAACCATCTGGAGACACAGGCCCCCGAGTATTGGAACAACCGAGGCCCCAGGCGTATCGCAGGTACCTCAAGCAACCCCACCTGCAGTCCAGATAGCAAGGCTCCCACTACTATTAAAGCAGGGGAAAAACGACAACGCTCATGATAGATCACGAGCTATGGCGGGCTTACAGCAACATCATAAAAATTAAAGATAATTTTTGAATTGACAAACCCTATACCAGGCAGGACAACCTTCTTTCATTGTAGTTTCTCATAAGATGAAGCAGACTTTACAAGGGGAATAACCCGGCCTGGGTGTTAGGTGGAGCCGAGTGCACCTACTTAGGGTTCTGGGCCAGGCTAAGAGGAATGTGCACTCAGGGTCCCATCCCTGATACTAAGTGCTATCCTGAGATAATGTGTAACCTTTACAATGAAATAGCATTGCCCCGACCCTGGTCTAGGGGTAGAACTTACGGAGGTGTTCGATGTTCCATGGGTTAGGCAACCGCTGTCCATCCTCCGTAGCTAGGCGGACGCATCCTGGGCGGCAAACCTTTGTTACCCGGAAGGGACCCTCCCAGCTGGGGGAGAGTTTGTTAGACCCTTCCTGGGAGAGTATGCGGTGCAACACCAGGTCGTCTACCTTTAGCTCCCTACTCCGCACGGTCCTTTGATGGTAGCACCAGAGCGCCTGCCTGTACCATGCATTTCGGAGAGCTGCTCGCACTCGTCCCTCGTCGACGAGGTCCGGGTCTTCACGCCGGAGCTGGTCCTGCACGGCTTCGTCGTACCCCCGGGCACGGGGAGAGCCCATGGTAATTTTTGGGGGGGGGAGGACGGCCTCCGCCCCATACACCAAGAAGAAAGGCGTTTCCCCCGTGGCCCGACTGGTTGATGTCCGGCTAGCCCACAGCGCACACGGAAGCTCATCCACCCAATTTACACCATGCTTCTCAAGGTGCGAGAATTTGCGAGTCTTGAGGCCCCTGAGGATCTCTGCATTGGCTCTCTCGACCTGCCCATTGCTCTCTGGATGAGCAACAGATGCATAGCAGACTTGGATCCCCAGGTCCTCACAGTATTCTTGGAACGCTGCACTTGTGAACTGGGTCCCGTAATCAGTGATGATTCTGTTCGGGACCTCGAACCGGCAGACGATCGACTTAATGAACTTCACTGCTGACTGCTTGTTGATGGTGACAACTGGGGCGGCCTCCGGCCACTTGGTGAACTTATCTACGGCAACGTAGAGATGACGGAATCCTCCGACGGCTCTGGGAAAGGGTCCCAGGATGTTCAATCCCCATACAGCGAATGGCCATGAGGGAGGGATCATCTGCAGTGCCTGAGCTGGTGTATGGATCTGCTTGGCATGGAACTGGCACGCCTTGCATCTCCTTACCATCTCGGTGGCATCCTGGAGTGCTGTCGGCCAGTAGAAGCCATGCCTAAAGGCTTTACCAACCAGCGTGCGGGAGGACGCATGGTTCCCGCACTCGCCTCCATGGATCTCTGCGAGCAGGTCGCAGTCCTCCTCCCGGGTAATGCAACGCAGTAGGATGTCGTTGGCGCCACGCCAGTAGAGATCCCCTTCCACCAGCGTGTACCTTTTAGCCATGCGCACAATCCTTTCTGCCAGGGCATGTTCTTCGGGAAGGATATTGTCCTTCAAGTAGTCCCGGACCTCCGAGATCCATGCATCGGGACTTGCTTGAGCTTCTGGATCTTGGGCGCCCGGTAGCTCGGAGCCCTCGGTGGCGCATACGATCCTTGGCGGACTCCGTGGTAGCAGGGTCTTCGGGACCGCCAGCTTTGAGGTGCTGTGCTCGCCCCTTCGCCCGACTCGGCTGCTCGGGCGGTTGGTCGCAGTAACGTCCTTGCAAAGACTCCTTGGGGCACTGGGGCCCCTGTGGAGGCCTTCGTTGACAGGTCGTCTGCGACTGAGTTGTTGGCTCGGAGTACATGGCACAAGTCCAAGACTTCAAATTCCTTTTCCAGCTTCCGGACGTGTAACAGGTATGCAGCTAACTGAGGGTTGTTGCAGTTGCACTCTCCTCTGGCTTGCTTGATGATCAGTTGAGAATCACCTTTAGCTAGGAGCTGTCGGACATTGAGGGTCAGGACAGTCTTCAGCCCAAAGATTAAGGCTTCATACTCTGCCATGTTGTTTGTCACCTTGAAGTCGAGGCGCACCATGTACTTGAACTGCTCCCCAGTCGGGGTGAGAAGCAGGACCCCAGCGCCGGCCCCCTGCTTCCGCGAGGAACCGTCGAAGTAGAGCGTCCAGGGGGTCTCGGTGAAAACCGGAGCCTTCGGCACCGTTTCGCCGTTGTCTGCCCCCCCCCCCCCCCGGGTTGCTTGGTGATGGGGTCCATTCGGCCAAGAAGTCTGCCAGTGCTTGGCTTTTGACTGCATGTCGAGGTAAGAACTCCAACTCGAACTCAGCCAACTCCGCTGCCCACTTGGCAATGTTGCCAGTCGAATTGGGGCTGTGGAGTATGGTTTTCAGTGGGAAGGAGGTGACCACTCTGGTACTTGTTGCGGTAGTAGCTCCGACCGTTCTGCAACCAAGACCATGCTGACCACTTCCGTTGTTGCGGTGATGTACAACAGGAGCAACTCGCCGGGTTCTGGCGCCACCATAATGGGTAGCGTCGTCAGGTGTTTCTTGAGCTCCTGGAAGGACGCTTCAGCTTCCTCAGTCCACTCAAAGGGGCCTGACTTCCGCAAAATCTTGAAGAAGGGCAGGGCTCGCTCAGTCAGTCTTGAGATGAACCGACTGAGGGCTGCCAAACATCCTGCAATCTTCTGCACGTCTTTGATGCGGGCCGGCAGCCGCATCAGCTCTATCGCCTTGATCTTCTCTGGGTTAGCTTCGATCCCTCGGTGCGATACCAAGAAGCCAAGGAGCTTCCCTGCGGATACCCCAAAGACACACTTGTCGGGGTTCACCATCGTGCGTGTCGTGCGCAGCTTGCTGAAGACTCTGGTTAGGTTGTCTAATAGGGATGTGTTGTCCCTGATTTTTACCACGATGTCGTCGACATACACCTCTACCAAGTCTCTAATGAGGTCCCCGAATGTCTTATGCATTGCACGTACAAAGGTGGGGAGGGCATTTTTGAGACCATAAGGCATGGAGACATAACAATACAGGCCGTCTACTGTTATGAAAGCAGTGTGCTCCTCATCTTCCCTAGACATAGGTATTTGGTGAAAATCGAAATACGCATCTAGGAAACACAAAAGGTCGCAACCTGATGTTGAGTCTACTATTTGATCTATCCTAGGAAGAGGGAATGGATCCTTGGGACATGCCTTATTGAGATTGGTGTAGTCGATGCACATGTGGAGCTTCCCGCCAGCCTTAGGAATAACAACAGGGTTGGCCAACCACCATGGGTGGTGAACCTCCTGGATGAATCCAGCATCGAGCAGCTTCTTGATTTCTTCACGGATGAAGTTCTATCGCTCGATGGACTGTTTCCTGGGCCTCTGCTGTACCGGCCAGGCGTCGGGGTAGATCTTCAGATGGTGCTCAATCACCTCCCTGGGGATCCCGGGCATATGTGATGGTTGCCATGCAAACACATCGAAGTTGTCCCGGAGGAAGGTGATGAGCGCGCATTCCTATTTGCTGTCGAGGTTCCCCGCGATTCGGGTCGTCTGGGCAGCCTCAGGGCCAATCTTAACGACCTTCACAGGGACGTCGTCGTCGTTGGCGGGTTGCACACGAGGTGCAGCAGTGGAGGCTCGCTGCGCCGGGCCTTGCTCTGGCCGACTCTCCGTCAAGCCTCCTGGGACCGGAGCCCTCCCTGCTGCAAGTGCTTGGAGCTGCTCCAAGGCTGACACTGCGGCTGAGCGGTCCCCTCTGATCCTGAGGACACCGGAAGGGGTCAGCATCTTCAGGACGAGGTAGCCGTAGTGGGCTACAGCCATGAACCTGTAGAGGGCTGGCCTCCCGATGATTGCGTTGAAGGGGAGGTCGACGTCTGCCACGTCGAATAAGACACTCTCCGTACGGTAGTTCTCCGGGGTCCCGAAGGTCACCGGGAGGTGTATGTTGCCATACGGGAGGATTTGCCCAGGTCCGACACCTGGGACTGGGCTCGAGGGTGTGAGCTGGGACATCGGCAGTTGCAGCTTCCGGAAAGCTGCAGTGGAGATGAGGTTGAGGCCCGCCCCTCCATCTATCAATACGTGAAAGACCTTCACGTTGACGATGGTCGGGGACACCAGCAGCGGGAGCCCTCCTGCCCCTGCCATGTTCTTCGAGCAGTCCGAAGCATCGAAGCTGATCGCCGTGCTCATCCACTTGTGGTGGGGAGCCGGACTTGGGGCGGGGGCCACTGCGGCCACTGCCCGACGTAGGGTTTTCACTGCGTTTCGGGACTTGGGGTCGGTGGCTCCCCTGTAGATGACATGGAGGGTCTTGCGGCGCTCCTTATCACTGCTGGAGTCGGAGTCGCCACCCTCGAAGACGGCTTTGACCGCCCTCTGGGGTTCCTGAAACCCCATCTTGCTGTCATCCTCTTTCTTAGGATCAGCCTTCTGCTTGCCCTCCCTCTGGCAGGGGGGTGCACCCTCCTGGCGCTGCTGCCTCTATTTCTGTTTGCGGAATCGTTCCGCGAATCTCTTCACTTCCCGGCACTCGCTAGCATTGTGGCTATTTGTACGGTGTACCGGACACTTGAAGTCAGGCTCCTTGGGATCAGGCGACTGCCTAGGGCGCTTGTATCGGCGCGATGCTCGGGCTCCGCTGGGCGCCGCAGCTGCCACTGCCTGGGCTCCGGGCTTTGGCCTGTTCTTGCCACCGCCTTTCTTCTTCTTGCCGCTGCTCCTCGTAGAGGCCCCTTCCTCAGTCGGGGTGGTTTCCCTTGCTTCTGAGGATGGCTGGGAGTGCCAGTTGCACCCCTCAGCTGCCCTAGCACATCTGTCTGCCAGGGAGAACAGCTCGGAGACATCACGCACCTCGTGCGTGGCTAACTTCTCAAGCATCTTCTTGTCCCTCACACCCTGTCTGAACGCAACGATAACAGATGCGCTAGCAACATGAGGGATGGTGTTCCGTACCTGGGAGAACCGCTGGATGAACGATCGCAGCGACTCTCCAGCGTGCTGCCTAACGGCGTGGAGGTCAAGCTCGGTGCCAGGGCGCTTGTAGGAACTGCCAAAGTTAGCCACGAACTGTCAGCACAACTCATCCCAGGAGGTTATGGACCCCTGGGGCAGGTTCATGAGCCATGACCGAGCTGGGCCGGTCAGGACGACAGGGAAGTAGTTAGCCATAATGGCCTCGTCGCCTCCTGCAGCTAGTATCGCAGTGGTGTAGATCTGCAGGAACTCGCTCGGGTTGACACTCCCGTCATACTTCTCCGGCATGTGTGGTCGGAACTTTCGTGGCCAGACCACGAAACGGAGGTGAGGTGCTAGCGCCGCACACCCTTGGCTAGGGCTGACTGGTGCTGGCGGCGGCAGCGCATACCCTGGGTGAGCAGGAGGGCCTACGCACACCTGGGGCTGGAGTGGTGTTGCGTACGCCTGTACAGGAGGCACGACGTACGCCTGGTGCGGTGGAGGCACGACGTACGTCTGGTGTGGTGGAGGCGCAGCATGAGCTTGGGGCACGTGGCCCGACGAGCTGTAATCGGCCTCGAGGTTGCGCCGACGTTCCCTCTGGCGCTCAATGGTGACTCGGCAGTCCTCTCCAGCCCTACGGCGCTGCAGCCCGGTTCTCAGATCCGTTGTTGAGATCCTGGTTGAGCACGAGTCTGCCATCCACCGGTCAACTGTCGGCGTTCGCGACAGTGACACATGCACCGGCTGAGCATGTGTTTCCCTCGGCGGAGGCGCATTGAGTGCGGCGGTGACGAGGTGGTCGACGTCATTGATCCACTGCTGGGCTGCTCCCTGAGGGGCATCCCCAGCCGGAGGGTTGTGGAGTAGTGCATGCGCTGCCGCGAGCACGCTCTCCGGGCTTGAAGCCGGTGGCGCCGTGACCGCTGTCACGGCAGGAGTACGCCGTGGAGTGGCGTGTCGGCCTACAGCTGGCGAAGTGACTGCGGGGCAGCGCGAAGGTCCTGACCTTCCTTCCCTAGAGCGGTAGCCTGCTCTAGAGCGGGATGACGCCTGGTCCTCTGCCACAGTCTGTCACCGTGACTGCGCCCTGGATGATCCAGCGTTGGATTGGTCGTTCACCATTGCTGCTGGTGGAGATCATGACGGGGAAAAAGCCCCCTACCTGGCGCGCCAAATGTCAAAGGTCGTAAACGACACTTCCCCCGGACCTACCTAGGGAGCAGCCCACGGAGGTTCTTTGGATTCACGAGTGCTAGTTCTAGGAGATCAAACACAGCAGAATGATAGACACCAGGGATTTACGTGGTTCGGGCCGCCGGAGCATAATACCCTACGTCCACGGGAGTGTTGTGTATTGCCTTGCTTTCGCGTTTAAGAGTCTTGGTCTAATTTTTCGATCCCTTTCTATGGACGTCTATAGAGCCCTTTTATAACTTAAGGACTCTGCAGTCACAAGATGGGCTCCAGGACCCGATAGGTGGTCCCGGGGAGAGCCAAATCCTATACAAGATCTATGATTAAATGCTATCTACTCCCATTGTCAGGGGTGTCAATGCGCCGTCCCGCCGCGTCGTGCGCCAGGGCTACACATAGTCGGTGATGATGGCGGTGCACGTCCCGTCCATCTTGTCCTTGTGGCCCATTCGTCCGTCTTGCGGCGTGGGTCTATACCGACTACTTGGACAAGACAGGACACTGGGGTCTTGACTTTAGCATGCGCGGCATAGCTTGCCTGGGGAAGGCGCGCGCACTTAATGCCCGTCTGAGCAGCGCACGTCTCCTTTACTGCGGCTTCCTACCGCACTGAGTTGGTCGTCTGCCACGTGGTTGCGCCGGAGCCTGCCTCTGCGGGGAGGCGAGCACTTAGCGGAACAGGCCACGTGGTACACTCGGAGCCCACCCCTATGGAGGAGTGGAGGCTCAGCCCTGCAAGCCACGTGGTAGTTCCGGTGCCTTTCCCTACGAGGACGCGGGCCTGGCCCCGAGGTCCCGATTAATCACGTGGCGGCTCCAGAGCCCACCTCAGCGGGGAGGCGAGCACTTGACGGAACAGGCCACATGGCGCGCCCGGAGCCCACCTCAGCGGGGAGGCAAGGGTCCAGCTCTGCCGGCCACGTGGCAGCTTGGGAGCCTCCCCCGGCGGAGAGGTAGGATCTGGTCCTTCCCTCCACGACGTGGCAGCCTCGGATTTGGCCTCTTAGTAGGGTCGGAGTCCTTAGCGGTTTTCTTCCTGTGCGCGGGGGTACCCGGACTGCAGGGTACCGACAGTGGCCCCCGAGCCCACCTCGGGAGAGTCGTCGATACCGCAGGTGGGGTCTTCTTCTTTTTCTTCCCGCGCAACTTTTTTGGCTCCACATCGGGGCAGTTCCTCGGGCGACACGCCCCTGCCGTCATGGCGACGTGTCCCCTTCCAGTAAGTGGAGGTTGCTGAACAGGCGCCGCGCGACATGACTTCTGCCTTCAATCGTGCTTTAATTGCGGTGGTTCCCAAGGTGGCTCCTGCACTTTCGCTGCTTTTTC
Source organism: Tuctoria greenei (assembly GCA_036927565.1). NCBI lineage: Eukaryota > Viridiplantae > Streptophyta > Magnoliopsida > Poales > Poaceae > Tuctoria > Tuctoria greenei. Next base: position 19,924,808 of record JAYESD010000009.1, on the reverse strand, counting down.
CCTTTCGGAAACCGCCGAGTTACCTTCCGCATAGCTAGTCACCCGGCTCGCCTTCTTTGTCAAGCGACCCGGGCCCTCATGTCATTGCCTACGCGGGACCATTGCTCTTCTACTGGAGCTGCGGCGATTCACACTTTTGCGCTTGTTGGCCTGCAGGGGTGCATAAAAAGAGAACTTTCCCCCTGAGGGTTCTTTCTCCCGCCTTTGCATTCCTGCGCTCGTGTTTCCGCCTCAAGCCCAGTTCTTGCGCTCTAGTTCCCAGTCTCCCCATCCAGAGCTTCCAACCTCAGCCCTCATGGCGAGCATCTTGCCCAAGTCCAGGCTGTCTAGGCCCGCCGACCTGGCCCCTATGCGCCGGCTTCTTGGCTGGCACACTCCTGAGCGGGAGTCGTGGCTCCGTCCTGGGAGGCTCCCGCTGAGCCTCTCCGCTGGAGAGATGGTTCTCTTCTCATCGTACGTGCTGGCCGGCTTTGTCCCGCCGGCATACGCCTTCTTGGTCATGCTCCTAGAGACCTTTGGCCTCCAGCTCCACCACCTCGCGCCGAACTCGATCGCCATGCTGGCGGTCTTCGCTCACTTCTGCGAGATGTTCGTGGGGGTGATGCCGTCAGTAAAGCTCTTCCGGTACTTTTTTGTACTGAGGGCCACCGGCACGAGTTCGAAGGAGCACCTCGGCGCCTACTACTTCTAGCGCCGGACTAAGGTCCCCACGAGGTACATTGCTTCCTTCAACTCGGCAAGGTGGGAGATGTGGCGCGAAGATTGGATGATCGCCAAGGTCGAGGCCCACGACCGGATGTGCCTCCCCACCGGGATCCCCTACTCCAAGCGATCATTCTGGGAGGAGCGCCCAGAGATGGAGGAGGCGTTCAACCCGGTGCTGGAGAGGATCCAGATGCTGGCGGACCACGGGCTGTCGTCTGCCATGGTGCTGAGGGACTTCATGTCCTGCCGCATAGCCCCGCTTCAGCATTGTGCCCGCCCGGCGTCGATGTTCACCGGCCTGTCGGACTGCACCCGGCTCGAGACCGGCCCCGGCTCCAACCTGGACGAGCAGCAACTGCTCGACATGCTGGCCTGGGTCTGCCCCGACGACATCTCCGCCGAGGCACTCTCTCTTCCATCAGCCTGCCGCCCCTTGTGCTTGGACTCCGAGTTGAGGAGGCAGCTGCTGAAGACGATGCCGACCCTCGACGAGTCCGGGCTGGCGCAGCGTCAGATTGGGGACCCGTTCTAGGGGTTAGCATTGCTGACGACGCTGAGGGAGGCGAGGATCCCTTAAGCGACGCTGGTTCTTCAAGCAGCGACTCCTCGAGCGGCCCCCAACACCATCCATGGGGTGGCGTCGTCGCCCCCGACGACAAGGGGAAGGGGAAGGTGCTGGTTCCGGTGCTGGAACCGTCCCCCAAGAAGCGCGCCCGGTCGCTGCCGCCGGCCCCTTCTGCCCTTCGTCAGGGCTTCGGAGCCCTACCGCGCTCGTCGCCAGGGGGCGCCAATGGCACCACCTTGCCGCCCGAGTCTTCCACGCACAAGAGGGGGAGGCTCCTCAACACCGAAGGGACCCCAGCGTTCCCTCTCCGTTCGGAGGGGCGCCAGACCTCGGGGGTGCCGCCGACACCGCCTCCACAGGTGCCCCCAGCACATTCAGCGGCCCCCGCCGCGGGTTCGGGGGGTCTGAACCCCTCCAACCCTTTCGGGAAGCGGTGGAGCTTCAGCGTCCCCCGGTAAGTTTACACATATTTTACCTTGGGTGCTCTTTGCTGTGTGCTTGCCCTGTCATTTTCTTATGATCCGGGTTTGCTTGATTCCAGCGCTTCCACAGCTACTCCACCACCCGCGGGCACTTCTGCTGGAGGGTCTGCCGCTCCGGTCGGCTCGCGGGGGTCATCTGCTGCCTCGAGCCCTGCTTCGGTGCCCCAGGCTGCTGCCGCTGGGGTACCTCGGGCTCCCATGTCTGAGACCCCCGCAGCGGCTGCCGGAGCCCAACCGCGCACGCCGATGACCGCCGCCGCGCCTACCAACGACACCGCATCCACCGGTCACTCCGTGTCAGCCGACGCCGCCGCGCCCTCCGACACTACTGCATCGGTTGGCGCCACTGCCCCTGGTGCTGCCGTCAGGGAGGGGGCCCTGGTCCCCGTCTCCCCAGTGGTCCTCCAAATGGAGGACGATATTGAAGAAGTGGGGAGGCAGGGACCCGCTGCTACGGTGGAGCCTCTCCCCCTGTCTGAGGCCATGGCCGAGGCCCACTCTGGCTTCCGGCAGGCCCAGGCGGCCCTTGCTCGGGAGAAAGGGCAGCTCGAGGACGAAGACAACCGGCTCCGAGAATGGGCGAGGACCCTGGAGGCCCGGACCCGGCTGGCGAGGAGCCGAGCGACCCAGCGGGAGGCGGTCGTTCGGGAGGAGATGAAGATCCTCGAGAAGGAGCGCGACCTCATCGCCCAGCTGGACGCCGTCACCCAGAAGCTGATGGCTGACACCGAGGCCATCCACGCTGAGGCCAGCTCTCGCCTCCAGGCCTGCGAGGACCTTCAGCACCTGCTGTCCCTCCGGGAGACTGCTCTAGCCGAACGAGGGCAGGAGCTGGCGGCGAAGCAGGCTGAAGTGGAGGCGACCTGCCGCGGGCTCATCCTCCAATAGGAAGGGGCGAGAGTCCGCGCCGCCGAGTTGGATCGCTGGGAAGCCACCGTGGCCGAGGCGCAGCAGGCCCAGTCCATCGAGCGCCAGGCCCTCCTGGACCGCGAGTTCAACGTTGCCCTCAAGGAGCGTGACTTGGACCGCCGCGAGGCGGGGGTCGGCGAGCGCGAGAGGGCCCAGGCGGCCAAGGAGAAGCGGCTCCTGGACGGCGGACCCCGGGCGCTGGCGGCGGCCCAGCAGGAGGTGGAGGAGCTCCAGGCAGCGCACTCCGCTGAGGCCTGGAAGGTCTGGGAGTTCATTGGCGGTGCTGACTCGGCTTTGGTGCCGCTCGGCTTCAGCCCGGCGCGCGTAGGGGAGCCGGCGCAGGAGGTGAGTCAGGTGTTCTCGGCGCTCGACTCCACCAGCTCGAGGATGCGCTCACTGGGGGCCATCCTTGACAACCAGCTGGAGGCCGAGGGACGGATGCTGGTGAAGGAGGTGGTGACGCACATCCTGTCCTGCTACCAGAGCTGGTACCCCGACGTCTCCCTGCAGCCGGTCCTCGAGGGGCCCATCGCCGAGAGGGAAGAGGCCGCCAAGTCTGAAGTTTCGGATGCGGTGGCATTCATCGCCTCAAGGTTCCAGCGGAGCGGCTGAGGGCTCCCTGGGCGTCTGTTTGAGTTTTTGTCTTTCTGTCTTTTGTCTTGTGGTTGGCTGTGATGACAAACTCTTTATTTGTGCAATAAAAAATCTGTCTGTGGTGCCCTTTTATACTCAGCTTGCTTTTACTTCCAGCAATGTCTTCCGACTGCTTGTTGTTCCATAACTTCCAGGACCTGCCGTCCCCCAAAGTATGGCCCCCTGACAGGCGTGGCCAGTTGTTATGGGCACACCTGTCATATACTTAGGGCTTAGGGTGGACCGGTGCAGGAGGAGCCTAGGATTCGTAGGTAGCATTGCCGTAGCTGAGTATGCAGGTATGTCAACAGCGGCCCCCTGGGGGTGTCGTCGGAGCTTTAGTTCTGCAGTGGCCACCATCTTTATTGAGAGGTCGACAGCAGGACCCCTGGGGGTGCCGCCGGAGCTTCAGGCTGGCGGTGCCCGCCATTCTTCAGTGAGAGGTCGACAGCGGGCCCCCTGGGGGTGCCGCCGGAGCTTCAGGCCGGTGGTGCCCGCCATTCTTCAGTGAGAGGTCGACAGCGGGCCCCCTGGGGGTGCCGCCGGAGCTCCAGTCCGGCGGTGCCCACTGTCTTCACGGGTACTTCGATGATGGTTGCTGGAATACCTTCCTCAAAGACCTGTACATAGATCAAAAAAGAGAAGTAATTCTTTCCGCTGGTCACTTCACCCCTGCTTGTTTTGTAGTGTCGCTTGACTTACGATCCTGGGCTGACTCGTGGGGCTTGGGTAATTCAGTGCTTCTGCACCCAGGGCTCGTTGTCCAGAATACCCAAGGGTGGTCCATCTGGCCCCCAGCACTTGGCTGTAGCGCTGGGGAGGCAGAATGCACAGGCTTAGGGTACGGGACCAGGCTAAGCAGGCTGTGGCCCTGGACCTCCCGCTTGGCGTAAGCCGTTTCCGGGGGGAACCATCTGGAGACACAGGCCCCCGAACAACCGAGGCCCCAGGCGTATCGCAGGTACCTCAAGCAACCCCACCTGTAGTCCAGATAGCAAGGCTCCCACTACTGTTAAAGCAGGGGAAAAACGACAGCGCTCATGATAGATCACGAGCTATGGCGGGCTTACAGCAACATCATAAAAATTAAAGATAATTTTTGAATTGACAAACCCTATACCAGGCAGGACAACCTTCTTTCATTGTTGTTTCTCATAAGATGAAGCAGACTCTACAAGGGGAATAACCCGGCCTGGGTGTTAGGTGGAGCCGAGTGCACCTACTTAGGGTTCTGGGCCAGGCTAAGCGGAATGTGCACTCGGGGCCCCATCCCCGATACTAAGTGCTATCCTGAGATAATGTGTAACCTTTACAATGAAATAGAATTGCCCCGACCCTAGTCTAGGGGTAGAACTTACAGAGGTGTTCGATGTTCCATGGGTTGGGCAACCGCTATCCATCCTCCGTAGCTAGGCGGACGCATCCTGGGCGGCAAACCTCTATTACCCGGAAGGGACCCTCCCAGCTGGGGGAGAGTTTGTTAGACCCTTCCCGGGAGAGTATGCGGCGCAACACCAGGTCGTCTACCTTTAGCTCCCTACTCCGCACGGTCCTCTGATGGTAGCGCCGGAGCGCCTGCCTGTACCGTGCATTTCGGAGAGCTGCTCGCACTCGTCCCTCGTCGGCGAAGTCCAGGTCTTCACGCCGGAGCTGGTCCTGCGCGGCTTCGTCGTACCCCCGGGCACAGGTAGAGCCCATGGTAATTTCTAAGGGGAGGACGGCCTCCGCCCCATACACCAAGAAGAAAGGCGTTTCCCCCGTGGCCCGACTGGTTGATGTCCGGCTAGCCCACAGCGCACACGGAAGCTCATCCACCCAATTTACACCATGCTTCTCAAGGTGCGAGAATGTGGGAGTCTTGAGGCCCTTGAGGATCTCTGCATTGGCTCTCTCGACCTGCCCATTGCTCTATGGATGAGCAACAGATGCATAGCAGACTTGGATCCCCAGGTCCTTGCAGTATTCTTGGAATGCTGCACTTGTGAACTGGGTCCGTTATCAGTGATGATTCTGTTCGGGACCTCGAACCGGCAGACGATCAACTTAATGAACTTCATTGTTGACTGCTTGTTGATGGTGACAACTGGGGTGGCCTCCGGCCACTTGGTGAACTTATCTACGGCGACGTAGAGATGCCGGAATCCTCCGACGGCTCTGGGAAAGGGTCTCGGGATGTCCAATCCCCATACAGCGAATGGCCATGAGGGAGGGATCATCTGCAGCGCCTGAGCTGGTGTATGGATCTGCTTGGCATGGAACTGGAACGCCTTGCATCTCCTTACCATCTCGGCGGCATCCTGGAGTGCTGACGGCCAGTAGAAGCCATGTCGAAAGGCTTTACCGACCAGCGTGCGGGAGGACGCATGGTTCCCGCACTCGCCTCCATGGATCTCTACGAGCAGGTCGCAGCCCTCGTCCCGGGTAATGCAACGCAGTAGGATGTCGTTGGCGCCACACCGGTAGAGATCCCCTTCCACGAGCGTGTACCTTTTAGCCATGCGAACAATCCTTTCTGCCAGGGCATGTTCTTCGGGAAGGATATTGTCCTTCAAGTAGTCTCGAACCTCCAAGATCCATGCATTGGGACTTGCTTGAGCTTCTGGATCTTGTGCGCCCGGTAGCTCGGAGCCCTCGGTGGCGCATACAATCCTTGGCGGACTCCATGGTAGCAGGGTCGCCGGGACTGCCAGCTTCGAGGTGTTGTGCTCGCCCCCTTCACCCGGCTCGACTGCTCGGGCGGTTGGTCGCGGTAACGTCCTTGCAAAGACTCCTTGGGGCACTGGGGCCCCTGTGGAGGACTTCTTGACAGGTCGTCTGCGACTGAGTTGTTGGCTCGGAGTACATGGCACAAGTCCAAGACTTCAAAGTCCTTTTCCATCTTCCGGACGTGTAACAAGTATGCAGCTAACTGAGGGTCGTTGCAGCTGCACTCTCCTCTGGCTTGCTTGATGATCAGTTGAGAATCACCTTTAGCCAGGAGCTGTCGGACATTGAGGGTCAGGGCAGTCTTCAGCCCAAAGATTAGGGCTTCATACTCTGCCATGTTGTTTGTCGCCTTGAAGTCGAGGCGCACCATGTACTTGAACTGCTCCCCAGTCGGGGTGAGAAGCAGGACCCCAGCGCCGGCCCCCTGCTTCTGCGAGGAACCATCGAAGTAGAGCGTCCAAGGGGTCTCGGTGAAAACCGGAGCCTTCGGCACCATTTCGCCGTTGTCCGGCCCCCCCGGGTTGCTTGGTGATGGGGTCCATTCGGCCAAGAAGTCTGCCAGTGCTTGGCTTTTGACTGCATGTCGAGGTAAGAACTCCAACTCGAGCTCAGCCAACTCCGCCACCCACTTGGCAATGTTGCCAGTCGAATTGGGGCTGTGGAGTATGGTTTTCAGTGGGAAGGAGGTGACCACTGAAACCCGGTGAGCCTGTAAGTAATGCCGGAGCTTCCTCGATGCTATGAGCACTGCATACAGTAGTTTGTGTACCTCCAAGTATCTTGTCTTTGCTTCATGGATGACCTCACTGACGTAGTAGACTGGCCGTTGGCAGGTCCGAACCCTTCCTGGGGGGTCCGGGGCTCCTCGCAATGCGTCTGTCTCCTGGGGTATGTGGCTCCCAGGGTCTGGCTGGGCCTCCAGGGGCTGGGACCCGTAAGGCACTTGGTCACTGGAACTCACAGTGGGGGGGGGGGGGCTCTTCTGGATTCGGGACTTGAGGCTCGGCCTCCCCCTCTGGGGCTCCTTCTGGTACTTGTTGCGGTAGTAGCTCCGACCATTCTGCAACCAAGACCATGCTGACCACTTCCATTGTTGCGGTGATGTACAACAGGAGCGGCTCGCCGGGTTCTGGCGCCACCATAATGGGTAGCGTCGTCAGGTGTTTCTTGAGCTCCTGGAAGGATGCTTCAGCTTCCTCAGTCCACTCAAAGGGGCCTGACTTCCGCAAAATCTTGAAGAAGGGCAGGGCTCGCTCAGCCAGTCTTGAGATGAACCGACTGAGGGCTGCCAAACATCCTGCAAGCTTCTGCACGTCTTTGATGCGGGCCGGCGGCCGCATCAGCTCTATCGCCTTGATCTTCTCTGGGTTAGCTTCGATCCCTCGGTGCGATACCAAGAAGCCAAGGAGCTTCCCTGCGGATACCCCAAAGACACACTTGTCGGGGTTCAGCATCGTGCGTGTCGTGCGCAGCTTGCTGAAGACTCTGGTTAGGTTGTCTAATAGGGATGTGCTGTCCCTGATTTTTACCACGATGTCGTTGACATACACCTCTACCAAGTCTCTAATGAGGTCCCTGAATGTCTTATGCATTGCACGTACAAAGGTGGGGAGGGCATTTTTGAGACCATAAGGCATGGAGACATAACAATACAGGCCGTCTACTGTTATGAAAGCAGTGTGCTCCTCATCTTCCCTAAACATAGGTATTTGGTGAAAACCGGAATACGCATCTAGGAAACACAGAAGGTCGCAACCTGATGTTGAGTCTACTATTTGATCTATCCTAGGAAGAGGGAATGGATCCTTGGGACATGCCTTATTGAGATTGGTGTAGTCGATGCACATCCAGAGCTTCCCGCCAGCCTTAGGAACGACAACAGGGTTGGCCAACCACCGTGGGTGGTGAACCTCCCGGATGAATCCAGTATCGAGCAGCTTCTTGATTTCTTCACGGATGAAGTTATGTCGCTCGATGGACTGTTTCATGGGCCTCTGCTGTACCGGCCGGGCGTCGGGGTAGATCTTCAGATGGTGCTCAATCACCTCCCTGGGGATCCCGGGCATCTGTGATGGTTGCCATGCAAACACATCGACGTTGTCCCAGAGGAAGGTGATGAGTGCGCATTCCTATTTGCTGTCCAGGTTCCCCGCGATTCGGGTCGTCTGGGCAGCCTCAGGGCCAATCTTGACGACCTTCACAGGGACGTCGTCGTCGTTGGCGGGTTGCACACGAGGTGCAGTAGTGGAGGCTCGCTGCGCCGGGCCTTGCTCTGGCCGACTCTCCGTCGAGCCTCCTGGGACCGGAGCCCTCCCTGCTGCAAGTGCTTGGAGCTGCTCCAAGGCTGACACTGCGGCTGAGCGGTCCCCTCTGATCCTAAGGACACTGGAAGGGGTCGGCATCTTCAGTACGAGGTAGCCATAGTGGGCTACAGCCATGAACCTGTAGAGGGCTGGCCTCCCGATGATTGCGTTGAAGGGGAGGTCGACGTCTGCCACGTCGAATAAGACACTCTCCGTACAGTAGTTCTCCGGGGTCCCGAAGGTCACCGGGAGGTGTATGTTACCATACGGGAGGATTTGTCCAGGTCCAACACCCGAGAACGGGCTCGAGGGTGTGAGCTGGGACATCGATAGTTGCAGCTTCCGGAAAGCCGCAGTGGAGATGAGGTTGAGGCCCGCCCCTCCATCTATCAATACGTGAAAGACCTTCACGTTGGCGATGGTCGGGGACACCAGCAGCGGGAGCACTCCTGCCCCTGCCATGTTCTTCGGGCAGTCCGAAGCGTCGAAGCTGATCGCCGTGCTCATCCACTTGTGGTGGGGAGCCGGACTTGGGGCGGGGGCCACTGCGGCCACTGCCCGACGCAGGGTTTTCACTGCGTTTCGGGACGTGGGGTCGGTGGCTCCCCGTAGATGACATGGAGGGTCTTGCGGCGCTCCTTATCACTGCTGGAGTCGGAGTCGCCACCCTCGAAGACGCCTTTGACCGCCATCTGGGGTTCCTGAAACCCCATCTCGCTGTCATCCTCTTTCTCAGGATCAGCCTTCTGCTTGCCCTCCCTCTGGCGGGGGGGGAGGGGTGCACCCTCCTGGCGCTGCTGCCTCTGTTTCTGTTCGCGGAATCGTTCCGCGAATCTCTTCACTTCCCGGCACTCGCTAGCACTGTGGCTATTTGTACGGTGTACCGGACACTTGAAGTCAGGCTCCTCGGGATCAGGCGACTGCCTAGGGCGCTTGTCTCGGCGCGACGCTCGGGCTCCGTCGAGCGCCGCAGCTTCCACTGCCTGGGCTCCGGGCTTTGGCCTGTTCTTGCCACCGCCTTTCTTCTTCTTGCCGCTGCTCCTCGTAGAGGCCCCTTCCTTAGTCGGGGTGGTTTCCCTTGCTTCTGAGGATGGCTGGGAGTGCCAGTTGCGCCCCTCAGCTGCCCTAGCACATCTGTCTGCCAGAGAGAACAGCTCGGAGACATCACGCACCTCGTGCGTGGCTAACTTCTCGAGCATCTTCTTGTCCCTCACACCCTGTCTGAACGCAACGATAACAGATGCGCTAGCAACATAAGGGATGGTGTTCCGTAGGGAGAACCGCTGGATGAACGATCACAGCGACTCTCCAGCGCGCTGCCTAACGGCGTGGAGGTCAAGCTTGGTGCCAGGGCGCTTGTAGGAACTGCCGAAGTTAGCCACGAACTGTCGGCACAACTCATCCCAGGAGGTTATGGACCCCTGGGGCAGGTTCATGAGCCATGACCGAGCTGGGCCGGTCAGGACGACGGGAAAGTAGTTAGCCATAATGGCCTCGTCGCCTCCTGCAGCTAGTATCGCATTGGTGTAGATCTGCAGGAACTCGCTCGGGTTGACACTCCCGTCATACTTCTCCGGCATGTGTGGCCAGAACTTTCGTGGCCAGACCACAAAACGGAGGTGAGGTGCTAGCGCCGCACACCCTTGGCTAGGGCTGACTGGTGCTGGCGGCGGCAGCGCATACCCTTGGTGAGCAAGCGGGCCTACGCACACCATGGGCTGGAGTGGTGTTGCGTACGCCTGTACAGGAGACACGACGTACGCCTGGTGGGGTGGAGGCATGACGTAAATCTGGTGTGGAGGAGGTGCAGCATGAGCCTGGGGCACGTGGCCCGGCGAGCTGTAATCGGCCTCGAGGTTGCGCCGACGTTCCCTCTGGCGCTCGATGGTGACTCGGCACTCCTCTCCAGCCCTGCGGCGCTGCGGCCCGGTTCTCAGATCCGTTGTTGAGATCCTGGTTGAGCGCGAGTCTGCCGTCCACCGGTCAACTGTCGGCGTTCGCGACAGTGACACATGCACCAGCTGGGCATGTGTTTCCCTCGGCGGAGGCGCATTGAGTGCGGCGGTGACGAGGTGGTCGACATCATTGATCCACTGCTGGGCTGCTCCCTGAGGGGCATCCCCAGCCGGAGGGTTGTGGAGTAGTGCGCGCGCTGCCGCGAGCGCGCTCTCCGGGCTTGCAGCCGGTGGCGCCATGACCGCTATCACGGCAGGAGTACGCCGTGGAGTGGCGTGTCGGCCTACAGCTGGTGAAGTGACTGCGGGGCGGCGCGAAGGTCCTGACCTTCCTACCCTAGAGCGGTAGCCTGCTCTAGAGCGGGATGACGCCTGGTCCTCTGCCACAGTCTGTCGCCGTGACTGCGCCCTGGATGATCCAGCGTTGGATTGGTCGTTCACCATTGCTGCTGGTGGAGATCTTGACGGGGAAAAAGCCCCCTACCTGGCGCGCCAAATGTCGTCGAAGGTCGTAAACAACACTTCCCCTGGACCTGCCTAGAGAGCAGCCCACGGAGGTTCTTTGGATTCACGAGGGCTAGTTCCAGGAGATCAAACACAGCAGAATGATGGACACCGGGGATTTACGTGGTTCGGGCCACCGGAGCGTAATACCCTACGTCCACGGGAGTGTTGTGTATTGCCTTGCTTTCGCGTGTAAGAGTCTTGGTCTAATTTTACGATCCCTTTTTATGGACGTCTATAGAGCCCTTTTATAGCTTAAGGACTCTGCAGTCACAAGATGGGCTCCAGGACCTGACAGGTGGTCCCGGGGAGAGCCAAATCCTATACAAGATCTATGATTAAATGCTATCTACTCCCATTGTCAGGGGCGTCAATGCGTCGTCCCGCCGCGTCGTGCGCTAGGGCTACACATAGTCGGTGATGATGGCGGTGCACGTCCCGTCCATCTTGTACTTGCGACCCATTCGTCCGTCTTGCGGTGTGGGTCTGTACCGGCTACTTGGACAAGACAGGACACTGGGGTCTTGACTTTAGCATGCACGGCATAGCTTGCCTGGGGAAGGCGCGCGCACTTAATGCCCGTCTGAGCAGCGCACGCCTCCTTTACTGCGGCTTCCTACTGCACTGAGTTGGCCGTCCGCCACGTGGTTGCGCTGGAGCCTGCCTCTGCGGGGAGGCGAGCACTTAGCGGAACAGACCACGTGGTGCACTCAGAGCCCACCCCTATGGAGGAGTGGAGGCTCAGCCCTGCAGGCCACGTGGTAGTTCCGGTGCCTTTCCCTACGAGGACGCGGGCCTGGCCCCGAGGTCCCGATTGACCATGTGGCGGCTCCGGAGCCCACCTCAGCGGGGAGGCGAGCACTTGACGGAACAGGCCACGTGGCGCGCCTGGAGCCCACCTCAGCGGGGAGGCAAGGGTCGAGCTCTGCCGGCCACGTGGCAGCTTGGGAGCCTCCCCCGGCGGAGAGGTAGGATCTGGTCCTTCCCTCCACGACGTGGCAGCCTTGGATTCGGCCTCTTAGTAGTGGCGGAGTCCTTAGCGGTTTTCTTCCTGTGCGTGGGGGTACCCGGTCTGCGGGGTACCGACAGTGGCCCCCGAGCCCACCTCGGTAGAGTCGTCGATATCGCAGGTGGGGTCTTCTTCCTTTTCTTCCCGCGCAACTTTTTCGGCTCCACTTCGGGGCAGTTCCTCGGGTGACACGCCCCTGCCGTCATGGCGACGTGTCCCCTTCCAGTAAGTGGAGGTTGCTGAACAGGCGTCGCGCGACATGACTTCTGCCTTCAATCGTGCTTTAACTGCGGTGGTTCCCAAGGTGGCTCCTGCACTTCCGCTGCTTTTGCCCTTTCGGAAACCGCCGAGTTACCTTCCACGTAGCTAGTCAGCCGGCTCGCCTTCTTTGTCAAGCGACCCGGGCCCTCATGTCATTGCCTACGCGGGACCATTGCTCTTCTACTGGAGCTGCGGCGATTCACACTTTTGCGCCTGTTGGCCTGCAGGGGTGCATAAAAAGAGAACTTTCACCCTGAGGGTTCTTTCTCCCGCCTCTGCATTCCTGCACTCGTGTTTCCGCCTCAAGCCCAGTTCTTGCGCTCTAGTTCCCAGTCTACCCATCCAGAGCTTCCAACCTCAGCCCTCATGGCGAGCGTCTTGCCCAAGTCCAGGCTGTCCAGGCCCGCCGACCTGGCCCCTATGCGCCGACTTCTTGGCTGGCACACTCCTGAGCGGGAGTCGTGGCTCCGTCCTGGGAGGCTCCCGCTGAGCCTCTCCGTCGGGGAGATGGTTCTCTTCTCGTCGTACGTGCTGGCCGACTTTGTCCCGCCGGCGTCCGCCTTCTTGGTCATGCTCCTGGAGACCTTCGGCCTCCAGCTCCACCACCTCGCGCCGAACTCGATCGCCATGCTGGCTGTCTTCGCTCACTTCTGCGAGATGTTCGTGGGGGTGATGCCGTCGGTAAAGCTCTTCCGGTACTTTTTTGTACTGAGGGCCACTGGCAGGAGTTCGAAGGAGCACCTCGGCGCCTACTACTTCCAGCACCGGACTAAGGTCCCCACTAGGTACATTGCTTCCTTCAACTCGGCAAGGTGGGAGATGTGGCGCGAAGATTGGATGATCGCCAAGGTCGAGGCCCGCGACTGGATGTGCCTCCCCACCGGGATCCCCTACTCCGAGCGATCATTCTGGGAGGAGCGCCCAGAGATGGAGGAGGCGTTCAACCCGGTGCTGGAGAGGATCCAGATGCTAGCGGACCACGGGCTGTCGTCTGCCATGGTGCTGAGGGACTTCATGTCCCGCCGCATAGCCCCGCTTCAGCACCGTGCTCGCCCGGCGTCGATGTTCACCGACCTGTCGGACTGCACCCGGCTCGAGACCGGCCCCGGCTCCAACCTGGACGAGTAGCAACTGCTCGACATGCTGGCCTGGGTCTGCCCCGACGACATCTCTGCCGAGGCACTCTCTCTTCCGTCAGCCTGCCGCCCCTTGTGCTCGGACTCCGAGTTGAGGAGGCAGCTGCTGAAGACGATGCCGACCCTCGACGAGTCCGGGTTGGCGCAGCGTCAGATCGGGGACCCGTTCCGGGGGGTTAGCATTGCTGACGACGCTGAGGGAGGCGAGGATCCCTTAAGCGACGCTGGTTCTTCAAGCAACGACTCCTCGAGCGGCCCCCAGCACCATCCATGGGGTGGCGTCGTCGCCCCCGGCGACAAGGGGAAGGGGAAGGTGCCGGTTCCGGTGCTGGACCCGTCCCCCAAGAAGCGCACCCGGTCGCCGCCGCCGGCCCCTTCTGCCCTTCGTCAGGGCTCCGGAGCCCTGCCGCGCTCGTCGCCAGGGGGCGCCGATGGCGCCACCTTGCCGCCCGAGTCTTCCACACGCAAGAGGGGGAGGCTCCTCAACGCCGACGGGACCCAATCAAGTGGTCGCACGTATGAGAGTATGAAACGGTGGTTTTTATGTAGTTTGGGGCGCAAGTGCGTAAGACCCTACTCCACATTAAGGTTGTATTGCTAGTGTGTGTGTGTGTGTGTGTGTGTGTGTGTGTGTGTGTGTGTGTGTGTGTGTGTGTGTGTGTGTGTGTGTGTGTGTGTCAATGCGTAGATTGGTTGTCCCTTGTAACGGTGGCGGTCTGGTCCTTTTATAGACAAGGTCAGGCGCCTTAGAAGTGGGGTATGGGGCCCGACAGGTGGCCCCGAGGCGATCTTATCCTAAAGATCTAAGGCTTCTCGCATAAGATTTCTCTGACCGCGGCTTGAAGACTCACCGTCTTGCCACCTCAGTGGCCAGTGGCCCATGCGTAGTCGTTGATGATGGTAGGGAATGTCCCATCCATCTGTCCCTGGCACCGTATGCTACCCACTTAGCGGAGTGGGGTAGGCCTGCTGCGCCTTCACTGTGATGCGATTGGGCGCAGCAGTACCTGACAGCAGGCGTGCACCGTGTCACGCGCCTAGGGAAAACGTGAGTCTTCAATGCCTGATCTAGACAAGGCGCACCACCCTCTTAACTCTTGCAACCCACCGCCCAGGACAACATGCAGGGTACGTGGCAGCTCGGGAGCTAGCCTCTTCTAGGGAGGCTGGGTCCCGACCCGCTGGCCATGTGGCGGCCCTGAAGCCCGCTCTTGAGTAGAGCGGGGGTTCCAGGGCCACGTGACACGTGGCAGAGCCAGAGCCTGACTCTTCGGGGAGGTGACCTGTCTGTTGTCTCGAGCCATGTGGCAGCTCTAGAGCCCTCTCCCATGGGGGGAGCGGGATCTCGTCCTGTTGGACACATGGTCGCTTGAGAGCTCGTCCTTGAGAGGAAGCTGGACTCCTCCTTGAGATACATGTGGGTACTCCGGACCCTGTATCTGAGGTAGAGGGGTTCGGGCCTTCTGGACACGTGGCGCCCTCGAACCCCACATTGGCTGGAGGCAGGGCACCTAGGCAGCTTTAGCCTATGTGCGACGGTACCTAGTTTGCCTGGTACCGACAACTGCCAAAACACCCTTTTAAAAGGTCCGAGCTCCTGCAAGGTCCAACGATAGGTCTGGCTTGTTTTGGGTAGCTCCGGCAATGTACGACGTAAGGTCCGACTTGCTTTGGCTAGGTTCGACTTCTTTGTCTAGGTTCGACTTATTTTGGCTAGGTCCGACTTCGTTGTCTAGGTTCAACATGTTTTTGCTAGCTCCGGTGATAGGTTCGACAAGCTTTGGTAAGCTTCGGCGCTAGGTCCAACTAGCTTTGGTTAGCTCTGGTGCTAGGTCCCGCTAGCTTTGGTAAGCTTCGGTTCAAGGTTTGGTTAGCATTGGCAAGGTCCGGTGCTAGATTGCAATAGTTCTGCTTTTAACTTGCCATGTTTCGAACTTGCTTTTTGGATTATGGAAATTTTTTTTAGTATTCTTTTACAAAGTTTTTGATGCGTTTTGGCTGATCATGGTTGTTAATGTTTTTGCTATGGTTTGCAACATGCTTATGTGAGGTGCTCACGTAAGGTGTTGTGGTTTCGAAACTAACATGAGTCAAGTCGAGGACTTGTGCTTGAAAGTATCGGTTGTTTATTCATGTGCAGGTGTTGCTTGAGTTCAAGACATGGCTGGTGACAGGATCCATTGAACTAATCTTAGAGAGAAGATGATGTTCAACAACCAAGTTCGGGGGGAATTGTGGTTGAGTTGATCGGGAGGTTGCGCAGCATGTTTGAATCAAGAACGATGCATATGAAGGTATCGTGGACGTCGTTGGAAGATGTTTGCACGTGTGCAAGGAGTGCATGGATGTGGCTACATGGTTCCAAGGCATGAGCAAGAGATGTGGACGTAAATAATTGGTCGGAAAGGTCCAACCGACTAGGTTATGGACTCAGGCTGTGGCTGAGTCGTATTTCACTCAAATATGGAAAGATTTGAGTTGGTTATGATAGGATTTCGTGTGGGTCACGAAGTTGAGTTGTTTTTAGGAATGTGGTATACGTTCCTAAGGTGTTTGGAAGTCTTCATATTGCTTCTATATTTGTATATAAGCGTCTTGAGCAGTTATGGAAAGTTTTGGTGGAAACTAAGTAGGATATGAGTCCTAGTTTGGTTTGGGTTGGCTTCATGGCTAGTTATATAATCAAGGGATGCCAGAGCTCGTGGTGCATGGATTTTGGGTTTTTCCTCTTGTTTTCTTTTGAATAAAGATCGTAGTTTAAAGAAACTTTTGTGCCTTGTTCGTATGACTTGTTTCAGACAAGTTTTTCTTGTTGAGTTTCTGCACAGCACTACCTTGTTTTGGTGGTTTTATCATAACTCGAGTTTTACAGATCTAATTGGCGTCATTCTTTTTTGGTTGTCTTCACAACTTGATTATCTATCATCTTTGAAAATTTCATGGTCATTGGATTTATGTTTCTGATCTACACGAGGTTCTTTGCAGTGTTACAGATCTGGTTTTTACTAGATAGAACAGATTGACCTTTGATCCATCTTTCAATAATAACTTGAGTTTTTCTTGATGTTTTTTCGTGAATCTTGTTGTCGTATCTTCGTGATTTGATTCACTATAATATCTACTACTTTTGTCATGCTTGAACACGTTTAGATCAGTTGCACACACGGTTTCTTAACAGATTGATTTTCTGCCGAGGGGTTTTTCGTTGCTTCCGCTGAAAAAGTTTAATCTACCATTCACCCCCCTCTGGTAGCTTTTCACGTACTCTTCGATCCTACATAATAAAACAGATTGAACTTTATTTTTCTGATTATCACCTTCATCAAGGACCTTAGGAACCCTTGAATATTGTCGGCATCTCCATTATTAGGAGCTATTGTCTTCCTCAGGACCCGATTGAGAACCACAAAGAAGAGCTTCATATACTTAGTAGTAGATGGTTTATAAGGCATCTAAGTGTCGTAGAGAAAAGTAAGCTCGTCCTTGTCCAAAGTTTTGGTGTTATGGATGACAATCCCATTGTCCAAAGTATCTTCAAGATGAAGCAGCCTGTCAAACTCCTCATAAGAAATATTGTACTTGAATCCATAGGTCATCCAAGTAATGCCTTCTTCATCATTGCCTGAGAAGTAGCAGCTAGAGTAGAACTGGGTAATCACCTCATTACTTCAGTTGTATCTAAAGGATAGGATATCCTTTAGACCATTTATGTCCAGTGCCTCCACAACTTCCTGAAAGGCTTCACAACTACTAGACTCTAGATATTACATGTCCACCCATTGACTCTTCACCACAGGAGTCTTCATCTTCAAATAAACAATGTTATAATAATCGGAGTGGAAGTCACTCCAGAAATGAGGATCAACTGCTTTCTTGGCCTATTGGTACACATTGACTTTCCTATGCTTCCAAGCAATATCACTCCCTTTGCTGGGGAAAATATCATCAGAGGGTCTTCGATTCCTCTAAATGGGAGCAGTCATTACCAAAGGACCAATTGGTCCAGTTGCGGTCCCTTTTCCATTGCTTTGGCTCCTCCACGGAGCCGAAGAGGTAGCACCAACTACATTTTTACCCTTGTCGCTGAATAGTTTCTTGGTGACAACTTCCTGCGCCTCGCCTGAGAGTCAGCGGGCGGAGGAGTAGAAGCATCGCGATCATGTTGTTTCTTGCTCCCTCTTTCTTGAGCCCGAGCCATCCTCTAATGGTCACACTCGGCCTCATAATCAAATATGCTCTCATCCGATGAGCTCGACATGATTCCTGACACAAGAGATACAAGGTTGAATTGTTAGAATAGATTCAAGGACTTGTTGAGACTAAAAGCAAGTTGGCACAAACTGTCCCAGACTGGACCTGTCCAGTTTCAAAGGGTGTACTTGTCCGGCGTACCGGACTTGTCCGCTCCCATGGTATGACTAGTCCGGTGTGAACAATTTGAAACCCTAGCTTCAAAATCAAAACTAACCTTGACAATCATGTTGCAATGTAATGTGGAACAATAGGAATACACAAATGATAGGCATGTAAACCCTATGGATGAAGAATCTTGAACAAAATCTTGGGAAAGTAAAGAACTAGGGTTTTGAGAGAATATTACCAAATCCAACGAATCGGAGTGGGTGTAGAGTCTTTGGTCCGAGATTAGTCCGGGGTGGATGACCTCCCTTCAATGGAGATCGATTCCCACAAAGAAAGTTGACAATTTGGTGGAGGAATCGGAAGATCCCCTTGAGAGCCCGCAGGTGAAGAGAGATAAAGTGAGAGGAGTTGTGAGGAAGAACAAGAAGGGGATTTGGCGGATGGGTTGGGTTTAAACTCAATAATAACGGACTAGTCCGATATACCAGACTAGGTTCGCACTAGTCTGCAGGAGTGGACTAGTCCGGTGTCGACCACGGACTAGTCCGGGGTCAATAGAACAAATTGAATTGGAACTCAATATATAATGGAGATTTTGACTAATATTGATCTTTAGAACATCTTTTTACAAATAATCTTGATGAGTATGACCAGTAAGCAATCAACAACCAAGCAATGGTCAAAACTCACCTAGATTCCATAATTAAATAGTTTTGGAGAGCAAATCGAGAGAGGAGGCAAATTTTCGCAAAACAAGTAAATTTTGAAGAAACAAACAGGTATGCAACTTTTCAAGCCACATTCCGAGCGTCGAGGATATTTAGTTCATTTCTAAGCTAACAAAAGTGTTTTTCATCTAAAAGCTTGGTGAATATATCCTCTAGTTGTTTCTCGGTTCTAACATGTGAAATTACGATGTCTCCTTTCGTTGAGTGATCCCTAAGTGATGGTGAATATAGATGTCTTTAGTTCTAGAGTGCTCTACAGGATTGTGTGCAATTTTTATGGCACTCTCATTGTCACATAGGAGTGAAATACAGTTCAAATTATAACTGTAATCCTTTAGAATTTGTCGCATCCATAGGAGTTGCGCACAACAACTACCGGTTGCGACATACTCTGTTTTGGGTGTGGAAAGGGCAATGGAGTTTTGTTTCTTCGAGGCCATGACACTAAGGATATAACTAAAAATTGGCAGGTTCCAGATTTGCTTTTCTATCTACTTTACAGCCTACACAATCAGCATCTAAATAACCTATTAGATTGTATTTGGAACCTTTTGGGTGCTAAATACCTAGATTGGATGTGTGGACTAGGTACCTTAAGATTCTTTTTACTGCAATTAAGTTACACTCTTTTGGAGCAGCTTGAAATCTTACACACATACAAACACTCAACATAATAGCAGGACTAGATGCACATAAGTAAAGTAAAGAACATATCATAGAACGGTATACCTTTTGGTCCACACTTGGACCGTCTTCATTGAGGTTAAGATGCCCATTTGGTGTCATGGGAGTCTTGATGGGTTTGGCTTTGTCATGTTGAACTTTTTGAGGATGTCCTGCGTGTACTTGGTTTGGCAAATGAAAGTGCCCTCTTTATGTTGTTTCACTTGGATCCCAAAAAAACTTCAATTCACCCATCATAGACATCCCGAACTTGTCCGTCATGATCATACTAAGTTCTTTACAAAATGATTCATTAGTAGAACCAAAAATGATATCATCAACTAAATTTGACAAGCGAATAGATGACCATCAAAATGCTTAGTAAATAATGTATAATTAGCCTTCCCAATCGTAAAACCATTTTGAGTGAGAAAGTATCTAAGGCACTCATACCAAGCTCTAGGAGCTTGTTTGAGGCCATAGAGAGCCTTACGCAATTTGAACACATTGGTCGGGGTAGTCTTGGTCTTCAAAGCCTGGTGGTTTCTCCATGTACCCCTTTACCTTAATAGGACCGTTGAGCAGCCCGCGAAGGTTCTTTGGATTCACGAGGGCTAGTTCCAGGAGATCAAACACAGCAGAATGATGGACACCAGGGATTTACGTGGTTCGGGCCGTCGGAGCGTAATACCCTACGTCCACGGGAGTGTTGTGTATTTCCTTGCTTTCGCGTGTAAGAGTCTTGGTCTAATTTTCCGATCCCTTTCTATGGACGTCTATAGAGCCCTTTTATAGCTTAAGGACTCTTCAGTCACAAGATGGGCTCCAGGACCCAACAGGTGGTCCCAGGGAGAGCCAAATCCTATACAAGATCTATGATTAAATGCTATCTACTCCCATTGCCAGGGGCGTCAATGCGCCGTCCCGCCGCGTCGTGCGCCAGGGCTACACATAGTCGGTGATGATGGCGGTGCACGTCCCGTCCATCTTGTCCTTGCGGCCCATTCGTCCGTCTTGCGGCGTGGGTCTGTACCGGCTACTTGGACAAGACAGGACACTGGGGTCTTGACTTTAGCATGCGCGACATAGCTTGCCTGGGGAAGGCGCGCGCACTTAATGCCCGTCTGAGCAGCGCACGTCTCCTTTATTGCGGCTTCCTACCGCACTGAGTTGGCCATCCACCACGTGGTTGCGTCGGAGCCTTCCTCTGCGGGGAGGCGAGCACTTAGCGGAACAGGCCACGTGGTGCACTCGGAGCCCACCCCTATGGAGGAGTGGAGGCTCAGCCCTGCAGGCCACGTGGTAGTTCCGGTGCCTTTCCCTACGAGGACGCGGGCCTGGCCCCGAGGTCCCGATTGACCACGTGGCGGCTCCGGAGCCCACCTCAGCGGGGAGGCGAGCAATTGACGGAACACGCCACATGGCGCGCCCGGTGCCCACCTCAGCGGGGAGGCAAGGGTCCAGCTCTGCCGGCCACGTGGCAGCTTGGGAGCCTCCCCCGGCGGAGAGGTAGGATCTGGTCCTTCCCTCCACGACGTGGCAGCCTCGGATTTGGCCTCTTAGTAGGGGTGGAGTCCTTAGCGGTTTTCTTCCTGTGCGCGGGGGTACCCGGTCTGCGGGGTACCGACAACGTCCATTTGATACAACTTAAAATTGCGGTGAGTAGCATAGGCTAATAAAATTTGAATGGACTCAAGTCTAGTTACGGAAGCAAATATTTCATCGAATCTAAACCTTCGACTTGCGAGTAACCTTTTGTTACAAGTCATTTTTTGTTCCTTGTCACCACTCCATGCTCATCTCGCTTGTTTTGGAAGACCCATTTAGTGCCACGATGTTTGCTTTTGGTTTTTCTGCAAGCTCCCACACTTCATTCCTTTTGAAGTTGTTTAACTCTTCTTGCATTGCCATCACCCAATCCTGATCTCGTAATGCTTCATCACCTATAAGGTTCCAAAGAAGAAATGAAAGAGTAATGTTCACAAAAGTTAGCAATACGATATCCAGTTGTTACTCCCTTTGCAATATCTCAGATGATGTTGTCGACGGGGTGACCTCTTTGTACACTTAGATGTACTCTTGGGTGAGGCACTTGTGGTCTTGTTTCCTCTTCATCTTCTTCATTTGTCATCTCCCCCTAGATCATTATCTCCATCATTATATTGATCATCTTGATCTTGTAAAGGTTGATCTTGCATGTGTTGAGATTGATCTTGTGTAGAAGCTCCTCCTTGATCATTGCTCTCCAGCTGTGGTACATTTTGAGCACTTGGGTCTTGTGATGTTTCTTGTGGTCGAATGTCACCAAGTGCCATCCTCTTCAATGTTTGACATGAGGCTTCTTCTTGATCTAGCACACACTTATCAACTTGCTTCACTTGGTAGTCGTTAGTTTCAATCGAACGCCACGTCACTTGCTACTTCAACAATTCAGAGGTTTTGCTAGAGACACGGTAAGAGTAGGTGTTCGAATCATAACTAAGCAAGAAACCTTCATCGGATTTTGAAGCAAACTTTGAAGTCCTAGGCTTCTTGTTCAAAATGTAACATTTACTACCAAAAACTCTGAAATATGAAACATTCGGTTTGTTACCGATCAGGAGTTCGGATGGCGCCTTCTTTAGAAGTCGACTAAGATACATCCAGTTCGTAGCATCAGAAGCGGTGTTCATAGCTTCCGCCAAAACTAGTTTGAAGTCTTGTATTCATCTAGCACTGTTCTCGCCATTTCAATCAGTGTTCGGTTCTTCCTCTCGGCCACCCCATTTTGTTGAGGATAATAGGATGTCGAGCACTTGTGTTTTATTCCTTCTTCATCCATGTACTCCTCAACTTGAGTATTCTTGAACTTCGTTCCATTGTCACTCCTTATTTTCTTAATTGTTGTAAAAAATCCATTTTGTGCTCTCTTCAAGAACTTCTTGAGGATACCTTGGATTTCTGATTTATCCTACAAGAAAAACACCCACGCAAATCTAGAAAATTCATCAACGACAACCAAATTGTATTTGTTACCGCATATGCTTATATAACCAATTGGACCAAAAAGATCATATGTAAGAGCTCTAGTGGTCTTGACGTCGTCATCACATTCTTTGTCGGATGTGGTGCTCCAACTTGCTTCCCGACTTGGCATGCGCTATACGACCTGTCTTTCTCAAACACAACATCTTTCAAGCCTTGGATGTGACCACCTTTTAGAAGTTTCTACATATTCCTCATACGACATGGGCTAGTCGTCGATGCCACAACCATCCCATGTTAGTCTTTGCAATCAAGCATGTGTCAAATTCGACTTTATCTTTTTTTCAAGTCAACAAGATATAGCTTTCCCTTCAACATACCCTTGAATGCAACTGAGTTATCACTTCCCCTAAAAACAGTCACACCCCCATTAGTGAACAAGCAGATATATCCTTTGTCACATAACTGAGATATGGTCAAAAGATTGTAATATAAAGAGTCAACAAGAAGAACATGAGAGAGAGTGTGTTGAGATGATACCGTAATTTTATTGGTACCAAGCATTTTTCCTTGGCTATTGTCCTCAATGTAAATACCTTCGCTTGGATCTTCATTTTGCTCATACTTTACAAACACTCTCCTTTCTTCGATCATGTGGTTGGTGCATCCACTATCTAGCACCCATTTTGATCCACCGGAGGAGTATGCCTGCAAAACAAAATTATGCCTTTGTTTTAGGTACCCAAGCTTGATTGTTTGAGGTTAGTTACGGGTGATTTTGGCACCCACACACAAGATCTAGGACTCTTGTGGCGTGGCCCAGCATATTTAGCATAAACATGACCGAATCTACTCATGAGAACATAAGGTGCATCAAAAGTATGAAACAAGGTTTGTTGTTCATGTTATAAGAGTTCACTTTAACAAAAGCAATGTGTCCTATATTATTCTTGCGAACATTTGCAAGTTGCTTTTTACCTTTAGTATACCCAAGACCATCTTTGACATTAGGAGGTATTGTGATCATATGCACTACGTGCATATTTCATCTTTTCCTTGTCAAGGATGCCACTTTGGGAAGGATGCTTAACTTGTGGCACATTAGACTTATTCTTCAAATTAGTATTCAAGTTGGCACATGTGCAAGTTTTAAAGGGTGCAGACTTGACATTTTGAAAAGATGAGCTTTTGGAGGAGAAAGAGTCACTTTGCTTGAGTGACTCAACTTTTACCTCAAGAATCTTGTTAACTTTAGTCATGTTAGCAAGTTCAACCTTGAGTGTAACATGTGAGTCCTCTAACTTGGAGCAAGATTCCTTACTCAAAGCTAGCTCAAGCTCAAGTGTCTTGCTTCTCTCCTTTTCAAGCTCAAGAAGCTTCTCAACCTCAAGATATTTCTTTCTTTCAAGAATGATCATATCTTCTTGACAGTTGACAAAATCCTCCTTCTCAAAAATCTCATTAGACAATAATTTCATTTTTCTTAAAGCATTTTACTTAAACCTTTTAGCATATCCTCATTCTCATTAGCATTATCAAAAAACCTCAATAGAGGAATGTAAAGAGGAGGGTTTAGATTTGACCTTTTTCTTGCCCTCCTTGGCCATGAGGCAAGTATGGATGGAGTCCTTCCATCCTCCCACGTTTGGGAAGAGTGTGGACTTCATGGTAGGCTTCTTGATGGCAATTGTTGCCATCTCTTCTTCATCTTTGGAAGAGGACTCATCGTTTGAGTCCCACTCCTTGCTGATGTGTGATTGGTGTGCTTGCTTTTTCTTTTTGAATATTTTATTTTCTTGTGGCTTTGAGTCTTTCTTATTCTTGTTGTTATCTTCATATTGGCATTCAACCATGAAGTGATCATATTCGCCACAGTTGTAGCAAGTACGTGAAGCTTTGGATTTCCCCTTATCTCTATTCTTGCCTTCACCTGATTTATCACCTTTTCTTATTCTCATCATGTGCTTGAACTTTTTGATGAAGAGCACCATTTCTTCATCGTCCATATAGGTGCTTACATCATCATTATGTTCTCCATGTGTCTCACGAGCTTCTTTTCCCTTGGGCTTGCATGTCGCCTTGAGGACAACTTCCTTCTTCTTGAATGAGGTAAGTTCCACAAGATCTTTCACGTATTGAGCTTCTTTTTCCATCATCTCATGGTTTATAATTTTTCCAAAAACCTCGTCGGGGGTCATTTTGTCGAACCCCGGGCTTTCTCTTATCATTGAGCACAAGGTCACATTGTGAGGCATGAATATCCTTATCATACTCTTGACAACTTCATGATATGTTCAATTCTTGCTTCCATAGGCACGGATATTGTTGATAAGTGTCTTCATTCGGTTGTACATTTCTTGAGGAGTTTCACCATCCTCAATGGCGAATCTCGCCAATTCTCCCTGAAGCATCTCAATTTTCGCTTTGCAGACCGAGTGATTTTCTTCGTGCGCAATCTTGAGGGTGTCCCATATCTCCTTGGCACTCTCGAGTCCATCCACCTTGCTGAACTTCACTTGGCTCAAGGATGAGGTGATCACCGCAACAGCTTGCGCATTGCAATAAATTGATTGTTCTTGCTCCGAGGTGAGTTCTTCATCATTGTCCATGCTATCTAGACTTGTGCACACTATATGCCAAAGACTTGGATTAAGTGAGATAAGATGCATTTTCATATTGTATTTTCACATAGTATAATCACTTCCATCGAAATGAGGGGGTTTCCCAAAGGTATGACACCAGGAGCAGTCTTGGTGACTACTCTCTTTTGGCTTCTCATATTCTTTCTTGCTCTTTTGGATCAAAAGCTTCTTTCTAAGAAGTGCCTTGACCTGGCGGACTTCTTCTTCATCGTGCTCGTACTCCTTGAGCACATCGAACACTTTAGTCTCATGAGCATCTCCGTCGATGGGCATTTCTAGAATTTTGTTTTCCTTCTCATTGGCCAATGTCTCTTTGAGCGATTAGTCTCTTGATGGAAAGTCTGACTCTAATACCAATTGAATGTGACCTAGATGGGGTTAACAGGCTTTTGAAACTTTTCCTGCAGCACTTGGCAAAATCGTCAAAAAACAGAAAGGTTGGACTAGTCCCCCATGGCAGAGCTCGGTGTGATGGCGCTGGGCCTGATGAACGAGACGATGCGGCGGCGGCTCGGCGGGAGCTTCCAGCTCTACGCGCCCTGCACCTGCTGCGGCGGGTCCAGGGGCACCTGTGTCCTCGCGCCCTACTGCTACTCCATCAACTGCAACATCCCCAACCGCCCCTTCGGGTACTGCTCTTTCATGCCCAAGTCCTGCGACTGCCTCGGCTGCAACCTTTGAGCGGGATTGATTTGTTGATTAAGAGTGAGAGTGGAGTATGCAGGAATATATAAAATTCCCCACCTGATGATTAGTTTAAGTGCCGATTGTTATTGTTCCTAGCTATTTTGATGTGATCATTATTACACGGTGGTGTAGCTGCTGCTATACTCGATTTGGCAGCAGAGAAAGAAACATGGAGTTGATTTGGGTATCGCTACTAGGGTTTTGCTTTGTAATCTTTTTCATCTTCTCACGCGATTACCTACTTACAGACCCGACCGGATGTATGGTTAGGATACAATTGTTTATATTAGTTAGTTAATAGCAGTAATTTGTTGGTATGGATGATATTGACATGGGAGGAGGAAGACTGCCAAGTGGAAGAGAACTAGGAAGAGGAAGAGTACATGGAAAAGATGGAGAACTAGTAAGAGAAAGGGGAAGAGGACAAGGACGACTTGCTAATTTGCTTAGAATTGATAGTTAAATGCATAGGTATTGCTGCTTTTGTTAGACTGTATGTTGCTTATTTTGTTGAACCATGTATTGGTGTTTTTGTTGAACTATGTGTTGTTTATTTTGTTGTACTATATGGTGTTGGATATGTTTGTTGAACAAATGATATTTTGAGCAAGCCAAGTCTCAGGGGGCGAGGGCCTCCAAAGATAAAGGCAAAGCCCCAATTGATGTTGCAGCCAAGAAGAGGGTGATTGTGGCCAAGAAGGTTGCAAGCAAAGTCAAGAAGGAAACCACTCAACCCATTGGCCCCTTGAGGATGTCTTCTCCTGCACGAAACCCAAACCATGCAACTGCCTTCGATGCCAACATTTTCAAGGGCAAGGGGGCTGAGAAGGCATGCAAGCTGAGGAAGATCAACGTTTATCAGCGTGACAGGAGCACAATGGATCTCCAGTTCTAGTGTGACTTCCACTGTGACTACTACATGACGGTCTATATGACCAAGCAGACCCCTGTCACAGACGCTCAGTGGATAGACTGGGACTACATGGCCCAGAAAGATCATCAAGCCTTCAATGTCGTGATTGAGGCTGTCGAGAGGCATGGCCTGAAGAAGTTCATGGCCTTCCAGTACGACTGGAACGTGGAAGTCATAACTCAATTCTACTTCACTCTCTACTTCCACACCGATGGGGACACTAGGATTACCTGGATGACCCATGGAGAGCAGTACTCCACCACCTATTGGGAGTTTGCTCAGTTGCTTGACTTGGAGGATCAACTGGATAATGAGATCATCATTTCAAATCTGAAGCCAGTTGATCGGGACACCTTGGAGTATATGTATCCAAGTCATGCATAGTATGAGGCCGGGCATATCAGAAACATCAAGCCATTCTATAGTGTGCTCAACCGAGTCCTCAGAAAGACCATTGCCCCCAAGGATGGAGATGTGGGGATAATACAAGGCAATTTGAGGCACTTAATGGTCCTCGTTGATGGAGATGTCTGCTTCAATGTGGTGGACTATATCTTTGATGACATTTTCAACATCTCTCACACCCCCAATCGATCATGTGGATATGCTCCATACATCATGTACATGATCGAGAAGATCTCCGGGCTTACTTTCAAGAAAGGCATCATTCACCGGAGGCTTCGACCATAACTCCCTCCTCCGGAGCCGGCTGCTCCTAGGAGGAAGAATGCGGATCCTCCCGCTTCTTCCTCTCGCTTCGTGCCATCTCCTCCACCACCTCCACCTTCGACACAATGCGGGAGTGGCTTCTTCAAATGCTTCAAGGCTCTCTTCTCCTCGTGCCGAAAGACGGAAATTCGGCAACAGCGCATGGAGCGTCGCAATGAGAAGTATCTCAAGGTGATGTGCGACAAGATGGACATTCCAATGTCCCCCGCCGAGGAGAGCGATGGTGAGCTCACTTTCTTTCCCGAGTTCACTGCTGAGGAGCTTGCTGAATTTGGAGAAGCTGAGACTTCCACCGCGGCCCCGACCGATGATGACCAAGCAGACCCTAGGAGGCCGGACTAGTTCGGGCCTTAGGGCTGGACTAGTCCGGCCATTAACAGACAAGTCCGTTTTGAGAAGGACCAAATGTCTCTGGAGTGAACCTGAGTGAATTTGGAGCTAAGTCCGAGAAGTCCGGACTTCTCCGTTTTTGGACGGACCAAAGCTCTCTGAAGAAGTTCGGACTTGTCCGTTTGAGCACGAACTTGTCCGTTTGAGACTTAGTATGACAGACCGAGAGAAACCCTAGGGGGTCGGACTAGTCCGCCCCTATGGCCGGACTAGTCCGGGCCAACTCAGAAAAGGCCGTTTTGGAACGGACCAAGTGGTTCTGTTCCACTTCGGACTAGTCCGTTGCTGACCGGACTAGTCCGTTGTCTAGTGACCGTTTGAATTTGGAAATTTGGCGGGTATCATAACGGTCGTTGCTTAGTGTGGCAATTGTCAGGAACTGACTAGGGGTCAGTGGTCCCATAGGGCCGGACTAGTCCACCCCTTTGCTGATGTAAGCAAAAGGGGCTTGGGACCCCTATAAAAAGGGGACCCCCGAGCTCATTTGACAAGTCTTGAACCCTAGCGTCGCCACAAGCATCCTAGAGCCTTCCAAATTCTTCTACTCGTCCTACTAACCCCCTAAGAGCAAATCTTGAAGAGATTAGGGTTTGGGGAGGAGAGTAAAGGAAGATCATCGTGCTTTGGCTCTCGATTTGATCTCTTGCACATTGTGTTGTGTTGTGTGGCTTGTGTAAGTTGAGCTTCGTGTGCTCCTCTTGTATTGATTTGTGGGAGCCTCAAGTTGTGAGTAGCCCCATAAAACTTGGTGATTACCCATTGATATAGTAAATACCAAGTCGACCATCATGGTGGCTTGGTGAGAGAAGGGTCATGTGAGACCGGTCCTTGTGTGGACTTCTCAACATGGAGGTAGGCTTCTTCGTGGAGCTGAACCACGGGATAAATCTCGTTTCACTTGTCTTTCGCCTTTTGTGATCACTAGTATTGCTATTAGGGTTCACTTTGCTCTTATTGACTTACACTTTGATCATAATTGTGAACTTGCAATCTAAGTGTTTAAACTTCACAATCTGAGCTTCACAAGTTTACTACACATTGCTCATATCTTTTGTGAACTTTAATTCCGCAAATAACTTGTAGAAATCAAGTTTTAGGATTTCCACCCTGTGCCGAGTGGACTAGTCCGGCCCTGTGCAGACTAGTTCGGCCACATGAATTTAATGTTGTTTGATTAAGTGATTTCAGGTATTATTGCCTATTCACCCCCCTCTAGGCGACTTTCACGTCCTTTATCTTAAAAGTGTTGCAGATCTCAAGGAACTTTTGCAGGTGAGCACTTGCATCCTCGTTAGCCTTCCCATAAAATGGTTTGGCTTGCACCATAGTGATAAGGCCAGTCTTGATTTCGAAGTTTATGTCTCTCGTGTTAACAGTGAGCCCAACAGGCATATTGTTAGCAGAGGGAGCTGAAAACTCATGAAGGGTCTTGTGAGCCATTGGTGTTTTGGTTGTTGGTGCAATTGTGTTGGCATGCTTTGTCGCTCGAAACTTCTGAGAAGTAACAACACGAGGTCGATCTCTCAGAAGGGATTTAGGATCTTCAACAAAGTTTTTTGGCAAGCGGAAACCAGACATACACCGCCTCTATGTTTCATATAAAATGCAAAAACAAAGAAGGGTTATCCTAGTAAAATCTATTAGGGTCCTATCTTATTCGGCTGCCTTCCCCAGCAATAGCGCCAAAAATGCTTGTTGACGGTTCCTACGCACTACTAACAATTCATACCTAGCGGTGGTGTTAGAAATGCTTGTTAATAGATTTTAGATTATACATATAAATCCGCAAGCGCATGAAACTATCGATGTAGCATTTCCCCTCTAAAAGTATTCTCAAAGGGTGTCACTTATATTCTCACAAAGGAAGGCTAGATGGAAGTAAAGCAATCATCAAGTGGAGAGGCTCGGTTGGCTTAGGTAGGGTTCTAGCAAGGATGGATAAATGATAAATTTGGAGTAGTGTGACACACACAAGAGCATTCTATCCTAAGGGGATAAATGGGGTAAAGAGGGACTAGGTTAAGAGTTAGGTAGAGACTCCTACAATGCTTCTAATGTACATATACATCCTAAGTTAGTTACTAATGTTTATATCAATTATGAATTCTCAAGCTAAGTGGAAACACATCTGGTACGGGTTTACCCCTAGCAATATTAGGACAACTCCCGCCAAGAGCCTGTGGCATATCCGAACGTGGAGGATTACAAAGGACGGATATGTCTGTCACCACCTACTGCCTACCTCTTCAATTTGTGAGTCTATGAGACATTCAACGTTACTCTCTATCTTAGCACCATGCTAGCATCATAATCATGTCACAACTAATTAGACTATAGTGGAGGTTTATAGTGTTTATGATGATATATTGAGAATGATATAGCATAATCATAAATATTACTCCTACGACATACATGAAGTCCACAATCAAATAAGAAACGCTTCATTCACGTATATGAACAATGAAAGACTAAAGATAACATCTTTATAATAACAAAGTCACAAATACAAATAGAAATATAAGAGTCATACCTTTTGCAATTGGAAATTAGGAAGAGACTCCTTCTACTCCCCTCCTACTTGGACTATGGACTAGAGACTCTCCTCTCTACAGCCTATACTCCTCCAAACTTATAGGGTACAATAGATGAATACTCAAGTGGCGTGTGTTGAAGTGAGAGATCCTATTTATAGCTTGGAGAAGGGTCAGTTCCCGCCACCAAAAGCGCGCGAATCAGTCTTCATCGTGACTAGGGCACCACAGGGAGTTGACACGTGGAAGCTGACCGAGTTTGGCGCCACGAAGGGTTCGATCGAACCCCCTAGTCGGCCGAACAAAAAAGTTGACCATTTCTGTTGTGCTTCCCCAGGGTGACTTCCAAATGGGTCCCATTGACTGATATGGGTGCTACATCGTTGAATAGCCTCTGATACTTTTATTTGTGGGCTATTTGATCCATGCGGTGTCACGTGGCGTCGCTTAATTAGCTGGAATGATATTTTATAGGATTCATCCACTTGTTTCACTTCAATTCTGCATAGAATGCTTGTATGCACTACTTTCTCCAAAGACAAGTGAAATAGGTTAAATAGAAATGTGATGTGTGCAAGAAATGATACTTCCTTCACATAATTGAGTTATATTGACGGGTGAAATTGATATATAACAACCGTCAACACACACTAGGAAACCCTATTTTTTGTTACTATACCGAACTAGTCCACACAGAACCGGACTAGTCCGTTTTGTGTCCAGAAAAAAAATCGGACTAGTTCGGCCAATATCAGACTAGTTCGGTGCTGGTGAAATTTTAGATGTAAAGGACTAGTCCGGTGCTGAGGACTTGTCCATTTGTGCACTAGGACATATCAGACCAGTCTGGACAGTATCAGACTAGTTGGTAGCTAATTACTGTATTAATCACTAATATTGTAATTAACTATTAAACCTTAAATCTATAGGTTAATTAATCATAATTTTTTTAGTTTGATTGTTTACAGTATACATAACCCTTACAATTATAACAACTACAAATTAACAATTAACAAAAAAACTTACTCATCTGTCTGGCAAGTCGTCGCCTCGTCGGCGCGCTGTGCTCCGCCGTGCTGCCGTCGCCACCGTGACGCCGCCGCTGCCGCCGTGACGCCGCCGCTGCCGCCGTGATACCACCGCTGTCCGCCGCGATGCTGGCTTTCGAACCACGGCGTCGTCGCCTGAAGCAGTCGACGCCGGGATCCGCAGCCGTCAGTCGCCGACGGCAACCCGCCGCCACCCCGCCACCCATCGCGCGGCCGCCGCCACCGCCACCGCTCGGTTTTGATCTGAGTCTGGAGGAAAGAATAGAATTGGGAGGGAATATAAGATGTTGCACGAATCTTAAAGCAATCTAACGGTGGAGAACGTTGCCTGCAATTTTGAGAGAAATCAGGCAATTTAACATTTCTCTTTTATAATATAATAACATAAATAATTATGACTAAGTGAAACTAATTTTAAAACTTGTGATTTTTATATAGGATCGAATAGTTACGGTTCAATAAAATAAAAAATAGGAATAAGTATGTCTAGAAATAACTATATCTTAGACCTCATAATGACAGATTTCGAAACTGAGTAGATTTTTTTATTTAGCAACGACCTCAAATGAAATAGAAATGATTCTAAAATGAAATTGTTGAGAAAACATTAAAAGACGCCAAAATGCTCTTTGTAGGCAAATGATCAACCAAAAATCTATTGAAACTGTATTTGCTGGATTATTTATTGATTAAAAGTTTTTTCTCTTCATGAATTTTTTTCATGAGCTGCGCTGTCGTTGTGCCTTCACTTTAATTATAAATCGATAGGAGTAAGCATTCTGTCTCGCACTCCAAAAAATATTCCAATTTTTACAAAATTACGTCAACTACAACTGGTATGAGGTTGTCTGCAGTGGCATACTGTAAAGCATACTCAACAGTTTAATATAGAGAAAATACTGTAAAAATAGAATGATAATAGTGTATAAAGTATGTTTATAAATGATTGTGGATAGCCTAAGCGTACCACAACAGTAGTTCAATATTTTTACTCATTTTCTTTTTCAAAATACAGTGCATGACTTTTGGAGCTATGACCTATGGCTATTAACTCTTTTAAAAAAAGACAATGACTATATGCAATCTGACTTATAATGCAATCATGAAATCATCCATTTTCAACTATTGAATGCTATCTTAGAGTAGTTGCGTTTTCACTTAGGGCTCGTTTGGATGGATGAAACGTTTCTGATTCTGGGTAGAATCACTTGAAACTGATCTAAACGGCAAAAAAGAGAAACGTTTCAGGAGAAAAACACTCTGAAGTGATTCATTTTTTTGAACTGTGGAGGTGAAACACCTGAAATAGTGTTTCACACCTTGGAACACTTTGGTCAATCGTAATTCGGGTCTAAGTTTTAAAAAATTACGAAGATTTGCCACTACCTTAGAATGCTTTAGATCAGTGGCCAAAATTTTTTATCTTCGTTTTTTTCTTAACTCGTCAACGTGGTAATACAAATAAAATAAAAACTTACAGAAACCAAATACCAGCCATGATATGTTACAACGTTCTCACTAGGAGTCAACATTACGACCGGAAGCTACCTTTTTTGTATTATCAACATCATTACATAATCACAAACATAAATAAAGAATAACCACAAACCAACCAGGGTTAAATGGGACAATTTAACATTTTCCTTCTCTCTTCTGAAACTGAAACAGATATGCTAGCCAAACAGTTTCTAAAGTGATTATATTCCGGAGTCTGAAACTGTTTCCGCATTGAAACTGAAACGTTTATGATTCCGTGTGAATCTCGAACTGTACCAAACGGGGCCTTAACTCCCTCCACGTGAGAAACATAGATAGATAGGTTTATTAAAAGAGGCAAACACTCTAAAATGAACATCCAATAAATAAAGATAGATAATTACAGAATTGCAATATAAAATCAGATTGTATCATTGCCCTGAACAAGGCAATACTCATCCAGCACGTGCTTCACCGTCCGGTTTCTTTCCCAGCACCGGTGACATCTCCAAGTCCACCGCGCGAACCTCGCTTCCAGATCCCATCCATCTCCGGTCCCCACCATCGCGGCGATGCATGAGGCCAAACGACCCACTGTCGCCGCCGCCACCACCACCACCAAGCTCCCGCCCCCATCGCCTACCCCCTCAGCTTTTGCCCCTACCGCTCCTCCCCTCCCCTACCATCACCACTACGGCACTTTCTCCTTGCCACCGCTGCCGGTTGTAGGCGCCGCCTACCACGCCTCCCCAACCGGTCGGTCCGCCCGCCTTGTCCCCGCGCCATCCTTCCTCACTTCTTGCTGTTTTAGATTTGAGGAAATGATTCGATGCCTCTATATATGGGTTGGTGCGCAGGGTTCAGTGGTCAGGGCGTGGCTGCCTTCCCGTGCACCGTCCAGCAGCAGGTCTTAGTGGACGGCATCCCCCTCCATGAGCCGCCCCTGCCGTTCTGCGGAGTGGGCATCGGCTGGGTTCTGTAAGTTTTTTTCGTTATCAAAAGTGGCATGGATCAATGTGATGAGATGTGGGGAGATTAGATTAACTAGAACATTGGTTAAACAGACATGTACGGCAATGTTAGTTCATGAACGGGGATTGACTAGCAGTTTGGAACTGAGATGTTAGAACCTAGAAATGCCTTGCTGGGGAATGAGAAGATATCAAGTGCTTTGGTGCTCCCGCCTATGAAATGCAACATACAAATTGCTCACAAAATTCCAGTAAAAATATAGATGGATAATGCATGTTGTCATCTAATATCATGCAATTTTTGAGATGTAACAACTATTTTTGAATAGATACGGGTTGGTACTATTCATCTCAGATCCACAAGTCGCCAATGGGAGCACTGAGTGTGCGACAAGCAGGGAATACATGATACTCTCATGACGGAATGTACGGTCGGTAGTTCTGTGCCTTCTTAGTAGAACTTGTGAGGAATTGTTTTCAGGTGCTGGAAGACTTGCCTATACAGTCGTGTCCCATATCCAATATGAGCAATCATTTTCCACCATTTATGTCGTATAAAACCTGTTTGTTTAGTGCATTTCCTTAAATGTTTTTTTTGCTTGATAGTTTGCAGCCTGGCAGTAATGTGTCTAGGGACGCTATATAGCCTCATAAAAACTGTTGATCACTAATGTCATCTAGTGCGATACTTTGTGGCATTGCAAGCTTATTCATATGAAGAATTTGTTCAAACCCCTCATAGATGCTTCCACTGAATCTTGTCATATGCAGCATTTATCTTGTGCTCTGCAATCTACAGGAACCACAATTTTCGACCATGCGAAATTAAATCGTTGTATTACATTGAAGGTTCTTATTGGGGTTCTTTTTCGCTGCCATTCCCTGGTATGCTGGTGTGTTCCTTCTATTCTTTGTTGCTTTGGACCACAGAGAGAAAGCTGGATTAATTGCATGCACCATTGCTGTAAGTACACCATTTGCTCTTTTAATATCAGATTTGGATTTTATTTCACATTCTTGGTGTAGGAAAAACCTTTCTGTCGCTATTCTTTGTCATTGTTGTATGTGTGATACATATGCCCAGGTTGAAACTGGTGTTACCCCTACCCGGGCTCGCCAAGTGATATATTTGACAAATGACAAAAATTGTAGACAAAAGGTGCAGGCGAGTCCACTCCACGTATGCCTTTTTAGCGATAGCTGGTCCCAAGCCTAGGTAAACGAGGGAGCGCCAAATCTAGCCATTCTTATGTATATGAAACCCAATAAAAATTCGTTGGGATGTAACCCTTCTAGTAACGCGCTATATCGGAACCCGAGTGTGGTATTAACTGAGCAAGGGTTGGGCCGCCACCGTCTTAGTAATGTGCTACATCATCGCCCAGATGTAGTGATAAGTGAGCTAAGATTTTTGCATCTCACTTAACGGATGACAAGGGTAAGAACCCTGTTGAAGTGTTAATGCGACACTTCCCCAGATCTGCTAAGGAGCAGCCCGCAGAGGTTCTTTGTTCGGCGGGGCTTAGGCCTCAATCAAGTGTTCTAGCAGAAGAGAGTATGATACGGTGATTTTTACGTGGTTTCGGACGCAAGGAGCGTAACACCCTACTCCACGGTGGGTGGTATTGCTAGTATGTGCGTATGCGTGTGTAATCTTCGGTCCTTTGTAACGGTGTCAGTCCGGGCCTTTTATAGACAGGGCCAGACGCCTTACAAGTGGGGTTCCGGGGCCCGATAGGTGGTCCCGGGGCGATCTTATCTTAAAGATCTAAGGCTTCTCGCATAAGCTTGCTCTGACCGAGGCAGTGAAGTCTCGCCGTCTTGCCTCCTCTCTTGTTAGTAGCTCATGCGCCGTTGCTGACGGTGGCAGAAGGCGTCTCGTTGGCCTGTTGTTGCAAGCTACCCACTTGGCCAAGTGGGATAGGCCTGCAGCGTCTTCACTATGATGCGATTGGTCATAGGTCTTAGCGGTCTTTGACCGTTGGCGTGCTCCGCGTTGTGCGCCGGAGGTGGGTGTGTGTCTTCAATGCTTGACTTGAGCAGGGCGCACCATCCCTTGACTCTTGCATCTTACCGTCCGAGGCGAGCTGCGGGACACGTGGCAGCGTCGGGGCTGATCTCCGCTGGGGAGGTTAGACCTGGTCCTCCGTGACGCGTGGCAGCTCCGGGGCTCATCAGGGGACGTGGCAGCTCTGGGCCCTTTCCCGTGGGGGGTGCTGGTCCTGGCGTTCTATGCCACGTGGCTGTACCGGGGCACTCCCAGGGTTGGGTGAGGTTCCGTGCCTACACGTGGCGTCTCGGGAGCCTGTCACGCCGGAGGGGCCAAGTCCCATCTTCAAGGCTTACGTGGCAGCACCGGAGCTCGATCTTGAGGGAGGCAGAGGTCTTGGTACCTATGGAACATGTGGCGGTTCCGGACGTGCCTCAGTGTCTTCATCCTGTGTGCGAGGGTACCCCGTCTGCAGAGTACCAACAGTGGCCCCTGGGTCCAACTTGAGGCGTGGTGAAGAGCCCAAAGGTGGAGCCCTTTCCATGTTTTCCTGCACTGTGCTTTGAATTCTGTCTTGGACAGTCAAAGCGGTGGGCGCTTCTGCCAACGTCGCCACGCGTCCCCTTCTGGTTGAGAGACGACGACGACGGGATCTTTGCTTGCTGTAATATCTCCGTCTTCTGCAGCACCTTTAACCGCGACAGTTCCCGAAGTAGCTATATCACTTTTGCTCACTCCGCCATTATGGGAGTCGCTTCAGCGGTTTCCTTAGACGGCTGACTGGGTCAGTGCTTCAGAGCGGGGACGTAGGGCCCATTGTCATGGGTGCCGTGTGTTGAGTGGTGTGGGCCGAACCTTTGTGATACGCACGAAGTGCTCAGGCGTCGTGGGGGTGATCAAAAAGGAAACCTTTGCCAGTGGGATTTGTTCCTTCCTTACTCGCGCCCCACTGCCTGAGCTTTTGCCTTCTTCGTCGAGCGCCCGAGCCTTCATCCCTTAGCCAAAGCTCTCACCTTCGCCTGTTCCGATGGCCTCTCCATTGCCACCTTCCCGCTTCAAGTCAGCCGGAGATCTGGTGCCGATGAGGCGATCCTCGACTGAGCGGCTTCAGAGTGCGGGTGGATGATCCGCTGTGGGTTCTCCTGATCTTCGAGATCTTTGTGAAGACGAGACTGTTCTCTTCGTCGCCTACGCCACTTTTGGGCTCGCACTCCCGCTATCAAGGTTCTTCCTTGCAGTGCTGGGGGAATACAGGCTGCAGCTTCAGCACCTGTCGCCAAACTCCATTGCCTTGGTCGCCGTGTTCGTCCATCTGTGCGAGGCGTTCGTGGGTTGCCCGCCCACAGTGGAGCTGTTCCGGTACTTCTTCGTGATGAAGACCAATGGAAGGAGTGTGACGACCCAGGTGGGGACCTGCTACTTCTGTCATCAGGACAAGACCTCCTGGGGTTATATTGCCTCGTTCAAAGGGGGCAAATGGAGCGACTGGAGGGAAGACTGGGCGATCGTGAGGACCGACCCGCATGCCTTGCTGAAGATACCGTCTGGAAGTCCAGGCTCCGACCCTACCACCTGGGAGGCATTTGAGGGGTTGCCAGAGGAGTATAAGCCCGTCCTGAGGAGGATCGGTTCTTGGCTGGCAAGGGCCTGACCTCCATGATGGTGTTGACAGATTTCTTGCTCCGCCGTGCTGCTCCTCTCCAGCAACGTCTACAAGGGGTCTGGGTGTACATCAGCAAGTATGACCAATGTCGGCTGGATCTGGACAGCCCAACTCCCAAGATGCTGGAGGAGATGTTGAAGGCAGTGACCTCTGACACTGTTGACGACGAGCACGTCTCCATTCCGAATGACTGCCAGCCGCTCCATATGACCATCGACTTGAGGGCCGAATTGTGGAGCTCGATGCCGAAGGTCAATGTGTGCGACCTCATTCGCCTGCATCCCAAAGATACGACTGGGGTTTCGGCGGTCCTAAAGCGGTGCCCTGATGCAGCGCAACCAAGGTCGGGGTCTCCCTCGTCCTTCAGCAAGGGCGGAGGCAGGGCCCTCAGCAACCTCTGACAGGGCGAGGGTTAGCCAGCCGACACCAGCTCCGGAGCCGAGAAAGCGTTCCTGTACGCTGGCTGCGGGCTCCGCCACTTCTGTGCCGAAGAAGCGGAAGCTACTGCGGGGGGATGGTACTCCCATCTCCCGTCGCGAGGGAGCCAGAGGGGTTGAAGCTTCTGTCGTCGACTTAGTCTCCGATTCCAGCAGTGGCCCCTGTTCGGAGGAGGCGCAGAGGGGTCTGCGCAAGTGACCACGCCGACGCGGGTCGATCAGGAGCCGGTGCCAGAGACGGCGGCGCCGGCCTTGTCGCCAGGTCTCGGCGACCTCGATCTATCGCGCGGGATGGAAGGCCAGGGTCACTGGAGCGGTCCGACCCGCCGGTAAGCCGCAACTTCTTGTCCTGCTATTTCTTCTTTTTTTTTTCCGCTCTGACGGAGTTTTATCGCTTTTCAGGGCGTCGTCAGTCGACTTGGTGCCCTTGGTGCTTCCAGGGTTGGGCTTGATAGCCCCTGCCTCTCCCGGAGCTGGAACGGGGTCTGTCGCGCCACATCCTACACTCGAAGGTGCGTAGGTCTCTGGTGCCGTTGATGTCTCCACATTCCCATCTGTTGAGGTAGGCGGGGCAGAGCTGGCGCCAGGCGAGGGAGTGCCAAGCGTGGAGGTGTCCTGCGAGGGGGCAACTACCTTGGTCGTGGCGGCTTCCCTTGGCGGAGGTGACCCACCCACCGTTGAAGCGGCGCCAACGCCTGATGTCATTGGCGCGCAAGATGGTGACTCGCCACCGGCGGTCGGCGATCTCCTTGCAGCGGAGGAGGGGGCTTCAGCGCCGGGCAGCGGCACAGTGGTTCTTGAAGCTCCAGTCGGTGAACCATCTGGTCCCCAGGCGCTGGTGTCTGCCGACCTCGGCAGGAGGGGTGGAGGGGCAGTCGTCCGTGGCGACGGTCGCGCCGACCCCTCTCGCCAATGCTGTTGCCGTGGCCCAGTCCGTCTTGCGCCAGACGCAAGCTGCGTTCGCCCGAGAGTGGGATCAGCTTGCGGAGGAGCGGCACTTGGTGAAGCTGGTCGACGTCAAGAACAAGGAGCTTGAGGTGAAGGCCTTGAAGGCCCATGCCGCCGCCGATGCCCGCTTGAGGCTGTGCGAAGATCAAGGGCTAGAGTTGGTCCGCCGCGAAGTTGTCGTTGCTGACGCTGAACGGGACTTGGCGGTGAAGGAGGAGGTCTCCCGGAGCCTGGAGGAGAAGCGCAAGGCTTTGTAGGACTTGGAGCTCGCCATCAAGCGCCAGGAGGATGATATGGAGCGTCGTGCTAGGGAGCTCGCCGATCGGGAGGAGACTGCGCGGAGGGACGCGGAGAGTCTCCAGGCCTCCCGTGCGACCGAGGCCCAAAGGATTCGAGACTTCCTGGCCCGTGCCGGGGCGGTGTTATAACCCCTCGGCCTTGGCCTAGTGCCGCGCGGGGAACCATCTCAGGGGGTGATCGAGCTGCTCCCAGCTTTGGACTCCCTGTGCTCGACGTTGGGGACGGTGAACACCGTCCTTGCGAGGCGGCTGGAGGTCGAGGGAAGGGAGCTAGCGGAGCTGGCGGCCTCCCATGTCTTGGTATGCTTCCGGAGCTGGTACCCGATGATCCCGCTGGAGGCGGTGGAGAAAGGCCCCCTTGATGAGCGAGAGGAAGAGGCGAGAGCCGAAGTCCAGGACCTCGCCAAGTAGGTGGCCTCTTCGTTCCAGCGGAATTGAGACCGGCGACACCCAGGCGGAATGCTTTTTGTATCCGGGGATGACCCCTTTGTGTAAATAACTGTTTCATGAATTTGAATCCATGTTGTTTTTCTTGTTGGCTTGTCGTGTGCTTTCAAATTGTTGCCCCAATTCCTTCTCTGTGTAAGGTCTTGAAGAGCTTTTGTTGATGCCGTTAGCTTTTTAGGGACCAACGCTTGCACAGTTGACACGACCGGTTTGTTGCTAGTTGACGTCCTGCCTATGGAAATCCCCCTTAGAGGCCCCCTGATAGGCGTGGCCAGATTGTTGGGTACGCCCACCACTTGAGCGCAAGATATCTTCGGCTGGCCCCCAACGGAGTGGGAGAGCATGAGTGATTGGTCTCGGCGTGTCCCTTCCGGGAGCGTCGGGCTTTTTCTAAGTGTTGTCGTGGACGGCAGGCCCCCTGGGAGGTGCAGGAGCTGGATGCTCCGGCGTCGCCCTCTATCGTCGCGAAGTCGTCGACGGCAGGTCCCCTGGGAGGTGCCGGAGCTGGCTGCTCCGGCGTCGCCCTCCATCGTCATGAAGTCGTCGACGGCAGGCCCCCTGGGAGGTGTCGGAGCTGGATGCTCCAACGTCATCCACCATCGTCGTGAAGTCGTCGACGGCAGGCCCCCTGGGAGGTGCCAGAGCTGGATGCTCCGGCGTCGTCCACCATCATCGTAAGGTCGTCGACGGCAGGCCCCCTGGGAGGTGCCGGAGCTGGCTGCTCTGACGTCGTCCATCATCATCGTAAAGTCATCGACAGCGGGCTCCTGGTGCACAGGATACCACAAGCGAACCTTGTTAGCAACAAGAGCAGGACACGAGAGTGTACTCACTTGTCCGCGCTTGTTGTTGTCGTTGACGTGCTCGGTTGTCGACGGCAGACCCCTTGGGTGATGCCGGAGCTGAATGCTCTAGCGCCGTCCACCATCGTCGCTGATGCGTCATCGGCAGGCCCCCTGGGAGGTGCTGGGGCTGCATGCTCCGGCGTCGCCTGCCATCGTGGTAGATGCATTGACTGCAGGCCCCTGCAGGCCTCTGGTGTACACGATACCACAAGAGAACCTTGTTAGCAACAAGAGCAGGATAGGAGAGTCTTATCGGCGCTTGTTGTCGTCAACATGCTTGGACATTGACGACAGGCCCCTTGGGTGATGCCGGAGCTGGATGCTCCAGCGTTGTCCACTATCGTCGTGAAGTCGTCGACGGCAGGCCCCTTGGGAGGTGCCGGAGCTGGATGCTCTGGCGTCGTCCACCATCGTCGTAAGGTCGTCGACGACAGGCCCCCTGGGAGGTGCCGGAGCTGAGTGCTCCAACATTGCTCATCATAGTAACCTGCTCTATATGTCCTACACACATAACAGGGGTGCATATTGTTCGCTCGTTGGTGATCTTTTCCTATCTTTTTTAGCTTTGTCATGTCTTACAGTCCTGGGCCGGTACGCGGGGTTTAGGTAATTCAGTGTGTTAGCGCCCGGGACCCGGCTCCCACCTTATTCGGGGTGTGAGCGTCCTGGCCTTCGGTACTTAGCCATAACACTAGGAGGCAAAGCGCGCATGCTTAGGGTACAGGACCAGGCTAAGTAGGCTGCGCGCTCTGGACCTCCAGGTCGGCGTAGGCCTTTCGTGGGAGACCATTTTGCACTATAGGACCCCAAGTAAGGGGGCAACCACGATGTCCCAGGACACTTTGGAGGTACCTCAAACAAGTCCGCCTTCAACAGGGTTGCATAACTCTACTATGGATGATAGAAATAATTTCACCAGATATATGAAGATAATATACAAAAGAATGAAACTAGTCTGATTGATC
The DNA here is from genome assembly GCA_036927565.1 of Tuctoria greenei. NCBI lineage: Eukaryota > Viridiplantae > Streptophyta > Magnoliopsida > Poales > Poaceae > Tuctoria > Tuctoria greenei. Next base: position 19,883,941 of record JAYESD010000009.1, on the reverse strand, counting down.
ACAAAATTAATTAGGTAATTAAGTGATCATTTAGAGAAAGCACATGGTAAGATAGTGATTTTTTCAAATTGGCATTCATAGGTAGAGGTTGGCTTGACAATAAGGCAACGACCCACTCCGGTTGGCAAGGGAGGCAGAGTGTTCATGCTTAGGGTACGGGACCAAGCTAAACGGCTGAACATTCTGGACCTGCCCCCCCCCCCCCCCCCCCCCCCCCCCCCGAGGTTGGCTGTCCTACGTGTCGTTCCTTGACACCCTACACCGTCTTACTATTTATGCTTAGGGATAGAATTTACGGAGGTGCTCTATGTTCCACGGGTTGGGGAGGGGCTCTCCTTCTGTGGCCAGGCGGATGCACCCGGGGTGGGGATACTTGCATTACTTAGAAGGGGCCCTCCCAGTTGGGGGAGAGTTTGTGCGACCCTTCCCGAGAAAGTATACACCGCAGCACCAGGTCACCTGGAGCTCTCTACTCCGCACGAACTACTCCTGGTAGCGCCTCAGCGCCTGCCGGTAGCGTGCGTTTCGGATGGTGGCGTGCCACCTTGCTTCGTCGACGAGGTCGACATCTTCTTGTCGAAGCTGGTCCTGTGAGGCTTCATCGAACGCTCGGACTCGTAGTGAGCCCACTGCGATCTCTGGGGGAGGACGGCCTCGGCCCCATACACCAGGAAGAAAGGTGTTTCTCCAGTGGTGTGGCTGGGTGATGTCCGGCTTGCCCATCGTGCGTAGGGGAGTTCATCGACCCACTTGGCACCATGCTTGTCCAGGTTGTTATACGTGCGTGTCTTGAGGCCCCTGAGGATCTTAGCGTTGGCCCTTTCGACTTGGCCGTTGCTCTTTGGACGAGCCACAGATGCATAACAAACCTGGACGCCGAGGTCTTCACAGTAGTCCTGGAAAGTTGCGCTGGTGAACTGGGTCCCGTTGTCGGTGTTGATCCTATTCGGGACCCAAACCTGCAGACAATCGACTTGATGGACTTGACTGTAGACTCCTTTTTGATGTTGATCACTAGGGTTGCCTCCACCCACTTGGTGCACTTGTCTACAGCGACATAGAGGAACCGATACCCTCCGACTGCCCTGGGGAAGGGTCCCAAGATATCCAGACCCCAGACCGCGAAAGGCCAAGAGGGCGGGATCATTTGCAGCGTCTGCACCGGGGTGTGAATTTGCTTGGCGTGGAAGTGTGAATTTGCTTGGCGTGGAACTGGCACGTCTTGCATCTCTTGACCAGCTTGACGGCGTCTTGTAGTGCTGTTGGCCAGTAGAAGTCATGCCGGAAGACCTTGCCAACCAACGTGCGGGAAGCTGCGTGATTCCCGCACTCTCCTTCGTCGATCTCTGCGAGCAAGTCGCAGCCTTCCTCCCGAGTTATGCACTGTAGCAGCACGTCGTTGGTGTCACATTGGCAGAGGTCACCTTCTGCAAGCGTGTAGCGCTTCGCCATCCTCACGATCCTCTCAGCAGATACTGGATCCTCCGGGAGGATGTTGTCCTTCAGATAGTCTCGGATCTCCGTGATCCATGCATCGGGACTATCCTGAGCTTCTAAATCTTGGGTGCCGTGTAGTCTGGGGTCCCCGCCGACGCACAAGAAACTCGGCGGGCCCCATGGTTGCAGGGCCGCCGTGATCGCCAGCTCTGTGGTGCTGGGCTCGCCTTCTTCGTTAGGCCCCGCAGGCCTAGTAGTTGGCCGCACCAACCTCCTGCCGAAGACCCCTTCAGGGACCGGGGATCCCGTGGACGCTATGGTTGATAAGGCGTCGGCGATGGAGTTGTCGGCGCGTGGCACATGGCAGAGGTCCAAGGCTTCGAAACTAGCTTCCAACTTCTTGACGTGTAGCAGGTACGCCGCGAGCTGAGGGTCGTTGCAACAGCACTCTCCTCGGACCTGCTTGATGATCAGCTGAGAGTCTCCCTTGACCAGCATCTGCTGGACACCGAGGCCCTGCGCAGCTGTGAGTCCGAAGATGAGGGCCTCGTACTCCGCCATGTTGTTGGTCGCCTTGAAGTCGAGGTGCACTGCGTACTTGGATTGCTCCCCTATTGGAGAGGTGAGCAGTACACCGGCTCTGACCCCTTGCTTCCGTGAGGATCCGTCGAAAAAGAGTGTCCAGTGAGGTCCGGTAAGCACCAGTGCTCTAGGCTCCGGCTTGCTGATTTCCCGGCCCCTTGGGTTGCTTGGTGAAGGGGTCCACTCAGCAACGAAGTCTGTCAGAGCTTGGCTCTTGTTTGCATGCAGCGGTATGAAGTCGAGCTCGAGCTCTGCTAGTTCGGCCGCCCATTTGGCGATATTGCCTGTTCGTTGGGGTTGAGCAGCACCGCCCCTAGTGGGAACGAAGTCACCACTGCGACTCTTTATGCCTGAAAGTAATGGCGGAGCTTTCTCGACGCGATTAGCACCACATAGAGCAGCTTGTGCACTTCAAGGTACCTTGTTTTTGCTTCATGCAAGACTTCGCTGATGAAGTAGATCGGGTGTTGGATGGTTCGAGATCTCCTTGGAGAAAGCGGCGCATCCTCTTCTATCTGCTCTGGGCCTGGGGAGTCCATGTCTCCAGGACTTGGTGCATCCTTTGGGGGCTGGGACCCAAAGGCCCCTTGATCTCCGGGGCCTCCTAGGGGACCCGGTTATCCTCTGGGGGTTGGGACCCAAAGGCTCCTTGCTCTCCGGGGCCCCCTAAGGGGACCTGCACCTCCTCTGGGGGCTGGGACCCAGAGGCTTCTTGCTCTCCGAGGCCCCCTAGGGGGACCCGGACTTCCTCTGGGGTTTGGGACCAAGAGGCTTCTTGCTCTCGGAGGCCCCCTAGGGGGACCCGGACCTCCTCTGGGAGCTGGACCCAGAGGTTTCTTTGTTGTCGGGGCCCCCTGCAAGCTCCAAGCCTTGGGGCTCAGAATCAGCGGCAGGGGCCCCTTCCGTCCGTCGAGGCTGTTAGGGACCGACCCGCTCTGCAAACAAAACCATACTTACCACCCCTGTTGTGGCGGCGATGTAGAGGTACAGGGGCTCCTTGGGCTCTGGTGCCACCATTATCGGCCGCGTCGTCAGCTGCTACTTCAGCTCGCGGAACGCCTTCTCTGCTTCCTCGGTCCAGACGAATGGTCTGGACTGGCACATGAGCTTGAAGAAAGTGAGGGCCCGCTCAGCCAGCCTAGAGATAAACTGGCTGAGCGCTGCCAAGCACCCTGCAAGCTTTCGCACTTCCTTGATGCAGGTTGGACGTCACATCAGCTCCACCGCCTTGGGATTTGGTGAAACCCTGAGTAGGCATCTAGAAAGCACAACATATCGCATCCTGAGGTTGAATCTACGATTTGATCTATTCTAGGGAGAGGGAAAAGATCTTTAGGACATGTCTTGTTGATGTTGGTGTAGTCGATGCACATCCGGAGCTTACCGCCGGCCTTGGGGACAACAACAGGATTGGCCAGCCATCTGGGATGGTGGACCTCCCGTATCAAGCCAGCATCGAGTAGCTTCTTGATCTCTTGGCGGATGAAGTTCTTTTGCTCGATGGACTGCTTACGGGCCTCTGTTGTTGTGGCCGGGCGTCGGGGTAGATCTTCAGACGGTGCTCGATCACTTCCCTGGGGATGCCTAGCATCTGCGATGGTTGCCAGGCGAAGACGTCGACTTTAGCTCACAGGAAAGTGGTAAGCGCCGATTCCTGCTCGTTGTCTAGACTCCGCGCGATACGGGTGGTCTGAGCAGCATTAGAGCCAATCTGGATTGTCTTGATAGGCACGTCGTCGTTGTCGAAGGGCTGCACTCGTGGTGCAGCGGCATGACTGCGGGCGCGTGGGTCTGGCAAAGGCTTACTCGACCCCGCATCGCTCGGGACAGGTGTTGGGGCTATTGCCGGCGCTCGGAGCTTCTCCAAAGCCATCACCGCAGCAGCACGATCGTCGCAGATCTTGAGGACGTCGGAGGATGTCGGCATCTTGAGGATGAGGTAGCTGTAGTGGGCTACAGTCGTAAACCGTTACAGGGCTGGCCTGCCGATAATGGCGTGGTAGGGGAGGCTAACCTCCGCGACGTCGAATAGGATATTCTCCGTCCTGAAGTTCTCGGGTGTCCCGAGGGTCACCCGGAGGTAGATGCAGCCGTACGAGATAACACTCTCTGGTCCTACCCCCAAGAATGGTCTCGATGGGGCGAGCTTCGACACGGGGATCTTCAGATTGTCGAAGGCCGCACGACTGATGAGGTTGAGGCCAGCTCCACCATCTACCAGGACGTGGTAGAACTTCACGTTGGCTATGGTTGGGGCGATGAGGAGGGGCAGAAGCCTGGCTCCCACGATGTTCTCGGGGCAGTCGGAGACGTCGAAGCAGATTGGAGTCTCCATCCATCTGCGATGCGGTGCCAGGGCATGAGTAGAGGCTGTTGAGGCCACTGCCCGGCGCAGAGCCTTGATCGCACTTCTGGATGTGAGTTCCCAAGATCCTCCACAGATGATGTGGAGCGCCTTTCTACGCTCGCGATTGATGTTGAGGTTGCAGTTCAGCGCCTGGTGAACCGCTTCCACAGCGCGTTCCGGCCTCTGGAACTCCATCTCCATGTCTTCGTCGACATGCTGGTCGACCTTTCGCGGCTTGATCTTGCTGCTACTCGAAGACTTGATGAACACCATGGTGGTGTAAGCGCTACCACTTTTTTGAGGGAAAAAGCCCCTACCTGGTGCGCCAAATGTCGAAGTGTTAATGCGACACTTCTCCTGAATCTGCTAAGGAGCAGCCCGCGGATGTTCTTTGTTCGGCGGGGCTTAGACCTCAATCAAGTATTCTAGCGGAAAAGAGTATGACACGGTGGTTTTTACATGGTTCGGGCCGCAAGGAGCGTAACACCCTACTCCGCAGTGGGTGGTATTGCTAGTATGTGTGTATCGTGTGGGATCTTCGGTCCTTTGTATAAGTGGCAGTCCGAGCCTTTTATAGACAAGGCCAGATGCCTTACAAGTGGACCTGAGGTAGGGCGGGGTTCGGGCCTCGGACACGTGGCGCCATCGGACCCTGCCTCAGCTGGGAGGCAGGGCACTTGGGTGCTTTTAGCTTGTGCGCGAGGGTACCCGGTATGCCGGGTATCAACAACCGCTCTCCTGGATGGCATGAACTCTAGCTTACATGCAACATGCCGCTGGAGGAGCGCCACCGCATGCAACATGTCGAGTTGTTCGGATCTTCAACTCGCCCAGCCACCCAGGGCTTCCACCGCTGATGTGGTAATGCCAACCCTAGGCGCAAAGAAGCAGTCAATTGTTGTGGATTCGTGGTGGGAATAGTGTCACCGGAGCTGGGTTGATTCGCAACCCGGTGACCGAATGTAGGAACCCTCTCTGGGGAAAAAAATTTGTCCTTCGATGGACGACATGAGGGAGGAGGGGGCACATTATATAGACAAGGGGCCATGCATCCCTTTCAAATATGCGCCCAGGCGGTTGGACAAAGCCCAATCACATTTATCTATTATTTCTATCTATAACACATCATATTATTTATTTTCATCTCTTAACATATTATTTCCCTCTAATCCAATCTTCTAGATTCTCCATGTCCTGCTGCTGCCTTCTAGAAGATTTCTTGCGCTTGTCCTTCTGTTGCGGACCCAGTCCCCAACATCAGCTTGTCCTCAAGCTAAGTCTTCAGGTAGGGATGGGACATGTCTAGTCTTGTGGTGTCGATGACGGGATGGTCACCATGGTGAGGAAAGTAGTCACGTCTCAACTAAACGTGGAGGTACGAGCACGAGGAAGTCTATTGTCGGTGGGGGTCGCGCCTTGGGGTGGTCATTGGAGATGACACAGGTGGAAGAGTCGGCGCAGTATGAGTGTCCGACATCGTGATGCACGTCAAACGTGGCTGCCACCTGGAGAATGGTGAAGGGAATCTCCTTAGTGCATTTGGTGTAAATCCCAGTGTTGTCGAAAAAGACATCAACGTCGTGAAATACTTGTAGCGGCACGTTGGCCTCCTTTGTGTGGGTGTGGTCGAGGAACAGGCCGAGCTCGACGACCACAACAGCGTTGGTGGCACTATCGAGGAAGAGCAGGAGCTACCAAAGGTCGAGCCTGTGCTGCGAGGAACGCGAGCGAGGGAAGAAGAATGGGTCTCGACGCGGCCAGAGACGAGCGTGAAGAACAACGCATGCTCCATGATCTGAAGGCGATGAAGCATCGTGAAGGATACTGCAACGGTGGAGGGTGGCAGGCAGTAGGTGACGTTTGTTGGTTGGGCTGGCAGCGGACAAATGTGTGCCGGGCTGCTGGTCGCCAGCGGTGTGCCGCTCGATGTCACCGCTTGACCTCTTGGATTTACCCACGCTTGGCAGCTCACATGTCTGATCTTCACAATCCCCCCAGGAGCTCGGACTTGCACTGTGTCAGGCCGAGAGCATATAGAAATGAGAGATAGAGGCGGTTGGGCTTTCCCCAACCGCCTAGGCGCATATTTGTTAGAGGTGCAGGGCCCTTGACCTATATAATGCTTGCTCTCTTCCCTCATGTAATCCATCGAAGAATAAAAGATTTCTCATACGGTGGTTTCTATCTTCAGTGATCGGGCCCGGGACCAGCCCATCCTGGTGATACTATCCCCACCACGAGTCCACGGCACCATCTCTGGCCCACCACTATGAGAGCCCTCTTGGACTATAAAATGAGACTCTGGGCCGGAGCAAAGGATCGCACTCCGAGTAGTTGGATACGCTCAGGCGAACGATAATTCTGTAACACTAATCGCGCAACACACAAAGCAGGACGTAGGGTGATTAACCTTCAGATGGCCTGAACCTAGATAAACCCAGCGCCAGATAATTAGATAAAAACAGATTGGTTGTGATCTGTTCTAGAATAAAGATAATGATAGAGGTTTGTTAGGAGTCTATTTCTCTTCCGTATCTGCGCTGGGCACCTAGGCAGCTATAAAAAGGCCTTACACCGTACTAGGGAATTCATCAAGAAAAGAAGTATCCCCTGTAGGGCGGCTGCTTGATCATCCTAGCTGGAAATCATTCCAGCGCAGGAGAGAATAGCCCTCCGTTCTACAGGCTTCCATACGCCCTCCGTTCCATTCCACCCCCAGATCACTCTCCACTCTTCCCTCCATACTCCCAGGTGCAGAAAATATATCAGTTGTATATTATGCTAATGAATTGCATGATATAGTTTATACGTGTAACAGAATCAGACTTCAATGGAACACCTATGCCAAATCTGCCTTGGGCTAACATGTTATGCTACCGACTAGCTTTAATTTGTGCATTTCGTTGCTTGTTTTCTTATTCAGTTTTTATTGATGCTGAGTGGTAACAAATAACTTTTTTTTGCAGGGCATATTTGCACTTGTTCCTTTCATTCTGAATGGTATTAGAATGCATCCATTCTGGTGATCGCTACTTATCAGTCCAAATCCTCTCTGTACCTAATTTCAGAGTACGCATTCTTTATGTTAATAGCTATAACATATTGCTTACGTCTTTAAACAACAAAGTAGATGAGCTTTTACATGTAAAGAGAAAAAACATGCTGCTTTCTTCCCCAGGCGTGCATGTGCCGTAGTCTGTGCAGCAAATTGTATGTTCCGCTGGTAATCCATATGGTGGTAGCACTTTTTTTTAGTCTGGATTGCGTTTTTAGTTTTGCAAGTGTAAATTTAACCTTATTCTCGCTATCTTTGTGATGGTCGTTTTTTTATGCACTGGCTGAATGTCATGTTACTCTCAGGCAGTCGAAACAAATATGCACCGGTTGTTTGTAGATCAACTACAGAAATCAAACATGTGGGATCCACTACAGGGAAGTTATTTCGAAATTAAAACAACCAAAGTATGATTTAGTCCCGGCAGTCTCCCTGTTTCCGTATATATGCATAATAGCTGTATATGGCTTTTATTACGTAGAGGGAACATGTCTTCTTTGGACATGCACTATAATAACCTCACACGAACAGGGTGTGTCTGAAATAGACAGAGGGGGATGAACGGGTAGTTTACAGAAAATAACGAGCTCACATTTAATTTTGATTAGGTAAAGGAATATATGGAACAAAGTATCGTGTACTCACCAGCTGCTTGAGCTTTGTTATAAAAATCCTAAATGTCATGTATTCATAAGCAATCAGTGAGTAGCTCATCGATTTGTACTTGAAACATAATTAATTTCATTATTAGTATTTCTTCACAAAGGACATGTCTTCGTTCCATTAGCGTCAAGAGGTTACGAGTTCGATGCTGTCTCTTTGCATCTTACATTGTAGTAGTAAGACTGGTCTTGTATAATCATTTTCTAGATCCCATCTCGTGTCAGAGCTTCCAACAATAAGTCTGTTCTTTTTTTTTTAGTATTTCTTCATGTACTAATGGAGAGAAATGTATGCTGCCTTTGTGGCTGTTCTCCCTTGTGTTTTCTTTTATTCACACCAAACTTTCGATCCTTTAAATGTTCCTGACCGCCGACGTACGTTAGCGACATCCATATCACTGACGGCCATAGTGGAGCTCATGCTCAGGCTGTGCTCCAAATACAAATCACAAATAAAATTCACAGAACTATGCTTCGGTGATTCAGCTTCATGCAACGGCCTTAGCTGCCTGGTTCGCAAGTGATAACATGCAGATCAAACCGAGATGATGCAGCTAGCGTAACTAGAGTAGGACAAAGCTCATCAAGGAGCACATCGCGATAGCTGCATGCGGTAGGACAGGCTAATCTTAATGGGGTGTTTCATTTTGTTGTTTCCAAGAATACCATGGCATCAATTGTGATATGAAACTATGAATAAAACAAAACCTCCAATGCATAGCTTTAGTTTGGTGTTTTATAACACATACTTCTATGTTGTTTCATTGGTTATCTATACGATGAAATGAAATACCTTTCATCCAATGCTAGTTTCTTAGTGTTTTAAATTTAGGTGCCGTGTAGGCCGAGTTTCATCTAAATGAATTGACTCCAATCCCTCTCCTCATACCTCACATGCCATGTTATCAAAATTGCTTACGTGACAACCAAATTCCCATCAAAACAAGAACATAACAAGTGTAAATGTGTTATGGTGCTAGCATGCTAACAACCATTGTGACTATCAGATCTATCATAAGGGGTCATGATTAGTGATGTTAGAAGACAAAAGATCTCACTAATCATGATCTATTATTAAGAACATTTAAGTGATACATGAGTCATCCATCACCTTTAATCGTAATAGAACATATGCATGTTAATATATTAGCACCACAAGAATCATTTACACTAGTTATGTCCCTAATAAAAATAGCCTTAAGATACAACATGGAACATGCAGGCCTAAAAGATTCCTAGATCTACGCAGATGCACTTTTCTCTTCACCAGCACTGTAAGTAAGGGGAACAACTGTTGTGCAATCTCTTGTTTTGTGCAAACATGCAATCTCCACATCTTAACCGATCTCTACCGATCCAAGTGTGCTGCATTTTTAGCACTTAAATTCCTTCACCTGGTGTTGTTAACAATATGTAAAAAGAACCCTGAGTGCAACCACCCTTAGATTCGTAGGAAACGGTTGAGATGTGAAGATTGCATGCTTGTACAAAACAGTAGATTGCACAACAGTTGTTCCCATAAGTAAGAAGTACACCAATCATCTATATCACTAATTTGCTACCTCGTGCAATAATCGATATGTGGTTACAAATCCAGGCAATGCTTGATATTTTTACTTTCATGTAAAGAGAGCATTCATTGCTTAGAAAAATGAGTTACATACAATCCTGAGCAATCAGTGCTCACCACGCATAAGAGTTTACATATGCCAGACCAAATTATGTTTAGTATACTTAATTAGCGAATTATGCGAGCTCAAGGACCGCACAATTTTGCCCCTTTTTCACTTGCTTTACTACCAGTTCCAGTTAAAACAGGCGGCCATCTTACAATGTCTCTCTAGAGATGTACACCAGTCAAAAGTAGAAAAAACACTTGTGTAACAAAAATGTTTAGCATAAGAAATATATATGCACTTTTTGCAACTGTGGCGGTACCGCTGTAGTGGACACGTAATGCCTCAACAATTAAGCTGTTTTTTTTTGAAATAAATATGCTGCTCTCCGACCCCAAATATTTCACGTCGAGAGAACTAATTTTAGTGCACATTGACGAACCTACTGCCATAATTACCATTTGAAGCTAAGAACGTTTTCAAGATGCTCAAAAAACAAGCCCTACTTTTGGGGCCACTTCAATGAGGCAATTGCTAAGAGCTTCTACAGGATAGAACTTACACTGTAAACTTCGATAAAATATAACTTTTAATGTTGATCAACCGTTAAGATAGGATTCTGGATCATTTTAAGTTTTCTTAATTTATTTTCTTTTTTTCCTATTTACAAACACCTGAACTAGCCAAATACCCTTCCATTCTATTTCCCACCCTAATTTAATTATTCCTTCCATGCCGACGTGGTAACCCAGTCGTGTGTGCTACTTGCCTTGCCTGCTGGTACGCAGCCAGGCATGGTACGCAGCCAGACGAGGCTGATAACAGCAACAGTTAAATATCCATGAACATTACTAGATTTCGGTTCAGCTCAAAAAAAAATTAACAACTCGTTCTCATTTACAGACTAAAAAACAGACATGCTCCGACTGTAACCAACGGCACAACATGTTCCAAATGCTAAGAGACATTTAACACAAGGGAGTTTCTTTCATTCATCACAGAAACAATAAAAATGAAGGCAATAATGTAAACAGCATTCACCATGTAAAACCAATTTATTAATAGAAGTTATATGACCACAAGAATTCATAAGACTCTTATTACAAAATGAATAATATACTAGTCTCTTTGGAACCAGGAAACATCAGACATTTAAAATCCTCTTGGTTTTTATTGGAGTCATCTTTTTTGGAGCTATGGTACTGATTTGTAAAGTCCAAGAGGAAATTTTTTTTTGAGCATATTAAGACGCCTGTACATGAGATAATATATTACTAAGAGTTTTTTATAAACATAATGCATTAATGAAGGAAGTTAGTAATGTTGTACCCTCTTGTCATAATTTTAGGACTCTCTTGCATTATTAGCTCACTTGTTGCACTTGGCCTCTCAGGTGTGATAGTGGTATGTGAAGACAGAGAAGAAAAATCCTCAGCATACTAAGACAATATCTTAGTAAAGCTAATTTGTATGAACATAATATAAGAAGATGAATGTGAGTAATTTTGTACTCTCTTATAATATCTTAGTAAAACTAATTGGGGGTGTCCGGATTGCCGACTAGTGATATTTGCACCGCGCATTCTGCCTCGAGGCGGCCTAAAAACTAGAACAAAAGATTGGTACTAGTTTGAGCAAGGTGCTCTACGTCCAGTGTGATGCTCTCTTCTCATTATCAATGGTGGGAGAGCACATGTATGAGAGGTTCTAGTGCTTTCGTGGAGGGGACGAAGTCTGATTTTGTGGCTTATCTTCTTCGTTGTCCCTTCGTGAGACGGTTTCAGACCCCTTCAATAGGTGGTGCCAGGCTACTCCTTTTCTAGCTACTTCCCGCCTTCCTCATATAGGGATCGGGATTTACAAAATTTTTCCTATCCTTTGAGCTCCTCGGGGCGGGATCGACAGTGGAGGTTGCAGGCGTCGCACCTTTCCTGTTCGGTCACTTCATGCCCCCTGTCAGTGTCTCAATAGTCGGGTTGTCGTGCCCATCACAACTGAACAGGGCATGCGGGGAGCGTTGGCAGGGTCATTGGCACGGTTCCCTGTGTGGAGACTTGGTTGACGTGATCCTGATCTATGTGGTTTGAGACTCGACTGTATGGGTGCGGATGTCGTCAAAATTGGGTTGGAAAGCTCATCCTCCTAACCCCGTGGGTCATGAAGCGGTTACACCGTTGGGACCCTAGTTTGTCCGATCTCACCGGCTTGGGGTTGGCCAACCTAAATGTGTTCTATGGTACTCGGGTTAAAGGACTCCGTCACTAATAGAGGAAGGTTTCCCAGTATGTTGCCACTCATCACACGAACACCCCTTGGAACATGCTCTGACCACAACCCTATGATTGCATTTATCCCACACTTTCACAATTTGATTATCACCTTATATAAAAGACAAATATCTCAACCCTCTGGTCTTGGCTCTCAAGATTTGTAGAACTGCTAGTAGTATCCCGCTGTTCAACCTTTGTTCAATTATTCTCCTCTATAAAACAGAGTCATAATCATCTCTCTTATCTTGTCAACAAGCTCCACAACAAGCATGTACTTTGTATCTTTGATCCAATTGTCGGAAGTTTCAGCTACATTGTTCGTCACATAATCACACTTTATTCAGAATTGAAATCACACCTATACCACTTCAGCTTATGATACTCCTCAAGCCATCTTAGCTTCAGGGTTACCTGTATAAACTGCAGTCATATGGTTATCATAAATATCTTTTCTTATGTTCTAGCTGCAGGCAACATGTGTCCAACACTTTCACCAGAAAATCTCTTGCTAAAATTCTTCATTAGATGTTTGAAACATTCTCTTTGGTCAACTTGTGGCAACACAATTTGCACTGCATTTAATAACCCTTTTGCAAGCATCTGAGCAAATAGCAAGTTTAGAAAGGTCTTTTAAAGCCTTCTGCAACTAAGTCGTAAAACATGTCCAATTGTCTTTGTCGATACCCTGCAGACCGGGTACCCTCGCACACAGGACGAAGACACCGGGGCATCTCCGACAGCGCCACGTGTCTAGAAATTGTCGAGACCTCAGCCTCCCGCAAGATCTAGCCCCAGTGCTGCCACGTGGGGCACGAAGGATGGGATAAAGACCCCCATGGGAGATGACCTCCCAAGGCGCCACGTGTTGAGGGGAGACCTCGCACAACCTCGGCGGAGAAGCTCTAGAGCTGCCACGTAGCCTGAAGCACCGGACCAAGCGCCCTCCCTCTGAAGAGAGAGCAGAGCCGCAGTGTGCCCTGGGGAGCCCTGGAGGTGCCACGTGCCACGAAGGACTGGGGCTAGCCTCCTCGGCGAGGACCTGCCCCGGCGCTGCCATGTGTCTCGCAGCACCCCCCAGACGGTAAGGTGCGGGAGTTTAAAGCTGGAGCGCTCCACTCAGACAGGCATTGAAGGTCCGCACCCCACCTCCGACACACGACGCGGAGCACACCAACGGTCAGAGGCCGCTATGACTAATCGCATCAAAGTGAAGGCGCTGCAGGCCTATCCCACTTGGCCAAATGGGTAGCTTGCGGCAACAAGACAGACTGATGGGACACCATCTGCCACCGTCAGCAACGGCGCATGGGCTACTGACAAGGAAGGCGGCAAGACGACGATTCTCCACTGCCACACTCAGAGAAGCTTATGCGGGAAGCTTTAGATCATTTAGGATAAGATCGCCCCGGGGCCACCTATTGAGCCCTGGGACCCCACTTGTAAGGCGTCCAATCTTGGTTATAAAAGGCTCGGACCGCCACCGATACAAAGGACCAGACTCAGAATCCTTGATACACTCACATACGCATACACACTCATCAAGCAATACAATCCATCGTAGAGTAGGGTGTTACGCTCCTTGCGGCCCGAACCACGTAAAAACAACTATCTCATACTCTTCCGCTAGAACACTAGTTTGAGGCCTAAGCCCCACCGAACAAGAACCTCCGCGGCCTGCTCCTTAGTAGATCCGGGGGAAGTGTCAAATTGACCCTTCGACATTTCGCGCGCCAGGTAGGGGGCTTTTTCCCTGAAAAAAGTGGTAGCGCTTTCACCAACCATGGTGTTCATCAAGCCTGGGAGCTGCGACGAGATCAAGCCGCAAAAGGTCGACTATCGTGTCGACGAACACGTGGAGAAGGAGTTCCAAAGGTCGGAACGTGCCGTGGAAATGGTGCACCAGGCTTTGAACTTCAACCTCAACAGCGACCACGAGCATCGCAAAGCACTCCACGTCATATGTGGAGGATCTTGGGAACCCGCTTCTAGGAATGCGGTCAAGACCTTGTGCCGGGCAATGACTTCGTCAGCCTCTACGCATGCCCCGACGCTGCATCACAAATGGATGGAGACGACGATCAGCTTCGACGCCTCCGACTGCCCCCAGAACATGGCGGGAGCCGGGCAGCTGCTCCTCCTCGTCGCGCCCACCATCGCTAATGTAAAGTTTTACCATGTCCTGGTAGATGGCGAAGCCGGCCTCAACCTCATTAGCCGTGCGGCCTTTGACAACCTGAAGATCCCCATGTCTGAGCTCGCCCCGACAAGATCGTTCTCGGGGGTAGGACTAGAGAGGGTTACCCCGTACGGCTGCATCCACCTCCGGGTGACCCTAGGGACAACCGAGAACTTCAGGACGGAGAATATCCTATTCGACGTCGTGGAGGTTAGCCTCCCCTACCATGCCATTATCGGCAGGCCATCCCTGTACCGGTTCATGGCAGTAGCCCATTACGGCTACCTCGTCCTAAAGATGTCGACACCTTCTAGCGTCCTCAAGATCTGCGGAGATCGTGCTGCTGCGGTGACTGTCTTGGAAAAGCTCTGAGCGTTGGCAACGGTCCCAGCACCTCCCCTGAGTGATGCTGAGTCGAGTAAGCCTTCGCCAGACCCACACGCTCACAGCTGCGCCGCTGCACCACGAGTGTAGCCCTCTGACAACGACGATGTACCCATCAAGACAATCCAGATTGGCTCTGATGCAGCTCAGACTACCCGTATGGCGGGGAGTCTGGACAGCGAGCAGGAATCGGTGCTCACTACTTTCCTACAAACCAACATTGACGTCTTTGCCTGGAAACTGTCGCAGATGCCAGGCATCCCTAGGGAAGTGATCGAACACCGTCTGAAGATCTACCCCGACACCCGGCCGCAACAACAGAGGCCCCGTAAGCAGTCCATCGAGCGGCAGAACTTCATCCGCAAGGAGATCAAGAAGCTCCTCGATGATGGCTTCATACGGGAGGTCCACCATCCCAGATGGCCGGCCAATCCAGTTGTCATCCCCAAAGCAGGCGGTAAGCTTCAGATGTGCATTGACTACACCAACCTCAACAAGGCATGTCCTAAAGATCCTTTCCCTCTCCCGAGAATTGATCAAATCGTAGATTCAACTTCGGGGTGCGATATGCTATGCTTTCTAGATGCATATTCAGGGTTCCACCAAATCCCAATGTCTAGGGAGGATGAAGAACATACCACATTCATAACCGTAGATGGCCTTTACTGCTATGTCTCCATGCCTTACGTTCTTAAGAATGCTCTCCCCACCTTTGTACGAGCTATGCATAAAACATTCGGGGACCTCATTTGGGACCTAGTAGAGGTATATGTCAATGATATCGTAGTAAAAATCCAGTCGCATACATCATTACTAGAAAACCTCACCCTAGTCTTTGATAGATTCGAACCACACGCACGAAGCTCAACCCCAACAAATGCTTGTTCGGAGTCAAAGCTGGGAAGCTCCTCGGTTTCTTGGTCTCACACCGATGGATTGAGGCCCACCCAGAAAATATCAAGGCAGTGGAGCTGATGCAGCCCCCAGCCCGCATCAAGGATGTGCAGAAGCTTCCAGGGTGTTTGGCAGCGCTCAACCCGTTTATCTCTAGGATGGCTGAGCGGGCCCTTCCGTTCTTCAAGCTCCCGCGATAGTACGAACCATTCGTCTGGACCCGAGAAGCGGAGAAGGTGTTCCGCGAGCTAAAGTAGTAGCTGACGACGCTACCAATAATGGTGGCACCGGAGCCCGGGGAGCCCCTGTACCTCTACATGGACGCCACAACAGAGGTGGTAAGCATGGTTTTGGTTCTAAAGCGGGCCGGTCACCAGCAGCGCTGACGAAAGGAAGGGACCCCTGCCATTGACTCTGTGCCTCAAGGCATGGAGCTTGCAGAGGGCCCCGACGACAGAGAAGCCTCTGGGTTCCGGCCCCCAGAGGACATCCGGGGCCCCCAAGGGGCCCCGGAGAGCGAGGAGCCTATGGGTCCTGGCCAAGGGGGCCCAGAGAGCAAGGGGCCTCTGGGTCCCAGCCCCCAGAGGACATTCGGTTCCCCCAAGGGGGCCCCAGAGAGCAAGGAGCCTCTGGCTCCCAGCCCCCAGAGGACGTCCGGGTCCCCCAAGGGGGCCCCCAAGAGCAAGGAGCCTTTGGGTCCCAGCCCTCAGAGGACATCCGGGTCCCCCAAGGGGGCCCCAGAGAGCAAGGATCCTTTGGGTCCTAGCCCCCAGAGGACGTTCGGGTCCCTCAAGGGGGCCCTGGAGAGCAAGGAGCCTCTGGGTCCCAGCCCCCAGAGGACATCCGGGTCCCCCAAGGGGGCCCCGGAGAGCAAGGAGCCTCTGGGTCCCAGCCCCAGAGGACATCAGGATCCCCCAAGGGGGCCACGGAGAGCAAGGAGCCTCTGGGTCCTAGCCCCCAGAAGAAGCGCCAGGCCCAGGAGACATGGGGTCGCTGGACCTGGAGCAGAAGGATGAAGATACACTGTATTCCCCAAAAGGGTCCCGGACCATCCAACGCCCGGTCTACTTCATCAGGGAAGTCCTGCATGAGGCAAAGACAAGGTGCCTCGAAGTGCACAAGATGCTTTATGCGGTGCAATCACATCAAGGAAGTTCCGCCATTATTTTCAAGCACACCGAGTATTAGTGGTGACTTCATTCCCACTAGGAGCAGTGCTGCGCAGCTCGAACACAATTGGCAATATCGCCAAGTGGGCGGCTTAATTAGTGGAGTTCAAACTTGATTTCTCGCCACGACATGCAACCAAGAGTCAAGCTCTGGCAAACTTCGTTGCCGAGTGGACCCCCTCACCGAGCAACCCAGGGGGCTGGGAGATCAGTGAACAAGAGCCCAGGGCTCTGGTACTTATCGGACCTCACTGGACACTCTTCTTCAACAGATCCTCTAGGAAGGAAGGGGCTGGAGTTGGGGTATTGCTCACCTCGCCAACAGGGGAGCAGTCCAAGTACGCAGTACGCCTCGACTTCAAGGCCACCAACAACATGGCGGATTACGAATCCCTCATCTTCAGGCTCATAGCTGCGCGGGGCTTGGTGTCCAGCAGATGCTGGTCAAGGGAGACTCCGAACTGATCATCAAGCAAGTCCAGGGTGAGTGCTGCTACAACAACCCGCAACTCGCAACATCTGATACATGTCAAGAAGTTAGAAGCTGGGTTCGAGGCCTTGGATCTCTGCCATGTGGCGCACACCGACAACTCTGTCGCCGATGCCCTGTCAACCATGGCATCCACAGGAGCTCCCGTTCCCGAAGGGGTCTTCAGCAGGAGGTTGGTGCGGCCGACCACTAGACCAGCAGGGCCTAATGAAGAAGGTGAGCCCAGCCCAACGGAGCTGGCAACCACGGCAGCCCTGCGACCATGGAGGCCACCAAGGTTCTTGAGCGTCACTAGAGATCCCCAATGACCTGCGCCCAAGATCTGGAAGTCCAGGATAGTCCCGATACGTGGATCACGGAGGTCCGGGACTACCTGGAGGACAACCTCCTCCCAGAGGACCCAACATCCGCTGAGAGGATTGTGAGGATGGCAAAATGCTAAATGCTGGTAGAAGGTGATCTCTGTCGACGTGGTGCCAACGACGTATTGTTATGGTGCATAACTCAGCAGGAAGGTTGCGACTTGCTCGAGGAAATCGACAAAGGAGAGTGTGGGAATCACGTGGCTTCCCGCACGCTGGTTGGAAAAGCCTTCCGACATGTTTTCTACTGGCCAACAGCACTACAAGACGTAGTCAAGCTGGTCAATAGGTGCAAGGCGTGCCAGTTCCACGCCAAGCAAATCCACACCCCAGCGCAGCCACTGCAGATGATCCTGCCCTCCTGGCCTTTCGCGGTCTGGGGGCTGGATATCCTGGGACCCTTTCCCAAGGCAGTCGGAGGGTATAGGTTCCTCTATGTCGCCATAGATAAGTGCACCAAGTGGCCGAAAGCAGCCCCAGTGATCAATATCAAAAAGTAGTCCGCAGTTAAGTTCATCAAATCAATTGTCTACAGGTTAGGGGTCCCGAACAGGATCATCACCGACAACGGGACCCAGTTAACCAGTGCAGCTTTCCAGGACTACTACAAATACCTCGACATCCAAGTTTGTTATGCATCTGTAGCTCATCCAAAGAGCAACGGACAAGTCGAAAGGTCCAACGCTGAGATCCTTAGGGGCCTCAAGACACACACAAATGACAGTTTGGATAAGCATGGTGCCAAATGGGTCGACGAACTCCCCTGTGCACTGTGGGCAGGCAGGACGTCACCCATTCGTGCCAGAGGAGAAACACCTTTCTTTCTGGTGTATGGGGCCGTGGCTGTCCTCCCCCGAGAAATCGCTGTGGGCTCATTCAGGGTCCGAGCGTTCAATGAAGCCTCACAGGACCGGCTCCGACGAGAAGATGTTGACCTCATCGACGAAGCAAGGTGGCACGCCACCATCCGAAATGCACGTTACCGACAGGCGCTGAGGCGCTAGCAAGAGCGGTTCGTGCGGAGTAGAGAGCTCAAGACAGGTGACCTGGTGCTGCGGCGCATACTCTCTTGAGAAGGGCCGCATAAAGTTTCCCCCAGCTGGAGGGCCCCTTCCGAGTGATACAAGTATCCTGCCCCGGGTGTGTCCGCCTCGCCAGGGAAGAAGGAGAGCCCCTCCCCAACCCATGGAACATAGAGCACCTCTGTAAGTTCTATCCCTAAGCTTAAAAGTAGGACAGTGTAGGGTGTCATGGTGCCAAGGAACGACATGTAGGACAACCAAGCTCTCGGAGGGACAAGTCTAGAGTGTTCAGCCATTTATCTTGGTCCTGTACCCTAAGCATGAACACTCTACCTCCCTTGCCAACTGGAGTGGGCCGTTGCCTTATTGTAAAGCCAATTCACTCCTGGGAACACCAATGATAAGAAATTCACTGTCTTACCATATGCTTTCTCTTATGATCACTTACGTTACCTGTTAATTTTGTGATCAATCAAACTAAACTCATGTTCCGTACATCGTCTTCGTGTACTTGGTGAAATCTTTTCTGTATCGCCTCTAGTAGAGTCAGGCAACCCTGCTACAAGCGGATGTATTTGAGGTACCTGCAAGGTGCCATGGAACCTCGCGGCTCCCCTCTTACTTGGGGCCCTATGGTGCCAAATGGTTCCCCGCGAAAGGCCAACGCCGAGCTGGAAGTCCAGAGCATGCAGCATGCTTAGCTTGGTCCTGTACCCTAAGCATGTGCGCTTTGCCTCCCAATGCTACTGCTAAGTACCAGGTGCCAGGACGCTCACTCTCCGAATAAGACAGAAGCCGGACCATGAGCGCCAATGCACAGAATTACCCAAATCCTGTGTACCAGCCCAAGACTATAAGACATGACTATACTTAAGGATAGGGAAAGATCACTAGAAATCAAAACAATATGCACCTCCGTTATGTGTGCAGGTGTTGATGGTTGTTATATACCAATTTCAGCCGTCAATATAACTCAATTATGTGAAGGATTGATCATTTCTTGCACACATCACCTTTATACTTGACCTATTTCCACTTGTACTTGGAGAAATATGTGTATGCAGATATTTATACAGGAATTGAGGAAAAGTATGGGGAACAATCCTATAAAATATCATCCCAGCCAATCATGCGACGACACGTGGCACCACATGGATCAAATGGCCTACAAACAGAAGTATCCGAGGCCATCCAACGGTGTAGCACCAATATCAATCAATGGGACCCACCTGGCAGCCACCTGGAGGAAGTACGGGCCATTTGGAGCCCTGACCAGGTCGGCCGAACCAGGGGGTCGGCCGACCCGGTCCTGGCGCCAAACGCGGTCAACTTCCACGTGTTGGCTCCTCCCGTCTCCCTGCAGTCAATGATGACTGATTCGCGTGCTTTTCATGGCGAGAACCGACCTCAACACTAGTATAAATAGGACCCCATACCCCCCACTTCAACACACACCACTTGGGCATCATTCTATTGTATACACTATCTTCCATAGTCCTTAGAGGAGTTAGGATGTAGAGAGTAGAGCCTCTAGTCCCAAGTCCAAATTGGGAAAGGAGTAGAAGGAGTCTCTCTTCCCAATTCCACATTGGGAAAGGTATGTCTCATGTATTCCTTCTTGTATTTGTGACTTTGTGCTCAATAAATATATTATCTTTAGTCTTCTTTTATACGTATACTTGGACAAAGCGTTTCTTGTTTGATTGTGGAGTCCATGTAAGTGGAAGGTATAGTCTTTATGATTGTACTCTCATGATCACATCTTATGTTCATAAACACTATAGACCCCCACTATAGTCTATGTAGTTATGATATGATTATGTTAATATGAATAACTATGCTATGCAATCAACATTGGTTCAACGATGATTTAGTTCATTGCCTTAGGATGGCTTGTGCTGCAGCTCTTAAGGTATTTGCTTAGTATGCTAGCATGGTTCTAGGGTATTTAAGTAGCGCTGGATGTCTCGTAGACCCACAGATTGAAGAGGTAGGCAGTAGGTGGTGATAGTCCTATCTGTCCTTTGTAATCCTCCACGTTCGGTTATGCCACATGCTCTTGGCGGGAGTCGCCCTAGTATTGCTAGGGGTAAGCCCGTGCCGATATGTTGAATAGCATTGCATAGGAATTCATCATTGACATGACCATTAGTATTTACCTTAGGCTATGTATATGTATTAGGAGCATTGTAGGAGCAACTCTCTAACTCTTAATCCAATCTCCCTCTAGGACCAATTTACCCTTTAGAATAGATTGCCTAGATGTGTGTCACACTACCCCTATTATCAACTTACCCCCTGTCCGGATAATTGATTAGTATCCCATAGCTTGACCATAAGAGTAGTATATACTTTACTCCATTGCCTTCCTTTGGGATAAATATGATACCCTTGGGAATACTCATGGGTGAAATGCTACAACGGTATCTTCCGTGCGCTTGCGAATCTCATCTCTTTACCGAAGATGATCTGTGGTGTTAAGAAATACCAACAAGCATTTCTGGCGCCATTGCCGGGGATGATTTGTTAGTATATCTTAAGAGCCGTCAACAAGCATTTCTGGTGCCGTTGCCGGAGAAGGCAAAGGAAGTGAAAGATAGCTATCACTTGTGATTAAGCTATAGGTACTAATAGTTATTAGACATGATTACCCTTGTTTGTTTTCTCCTTTGTGTGAAAACAGGGTAGTGTTGGCCAACCCATTGTATGGGATGGCCAACGAGGACGCAAGTGCTAAACTGCAAGATGATTCAAGGTGTACCTCAACAAAGGTCCGCTAGGCAACACCATTGCCTTTTGTGGGGGAATTTCAGCTTTCAATAGGAGCCAAAGTCATCCATACCTAAGCTTGGGGAAGGCTCCAAGAAGTTCTTCTTGGTTTGCCTCCACCATGGGGTGGATAGTTGGCTCTTCATCCAACACTCGTGTCATGGGTTGGCTCCACCAATCCATGACCACATTCATGCTGGAGCTGAAGGAGTCCTATTCTTATTCATCATGGATGAGAAGAAGGTCTCCACTCAAGGGGTGGATTGAAGAATGCTCGAGTTCCCATAGCTTGTCATGAACACCACTTCACAAGGTGGATATGCTAGTTATGGAACTACACCTCCCATTGAAGTGTCATGAATATCCAAGTTGTTGGAGATTTGTTTGGATAATCCAAGTCGTGGATATTCACATGATCTGTGAAAATCCATGTCATCACGGGACGCATGGGAATTATTTACCTAAGACCCATGAGAACCTTTTTCAAACAACAACTCCAATGGCTACCATTCACAAGGAGGTCAAGGGTGGAATTAACATCACCCTTGTATTCAAGGAGGCTATGGCTTTCCAAGGGATTTAAGTTCAACTAGCCTACCTTGAAGTATCTTGGCCAAGAAAAAATCAAGACAACATTCACATGAAGATCTTGGCCAAGGACAAGAACTTAAGGAGCATTCAAAGTCCAAGATATCCCACATCACTTGTTGGGATTCCCACACTTTGACCAAACCCATTCAACCTAGGGCAAGTGACATTGTGGATGAAGCTTTTCTTGTTTGATTGTGGAGTCCACATGTCATCATGCCCAAGTAAGCCTTTGATCCATGATCAAGGTATGGGTTGATTCAATGGAATATCAATATGGTCAGACTGGCACCCCTAAGAAGGAAAAAGCCTCACCATGCTCATGAAGGAATACATTCAAGAGGGAGAACCCATCGCTACAACAACATGTCTATATAAATACAACGGGGAGAGGCTAGAGCCACCATGTGGCCCACATGTCCAAATGACAGCCAAATGAGTTTTGCATGTCAAAACAGAAGAAATCGTCCACATATTCAACTCTGGGATTGTACAACAAATCATCGTGCTGAACAGAACGAAGGTAAGTCCTACTCACCGGACTTAAAAAATTTGGTGAGTCCAAGCCAATAGGTTAATTGGTAGTTATCTCATATTTGTTTTCCAAATTGCATCAACCGTTGCATTTGCATGTTTGAAATTCCACATTTGCATGTTGGAAAGTAAAATTTCCAACCATCATAAAACTAAAAATTTGAATTAGGGGAGAAATTTAATTGGATATGAACTAAGTGCATGACCACTTGAATTTATCTTCCTAGTTCAAACAAAAAAGATTTGCTTTGACCCTCATTGCATTTACAAGTTATTTAAGGCTGGGCAAGACAATTCAAAAATTGGGTTCAATTTGCTTTTGGCTAACGTAACCCGTTTTCGAGTTGTTTTGTGTGTTCTTGATTAAAGTGCAGCTAGGTCAAAATTGTGAAGAGGTGGTATGGCAAGAAAGTGGAAGGTTTCATCAAGCTTAAGTCACCATTGGGAGGATTTGAGAACACTTCTCTCCTTCAAACTCATTTTTAGTTTTAGGAAGAGAAATGTTCAAGATGATGACCCAATGGAGGAGCCAGAACCAAATCCATTGCCAAATCCAATCTCAACTTGGCATTTGACATCAACCATCAAGCCTATGCCGAAAATCAATGTTGTGAGTTTCTCATACAAAGACCTTCGTCACCAACTGCTCTTCAAATGAGGTATGAGTTTAGAATTTTTCATTATTTGGTTTGCCATAGAATTGAATGTATTTGCTTGCAATGAGGAAGGTTGACACTTCCTCATCATTTAATTGTCATGCATCCTCACAAGAGTAAGTGTGGGTATTGACTTCTGGATCTCCAAAAGGAAATCCCACCCTACTTAGAAAAATCTAAAACAAGTACTTAGAATCCTTTAAGCATTGTTTTGTAGACTTAGTCATTTTTGTCTAGGTTTAGAAAATAAAACTCTTGGGCATGACTTAATTGGTGAATTGGCATATAGAAACTTGGGCATAGTGACAACCATAAATTTTAATTGAGCTTCATGCATAGATGGTGTCACTAGATTTCAAACTCCTAGGAATAAGTGATATCCTTGCTCTAAAATTGAATTGCATTTTTGGAGGAGTCACTAAATTTTAAATTCCTTGTGAAGTTCACGAGGATAAAATTGAGAATCTTGTTTGTCATGGTCTAAATGATAAAATTTGCTCTTAAAATCTAAGATGGTTATAAACTTTAAAAGATGTAGGGATCCATATAGTATATTTCTATCACATGCATTGCTATGAGTAAGAGCTTTAAAAAATATGCAACATGAATTATCCATAAAGCTCCACTCTTATCAATGAATAACACATTGATCATGGATACACTTGACATTGGAACCAATGCTTCTTTGATTTTGTTCTTCCCCATTTGTACAAATGAAAGTTCGGTTACCTAACCCGAACGTTCATTTGTACAAGTATCGGGAGCTAACCATCCCTCTCTATTCAAGAGAGGAAGTTTGCGGGAGTAATATTACTATGCAGACATTCAAGAAGCTGATTGTTGGGATCCCTAGAGGATCTCATTTCAACATCTCTTGGCCAAGGAGTAAATGAGTATGGTTGCTACCTATCGGAAATTATGCCCGAAGGTCAATCATAACTATATGAGGCTAGAGATTTGAAATGGGAACCCTCCATGAGCAACCAATGGGCTGCGAGGAATGGGTGAGAGCATTATGCTCTCAACTATTCTAAGCACTCATTCAAGCTCAAGGGATTTGTCACCATCATTGGGTACAAGTTATTCCTATGTGGCTAAGAGTTATGATGTACCATAACCAAGGAATGACAAGATCACACCCAATTTACATTGGGTGCAAGTTGTTCCTATGTGGCTAGAAGGAATGACAAATCACACCCAACACATGGAGACCCTGATGTGCGGACGATCAACATCGAAAAACACTGTATTCAACCACACTTATGGTGTCCATGGGAGGTAACACAACAATCAACACTCAACCCTGCATTGTCAAAGCCACAACAAGGATAGGCCAGCTCATGGCCTACCTCCGTCGTTAGGGTTTCAACCCCTATCATGGACCTTCATCAATAATAAACTTGGGGGAGGACCTCCATTTGAGGTAACTTGTATCACACCCACTGCATTTTTATTTCAAATCATCCATTGCATATTTACTTTCCATTCATCCACCATCCACCATGCATCTAAAAAAACATTAAAATAGGAACTTAGATTTGCTTTGCTTATCAAATAAAGATGTGTGGTAAGAATGATTTAGAAATCACATAGATGAAATGATGAATAGTTGCTCTGTTTTATTTTTCCTAAGTTTCTAGTTTACAACTTTCTACTCTCCGAATATTGCTTAAATTGGCTAAACTTAACTTTGCCTTGATTTAGAAATTGTGGGAAGCAAAATATTAATCTACTTCTAGGTTGTTTGGAGATTTGAATTAGTAATAGGGCTGATATTCCTATTTTGAAAGTGAAACTTAGATTTCCGGAGAAATTCTATCAAGATTTAAGTTTCCCTCATTTGATTAGAAATACCTACCAAAGCCATATGATATTCATACATAGACAACACCTTATGCATATGCTATTTGCTTTCACATTGAGCCTAGTCAAACTAGTATAGATCTATGTGAGAAATCATTTAATTCTTTTTGAATTCAAGACTTCACTTGCACATGCTATACTTCTACACTAGAAGGATGCAAAATTCCATCATATCCACCATTCCACAATAAAAAGAGAAACTCCATTCTATTCATAGTTAGCACTCTCTTCAAGTTATTGCATAAAAAGGAGTAGAAGACATGGCTACAAGAAAAAGAAAAAGAAAATGCATGCTTATATCATAAGCATGAGAAAAAAAAGAAAAAGAAGAAATAATATGCTTACTCCATAAGCATAAAAAAAGGGTAGCCATGTTTCATCCTTGCAATAACGAGAGTCCACATCAAAAGGAGTCATCTCAATGTTTCCACATCCACCTCCATTCCATCACACATGCACAAGTCTTGATTCAAAAGTTTAAATTGATTTCTCCTAAGGCTTGCTCTTTTGACTTAGCAATATTATGTGTTGCAAATATGCCTACTTACTTTCCCTACCAAGCTCCACGTACAAGCCATATTCAAAGAGTAGGAATAGTATAGGCATAATACCTTGGTGAGGACATATTTCCACTATACACAAAGGAGTGATTGAGAGAATCAATTGAGGTACTTGTAATCTAATTTGAATCTCTCTGGAATTTAAGTGGAACTTGATATCTAGGCTATGCTTGCTCCATTTGCTGTTCTATATTTCAATTACCCATGAATAGGAGAAGGCATAACTCCCATAATGACTTAAGAAGGGTGAAGTACCATAGTCACTTTTTGCAATACTAGGTAGAGTATTTTGTTGTGCACTTGGTACTTTCAAAAGGTAGAACATTGTAGCAACTCCTGATCATCAACCTAAAGTCTTGACTTTGCTCGGGACGAGCAAAGAATAAGCTTGGGGGAGTTTGTTGGCGGCTGTTATATACCAATTTTAGCCGTCAATATAACTAAATTATGTGAATGATTGATAATTTCTTGCACACATCACCTTTCTACTTGACCTATTTCCACTTGTACTTGGAGAAATATGTGTATGCAGATATTTATATAGGAATTGAGGAAAAGTATGGGGAGCAATCCTAAAATATCATCCCAACCAATCAGGCGACGACACGTGGCACCACATGGATCAAATGGCCCACAAACAAAAGTATCCGAGGCCATCCAATGGTGTAGCACCAATATCAGCCAATGGGACCCACCTGGCAGCCACCTGGAGGAAGTACGGGCCGTTTGGAGCCCTGACCAGGTCAGCCAAACCAGGGGGTCGACCGACCTAGTCCTGGCGCCAAACGCGGTCAACTTCCACGTGTTGGCTCCTCCCGGCTCCCTGGAGTCAATGACGACTGATTTGCGCGCTTTTCATGGCAGGAACCGACCTTAACACTAGTATAAATAGGACCCCATACCCCCCACTTCAACACACACCACTTGGGCATCATTCTATTGTATACACTATCTTCCGTAGTCCTTAGAGGAGTTAGGATGTAGAAAGGAGAGCCTCTAGTCTCAAGTACAAATTGGGAAGGGAGTAGAAGGAGTCTCTCTTCCCAATTCCACATTGGGAAAGGTATGTCTCATGTATTCCTTCTTGTATTTGTGACTTTGTGCTCAATAAAGATATTATCTTTAGTCTTCTTTTATACGTATACTTGGACAAAGCGTTTCTTGTTTGATTGTGGATTCCATGTAAGTGGAAGGTATAGTCTTTATGATTGTACTCTCATGATCACATCTTATGGTCATAAACACTATAGACCCCCACTATAGTCTATGTAGTTATGATATGATTATTTTAATATTGATAACTATGCTATGCAATCAACATTGGTTCAACGATGATTTAGTTCATTGCCTTAGGATGGCTTGTGCTGCAGCTCTTAAGGTATTTGCTTAGTATGCTAGCATGGTGCTAGGGTATTTAAGTAGCATTGGATGTCTCGTAGACACACAGATTATAGAGGTAGGCAGTAGGTGGTGACAGCCCTATCTGTCCTTTGCAATCCTCCACGTTCGGCTATGCCACAGACTCTTGGCGGGAGTCGCCCTAGTATTGCTAGGGGTAAGCCCGTGCCCGATATGTTGAATAGCATTGCATAGGAATTCATCATTGACATGCCCATTAGTATCTACCTTAGGCTATGTATATGTATTAGGAGCATTGTAGGAGCAACTCTCTAACTCTTAATCCAATCTCCCTTTAGGACCCATTTACCCTTTAGAATAGATTGCCTAGATGTGTGTCACACTACCCCTATTATCAACTTACCCCTGTCCGAATAATTGATTAGTATCCCATAGCTTGACCATAAGAGTAGTATATACTTTACTCCATTGCCTTCCTTTGGGATAAATACGATACCCTTGGGAATACTCATGGGTGAAACGCTACAACGGTATCTTCCGTGCACTTGCGGATCTCATCTCTTTACCGAAGATGATTTGTGGTGTTAAGAAATACCAACAAGCATTTCTGGCGCCGTTGCCGAGGTTGATTTGTTAGTATATCTTAAGAGCCGTCAACAACAGGACATACGATGAAGGGTGGAATGGAGCATCACGCTCCGGCACCTCCCAAGGGGCCTGCCGTTGACGTCACAGAACGTGAGCGACAGCACCAAGCGCAAATAAGTGAGTAAACTCTCCTGCCCCACACTTGTTGATAACAGGTTTCTCTTGCGATAGCCTGTACACCAGGGGCCGCCCTCGACGACTTCATGATGATGGTGGACAACGCCGGAGCATCCAGCTCCAGCACCTCCCAGGGGGCCCACCGTCGATGTTTCTACGCAGATGGTGGGTGATGCCGGAGCATCCAGCTCCGACACCTCCCTGGGGGCTTGCCCTCGATGTTTCTACGAAGATGGTGGACGACGCCAGAGCATCCAGCTCCGGCACCTCCCAGGGGGGGGCGCCGTCGACGTTTCTACAAAGATAGTGGGCGACGCCGGAGCATCCAGCTGCGACACCTCCCTGGGGGCCTGCCGTCGACATACATACGAAGATGGTGGGCGACACCATAGCATCCAGCTCTGGCACCTCCCAGGGGGCCCACCGTCGATGTACCTCCGAAGATGGTGGGCGACGCTGAAGCATCCAGCTCCAGCACCTCCCAAGGGGCCTGCCGTCGACGCCCCAGAATGTCAGCGACAACACCAAGTGCAAATAAGTGAATAAACTCTCCTGCCCCACACTTGTTGCTAACAGGTTTCTCTTGTGATGCCTATATACCAGGGGCCTGCCGTCGATAACTTCATGACGATGGTGGACGACAACAGAGCATCCAGCTTCGGAACCTCCCAGGGGGGCCGCCGTCGACGTTTCTACTCAGATGGTGGGCGATGCCGAAGCATCCAGCTCCGGCACCTCCTTGGGGGCCCACCGTTGACGTTTCTACGAAGATGGTGGACGACGCCGAAGCATCTAGCTCTGGCACCTCCCCGGGGGGGGGGGGGGGGGCGTGATCAACGTTTCTACGAATATAGTGGGCGACGCCGGAGCATCCAGCTCCGGCACCTCCCAGGGGGCCTGCCGTCGACGTCCCAGAACGTCAGTGACAGCACCAAGCGCGAATAAGTGAGTAAAATCTCCTGCACCGCACTTCTTGCTAACAGGTTTCTCTTACGATAGCTTGTACACCAGGGGCCTACCGTCGACGACTTCACGACGATGGTGGATGACGCCAGAGCATCCAGCTCCGGTGCCTCCCTGGGGGCCGCCGTTGACGTTTCTACGCAGATGGTGGGCGACGCCAGAGCATCCAGCTCTGGCACCTCCCAGGGGGCCCGTCGTCGACGTACATACGAAGATGGTGGGCGACACCAGAGCATCCAGCTCCGACACCTCCTAGGGGGCCCGCCGTCGACGTACCTACGAAGATGGTGGACAACGCCGGAGCATCCAACTCCGGCACCTTCGAAGGGGCCTACCGTCAACGTCCCAGAACGTCAGTGACAACACCAAGCGCGAATAAGTTAGTAAACTCTCCTGCCCCGCACTTGTTGCTAACAGGTTTCTCTTGCGATAGCCTATACACTAGCGCCTACCGTCGATGACTTCACAATGATGGTGGATGATACCGGAGCATCCAGCTCCAGCACCTCCCAGGGGGCCCACTGTCGACGTTTATACAAAGATGGTGGACGATGTCGGAGCATCCAGCTCCGGCACCTCCCTTGGGGCCTGCCGTCGACAAGTTCACGACGATGGTGGACAACACCAGAGCATCCAGCTCCGACACCTCACAGGGGGCCCGCCGGCAATGACAGCACTCAGGAAAAGCCCAACGTTCCCGAAAGGGGCACACTAAGACCAGTCACTCATGCTCGCCCAGTCCGTTGGGGGCCTGTCGAAGACACCCTGCGTTCAAGTGGCAGGCGTACCCAATAATCTGGCCACACCTACCAAGGGCCTCTCAGGGGTGTTCCGTAGGCAGGGCGTCATCTAGCGACAAACCGGCGGCGTTGGTCCCTAAAAGGCTAACGACATCATCAAAGGCTCTTCAAGACCTTACACAAGAGAAGGAATTGGGGCAAATTTTTGAAGCACGCAACAAAGCCAACAAGAAAAGAAACATAAATTCATGACCATTTATTTACACAAAGGGATCATCCCCAGATACAAAAACATGGCACCTACGTGCCACCGGCCTCAGCCACGCTGGAACAAAGAAGCCACCTTCTTACCAAGGCCCTGGACTTCGGCCCTAGCCTCAGCCTCCCGCTCATCAAAGGGACCTTTCTCCACCGGCTCCAGCGGGATCTACGGGTACCAGTTTCGAAAGCACACCAGAACGTGGTAGGCCACCAGCTCAGCCAGATCCTTTCCTTCGGCCTCCAGCCGCCTTGCAAGGACGGTATTTACCGACCCCAATGATGAACAGAGGGACTCCAGGGCAGGAAGAAGCTGGACCACTCCCTGAGATGGCTTCCCACGCGCCACGGGACCAAGGCCGAGGGGTTCTAGCACTGCCCCAGCATGGGCCAGGAAATCCCAGACCCCTTGGGCCTCGGCCGTACAGGAGGCCTGGAGGCTCTTCGCCTCTCTCTGTGCAGTCACCTCCCGGTCAGCAAGCTCCCAAGCACAACGCTCCAAGTCACCCTCTCGGTGCTGAATGGCCAACTCCAAGTCTTGCAATGCCGGTGTTTCTCCTCCAGGCTCCGGGAGACCCCCTCCTCCTTCGCCACCAAGCCCCGTTCCGCATCAGCAATGACAACCTCGCGAAGGACCAAATCCAGATGCTGATCCTCACACAGTTTCAGGCAGGCGTCGGCAGCAGCATGGGCCTTCAAAGCCTTCATCTCAAGCTCTTTGTTCTTGGCGTCAACCAGCTTCACCAAGCGTCGCTCCTCCGCAAGCCGATCCCACTCTCGGGTGAAAGTAGCCTGCGTCTGGAGCAATATGGACTGAGCCACGACAATAGTGTCGGCGAGAGGGATTGGCTCGACTGTTGCCACCAACGGTTGTCCCCATGTCCCTCCTACCGACACCGCAGCAGACATAAGCTCTCAGGGACTAGAAGCTTCGCAGGGATCGAGAACTGCCGTGCCGCAGCCCAACGCTGAAGTCCCCTCCTGCACTACAGGGGTATCGCCGACAGTTGTTGGCGGGTCGCCGCGCTTCGCGTCAATGACGTTAGATGTCGACGCCGCTTGAACGGCCAGCGAGTCAGCCCCACCAAGGGAGGCAGCCACGACCAAGGTAGCCCCCTCCGCGTCTGGCACCTTCTCGCTCGGCACCTCCTCGCCTAGCACCTCGCGTCGGACACCTCCTCGTCCGGCACCTCTGCGCCGGGCACCTCCTCGCCGAGCACCACCTCGCCTGGCACGGCTAGGCTCAGCACCACCTTAGCCTCACCTGACTCAATGGACGGGGGTGCAGGGCCATCAGCGAAACCTAAGGCCGACGCACCTTCGGCCGTAGGAGGCAATGCGGCAGACCTCGTTCCGGTACTGGGAAGGGCGGGGGCTATCAGGCCTACCCCTGGAAGCGCCAGGGGCGCCAAGTTGGCTGATGAATCCCTAAGAAACCAAGAGAAAGCTTCATAAGGACAAAAAAAGGAAGGAGAGAAATAGCAGAGGGAAGAAGCTGTGACTTACCGGCGAGTCGGGCCACTCCAGTGACCCTGGCCTCCCGCCCCGCGCATTAGATCAAGGTCGCCGGAACATGACGATAAGGCCGGTGCCGCCGTCGCTGGTACCGACTCCCAGTCAACCCGTGCTGGCGTCAGCTCAGGCCCCTCAGCACCCCCTCCAGAACCAGGGCCACTGCTGGAGTCAGAGGCTAAATCTACGACAGAAGCTTCGGCCCCGCCAGTTCCCTCATTACGGGAGATGGGAGTACCGTCCCCTCAAAATAGCTTCTGCTTCTTCGACATAGAAGTAGCAGAGCCCGCGACCACATTCTCGGCTTCAGAGCTAGTGCCGGCTGGCTGACCTCTGCCCTGCTGGAAGTAGTTGAGGGCTCTGCCTCCCCCCTTGCCGAAGGACGTGAGTAAGACCCCGACCCTGGGTGCGCAGCTTCACAGCACCACCTTAGGACTGCAGAGGCGCCGACCGTGTATTCAGGATGCAGGCGGGCGAGGCCGAACACATTGACCTCGGCATTGAGCTCCGCAGTTCAGCCCCCACGTCGGTGGTCATGTGGAGCGGCTGGCAGTCATTCGGAATGGTGACATGCTCATCATCAACAACGTCGGAGGTCACTGTTTTCAGCATCTCCTCCAGCATCCTGAGAGTTGGGGTGTCTGGACCCAGCCGACATTCGTCATACTCGCCGTTGTAGACCTAGGCAAAATACAAACGCCACTAGAGAGGGGCGGTACGACAGAGCAAGAAGTTTGCCAACACCATCATCGAGGTCAAGCCCTTGCTAGACAAAAACTGGATCCTCCTTAGTGCAGGCCTGTATTCCTCTGGCAATCCGTGGGATGCATCCCATGTGGTATGGTCAGAGCCTGGACCGCTGGAGGGCATCTTCAGCGAGGGATGAGGGTCTGTCCTCACAATCGCCTAGTCTTCCCTCCAGTCGCTCCATTTGCCCCCTTTGAATGAGGCGATGTAACCCCGGGAGCTATTGTCCCGGTGGCGGAAGTAGTAGGCCCCCACTTGAGTCGTCGCGCTCCTTCCGTTCGTTTCATCACAAAGAAATGCCGGAACAACTCCACCGTGGGCGGACAGCCCACGAACGCCTCACATAGGTGGACGAACACAGCCACCAAGGCGATGGAGTTCGGCGACAGATGGTGAAGTTGCATCCCATACTCCCCCAGCACTGCAAGAAAGAACCTTGACAACGGGAGTGCGAGCCTAGCAGTGGCATAGGCGACGAAGAGAACAATCTCGTGTTCAAGCAGATCCCGAAGATCAGGAGATCCGCAGCAGATCATCCATCCGCACTCTGGAGCTGCCCAGCCAAGGAGCCGCCTCATCGACACCAGCTCTTTGGGCAATCGGAAGCGGGAAGGATGTAGCAGGGAATCCATTGCGACGGGCTAAGGTGAGAGCCTTGGCAAAAGTGGTGAAGGAGGTTCGGGCGCTCGAGGAAGAAGGCGACAACTCGGGTTGCGGATTTTGGGTAAGAAAGGAACCGTTCCCTCTTAACGGAGGTTCCCCCCCCCCTTTATCATCCCCACGACGCCTGAGTACTCCGAGTTAAGGATCAGACCGCACCACTCAGCACACCGCACCCATGACAACGGGTCCTATGTCCCCGCTCAGATGCACTTGCCCAGTCAGTCAGCCGCTTGGGGAAGCCGCTGATGCAGCTCCCACAATCACGACGTGAGCAAAAATGCTATAAGATGCATCGGAGACCGCCGCAATTAAAGGCGCCGCAGAGGACAAAGATATTACAGCAAGCAAAGATCCCTTCGCCGTAGCCACTCAAACTGGAAGAGGACGTGTGGTGATGACTAGTAGAAGTGCCCACCGCTTCAACTATCCAAGATATAATTCAAAGCCCAGTGCAGGAAAACAGGGAAATGGCTCCACATTTGGGCTCCCCATCTTGCCCCAAGGTGGATCCAGGAGCCACTGTTGGTACCCTGCAGACCGGGTACCCTCGCACACAGGATGAAGACACCGGGGCATGTCTGGTAGTGCCACGTGTCTAGAAGTTGTCGAGACCTCAGCCTCCCGCAAGATCCAGCCCCAGTGCTGCCACGTGGGGCACGAAGGATGGGATAAAGACCCTCAAGGGAGACGACCTCCCAAGACGCCACGTGTTGAGGGGAGACCTCGCACAACCTTGGAAGAGAAGCTCCAGAGCTGCCACGTAGCCTGGAGAGCCGAACCAAGCACCCTCCCTCTGAAGAGAGAGAGAGCGAAACTGCCATGTGCCCTGGGGAGCCCCGGAGCTGCCACGTGCCATGAAGGACTGGGGCTAGCCTCCCCGGCGAGGACCTGCCCCGACGCTGCCACGTGTCTCGCAGCATCCCACAGACGGTAAGGTGCGGGAGTTTAAAGCTGGAGCGCTCCACTCAGACAGGCATTGAAGGTTCGCACCCACCTCCGACACACGACGCGGAGCGCGCCACTGGTCAGAGGCCGCTATGACTAATCGCATCACAGTGAAGTCACTGCAGGCCTATCCCACTTGGCCAAATGGGTAGCTTGCAGCAACAAGAAAGGCTGACGGGACACCATCTGCCACTGTCAGCAACGATGCATGGGCTACTGACAAGGAAGGCGGCAAGACGGCGAGTCTCCACTGCCACTCTCAGAGAAGCTTATGCGAGAAGCCTGAATGTCGCCTAGAGGGGGGGGGGGTGAATAGGCCTTTTTGAAATTTGTCGGAACCTGCAACACTTAACAACCAGTTCAAAACTAGAGATATCGGACTAGTCCGGTAAAGTGCGGACTAGTCCGGTGTGTACGGACTAGGTTGATCAAGTTTGATTTATTAAGTTTGATTCTAGGGTGTAGCAGCGGAAATATACTTGTAATTTATGTGTTGCAAGATTATGTACTAGGGTATATCACAAGTCAATCTTAAATTTGATATTTCAATGTAACGTGAGCAAGATTAATTGAAACCCTAGATTGATATAATGTAAAGAATGATGAACACAAAACAAGAGCACAATAGATTTATCCCGTGGTTCAGTTCCCACAGAGGCAACCTACATCCACATTGAGGAGTCCACAAAAGGACCGGGTCTTCTCCAATCCTACCCTCGTCGGATCGCCACGAAGGCCAATCCTCTTCGACTTATCAAAAAGGGGTGAATAACCGAATTCAAAGGGGCCTTCTCACACGTTGAGTGCCCCCTTAGATTACAACACGAAATACCACCAAGAACACACCCAAAAGATTACAATGAAATTACAAGAGTGTGTTAGAGAATCAAACCAAGAGCTCAATGAGTGTTGAACGTGTATCTCCAATGATCTAGAGTGTATCCTCCAGGGATTTATATTTGTTGCACTTAATTTCGTGGAGAGATGTGTTTTGGAGGATCTTGGGAGGTGTGACGGCGCTAGGGTTCGAGAGTGTTAAAGTTGGGCCGTGCAACTCTATTTATATGGTGATTCTAAAAGTGACCGTTAGGGTTTAGAAAGATCGGACTAGTCTGGTGTGCTTTGTGTAGCAAACACTAAGTGTCCCAAAATATCGGACTAGTCCGGCCAGGAGCGAACTTGTCCAATTTTGCTTCTGGAAATCTTCGGACTAGTCCGATAGTCATCGGACTTGTCTGGACATGTGAAACCCTAAGTGGTTATGGGTACAAGTCCGCACTTGGAGGACTTGTCCGATTTAGGTCAGAGAGTTTTTTGGACTAGTCCGTGCTAATATCGGACTTGTCCGATTTAGATCAGAATGAATATCAGACTAGTCCGGTGGCGATCGGACTTGTCCAATTTTGTGTGACTTGTGAAGTGTT
The DNA here is from genome assembly GCA_036927565.1 of Tuctoria greenei. NCBI lineage: Eukaryota > Viridiplantae > Streptophyta > Magnoliopsida > Poales > Poaceae > Tuctoria > Tuctoria greenei. The sequence continues at coordinate 19,849,129 of JAYESD010000009.1, read as the reverse complement.
TTGAGGACTAGTCTGCACTGGGAAGGACTAGTCCAATTCTAGTCAGAGAGATATCGGACTAGTCCGATGGATATCAGACTTGTCCGATTTTGTGCAGAGAGGATATCGGACTAGTCCGGTGACATTCGAACTAGTCTGGTCCTGTGTAACTTTGTGCAATGTGTTTATTTAATTGTGATTGAGCTATTGGGGTGTATTTCCTTAACACACTCCATACACAATGATCTACTATTCTTCTTCCTTGAGCTCATTTCCACTTTGCTCCTCATTCTCCCTTCTTTTTGGCACTTTGCTTATTTTGCTGTTAAAACCTGTGCTCATCTCAACAAAGAGGTTAGGATCTCATTTGCTTGTCATTAATCATCCAAAACCCACAAGGGATTCCTAGATGCACTTTCAATCTCCCCCTTTTTGGTGATTGATGACAACCAATTGAGATTTCACAAAATATGATAAAAATTGAGATTTTCATAAAGTATGCACATATGAGTCTAAAATACATCAAGTAGTGAAAACATAATCCATATGTGCATTCTTTATGGTGGGATGCATGACTAAGTATATTGAAACAATGAGAATGACATAATTGAAATTAATCAACCACATCAAAGCATATATGTCATTCTAGGAGCAAAATCATATAACTCAACAATTACTTCTCAAAAGATCATAACATTGCATCACATAACCATAATTAACTTAAGAACATAGTTAAAGCTTTACAACCCACAAAATAGTCAAAAAGGATAAAAGAGAGCTCTCTCCTTGCATCCTGCAGCTAAGGCTAAGACTCCCCCTCAATCTCTCCCCCTTTGGCATCAATACACCAAAAAGAAGGAGAGGAGGGTCCTAAGGTCTTCTCTCTTCGCTGTTAGCCCTCTCATCGTCGTCTTCATCATCTTCATCTTCAGCCTGATGAGTAGGAGGAGGAGGTGCAGAGCCACACGAGCCCCCAATGCCAAAGTAGGCAAGCTCGAAGGGGGTCAAGGGCCCGAGCTCGGTGAAGTCTGAGTCTGAATCTTCAGAGATTACTGGAGGCCCAATGGGTTTGATCTCCAGTTTCTGGCAAATTTGCTTCACATTTGCCTTCACATACTTCATATCTTCCTTTCTTCTCTTGTTGAGCTTATGGGCCTTCACTTCGGCCTTTTTGCAGGAAGCGAAGATGGCAGCCAGGTATTTGAAGATCCCACTGGCTGATCCCCTTTGAGGAGCTGTCCTACTGGCAGGAGCAACTCTTACATCTTCTGTCCTTCTTGCCGATGCCTCAGGACTAGAGGCCTGTGAGGTTGCAGCCTGGACACTTGGCTTCTGAGGCATCTGAGGCCTCAAGGGTGTGTGCTCCACATCCTTGACGAATTCAATCCCGGTGACCTTCTCGATCACAAACATCAGATATGGGGCATACCCACAAGACCTATTGGGTGTGCAAGATATGTTGACCATGTCATTCCAGATGTAGTCCGCAACATCAAACTGACGGTCCTTGCTTATCACTCTCATCAATGTTCGGAGATAACCCTGCACACTCCCAACATAAGCAATAGTCTTCCTCAAGACTCTGTTTAGAACCACAAATAAAGGCTTCATGTTCTTTGTGGAGGGAGGGACGAACTTTGAGTTTGGATCATATAGGAACTTCATCCTATCCCTCTCAATGACACCTATGTTGTGGATGATCAAGCAGTCAGATCTTGAGGTGTCAAGGTGAAGCAGGCTAGCAAAATCTTCTTGAGTTATACTGTACTTGGATCTGTGAGTCATCCAAGTAACACTTTCCTCATCTTCACTTGAGAAATGGCATGTTGCAAAGAATTGTGCAATGACCTCATCATTCCAGTTGTTCCTGAAGGCAAAGAGATCCTTCAGGCCATGCCTCTCAATGGCTTTCACCACTTCAGTGAACGGGGAGCAGCCCTTCTTCTCAAAATGTGCCCAATCAATCCATTGAATGCGCACAACCGGTGTCTTCATTGGGAGATACACAGATTTGTAGAAATATGCATGGAAGTTGCACTAAAATCTTCTATCGGCAGCTTGCTTCGGTTGGCCATACCAATCAATGCTTCTGAACTTTGCTGCCGATTCACTGCCTTTACCGTTGAACTTCTCTTCAGTGGGGTTTTGGACCCCTTCCCTCGGAGCATGGAGCTTCAACGGGCCAACTGGACCCGTCGCTATCCCTTTGCCCTTGCCTTTGGCTAGGCGGGCACTTGCCGAGCTAGGGCCACCACCGGTGGTAGCCCTGGAAGCAGGCACCTTGGAGGTCAGCTTCTTCGCTAGCACTTTCCTCCGAGCCTGTGGAGGAGACGGAGCTGGCTCGGAAGGTCTCTCTTGGCGCTTCTTTCCAAGACTCGTCGAGGTCCGAGGTGCCCCCTCGTGGTCCATATCAGCCTCAAAGTCAGAAACTTCATTGTTCGAGCTCGACATGACCTGAGAATTAGTTGCATGAATGAGAATGAATGGTACAAGGCATAGGTGTGAAAGTATAGCAAGGAATTGCATTGAGGAATTGAAAAGTTAGGTTTTGAGTTCAAAAAAATCGGACTTGTCCAGTGTACAGGCACGGACTAGTCCGGGGGACCGGACTTGTCCGTGCATGGACCGGACCAGTCCGGTATTCATCCTCAAAAACCTAAGAGACTGGACAAATGTTGATTCCTAATGCACAACAAGCGTAGCATAAATGTAATACATCAAGGGGGCATGTATATAGTGAAATATGCTAGGCTATTCGATCAACAATGAAGAAATTCGAAATTTCTAGGGTTTGAGTGAAAATTACCGAAGAAATCAATTGGAACTTGGAGATGAGGGTGTTGAAGGCCGGACTTGTCCGAGAACTTCAATCCCGATACGATGATCAAATTCCACCCAAACTTGCGAAGTTCCAATGGAGAAATCAAGGAATTGCCTTGGGAGCTCGAGTGGAAGAGAGAGAGAATGCGTGAGGCAAGAGTGGAGGTGAAGAAATTAGGGTTTGGCGGTGGATAGGGTTAAGGACACGAAAAATCAGGCAAGTCCGGAGATGACCGGACTAGTATGAACTTTTCTAGAGGACTATATCGGACTAGTCTGTTATCTACCTGACTAGTCCGGCCTAGTCTGCATGGGCGGACTAGTCCGGGTAACCACGGACTAGTCTGTGGTCACCAGGCAAGAATTGCTTAGTCCATTCATATATATTTGAAGGTACATATTTAGAAAATAGGGAGGCAAATCAAATCAAATAATCTTGATGAATATGATCAGTAAGCATACAATAGTCAAACAATGATCATAATTCACCAAGATCTAGTAATTGACATAGTTTTTTGGGGAAACTTGAGAGAGAGATGATTTTCACAATCCAATCAACATATTTTGAAGAATTCATACAGGTATGCAACATTTCAAGCCACACTCTGAGCATCAAGGATGTTTAGCTCATTTCGGAGTTCACAAAAGCGCTTTTCATCAAGTGGCTTGGTGAATATGTCAGCCAATTGCTTTTGGGTGTTGACATGGGAAATGGCTATACCTCCTTTCATGGAATGATCTCTCAAAAAGTGATGTCTTATATCTATGTGTTTAGTTCTAGAGTGCTCAACTGGGTTGTGGGCAATTTTGATGGCACTCTCATTGTCACAAAGGAGTGGAATACAGTTCATATTGTAACCGTAATCCCTTAGAGTTTGTCGCATCCAAAGGAGTTGTGCACAACAACTCCCGGCTGCAACATACTCCGCTTCGGCTGTAGATAAGGCAATGGAATTTTGTTTCTTGGAGGACCAAGAAACTAAAGATCTCCCTAGGAATTGGCATGTACCGGAGGTACTTTTTCTATCTACTTTGCATCCGGCATAATCTGCATCGAAGTAACCAATTAGATTGAATTTTGAGCCTTTTGGGTACCAAAGACCAAGGTTGGGTGTATGAACTAAATATCTCAAGATCCTTTTTACAGCTGTCAAGTGACACTCTTTAGGATTGGATTGAAATCTTGCACACAAACATACACTCAATATAATATCTGGCCTAGATGCACATAAATAGAGTAGAGATCCAATCATGGAGCGATATAGTTTTTGGTCGATGCTAGGTCCATCTTCATTGAGATCCAAGTGGCCATTTGTTGACATGGGAGTCTTTATAGGCTTCGCCTTGTCCATACCAAACTTCTTGAGTATGTCTTACGTGTACTTGGTTTGGCTTATGAATGTCCCTTCCTTTTGTTGCCGCACTTGGAATCCCAAGAAGTACTTTAGTTCTCCCATCATTGACATTTCAAACCTATCTGTCATGATTTTACTAAATTCCTCACAAAAAGATTGATTAGTTCACCCAAAGATTATGTCATCAATGTGAATTTGACAAATAAAAAGATCATTGTCAAAATCCTTTGTAAATAGTGTATAATCTACTTTGCCAATCTTAAAGCCATTTTCAATTAAGAAATCTCTAAGACACTCATACCAAGCTCTAGGAGCTTGTTTGACGCCATATAGAGCCTTACGCAATTTAAATACGTGGTCGGGAAACTCTTCGTCTTCAAACCCGGGGAGTTGCTCCACATATACCTCCTTCTTGATTGGTCCGTTGAGGAAGGCGATTTTCACATCCATTTGATACAGCTTGAAATCATGGTGAGTAGCATATGCAAGTAATACTCTAATGCATTCAAGTCTAGCTACGGGAGCAAAGGTCGCATCGAAATCCAAACCTTCGACTTGTGAATACCCTTTGGCCACAAGTCGTGCCTTGTTCCTTGTCACCACCCCATGTTCATCTTGTTTGTTGCGGAAGACCCACTTGGTGTCGACAATGTTCGCATTGGGTCTTGCCACGAGTTCCCACACCTCGTTCTGCTTGAAGTTGTTCAATTCTTCTTGCATTGCCACCACCCAGTCCAGATCTTTCAATGCATCCTCAACCCTACGCGGTTCCAAAAAGGATACAAACGAATAGTTTTCACAAAAGTTAGCTATATGACATCTAGTGGTTACTACCTCTTGGATGTCACCGATGATATTGTCGATTGGGTGATCCCTTTGGACGCATTGGTGTACTCTTGGGTGTGACACTTGAGGCATTGTATCTTCACGATCATCTTCTTCTCCCCCTAAGTGGTTGCCTTCGTTGACTTGTTGATTATCTTCATATTCTTGTGGTTGATCTTGTGTGGAAGATCCCCCTTGATCGTTGACCTCCTCTTGTGGTTCATCTTCCTCATACACATGTAGAGGTGACTCTTGTGGTCGAACTTCACCTAAGTCCATTCTTTTCAATGCTTGACAAGGAGCTTCTTCTTTACCTAGTACAGATGGATCAACTTCCTCCTTTTGGGATCCATTAGTTTCATCGAACACTACATCACGTGCTACTTCAACAAGTCCGGAGGTCTTGTTGAAAACACGATAGGCGTAAGTGTTCGAATCATAACCAAGCAAGAAACCTTCATCGGACTTTGAAGCGAACTTTGAAGTCCTAGGCTTCCTGTTTAAAATATAACATGGAGAACCGAAAACTCGAAAATATGAGATATTTGGCTTGTTACCGGTGAGTAGCTCATAGGATGTCTTCTTGAGTAGTCGATGAAGATAAAGTCGATTTACGGAGTGGCAAGCGGTGTTAATCGCTTCCGCCCAAAACTGATCCGAGGTCTTGTACTCATCGAGCATTATTCTTTCCATCTCTATGAGTGTTCGGTTCTTTCTTTTGGCAACTCTGTTTTGTTGTGGGGAATACGAAGCTTAAAACTCGTGCTTTATGCCTTCTTCATCAAGGTACTCCTCCACTTGTGTGTTCTTGAACTCCGTGCCATTGCCGTTTCAAATGTTCTTGATTGTCAATGAGAATTCGTTTTGAGCTCGCTTGAAGAACTTCTTGAGTATTCCTTGTGTTTCTGACTTATCATGCAAAAAAAACCCAAGTGAAGCGAGAAAAATCATCAACAACTACTAAACCATATTTGTTACCGCCGATGCTTATGTAGGCAATTGGACCAAATAAGTCCATGTGATGTAGCTCGAGCGGTCTTGTTGTCTTCATGATGTTCTTTGCAGGGTGAGGTGCTCCAACTTACTTCCCGGCTTTGCACGCGCTACAAGGCCTGTCTTTCTCAAACACAACATTCTTTAAACCTCGGATGTGATCGCCCTTGAGGAGTTTTTGAAGGTTCCTCATACCAACATGCGCTAGCCGTCTATGCCACAACCAACCCATGTTGGTTTTTGCAATCAAGCATGTGTCAAGTTCAGCTTTATCCTTGTTGAAGTCAACAAGATAGAGCTTTCCCTTTAACATACCGTTGAATGCAATGGAACCATCACTCCTCCTAGAGACAGTCACACCCTCGTTAGTGAACAAGCAATTATAACCTTTTTCACATAATTGAGATATGGACAGCAAGTTATAATATAAGGATTCAACATGTAAAACATGAGAAAGTGTGTGTTTAGAAGATATTGCAATTTTACCGGTACCGAGCACCTTTCCTTGACTATTATCTCCAAAGTAAATGCCCTCGTTTGGATCCTCATTTTCCTCATATTCAACGAACATTCTTCTTTCCCCGGTCATATGGTTGGTGCAGTCACTGTCTAGCACCCATTTAGATCCACCAGAGGAATAGGCCCGCAAAAACAGATTATGCTTTGGTTAAGTACCCATGCTTGCTTGGGTCCTTGGAGGTTAGTTACAAGACATTTGGGCACCCACACATGAGACTTGGTGTTCCCATGGCGTGGCCAAACATAATGAGCATAAACCTTGCCAAAATTATTTCTCATTAAGACATACGAGGCATCAAAAATTCTAAACAATAACTGTTGTTGTTTATGTACAGGATTATCTGGGAGGCCGGACTTGTCCGGAGGACCGAACTTGTCCGCACCCCGACCGGACTAGTCCGAACTTTTTCAGTTTGAGAGGGTCTTCCCTTTACAAAGGCAATCCTCTCCTTGTTATTCTTATGGCTTTTAGCATGTTTCTTTTCACCATAAAAATAACCAATGCCATATTTGACATTTGGAGGTCTTTGGACCAAGTATGCACTGCGTGCATATTTGATCTTCTCATTGTCAAATATGCCACTTTGGGTAGGATGCTTATCCTTTGTAGAGTTGGCTTGTCTTTCATACTGATGTCAATTTTATTCCATGTACAGGTAGAAGCAACCTCAGTTTTAGTGAGTTGAGAAGGTGAACTTGAAGAGGATGAAGGTTCACTGCTTGAGTGACTCAACTTGCACTTCAAGGATCTTGTTAACCTTGATCAGGTCAGCAAGTTGGTCCTTGATTGTAGCATTTGAGTCGGTTAGCTCCAATCAAGTTTCCTTGCTTGAAGCTAACTCAAGCTCTAGTGATTTGCTTCGTTCCTTTTCAAGTTCTAGAAGATTGTCAAGTTCGACATATTCCTCCTTTTGGGAGATGATCATGTCCTCTTGACAATGTATTAACCTCTCCTTCTCAACAAGTTGATCAAGCTAAAATTTCATTTTTGTGGCTGTTTTCCTATCTAGTCCAATAAGCATATCCTCATTATCACTATTGATTTCATCATCACTAGAATAGGAATGCACGGAAGGGGGTTTAATGGTTACCTTGTGTTTACCTTCCTTTGCCATAAGGCAAGTGCCATCTCCCTTCCATGCGCCGAGTGTAGGGAAGAGAGTAGACTTCTTGGATGCCTTCTCGATGGCTATGCTAGCCATCTCTTCTTCTTCGGATGATGAGGACTCATCATTTGAGTCCCACTCTTTCCCTATGTGCGCTTGTTCGGCTTGTTTCTTCTTCTTGAAGAATTTCTTGGGTTGGGGCTTGGTTTCTTTGGTCTTTTTCTTGTTCTCTTCATATGGGCAATCAACTATAAAGTGGCTATACTCACCACAATTATAGCATGCCCGCCTCAACTTTGACTTTGTTCTTTCCTTGTACTCCCCTTCGCTTGATTTAGCACTTTGTCTCTTCTTCATTATTCTCTTGAATTTATTCATGAACAATATCATGTCTTCTTCGTCTAATTCACTGCTCCCATCATCACTGTCTTCTTCTAGTTGTGCTTCTCTAGCTTCTTTAGATAGGGACTTGAGGGTGGACTTCAAAGCAACCCCTTTCTTCTTTGCCGAGGTGAGGTCGGCAATCTCGTTGACATGCTTTGCTTGTTTTTCCATCATCTTGAAGTTGATGATCTTTCCGAGCAATTCATCCGGAGTCATCCTTTTGTATCCGGGGCTTTCTCTGATCATGGAGCATAGGGTGACGTTGCGAGGCATGAAAGCTCTAAGGATGAGCTTTACCACCTCGTGGTCATTCCACTTCTTACTTCCGTATGATCTGACCTTGTTGACGAGTGTCTTTAATCTGTTGTACATGTCTTGGGGTGACTCGTCCTCTGCAATTGCAAATCTTCCTAATTCGCCTTCAATCATTTTGATCTTTGCTTCACGCACATGTCGGTCACCTTCATGTGCAGTGTGTAGTGTGTCCCATATCTCCTTAGCAATTTCGAGTCCATCCACCTTGGTGAACTCGTCCCGATTGAGCGAAGAGGTAATTACAGTTGCGGCTTGAGCATTTCGGTGAATTGCCTGCTCTTGGCTTGGTGTGAGCTCCTCATCGTCGTCCGGGATGTCTATCCCTGTGCACACAATATACCATAAACTTGGATTGAGGGAAATTAGATGCATTTTCATATTTTGCCTCCACATTGAGTAATCACTTCCATCATAGTATGGGGCTTTTCCAAGTGGGATAGACAAATAATGATTATTGTTGGAATTGAGACAATCATAGTTAAAAGGATATTGGGAGTAGTCGGTGTGACTACTCCCCTTCTTCTTTTCTTCAATCTTCACTATCCCTTTGGAAAGTGTCTTCTTTCTTAGGAGCGCCTTCAGTTCTAGCGTCTCCTCATCGTCGTCCTCGAAGTCTTGAATGGCTTCGAGGTGCTTCTCCACTTTGAGGTTCTTTTCATCATCAACCTTTTCTTGGTTGTTGCTCTTGTGGATGTCCTTCATGTCCGGCATGATCTTTTTCGAGCGATTAGTCTTCTTGAAGAACCTGCTCTGATACCAATTGAATGTGGCCTAGAGGGGGGGGTGGATAGGCCTTTTTGAAATTTTTTGGAACCTGCAACACTTAACAACCAGTTCAAAACCTGAGATATCGGACTAGTCCGGTAAAGTGCGGGCTAGTCCGGTGTGTACGGACTAGGTTGATCAAGTTTGATTTATTAAGTTTGATTCTAGGGTGTAGCAGCGGAAATATACTTGTAATTATGTGTTGCAAGATTATGTACTAGGGTATATCTTAAGTCAATCTTAAATTGATATTTCAATGTAACGTGAGCAAGATTAATTGAAACCCTAGATTAATATAATGTAAAGAATGATGAACACAAAACAAGAGCACAAGAGATTTATCTCGTGGTTCGGTTCCCACAGAGGCAACCTACATCTACGTTGAGGAGTCCACAAAAGGACCAAGTCTTCTCCAACCCTACCCTCGTCAGATCGCCACGAAGGCCAATCCTTTTCCACTTATCACAAAGGGGTGCATAACCGAATTCAAAGGGGCCTTCTCACACGTTGAGTGCTCCCTTAGATTACAACATGAAATACCACCAAGAACACACTCAAAATATTACAATGAAATCACAGGAGTGTGTTAGAGAATCAAACCAAGAGCTCAATGAGTGTTGAACATGTCTCTCCAACGATCTAGAGTGTATCCTCAAAGGATTGATCTTTGTTGCACTTAATTTCATGGAGAGATGTGTTTTGGAGGCTCTTGGGAGGTGTGACGGCGCTAGGTTTCGAGAGTGTTAAAGTTGGGCCGTGCACCTCTATTTATATGGGGTTTATAAAAGTGACCGCTAGGGTTTAGAACGATCGGAATAGTCTGTGGTGGACACCGGACTAGTCCGGTGTGCTTTGTGTAGAAAACCCTAAGTGTCCCGAAATATCAGACTAGTCCAGCTAGGAGCGGACTTGCCCAATTTCGCTTCTGGAAATATTCGGACTAGTCCGATAGTCATCGGACTTGTCCGGACATGTGAAACCCTAAGTGGTTATGGGGACAAGTCCGCACTTAGAGGACTTATCCGATTTAGGTCAGAGAGTTCTTCGGACTAGTCCGTGCTAATATCGGACTTTTCCGATTTAGATCAGAATGAATATTGGACTAGTCCGGTGGCGATCGGACTTGTCCGATTTTGTGTGAATTGTGAAGTGTTTTGAGGACTAGTATGCACTGGGAAGGACTAGTCCGATTCTAGTCAGAGAGATATCAGACTAGTCCGATGGATATCGGACTTGTCCGATTTTGTGCAGAGATATCGGACTAGTCCGGTGACATTCGGACTAGTCCGGTCCTGTGTAACTTTGTGCAATGTGTGTGTTTAATTGTGATTGATCTCTTGGGGTTTGTTTCCTTAACACACTCCATACACAATGATCTACTATTCTTTTTCCTTGAGCTCATTTCCACTTTGCTCCTCATTCTCCCTTCTTTTTGGCACTTTGCTTATTTTGCTGTTACAACCTGTGCTCATCTCAACAAAGAGGTTAGGATCTCATTTGCTTGTCATTAATAATCCAAAACCCACAAGGGATTCCTAGATGCACTTTCAAAGCCTTAGATCTTTTAGGATAAGATCGCGTCGGGGCCACCTGTCGGGCCCCAGGACCCCACTTGTAAGGCGTCCAGTCTTGGTTATAAAAGGCTCGGACCACCACCGATACAAAGGACCAGACTCAGAATCCCCGATACACTCACATAAGCATACACACTCACCAAGGAATACAATCCACCGTGGAGTAGGGTGTTACGCTCCTTTTGGCCCGAACCACATAAAAAAACTGTCTCCTACTCTTCCGCTAGAACACTAGTTTGAGGCCTAAGCCCCGCCGAACAAGAACCTCTGCGGGCTGCTCCTTAGCAGATCTGGGGGAAGTGTCGCATTGACCCTTCGACAGTCTTCTATTTTAGAGTATATAAATCCAAAAGCAACTGGATACATCCAGTTGTGAGCATCCATCCCTGTTGTGGCAGCTAAATGTCCATTCCACCTTCCACTGAGTGCCGTCGCATCGACACCAATCCATGTACTACAACCTGATCGAAATCCCTCAATACAAGGACCAAGTGCGCAAGAGAACCTGTGGAAATAAACATTGCCCTTAACGGCCTTGCAATCAATCTCAATAACACTATCTGGTGAACTCTTCAAAACCTCTGCCTTCCAGTTATACAATAGCTTGAAACTTTTCTACCATGTACTATACAATTTTTCCAAAGCTCTCTTTTCGTTTCCAGAATGTGTTATAACCAATAGTGCAGTTGTGATCATTTTGAAGCTTATTTTTCAAATCCTTAGCACCCATCTGAGGATTTTTTCGAAGAACTGAAACAACCTTGGAAGCAACCACTTACATGAAGGTGTAGTTGTCTTTCTACGACTGGTAGAGGTAAATGTATGCACATCATTCAATACTGTCACATACATAAAAATAAAAGAAAATGTTCAAATCAATTTTATGCAACATAACTAAAATGGCGTTCAAATAAAAGAACATGTTAGTACAAAATTTATTACCATGACAGTCAAGCCACCCGACTTCTTGTACTCAACAATTGACCAAAGACAATCACCACCCTTGTAGTACCCTCTATATCTTGATTTGTTTGTTGCTTCAATATACAATCCAAATTCTTTATTTATGGCATACTTTGCATGGATAATCGAAATTCCTCCAGAGAAGGGTATATGGTACTATCGAAGAGTTAGAGCGACACTTCCCCCGGATTGCTATGGAGCAGCCTGCGGAGGTTCTTTGTTCAGCGGGGCTTAGGCCTCAATCAAGTGTTCTCGCGGATGGATGTATGATACAGTGGTTTTTACATGGTTCGGGCTACAAGGAGCATAACACCCTACTCCACGGTGAGTGGTATTGTTGGAATGTGTGAGTGTGTGTGTGTGTGTGGGGGGGGGGGGTGATGTTTGATGTGGGGATCCTTTGTAACGGTGGTGGTCCGGACCTTTTATAGACAAGGCCGGACGCCTTACAAGTAGGGTCCCGGGGCCCGACAGGTGGTCCTGGGGCAATCTTATCCTAAAGATCTAAGGCTTCTTTCGTAAGCTTGCTCTGACCATGGTCTTCAAGACTCGCCGTCTTGCCGCCTGCGTCGTGTTGACGGCTCCTATTATATACCAACAAATCATCCCCGGCAATGGTGCCAGAAATGCTTGTTTGTATTTCTTATTCACCATTAACTAAACATCTCCAACTGATGTGTCAGAAATGCTTGTTAACGGTTCTATTGGATCACAGAGTGAGTTCCGCAAGCACACAGGGGTATCGTTGTAGCATTTCCCCTTAAGAGTATTCCCAAGGGTGTCATTTATTTGATCCTAAAGGAAGGCAGGGAAGAGATATAACAATCATCAAGTGGAAAGGGTAGAAAGGTCTAGGTAAGAATATAGTAAGGATGGATAAAATAATAGTGGAGGTAGTGTGACACACACAAAAGCTTTCAAGTCTATGGGGGGGGGGGGGGGGGGGGTAAGAGGATCCTAGAGGTTAGTTAAGGTTGAGAGCTATGGAGGTACTCCTACTATGCTCTATTGTACATATACATAGTCTAAACTAATTACTCATAAGCTAGATCCATAGTGAATACTTATTCTATGTGGTTCAACACATCGGGCACGGGCTTACCCCTAGCAATACTAGTGCGACTCTCGCCAAGAGCCTGTGGCATAGCTGAACGTGGAGGATTACAAAGGACAGATAGGACTGTCACCACCTACTGCCTACCTCTTCAATCCGTGGGTCTACGAGACATCCAATGCTACTTAGCTATCCTAGCACCATGCTAGCATATTAAGTAATTACCTTAAGAGCCTAGGCATAATCCATCCTAAGGCAATGAATTGAATCATCATTGAACCAATGTTTATACACAACATAATTATCCATACTAACCTAGTTATGTTATAATTAACTAGACTATAGTGGGGGTCTATAGGTTATATGATAATGAGATATGTTCATGACGAAACAGTCATAGAAGCTATACCTTCAACATACATGGACTCCACAATCAAACAAGAAACGCTTTGCCCAATTATATGTATAAGTAGAGACTAAAGATACTATCTTTATTATGCATAAAGTCACAAATACAAGAAAGAATACATGAGCCATACCTTTCCCAATGTAGGATTGGGAAGAGAGAGACTCCTTACTCCTTTCCCAATTTGGACTTGGGACTAGAGACTCTCCTCTCTACAACCTAACTCCTCTAAGACTATGGATGATAGTGTATACAATAGAGATGAAGCTCAAGTGGTGTGTGTTGAAGTGAGGGGTAGGGGGTCCTATTTATACTAGTGTTGAGGTTGGTTCCCGCCACCAAAAGCGCGTGAATCAGTCACCATTGACTCCTTCAAGCCAGGAGGAGCCAACACGCTTCGTTTGACCGCGTTTGGCGCCAGGAAGGGGTCGCCTGAACCCCTGGTTCGGCCGACTTGGTCAGCACTCCAAACGTGGAGTGCTTCCTCCAGGTGGCTACCATGTGGGCCCCCTTGATGTATATAGGTGATACACCGTTGGATCTCCTCGAATACTTCTGTTTGTGGGCCATTTGATGCATGGGATGCCACGTGTCGTCACTTGATTGTCTAGGATGATATTTTATAGGATTGGTCCCTCTACATTTCCTCATTTCCTGCATAAAATGTTGCATACACATATTTCTCCAAGTCCAAGTGGAATTGGGTTAGATAGAAAGGTGATGTGTGCAAGAAATGACAAATCCTTCACATAATTGAGTTAAATTGACAGATGAAATTGGTATATAACATCCGTCAACAAACTCCCCCGAGCTTATCCTTTGGTCGTCTCGAGCAAAGTCAATACTTTAGGTTGATGATCAGGAGTTGCTACAATGTCTTATTTTCAAAAGTATCTAATGCACAACAAGATACTCTACCTAGTATTGCAGAAATTGGCTATGATACTCTACCTTTCTTAAGTTATCATGGGGCTTATGCTTTTTCATATTCATGAGTACTTGAAAGGTAGAATAGCAAATGGAGAAAACATAGCCTAGAAATCAAGTTTCACTTAAATCCTGGAGAATTAATTTAGATATTAAGTACCTCAATTTGATTCTCTCAATCACTCCTTTGTGGATAGTGGAAATATTTCCTCACCAAAGCATTGTGCCTCTACTATTCCTACTCATTGAATATGGCTTGTATGTGGAGCTTGGTAAGGAAAGTAAGTAGGCATATTTGCATCACATATATTGCTAAGTCAAAAGAGTAAGCCTTAGGAGAATTCAAATTAAAACTTTTTGATTCAAGACTAGTGCATGAGTGATGGAGTGGAAGTGGATATGGATACTTGAGATAACTCATTTTTGGTATAATCTCTCTTTCTTTTGCAGGGATGAAACATGGTTACTTTTCTTTTCTCTTTTTTTCCTGCTTATGATGTAAGCATTTTTTTTAAGTAGCCATGTCTTCTACTCCCTTTCTTTGCAATGAATTTTGAAGAGAGTGCTAAACATGAATAACATGGAGTTTCTCTTTTTGTTGTGGTATGGTGGATATGATGGACGTTTTGCTTACTTCTAGTGTAGAAGTATAGCATGTGCAAGTGAAGTCTTGAATTCAAAAAGAGTTGAATGATTTCTCACATAGGTCTATACTAGTTTGACTAGGCTCAATGTGAAAGCAAATAGCATATGAATAAGGTTTTGTCTATGTATGAACATCATATGGCTTTGGTAGGTATTTCCAATCAATTGAGGTAAACTTAAATCTTTTTATAATTTCTCCGAAAATCTAAGTTTTACTTTCAAACTAGGACTAGCAGCCCTATTACTAATTCTAATCTTGCAACAACCTAGAATTAGATTAAGCTTTTGCTACCCACAACATCCAAATTAAAGTAAAAGTATTTCAAACCAATGAAAGCAATATTTGGAGAGTAGCAAGTTGTAAACTAGAGACTTAGGAAAATAAAACAGAGCAACTGTTCATCATTTCATCTATGTGAATTCTAAATCATTCTTACCGCACATCTTTATTTGATGAAAGTAAATCTAACCTATTTTTATATTTTTTAAATGCAAGGTGTGATGGATGGATGGAAAATAAATATGCAAGGAATGTGATACATGTTACCTCAAGTGGGGGTCCTCCCCCAAGCTTGTTCTTCAACTACCTCTATGATAAGGGTTGAACCCTTGATGACAGAAGTACGCTGCAAGATCGGCTTGTTGTTGTTGTAGCACCATGTTGAAGTTGGTGAATTGAGCATCCATGTGTTGTTGCCAATCCTGGGTACCTTGAACATGCTCCTGGAGTGTGATGTAGATGTCACCTGTTCTCACTTCAAGTTCTCCCATACGTCTAGTGAGGTCCGTATTCCTTGGCTATAGTCATGATGACTTTTGGACGAAAAGGAACAACATCCTCTCATGGACGTTGGGGGCAAGCTGCTAGAGCTTGAAGTGGATAAGGGTGGATCCCTTTGCCATTCTCGCCAAGATGATCCCCCAGTCTCATAAGTCAGAGGTTGAGTCCATCCGGGCGCATAACCCGTTGGGTTCTCTTCCTCTTGGTATTCATGGACCGGAGAGATTATCGGTGGCATGCCTGTGGCTCCATCCCTCGCACGATTCCTTGTTACCCTGCCAGAGACATTACTTCTTTTTGCTTCCTCAAGGGGAAGAAGATTAATGGTTAGCCTCCGACATTTGTACAAATGAAAATCCGGGATAGGTAACCAAATTTCATTGAAAAAGTCGGGATAGAAAAATATCAAGGAGCCATCATGATCATGCTTAAGGATATGTTCTTGCACTAAATAGCATTCATCAATTAATTGTCTTTCAGTTTCAATATATTTAAATGAAGAGTATTTAATTGCTCCTACCCTATCAGCAATATGAGTAATCAATGAAGTACATTCAGTTGGTCCTGATTTTGAAATGTAATATAACCATTGTGTCATCATGGCTTTGACTGGAGCAACTTTTATCTTTTTAGTCATGGCAAACAAAATTTTCAATTCATCATCTCGCACAACCCTAACATCTCCCCTAGGGAACATAGTCATAGCCACCCATCTATGCATGAAGCGTAAGGTAGGGTTTTGGATGTGGCTATTCCTAGGAGCCCTACATGTGACCTCACTAGTTAGCTCATGCCAAAAACATTGTTTGTTAAACTTAGGCAAATTGTCTAAATCTAGCAAACACCGTTTATGGAAGCCTAGGATGCTACCTAATTCTTTCCATAGGATGTTGTATTCTTTTTGAAATAATCTAAAGGTAATACCATCAAATCCTATTCTTAGCGTGCAAAGGAATTGGATAGTGAGAAGGTGTGAACCTTTCTCCTCTTTGTGAGCAAAGTCATCAAATCCAATTGCATGCAAAATGGAAAGAAATTCGGAGTCCATACCTATTTTGGAGATCAAATGTGGATCGTAAGCCTTGGTGTGGCAGAACTCACGATCTTGGAGAAGCCTGCGTGCTTGATCTTAAACTTCGCTTCGTATCGAGGTCGTTGTCATGAAGTAGTTGGTGTGGGTTGCTTCTCTCTTCCACGGGAGTGTACTCACACACACTTCTCCTCCTTGGGCTTGTACCCATGGAATAGAGGCGTGCACTAGATCCTTCACCATGGCTTGAGCTTGCAGCCTCCTTCCTCTTTCCAAACAACCTCTTCATGTCTTTTTGAGTTCAACAAGCAAGAACAAAACAAGGCGAGAAAAATCCGAAAAGAAGCGATGTTTGGAAAACTAAACTCTCAACAAATTTTCTCCTCTTGAAAGCTTGAGTGTAAAATGCAAATGCAAACAAAAGAAAATCTTTTTGGGGATGGATTTGAGCAAGAGTGTTGCAATGAAGAGCAAGAAAAACAAGGCGAGCTAGAGAGTGACTTGGGGAGGTGTAAAATGATGTGGTGTGTGAAGAGAGGTGCTCCTCACGGCCAAAATTTATGGGGTGCACCCTCCAAAGGTCACTTGGGGTTCAAAATATAGCCGTTGGAGGAAGGGGAGCCAATTTGGCTCCACTTCCTGTTCGGCTGACCAGGGGGTTCAGCCGACTTGACAGGTGCCCCCCCTGGTTCCCCTTTTGGCAAGTGGCTCCCCAACGGCTATAAAGTAGCACATTGGTGAAATGCCACATGTGCAACTCAGAAAAATTGTTTTTCAAATAAAAACCATTTTTCAAATCCAATAAAAAATTTCTTTTGAAAGAAAGAAAGAAAAATGATAGTTGAGAATATAAGATTCTCAACTTACAAGGAAAAATCAAATATGCAATGGGAAAATCCAAATGGGGTGGAAAAAGAAAGAAAGAAAAATAAAGTGTGATAACTACCAATTTAACCTATTGGCATAGGTCTCACCACCGTCCGATGAGATGGACATTCCTCCGTCTTCATTTCACATCTGGGCCCGGGGGGATGGGCTTGGACGACTTGTCTTGCTTCTTCTTCCGCCATTCCTTCTTTGGTGGCTTGGTGGAATTGGGCCTTTGGGAAGGTCCAGATGATTCTGTCGCCTTTGGATATCGGCGTGGTTGAAACGACAGATTCTCCTTGTAGATTAATCTTCTCATGAATGCAATGAGTGAGTCCACCTTTGGAGGTGTGACTTCGACCTCTCTGATGTGTTTTTCATTCGGCCCATACATGATTCGAATCATGGAGCATTGCTCTAATCTTGGCTGAAAGTTAAACTTTTCCTCCTTGCCATTGATATGGAAGTGGATTTCTCCAGCTCCCACATCTATGCGAGCTTTTGCAGTGCTTAGGAATGGATGCCCAAGAATGAGTGGTGTATCTTTCTCAGTGTCCATGTCTAGCACCACAAAATCCACGGGTATGAAGCAGTTCCGGATCTTCACCGGGACGTCTTCAGCAATACCCGCTGGATAATGGACTGAAGAGTCAGCTAGTTGTAGCTGCATTGGTGTTGGAGTCGGTTCTGTGAAGTTCAGCTGGTCGAACACAACCTTGGGCATCACACTAACACTTGCTCCCAGATCACAAAGTGCCTTGTCAAAGTGGTGAGCCCCAATTGAGCATGAAATGGTAGGACATCCAGGGTCCTTCTGCCAGTTGCTCTCTCGTACGGAAATCATGTTGTCATTTTTCGTCGGAGGTTCTGGCTGGCCTGGTATCTTGCCATTCTCCATCGGAGGAATAACAGCTGCCAGCTGAGGCAACTGAGTCTCGAGCATCTTGTTGAAGCTCAGTTGATTCTTGAAGGCTGAGGATAGTCCTTCAATCTTGGCATTGATGTTTTCCATGGTCTTGTCATTAGCTAACAGCTTCTTGGATAGGGCATTGTTGATCTTGAGCTGGCTAATGGCAATTTCTCTCAAGTTGGGCTGATTTCCAGGGTTGCCATTGTTATTGTACCCTCCTTGAAAGAATGGGTGTTGTTGACTCCACCCTTGACCTCCTGGACGATAGCCATTGTTGTTGTTGAAATTTCCGTTGTTGGCGAGGTATAGGGCATCCTCACGAGTTTCTGGGAAATCATTGCTCATATGAACCGTGTTGCCACAGACTTCACACGTGATGTGAGAGTCTAGGGCATAGGCATTGCCAGACACTTCACCACTTGCTTGTCCATCAATTTTCTTCATTAGGAGGTCCAATTTTGCAGCGATCATGTCCACCTCCTTCAAGGTGTGCATGCCTCATTGTCGGGTATTGAGACGCTCATCGTTCCATCCCATGTTGGACACCATCTTCTCAATAAGATCTTTAGCTTTTGGCACCGTCAATGAGAAGAAGGCTCCTCCAGCAGCAACATCCAAATTCTCACGAGCTAATGGGATCAGCCCGTTATAGAAATTCTGAATAAGGAGCCAGTCATCCATCCCATGGTGGGGACAGGCTAGTATGTACTCCTAAAGGCTTTCCCAAGCCTCGGGAATAGATTCCTTGAGCTCTTTCTGAAAGCTAGAAATCCTTCCACGTAGGGCATTGGTTTTGCAAAACGAGAAGAATTTGGCGAGGAATGTCGTAGAACACTTCTCCCAAGTGTCTACAGCACTTCGGTTCACGTAGAACCACTGTTTCGCTCTCCCAAGGAGAGAGAATGGGAACAGTCTCAGACGAACCGCATTCAGAGACACGTCCTTGATCTTAAAAGTGCTACAGATCTCGAGGAATTGTTGCAGGTGAGCACTTGCATCCTTGTTAGCCATCCCATAGAATGGGTCGGCTTGCACCATAGTGATAAGGCCAGTTTTGATCTCGAAGTTCACATCTCCCGTGTTAACAGTGGGCCCAATAGGCACATTGTTAGCAGAGGGAGCTGAGAACTCACGAAGGGTCTTCTGGGCCATTGGCGTTTGGATTGTTGGTGCAAAAATGCAGGCTTGATTTTCCCCTCGAATCTTCTGAGGAGTAACGACACGGGGTTGGTCTCTCAGAAGAGATTCAGGATCTTCAACAAAGTTTTTGGGAGGGCAAAAACCAGACATACACTACCCTATTTTCACATTTAAAATAAATGCGAAAGCAAAGAATGGTTATCCTACTAAAATCCTACCCAGGGTTCTATCCTATTCACTCGGTCATGTTATATATCTATTTGCCTTCCCTGGCAACGGCGCTAGAAATGCTTGTTGACGGCTCCTAAGATATACTAACAAATCATCCCCGACAATGGTGCCAGAAATGCTTGTTGGTATTTCTTATGCACCATTAACTAAACATCTCCAACTGATGTGTCAGAAATGCTTGTTAACGGTTCTATTGGATCACAGAGTGAGTTCCACAAGCACACAGAGGTATCATTATAGCATTTCCCCTTAAGAGTATTCCCAAGTGTGTCATTTATTTGATCCCAAAGGAAGGCAAGGAACATATATAACAATCATCAAGTGGAAAGGGTAGAATGGTCTAGGTAAGAATCTAGTAAGGATGGATAAAATAATATTGGAGGTAGTGTGACACACACAAAAGCTTTCAAGTCTAAGGGGGGTAAGAGGATCATAGTGGTTAGTTAAGGTTGAGAGTTATGGAGGTACTCCTACTATGCTCTATTGTACATATACATAGTCTAAACTAATTATTCATAAGCTAGATCAATAGTGAATACTTATGCCATGTGGTTCAATACATCGGGCACGGGCTTATCCCTAGCAATACTAGGGCGACTACCGCCAAGAGCTTGTGGCATAGCCGAACGTGGAGGATTACAAAGGACAGATAGGGCTGTCACCACCTACTGCCTACCTCTTCAATCCGTGGGTCTACGAGACATCCAATGCTACTTAGCTATCCTAGCACCATGCTAGCATATTAAGTAATTACCTTAAGAGTCTAGGCACAATCCATCCTAAGGCAATGAATTGAATCATCATCGAACCAATGTTGATACACAACATAATTATCCATACTAACCTAGTTATGTTATAATTAACTAGACTATAGTAGAGGTCTATTGGATCTATGATAATGAGATATGTTCATGATGAAACAGTCATAGAAGCTATACCTTCCACATACATGGACTCCACAATCAAACAAGAAACGCTTTGCCCAAGTATATGTATAAGTAGACTAAAGATACTATCTTTATTATGCATAAAGTCACAAATACAAGAAAGAATACATGAGCCATACCTTCCCAATGTAGGATTGGGAAGAGAGAGACTCCTTACTCCTTTCACAATTTGTACTTGGGACTAGAGACTCTCCTCTCTACAACCTAACTCCTCTAAGACTATGGATCATAGTGTATACAATAGAGATGAAGCTCAAGTGGTGTGTGTTGAAGTTAGGGGTAGGGGTCCTATTTATACTAGTGTTGAGGTCGGTTCCCGCCACCAAAAGCGCACGAATCAGTCACCATTGACTCCTTCAAGCCAGGAGGAGCCAACACGCTTCGTTTGACCGTGTTTGGCGCCAGGAAGGGGTCGGCTGAACCCTTGGTTCGGCCGACCTGGTCAACACTCCAAACGTGGAGTGCTTCCTCCAAGTGGCTGCCAGGTGGGCCCCCTTGATGTATCTGGGTGATAAACCATTGGATCTCCTCGGATAGTGGGCCATTTGATCCATGGGATGCCACATGTCGTCACCTGAATGGCTAGGATGATATTTTATAGGATTGGTCCCTCTACATTTCCTCATTTCCTGCATAAAATGATGCATACACATATTTCTCCAAGTCCAAGTGGAATTGGGTTAGATAGAAAGGTGATGTGTGCAAGAAATGACAAATCCTTCACATAATTGAGTTAAATTGACTGATGAAATTGGTATATAACAACTGTCAACACGTCGTCAATAGCCCATGCACCGCTGCTGACATTGGCAGGGGATGTCGCGTCTAACCGTCGGTGTCACCGTAAGCTACCCACTTGGCGGAGTGGGATAGGCCTGTGACATCTTCACTGTGATGCGATTGGTTGCAGCGGTACCTAACATTAGGCGTGCGCCGCGCCATGCGTCTGGGGAAGTCGCGTATTTTCAATCCTTGATAGAGACAAGGCGCGCCATCCTCTTAACTCTCGTGTCCCTCTGTCTAGGGCAAGTGGCTGGACTATGTGACAGCTCGGGAGCTCACCTCTGCAGGGGAGGTCAGGTCCCGCCTTGCGAACCACATGGAAGCTCGGGAACTCACCTCTGCGGTGGAGGTCAGGTCCCGCTTTGCGGGCCACGTGGCGACTCGGGAGATCACCTCTACAGGGATGGCTAGGCCTCATCCTCCTGGACACGTGTCGGTGTTGGGAGCTCACCTCCGCGGTGGAGATTACGTCCCGCCTTGCGAGACATGTGGAAGCGCTGGAGCCCACCTATTCGGGAGGTGGCTAGTCTGATGTCTGTGTCCACGTGGCAGCTCTGGAGCCCTGTCTCACGGGGAGGAGGGGTCCTTACCTGCTGGACACGTGGTTACCTGGGGGCTCGTCTCCAAAGGGGGTGCTGAGCTTCTCCATTATGTTTCTTGCGGATATCCCGGACCTCCCATCTGTGGCTGATGGGTCTGGGTCTCTTGAACACGTGGCGCCCTAGGACCCCGCCTGTGATGGGAGGCGAGGTACCTAGGCGGCTCTAGCCTGTGCGCGAGGGTACCTGGTATGCCGGGTACCGATAGTGGCCCCTGGGTCAACCTTGGGGGGGGAGGCGACGAGCCCGAGGGTGGAGCCCTTATCCTGCTCTCCCGCGCGGCCTTTTAATTTTGTCTTGATTAGTTGAAGCGATGCGCTCCTCTGCTGTTGTGACCACGCGTCCCTCTCTGGTTGAGGGGTCGTGGCGACGGGATCTTTGCTTGCTGCGACATTATCGCGATGATTCCCAAGGCGTCTGCTGCACTTCTGCTGCTTTCACTTCCATCTTCACCGCAACCTCCAGTTTGCCTTCTTGGGCGGAGAATTGCCAGAGCTGGTTTTTCTGACGGGGGATCTGGGCCCGTTTGTCATGGACGTCGTGGTACGAGCCATTGATTCGGAGCTCGTTCAAATTTGCACGGTGTGCCAAAATGCCACTAGGGTGCTTAAAAGGGGTATCTCTGTGCACAATGGAGGTTCCTTCCTTCTGCATGCCCTAAGCATTCGAGCCTTCGTATTCCTCCTTGAGTGTATTCCCACCCTCGAGGTTCTCGACCCCTGCTCCAATGGACTCAGCCCTGCCGTCTTCTTGGATGGAGGATATCTCTCCCGTGAGGCGGCTTTTTGGCTGGGAGGACAAGGAGCGACGGGATCTGATCCGTCCTGGCTCCTTGCCACTGGAGTTGGGGGAGAAGGAGATCGTCTTATTCCAGCCGTACGCATACTTCGGGTTCGTCCCTCCTGTTTCTTCTTTCCTGGTGACACTCCTAGAAGTCTTTGGGCTTCAGCTTCATCACCTGTCGCCGAACTCTCTGGTGGTGGCGGTGGTGTTCTCACATTTCTGTGAGATGTTCGTCAGGGTGTATCTGAGCGTACCGGTGTTCTGACAATTCTTCGTGCTGAGGCGGACCGGGAAGAATAACAAATCCAACTTCCTCGGCTGCTACTGCTTCCACCATCAAGCCAACAACTCCTTCAAGTACATCACACCACTCTCTTCGGCGAAGTGGGCTGATTGGAGAAAGGACTGGGTGATCATACAAGTTGACACCCACGACCGCCTGGTTATGCCTGCCGGATGGGCGACGATCAGGAAGGAGACCTGGGAGGAGCAGCCGAAGTTGGAGCAAGCCTACACCTCGGTGATGGAGAGGATCCAATTCCTAGCGGATCATGGTCTGTCAGAGTTGAAGGTGACGGCAGACTTCGTTCGACGGTGCCTGGACCCCCTTCAACACCGTTGCCGTCCTACGTGGCTCTACTTTGGGCTACAGGATGGCACCCAGCTGGTGCGGGGTCGCGACACGGAGACAACCCCGAAAGAGGTGCTCGACGCAATGTCCAAGGCATGCAGTGACCTGCTATCGGACGACATCTTCAACTTCCCGCGGGCCTGCCCGCCGCTTTGCACGAATCGGAACCTTCAGACAAAGGTTCTGAAGGATATGCCCAACCTGGACGCGATCGGTCTTGCACCACGATAGATTTGTGATGAGAGCCGGGGCTTGGACATCGTCGAATTTTCAGAGGAGTCCACACCTTCTTTAGGCCCTAAAGCTTCCAGGGCAGAGGAGGCACCCGCTGTCGGAGGGAAAGCCAAGGCACCAGTCCCTGACGCAGGCAAGGGGAAGGCATCGGTCCCTAAATCATCCAAGGGGAAGGCCCTGGTGGTTGAGATCGTGAAGGAGAAATGCCCTCGGTCGCCACCGAGAGCGCCGCCACAGGTGGCCTTCACTCCAAGTCAACGTCCCCTGGCTCACTCCTCTTCAGTATTGGGCGTTAGCGGTTCTTCGGGGGGAGGCTCAGTCCGTCAAACGGCAGCTCTGCCGTCATTTGCGATCGGCACGCCATCCAACATCCCCGTCGCCAGCTCAGTCCAAGGTTCCACAGGGGGCTCCGGTAGCGTCACACCTACGGACCCTCAGGCGAAAAGGCCTCGAGCCGACATCGTCGGCGGCTCGGGAGGATGCTTTTGGAGTGGCTCCGTCGGAGTTGGTGGAGGCACACTGACGCAGGGTGATGGCATTGCTGGTGGTTTCGGCAGAGGCCTAGCTGGGATGACCTCGCGTGTTATGCCATCGTCATGGCCTGCGGCTTCAGAGTCACCAAAAGTGGAGGCTCGCTGGAGCTTTCGGGGACGTCGATAAGGCATTCTTGCCAACGCTTGATATATTATCTTGCCCGCCTTTGCTGATTGGTCAGGGCTTGTTCTTGATTTGCAGGGCTACATCAGCTATTTTAGGCCCTTACCACCAGGGGTAGTGCCCAGAAGCGCTTCGAAGGCGACTGAGGAGGCTACGGTTGCACTAACAGGGCAGCCCGCCAAGCTTGTTCAGGGGGGCGCGGCTCAGGTGTCTGTGCTCGGCGCGGGTAGTGAAGCATCTCTGGCTGCATCTCCAGCTGTCACGTCGGAGGTACCTCCAGCCATCGCGTCAGAGGCACCTCCAGCCGTCGTGGTAGAGGCAATGTCGGAGTCGGCTTCGGGGGATGAAGTTCTAGCCCCCACTGCTTCTGAGCAGGCGGTCGAATCCTTGAGTGATGGTGGCACTGCTGCTTCGGGTGGCACCACAACTTCTGCTCAGTCTCCGGGGGCAAGATCCCCAGTACTGGTGGCCTCGCCTTCACCGCTACGGGAGGAAGTGGTCTTCGAGATGATCACTGGACGGCCTTCCATGACTTCGGCGCAGCCGGAGCGCCTCTCCTACGTCATGGACTTGATGCAGTCCAACATCCTTTAGATGCAATCCAATCTCTGTCGGGCGCAGGAGGCTCTTGCCGCAGAGTGGGAGAAGCTATGTGCCGAGGGCGAGCGCCTCCGAGGCTGGGAGGATCTTGTGGGGTCCAGGATCGCCGAGGCGAAGGCGAAGTACCACAAGGAGAGCAAGGAGCTAGAGGTGAGGCACTGCTTGGTGAGGGCCATAGACGCCCTATCCCAGAAGATTTTGGTCGATACTAAGGTAGCCAGCGACACGGCTGACGCCCACCTGCGCGCTCTTGAAGAAGTTTGAGAGGCCCTGAGTCATCAAGAAGCCGCTGTTTCCAAGAAGGAGGTTGCAGTCGCCGAGCAGGAGGTGACGGCCCAGCCAATGATGGCTCAGGCTGAGGCTGATCGGGATAGGCCGCAGTCCTGCCTTGAAGATCTTGAGCTCCTGGAGAGGGACTTGTCGCAGGATTGGGCGCAGCATTCAGCTAAGCATCAGGATCTTCTACTGCGTGATCTCGACGTCCAAGCTTGGGAGTGCTCGATGGAGCGTTGCACCCAGGAGCTCGATCTACAGGAGTGTCAGCTGGATCAACGCCTGGAAGCCGAGGGTAGGGCCATGGCGGAGACGGTGGCAACCCATGTCCTGGTGTGCTACCGGAGCCGGTACCCTGATCTTCCCCTGGAGCCAGTTTTTGAAGATCCCGTTGAGGAGCGTGAGGAGACGGCAGCGACAGAGGTTAAGAATGCTGCGAAACATGTCGTCGCGCAATTTGCTAGGGACTGAGGCTGGCAGCCCGACTTTGTATCCGAGATTCACCCCTTTGTAAATATTTCTTAATGAATATAAATTTGTGTTTGGCTTCTTGGCCTGTCTTTGTGCTTCTCAACTATTGCTCTGAGTCCATAGTTGCGTAACAATTTGCAGAACCTTTTTCGAGCCCGTTAGCTTTTGAGGACCAACGGTTGCACCATTGATATGGCCGAGATGTTGCACATTGACTTCCTACCTATGGAACCCGCTTAGAGGCCCCTTGGTAGATGTGGATAGTTGGCTGGACACATGTACCATTTGATTTGCAGGAGGTCTTCTATGTGCCCTCAACAGAGTAGGGTATTTGGAGTGTCGTAACGCCACCAATTGCCGGAGCTGGACGCTCCAGCGTCGCCCACCACCGTCGT
Organism: Tuctoria greenei; assembly: GCA_036927565.1. Lineage (NCBI taxonomy): Eukaryota > Viridiplantae > Streptophyta > Magnoliopsida > Poales > Poaceae > Tuctoria > Tuctoria greenei. Next base: position 19,823,167 of record JAYESD010000009.1, on the reverse strand, counting down.
GGAGACGTCGACGGCAGGCCCCTTGGGAGGTGCCAGAGCTGGACGCTCCAGCGTTGCCCACCACCGTCATGGAGACGTTGACGTTAGGCCCCTTGGCAGGTGCCGGAGCTGGATGCTCTGGCGTCATCAACCATCATCATAGAGTCGTCGACGGCAGGCCCCTGGTGTACAGGCTATCGCAAGAAAACCCTGTTAGCAACAAGACAGGGGCAGGAGAGTTTACTCACTTATCCGCGCTTGGTGCTGTCGTTGACATTCTGGGAAGTCGACAGCAGGCTCCCTGCAAGGTGCCGAAGCTGAACGCTCCGGTGTCATCCAATACCATTGTGGAGACGTTGACGGCAGGCCCCTTGGGAGGTGCCGGAGCTGGGTGCTCCGGTGTCGCCCACCACCGTCGTGGAGACGTCGACGACAGACCCCTTGAGAGGTGCCGGAGCTGGATGCTCCGGCGTCGTTCACCATCGTCATAGAGTCGTCGACGGCAGGCCCCTGGTGTACAAGCTATCGCAAGGTCACCCTGTTAGCAACAAGTGCGGGGTAGGAGAGTTTACTCACTTATCTGTGCTTGGTGCTGTCATTGACATTCTAGGATGTCTACGGTAGGCCCCTTGCAAAGTGCTGGAGATGGTCGCTCCGACGTCACTAACCACTGTCGCGGGGACATCGACGACAAGCCCCTTGGGAGGTACCGGAGCTGGGTGCTCTAACACCGCCCACCATCGTTGTTGAGACATCGATGGCAGGCCCCTTGGGGGTGTCGGAGTTGGATGCTCCGGCGTCATCCACCATCGTCATAGAGTCGTCGACGGCAGGGCCCTGGTGTACAGGTTATCCGTGCTTGGTGCTATCTTTGACGTTCTGGGACGTTGACGGTAGACCCCTTGCGAAGTGCCAAAGCTGGTCGCTCTGGTGTCGCCCACCACTGTCGTGGAGACGTCGACGGCAGGCCCCTTGGGAGGTGTCAGAGTTGGGTGCTCCAGTGTCGCCCACCATCGTTGTTAAGGCATCGACGGCTGGACCCTTGGGGGGTGCCGGAGCTGGATGCTCCATCATCGTCCACCATTGCTGTAGAGTTGTCGATGGCAGGCCCCTGGTGTACAGGCTATCGCAAGAGAACCCTGTTTGCAACAAGAGCGGGACAGAAGAGTTTACTCACTTATCCGCGCTTGGTGTTGTCATTGACTTTCTGGGACGTCGACGGCAGGCCCCCTGCGAGGTGATGGAGCTGAATGCTATGGCGTAATCCACCACCGTCGTGGAGATGTCGACGGCATGCCCCTTGGGAGGTGCCGGAGCTGGGTGCTCTGGCGTCGCCCACCCCCGTTGTGGAGACATCGACGGTAGGCCCCTTGCGAGGTGCCGAAGCTGGACGCTCCGGCGTTGCCCACAACCGTCGTGGAGACGTTGATGGTTGGCCCCTTGGGGGGTGCCGGAGCTGGGTGCTCTGGCGTCGCCCACCACCATCGTGGAGACGTCGATGGCAGGTCCCTTGGGAGGTGCCGAAGCTAGATGCTCTGGCGTTGCCCACCACAGTCGTGGAGATGTTGACAGTAGGCCCCTTGGGAGGTGCCGGAGTTGGATGCTCCAGCGTCGTCCACCATCATCATAGAGTCGTCGATGGTAGGCCCCTGGTGTACAGGCTATCACAAGAGAACCCTATTAGCAACAAGTGCGGGGCAGGAGAGTTTACTCACTTATCCATGCTTGGTGCTGTCGTTGACATTCTGGGACATCGACGACCGGCCCATTGGGAGGTCCAGAGCTGGGTGCTTCAGCGTCGCCCTCCATCTTCGTGGAGACATCGACGGCAGGCCCCTTGGGAGGTGCCAGAGCTGGGTGCTCCAGCGTCGCCCACCATCGTCGTTGAGACGTCGATGGCAGGCCCCTTTGAGGGTGCCAGAGCTGGATGTTCTGGCATTGTCCATCATCCTCGTAGAGTCGTCGACGGCAGGCCCCTGGTGTATAGGCTATCGCAAGAAATCCCTGTTAGCAACAAGTGCAGGACAGGAGAGTTTACTCACTTATTCGTGCTTGGTGCTGTCATTGATGTTCTGGGATGTCGACGGTAGGCCCCTTGCATAGTGCTGGAGATGGTCGCTCCAGTTTTGCCCACCACCGTTGTGGGGACGTCAACGACAGGCCCCTTGGGAGGTACCAGAGTTGGGTGCTCCAGCATCGCCCACCATCATCGTTGAGACATCAACGGCAGGCCCCTTAAGGGGTGTTGGAACTGGATGCTCCGACGTTGTCTACCATCGTCGTAGAGTCATCGACGGCAGGGTCCTAGTGTACAGGTTATCCATGCTTGGTGCTGCCATTGACGTTCTGGGACGTCGACAGCAGGCCCCTTGCGAAGTGTCAGAGCTGGTTGCTCCGGCATCGCCTACCACCGTCGTGGAGACGTCGACGGCAGGCCCCTTGGGAGGTGCTGGAGCTGGGTGCTCCAACGTCACCCACCATCGTTGTTGAGACGTCGAAGGCAGGCCCTTGGGAGGTGCCTGAGCTGGATGCTCTGGCATCATCCACCATCGCCGTAGAGCCGTCGACGGCAGGCCCCTGTTGTATAGGCTATAACAAGAGAACCCTGTTAGCAACAAGAGCGAGGCATGAGAGTTTACTCACTTATCCACGCTTGGTGTTGTCGTTGACATTCTGGGACGTTGACGGCAGGCCCCCTGCGAGGTGCCGGAGCTGAACGCTCTGGCGTCATCCACCACCGTCGTGGAGACGTCGACGGCAGGCCCCTTGGGAGGTGCCGGAGTTGGGTGCTCTGGCGTCGCCCACCACCATCGTGGAGACGTCGACGGCAAGCCCCTTGGGAGGTGCCGAAGCTGGACGCTCCGGCGTTGCCCACCACTGTCGTGGATACGTCGATGACAGGCCCCTTGGGAGATGTCGGAGCTGGACGCTCCAGCGTTGCCCACCACCATCGTGGAGACGTCGACGTTAGGCCCCTTGGCAGGTGCCAGAGCTGGATACTTTGGCATCATCCAACATCTCGTAGAGTCGTCGACGTGTGAGACCTATGTGTGCTGAATACATTGGCTTGTACTGAATACATTGGCTTTGACAATAATAGTTTTGAATGCTGTCATAACATCTTTTTAGCAAGGTCCGACTCTAGCTCCGAGCTTCTGCAAGGTCTGACAAAAGATCTGACTTTCTTTGTCTAGATCTGACATGTTTTTGGGTAGCTCAGGTGAGCTTTGTCTTTAGCTCCGGCATGTCTTTGTTAAGCTCTGATATGTGTTGCTAGGTCCGACTTATGTTTGTTAGCTCTGACATGTTTTTCTAGCTCCAACTTTTGGGTTGACTAGTTCCGACTAGTTTTGGTTAGCTCCGGCGCTAGGTCCAACTAGTTTTGGTTAGCTCCGGTGCTAGGTCCGACTAGCTTTGGTAAGCTCTAGCCCTAGGTTGTACTAGCTTTCGTAAGCTCCGGCTCAAGCTCCGGTTAGCTTTGGCAAGGTCCGGTGCTTGATCGCAATGTTCCGCCCTTTAATGTGAAATGTTTCGAACTTGCTTTACATTGTTAGAAAGTTTGCTTAGTATTCATTTGCTAAGTTTTTGGTGCGTTTTGGTTGATATGGCTGATATCGTTTTGATATGCTTTGCAACATGCTTATGTGAGGTGCTCACGTAAGGTGTTGTAGTTTCGGAACTAACTTGAGTCAAGTCGCGGGCTTGGGCTTGTATGGATTGGTCGTTTGTTCATGTGAAGGTGTTGCTTGAGTTCAAGTCATGGCTGGTGACAGGATCTATTAGACTAGTCTCAGAGAGGAGATGAGGTTCCAACAACCAAGTTCGGGAGGAACTATGGTTGAGCTGGTCAGGAGGTCGCGCAGGATGATTGAATCAAGGGCTGTGCATATGAAGGTTACTGGACGTCGAAGGAAGGTGTTTGCACATATACATGCGGTGCATGACGTGGAAACATGGTTCCGAGGATGGTTTATGGATGGGAAGATCTTGTTGGAAGGATCGGATCGTATCGGTTGATGACTTTGGTTGCGGCGGAGTCGGTTATGGCTCGGTATGGAAAGTATCGAGTTGGTTATGATAGGATTTCGCGTGGGTCACGAATTCGTGTTGTTTTAGGAATGTGGGATACATTCCTAAGGTGTTTGAAAGTCTTAAGATTGCTTCTATCTGCGTATAGTAGAGTCCTAAGCAGTTATGGAAAGTTTCGATTCGTGATCTAAGTAGGATTAGAGTCCTAGTTGAGATTGGGTTGGCCTAAGGGCTGGTTATATAAGCAAGGGAGGCCAAATCTCATGGTGCACGACTTTGGGGCTGTTCCTCTTTTGTTCTATTGAATAAAACTCGTAGTTTGAAGGAACTTTTGTGCCTTTTCATCTGACTTGTTCCAGACAAGTTTTACTTGTCGAGTTTCTAGACAGCACTACCTTTCGTTGGTGGTTTTATCATAACTCGAGTTTTACAGATCTAATTGACGTGATTCTTTTTGGTTTGTCTTCACAACTTGATTTTCTATCATCTGTCAAAATTTCACGGTCATTGGATCTGTGGTTTCTTATATACACGAGTTTCTTTGCAGCGTTCCAGGACTGTTTTTCTCGAGCAGGACAGATTGACCTTTGTTCGATCTTTCGATCATAACTTTAGTTTCTCTCGATGGATTTGAGTGATTCTTTTTGTGTTTTCTTTGTGAATTGATTCTCTCTGATATATATTACTGTTGTCACGGTGATACACGTTTAGATTAGTTTCACACACGATTTCTCTAACAGATCGGTTTTTTGCCGAAGGGGTTGGGATTTAATTGTTTCTGCTGCGTAAGATTTTTAAATCTACCATTCACCCCCCTATGGTAGCTTTTCACGTGATCTTCAATCCTACAATTGGTATCAGAGCCACAGTGCTCCAATCATTGTGATTTGCACGTGTTTTTGACTAATCATCATGGAGAAATACTCCGCCAAACCTTGTGTGTTTGCTGATATTGATTTTCAGGTTTGAAAGGCACGCATGAAGGCTTTCATCCAGGCGCAAGGCTTCACAAAATGGGAGAAGGTGTATAAGCCTTATGAAGTGCCACCTAACGATCAAGTTACGGCTACAAACCTACGGGACGTCGACAACAACAACAAAGCCCGAAACTTGATCATCCAAGGATCACTCTGAGTGACTTCGACCACGTTGCACATCTCCGATCGGCATACGATGTATGGAGAGCAGTTTGTGACTATCATGAAGGATCCAACATGATCAAGTAGGTAAGGCAAGACATGTTCAAGAAAGAATACATACGCTTCGAGATGCAACTAGGTGAGTCCATCGATGATCTCTTTGCTTGCTTTAACAAAATTCTCAGTAACTTGCATAGTGTCAACGTTAATTTTTCTGATGCTGAAAATGCTAGGCAACTTCTTATTGCATTAGACATGTCAATCTGGGAGATGAAAGTTACATCTATTCGTGAATCTACTGTCACGAGTACACTTACTTTAGATATGCTTTACTCTAAACTCAAAACTCATGAAATTGACATCTTATCACGTAAGAACCCAAATAAGTCCATTGCATTTGTCTCACAATGTGATATGCCTAGCTCCGACCAATCATCATCTGCAATACTCTTGCTTTGTTGTCCTCACTAACCCTGGAGCAGATCGAGGAATTTCCAGAGGAGGAGCTAGCACTTCTCTCTACTAGGTTCTCAAAAGCATTGCAAAATGTGAGACTAGAAAGAGAGGAAGCTTCGGACCTCAACGATGCTTCGAATGTGGTAAGAAAGGACACTTTTGTACAGAATGACCTAACCTTTTAGGTTCTACTTCCCGAGAAGAAAAACAATCAAGGACGAAGCACTCCTCAACAAATGATAAGAAGAAGAAGAAGGGCTTTACAGGTCGCCAACTGGTGAACAGTTTTATCTCCGCACTCCAGGAACTTTGCTCAAGCGACATGGACATTGGAAGTGACGAAGATGAAGATGATTTGGCCAACTTATGCTTCATGGCGGGCAAAACAAGATCAAGATCAAGTCAGGAGGATGCAGAACACAACAGTGACGACGATGAGGTATGTCCTACTTGCAAAGAAATGTGTGATGCTATTTCTCGTGCCACTATTATTGTTAAGAAAAAGGACAAAAAGCTTAGGGATTGTGCTGCTAAAATTGAATCACTAGAATCTGAAATCAATCGTTTAAAAACTTTGATTCCTAGTGATGATGCATGTCCCTCACGTGATTTAATATATGAACAATTGTCCTCATTAAGAAGTGCGCACACCTCCACACTTGATAAACTTGAGTTAGAAATTGAAAAGAACAAAGAGCTTGCTGCACTTAATGATAAAAACTTGAAAGATGCTAGCTGTTCTACAATTGATTTGCATTGTTCTACTTGTGATGATCTTGATAAGAAACTACAAGATGCTATGAATGAAATTTCTATATTGAACAATGCTTTACGTTCTCATGAAGTTAAATTTTGTTCCAATTGCAAATTAAAAGGAAAAACTTCTTGTGAAAATTGCCTTGATTTGTCCAATAAACTTGATGACATGCATAGGACATTAGATCGGTTTTGTAATGGGAATAAGAACCTAAACTTGCTGTTGAATTCTTCCAAGTCTTGCAATGATAAATCTGGTTTAGGTTTTGATTCTCATGCTCATGGTAAGGCACATCCACCAAAAATTGTAAAGTCATTAGGAAGTGGTTTGATTCAAACAGTTCCTAAACAAAAAGAAGTGGTTTTCAAATCTGCAATAGTGTTGTCTCATTCGGTTTTAAATAAAAATGTTGTTTGCTCATCTAGACATGAACACAAAGTTAAATTTTATTGTATCTACTGTGGTAGAGATGGTCATGTCATAGATTTTTGTTATATACTAGCAAAACAATAGAAAAGGGAAAGAATGATTGCTAGATCTCATAACTTTCATGCAAAATTTGCTGCACATATGAAACTGAATGCCAGGAACATGCAACATGCTGTTATGAATCAAAAACATTCAAATTTTACCTTCGGACCTTCTATTTTTGCCTCCGGAGCTACTGATGTTTGTGCTACACAAGTAACACCTTATAGGTCAGTAGTTAAGAGTAAAAAACCTCAAACTTTGACTCGTAAACCTGCTGTTTTATCTCAGCTTTCGCGTGTTTTTCCTGCTGCACGTCGTGTGACTCAGTACTGGATTCCTAAATGCCTTTTGACTAACCCCAGTATTGAGTCATCGACGTATTGTGCTTCTATGTAGGTTACAAGTTTGAGGAAGGAGAACATTTAAATTGTGGATTCAGGTTGCTCACGCCACATGACCGGTAACAAAGATTGGTTCTCCTCCTTCTCTTTTTTGTCACGTGTAGAGAATGTTACTTTTGCCAATAATTCTTCAACTCCTATAATTGCTAAGGGTTCGGTTAGAGTAAATGATCACTACACTTTGAAGGATGTGGCACTTGTCAAAAATTTGAAATACAACTTGCTTTCTGTTTCACAATTGCTAGATGAAAATATGGAAATTATTTTCAATAAAAACTGCTGCAAAGTTGTAGGTTCAAATAGTGAGCTTATTTTTAACATGTCTCGGTTTGGAAGAGTTTTTAAGCTGATTTTGATATTTCTTCCTCTAAGCATAGGTGTCTAGTTGCTAATGATTCAAAGGACTTATATTTTTGGCATCGTAGACTTGGTCATGTAGGCTTTGATCACCTAACGCGTGTTAGTGCTCTTGATCGCATACAGGGGTTGCCTAAGCTTAAAGGGGACAAAGAAATTGTGTGCTCTTCTTGTAGACATGCTAAGATGGTTGCAGGTTCACATACTCCTCTCACAATGATCATGACATCTAAACCGGGTCAACTTTTGCACCTTGACACCGTAGGACCTTCACATGTTCAATCCTTCGGAGGTAAATGGTATGTTCTTGTTATTGTTGACGATTATTCTAGATACTCATGGGTTTACTTTATGGCGTCTAAGAATGAAGCTTTTGGTCACTTTAGAACTTTATTTCTTAGATTAACAATTGATCACCCAGGATCTTTAAAAGCAATTAGAAGTGATAACGGAACTGAATTTAAAAATCAATCTTTTGATCACTTTTGTGCTAAAAATGGAATAGATCATCAATTTTCTTCACCATATGTACCTCAACAAAACGGTGTTGTAGAAAGAAAGAACAGAACCTTAGTTGAGATGGCTAGGACTATGCTTGATGAATATCAAACTCTTAGGAAATTTTGGGCTGATGCGATTGCAACCGCTTGTTATGTCTCAAATCGTGTTTTCTTGTGCGCTAAGCTAGGTAAAATACCATATGAGCTCCGGTTTGGACATAGGCCTAGTGTTACGCACTTTTAGGTCTTTGGTTGCAAATGCTTTGTTAAGAAACATGGTAATCTTTATAAATTTGAACCTAGACCCATTGATGGCATATTTCTTGGTTATCTCCATCTCATACTAGAGGCTACCGTGTGCTTTTACTTGACACTAACAAAATTGTGGAGACTTGTGAAGTGTCTTTTGATGAAGCTAGCCCAGGTACTAGATCAAACATTGTAGGTCCAGATCCATATCCGCAGGGGGAGAGCATTTTCATTGAAGATGAGGAAGAGGTGGAGCTACTGCCCAAAAATTCAGCAGCTAATGCCATTGTTCGAGCTCCTGATTCTAATTCATAGCTAGCACCGACGACCACCATTACTGGTACAGATCCTCCTCAAGTCACAAGCTCATCGATTTGTGATGAACATGAAGAAGAAGAAGCTTGTGAAGTGTCCACTCCCCTCTGGGTTCTCAAAATTCATCCTCCACAATAGATTATTGGAAGCTTGCACGAACGAGTTACACGGTCCAGGTTTTGCGATCCAAACTCCCATGCTCATTCTGCTTTTGTTGCTTCTTTTGAACCCAAAGATATATCACACGCACTCACTAATGAATCTTGGATTATTGCCATGCAAGAAGAGTTAGAAAATTTTGAAAGAAATAATGTTTGGAAACTTGTACCTCCTCCTCAAGGTCACACTTTAGTTGGAACTAAATGGGTGTTTAAAAATAAACAAAGTGAGAATGGGGTTGTGGTTAGGAATAAGGCTAGGTTGGTTGCTCAAGGTTTCACTCAAGTTGAAGGTCTAGATTTTGATGAAACTTTTGCTCCTGTCGCTAGATTAGAAGCCATAAGAATTTTGTTAGCTTTTGCTGCATCTAAAGGTTTTAAGCTATATCATATGGATGTTAAAAGTGCTTTTATTAATGGCTACATAGATGAGGAGGTTTATGTCAAACAACCACAGGGTTTTGAAAATTCAGATTTCCCTAATCATGTTTACAAACTGTCCAAAGCCTTGTACGGTCTCAAACAAGCCCCTAGAGCATGGTATGATAGGTTAAAAACATTCTTACTTGAAAAGGGGTTTACCATGGGCAAGGTTGATAAAACTCTTTTTGTGCTTAAGCATGGCAATGACTCATTATTCATTCAAGTGTATGTGGATGATATTATCTTTGGTTGTGCTTCTCATGATCTTGTGTCCAAGTTTTCAGCTATGATGAGTTCAGAATTTGAGATGAGTATGATATGGGAGAACTCACGTACTTTTGGGGGCTGCAAATCAAGCAAACCAAGGAGGGTACCTTTGTGAATCAAACGAAGTATACAAAAGACCTCCTAAGGCGCTTCAACATGGACAAAAGCAAGCCTCTTCGGACACCAATGGGAACAGCAACAACACTTGAACTTGATGAAGATGGGGAACCCTTGGATCAAAAAGAATATAGAAGTATGATCGGATCACTTTTGTACCTCACGGCATCAAGATCGGACATACAATTCAGCGTATGTTTTTGTGCACGTCTTCAAGCCTCCCCACGTGCTTCACATCATCAAGCCGTCAAAAGGATTCTCAGGTACTTACATGGAACTCAAGAATTTGGCATTTTTCTTCCTTCTTCCTCAACTGTTACTTTGAAAGCTTTTTCCGATGCTCATTTTGGGGGTTGTAGGAAAATTACTTCTGGTGCTTGTCATTTTCTTGGTAATTCACTTGTTGCTTGGTCCTCTAGAAAACGAAATTCAGTTGCACAATCCACAGCCGAATTTGAATATGTAGCTGCTGCTAGTGCTTGCTCACAAATTCTTTGGATTGTTCAAACACTTAAGGACTATGGGGTTGATCTAGATAGTGTTCCACTTTTTTGTGATAACACTAGTGTCATTTGCATTGCTAAAAATCCTGTGCAACATTCTAGAACTAAGCACATTGACATTAGGTATCACTTTCTCCGTGATAATGTTAAAAAATGAAACATTGTGCTTCACCATGTAGATACCGAACAGCAATTGGCTGACATTTTTACAAAACCTTTGGATTTCACTCGTTTTTGTTATATTCGTAGTGAAATAGGGGTTATGCTTCCTCATGGCTTAAATTGACAGAGAGTTTTCAAACTTGAGAAGTCTATGTGTGAATCTGAAATTAAAATAATATGAGCATAGTATTTCATACATATATGACTTTGTGGTTCCTTTTACATGCTGAAAGTTCTTACTACATCACTCATGTTATACATTTTGTAGTTTTTGCCATGTCTAGTAATTGGAATAATTACTTACACTAAATCTGGTCATGGTCGAACTGTCTTGCTGTTTTGAACTTGTTGCATGCTCACAAGTGCTTTTAATCATAAAGAATTAATCAAGTAATCAACTTACATGTTAAGTTTTTATGAACAAATATAAATTGAGAAAAGATCAAGAGAATATGCATGCATCACACTTCTTCTTTTGAGATGGCTTATCATTGCACTTAGATATGAACTTGGAAGAAGTTGTGTATGACTAAAATCATGTCCTTAAGCTTCTGATTGTCAAATGACATAGGCTTGGCTTGGTTGGTTAGAATAAGGCAGATGCGCATATAATATCTTGCAAATATCATATGATCTAAATTTGTGCTTTGAAAAATAATAAAATGCAGCAACAAGTGTCATGCCTTCGGGTATTAAAATAGTTAAGTTTGTGAGATCATGACTTGATTAAATTGAAAATTACATTTGATCTCTAGCATGGCTTACACTACTTTATGTATCTCATTGTTGTGATAGTGTAAGTTACTTGATAGTATGACCTGGATGAGCTTTGTTTTATATGTATATGTTATAATATGCTCATAACAATTAAAATTTCTCTTTTGAACCTTGCTGAATACATTGTCAAAGGGGGAGAGATAATATGGTGAATTATGTGAGGGGGAGAAATATGTATAGGGGGAGAAATTTATTTCTATCTCATTTGATTTTCAAAAAGGGGGAAAATTGTTTTCAAAACTTTTCATGCAAATGTTCGGATTTTAAGTGGTGTTGCCAATGCATTCATCAAGGGGGAGATTGTGAGACCTATGTGTGCTGAATACATTGACTTGTACTGAATACATTGGCTTTGACAATAAAAGTTTTGAATGCTGCCATAACATCTTTTTAGCAAGGTCCGACTCTAGCTCCGAGCTTCTGCAAGGTCTTGCAATAGGTCCGACTTTCTTTGTCTAGATCCAACATGTTTTTGGGTAGCTCCGGTGAGCTTTGTCTTTAGCTCTGGCATGTCTTTGTTAAGCTCCGATATGTTTTGCTAGGTTCGACTTATGTTGGTTAGCTCCGACATGTTTTTCTAGCTCCGACTTTTGGGTTGACTAGTTCCGACTAGTTTTGGTTAGCTCCGGCGCTAGGTCCAACTAGTTTTGGTTTTCTCCAGCGCTAGGTACGACTAGCTTTGGTAAGCTCCGGCGCTAGGTTGTACTAGCTTTGGTAAGCTCCAGCTCAAGCTCCGGTTAGCTTTAGCAAGGTCTGGTGCTTGATCGCAATGTTCCGTCCTTTAATGTGAAATGTTTCAAACTTGCTTTACATTGTTGGAAAGTTTGCTTAGTATTCATTTGCTAAGTTTTTGGTGCGTTTTGGTTGATATGGCTGATATCGTTTTGATATGTTTTGCAACATGCTTATGTGAGATGCTCACGTAAGGTGTTGTAGTTTTGGAACTAACTTGAGTCAAGTCACGGACTTGGGCTCGTACGGATTGGTTGTTTGTTCATGTGCAGGTGTTGCTTCAGTTCAAGTCATGGCTGGTGACGGGATCCATTGGACTAGTCTCAGGGAGGAGATGAGGTTCCAACAACCAAGTTCGGGAGGAACTGTGGTTGAGCTGGTTAGGAGGTCGCGCAGGATGATTGAATCAAGGGCAGTGCATATGAAGGTTACTGGACGTCGAAGGAAGGTGTTTGCACATATGCATGCGGTGCATAACATGGAAACATGGTTCCGAAGATGGTTTATGGATGGGAAGATCTGGTTGGAAGGATCGGATCGTATCGGTTGATGGCATTGGCTGCGGCGAAGTCGGTTATGGCTCGGTATGGAAAGTATTGAGTTCGTTCTGATAGGATTTCATGTGGGTCACGAATTTGGGTTGTTTTAGGAATGTGGGATACGCAGCTCTGATTCTTCTTCCCTTATAGAACCTTCCCGAAAGAAATCAGTGGAAGTGGGTCCGCCCCTACAACTCATCAAATCTGCCTTCTTTTCTGTTCTGCGTTCCTAAGGTGTTTGGAGGTCTTAAGATTGCTTCTATCTGCGTATAGAAGAGTCTTAAATAGTTATGGAAAGTTTCGATTCGTGATCTGAGTAGGATTAGAGTCCTAGTTGAGATTGGGTTGGCCTAAGGGCTGGTTATATAAGCAAGGGAGGCCAGAGCTCGTGGTGCACAACTTTGGGGCTGTTCCTATTATGTTCTATTAAATAAAATTCGTAGTTTGAAGGAACTTTTGTGCCTTGTTCGTCCGACTTGTTCCAGACAAGTTTTACTCGTCGAGTTTCTGGACAGCACTACCTTTCATCGTTGGTTTTATCATAACTGGAGTTTTACAGATCCAATTGACGTGATTCTTTTTGGGTTGTCTTCAAAACTTGATTATCTATCATCTTTCAAAATTTCACGGTCATTGGATTTGTGTTTTCGGATCTACACGAGTTTCTTTGCAGCGTTCCAGAACTGTTTTTCTCGGGTAGGACAGATTGACCTTTGTTCGATCTTTCGATCATAACTTAAGTTTCTCTCGACGGATTTGAGTGATTCTTTTTGTGTTTTCTTCGTGACTTTATTCTCTATGATATATTACTTTTTTCATGGTAAAACATTTAGATTAGTTTCACACACAATTTCTCTAACAGATCGGTTTTTTGCCGAATGGGTTGGGATTTAATTGTTTCCGTTGCGTAAGATTTTTAAATCTACCATTCACCCCCCTATGGTAGATTTTCATGTGCTCTTCGATCCTACACAACGGCAGGCCCCTGGTGTACAGGCTATCGCAAGAGAACCCTGTTAGCAACAAGAGCGGGGCAGGAGAGTTTACTCACTTATCCGCACTTGGTGCTGTCGTTGACATTCTGGGACGTCGACGGCAGGCCCCCTCCAAGGTGCCGGAGCTGAACACTCTGGAGTCATCCACCACCGTCGTGGAGACGTCAACGGCGGGCCCCTTGGGAGGTGCCAGAGCTAGGTGCTCCAGTGTCGCCCACCACCATCGTGGAGACGTCGATGACAGACCCCTTGGGAGGTGCCAGAGCTGGATGCTTTGGCGTCGTTCACCATCATCGTAGAGTCGTCGATGGCAGGCCCCTGGTGTATAAGGTGTACAAACCTTATGAAGTCCCGCCTAACGATCAAGTTACGGCTACGAACCTCCGGGATGTCGACAACAACAACAAAGCCCGAAACTTGATCATCCAAGGACTCACTCAAAGCGACTTTGATCGTGTCGCGCACCTCCGATCAGCATACGATGTTTGGAGAGCTCTCTGTGATTATCATGAAGGCCCCAACACAATTAAGGAGGTAAAACAATATATGTTCAAGAAAGAATATATGTGCTTTGAGATGCAACCAGGTGAGTCAATCGACGACCTCTTTGCTCGGTTCAATAAAATTCTCAGCAACTTACGTAGTGTCAATGTTAATTTTTCTGATGCTGAGAATGCTAGACAACTTCTTAGTGCATTAGACATGTCAGTTTGGGAGATGAAAGTAACATCCATTCGTGAATCAACTATCATGAGTTCTCTTACATTAGATGTACTTTATTCTAAACTAAAAACTCATGAAATTGACATCCTAGCACGTAAGAACCCAAACAAGTCTATTGCATTTGTCTCACAATGAGATATGTCTAGCTCCGGTCAATCATCATCCTGCAATACTCTTGCTTTGTTGTCCTCACTAACCCTGGAACAGATCGAAGAATTTCCAGAAGAAGAGTTGGCACTCATCTCTACTAGATTCTCAAGAGCATTGCAAAATGTGAGAACTAGAAGGAGAGTAAGCTCCGGACCTCAACGCTGTTTTGAATGTGGTAAGTCAGGACACTTTCGTACAGAATGCCCTAAACTTTCAGGTCCGACCACCCGGGAAGAAAAACAAAGCAAGGTCCGGACCTCCTCTGGAAATTCCAACAAGAAAAAGAAGGGTACCATAGGACGCAAGATGATCAACAGCTTCATCACCGCGCTTCAAGAGCTCAATTCAAGTGACATTGACTTTGAAAGTGATGAAGAGAATGATGACTTGGCCAACTTATGCTTCATGGCGGGCAAAGCAAGATCAAGATCAAGTCAGGAGGAAGCAGAACACAACAGTGATGATGATGAGGTATGTTCTACCTGTAATGAAATGTGTGATGCTATTTCTCGTGCAACTATTATTGTCAAGAAAAAGGACAAAAAGCTTAGGGATAATGCTGCTAAAATTGAATCACTAGAATCTGAAATTAATCGTTTAAAAACCTTGATTCCTAGTGATGATGCATGTCCCTCATGTGACTTAATCTATGAACAATTGTCCTCTCTAAGAAGTGCACATTCCTCCACTCTAGACAGACTTGATGAAGAAATTGAAAAGAACAAAAAGCTTGTTGCACTTAATGATAAAAACTTAAAAGATGCTTCTTGTTCTACAGATGATTTGCACTGTTCTGCTTGTGAAAATCTTGATAAGAAACTAAAAGATGCAATGAATGAAATTTCCATTCTGAACAATGCTTTACGATCTCATGAAGTTAAAAATTGTTCCAATTGCAAACTAAAAGGAAAAACTTCATGTGCAAACTGCCTAGACTTGTCTAAGAAACTTGATGACATGAATAGGACACTAGGTCAGTTTTGTAATGGGAATAAGAATCTAAACTTGCTGCTGAATTCTTCCAAGTCTTGCAAAGATAAAACTGGTTTAGGTTTTGATTCTCATGCTCATGCTAAGGCACATCCACCTAAAATTGTAAAGTCATTAGGAAGTGGTTTGATTCAAACAGTTCCTAAACAAAAAGAAGTGGTTTTTAAATCTACAGGAGTGTTGTCTCACTCTATATCAAATAAAAATATTGCTTGCTCATCTAGACATGAACACCAAGTTAAATTTCATTGTACATACTGTGGTAGAGATGGTCATGTCATAGATTTTTGTTATAGACTAGCTAAACAACAGGAAAAGGAAAGAAAAATTGCTAGATCTTATAACTTTCATGCAATTAGAAAAACACAACCTGCTTTAGTGAGTCAGAAATTTGAAAAGGTAGCTTCCGGACCTTCTGGTAAGAAATCCGCAAAAGCAGCTCCGATAGTTCCGATAGCTTCGAGAGCTCCCGGATCTTCTATTGTTCCCTCCGGAGCTTCAGTTTTTGCCTCCAGACCTTTTGCTTTTACCTCCGAAGCTACTGGTTTTCACTCTAAACAAGTAACAACTTCTAAATCAACTGTTAAGAACAGAAAACCTCAATCTTTGACTCATAAACCTGCTGTTTTATCTCAGCATTCGCGTGTTTTTTCTACTGCACGTCGTGTGACTCAGTACTGGATACCTAAATGCCTTTTGACTAACCCCAGTATTGAGTCATCGACGTATTGTGCTTTTATATAGGTTACACGCTTGAGGAAGGAGAACATTTGGATTGTGGATTCAGGTTGCTCACGCCACATGACCGGTAACAAAAATTGGTTCTCCTCCCTCTCTTTTGTGTCACGTGTAGAGAATGTTGCTTTTGCCGATAATTCTTCAACTCCTATAATTGCTAAGGGTTCGGTTAGAGTAAATGATCACTACACTTTGAAGGATGTGGCACTTGTCAAAAATTTGAAATACAACTTGCTTTCTGTTTCACAATTGCTAGATGAAAATCTAGAAATTATTTTCAATAAAAACTGCTGCAATGTTGTAGGTTCAAACAGTGAGCTTATTTTTAACATGTCTCCGTTTGGAAGAGTTTTTAAAGCTGATTTTGATATGTCTTCCTCTAAGCATAGGTGTCTAGTTGCTAATGATTCAAAGGACTTATATTTTTTGCATCGTAGACTTGGTCACGTAGGCTTTGATCACCTAACGCGTGTTAGTGCTCTTGATCGCATACGTGGGCTGCCTAAGCTTAAAGGGGACAAAGAAATTGTGTGCTCTTCTTGTAGACATGCTAAGATGGTTGCAGGTTCACATACTCCCCTCACAATGATCATGACAACTGAATCATGTCAACCTTTGCACCTTGACACTGTAGGACCTTCACTTGTTCAATCCTTCGGAGGTAAATGGTATGCTCTTGTTATTGTTGATGATTATTCTAGATATTCTTGGGTATATTTTATGGCGTCTAAGAATGAAGTTTTTAGTCACTTTAGAACTTTATTTCTTAGATTATCAATTGATCACCCAGGATCATTAAAAGCAATTAGAAGTGTAATGGAACTGAATTTAAAAAACAATTTTTTGATCACTTTTGTGCTGAAAATGGAATAGATCATCAATTTTCTTCACCATATGTACCTCAACAAAACGGTGTTGTAGAAAGAAAGAACAGAACCTTAGTTGAGATGGCTAGGACTATGCTTGATGAATATCAAACTCCTAGGAAATTTTGGGCTGATGCATTAGCAACCGCTTGTTATGTCTCAAATCGTGTTTTCTTGCGTACTAAGCTAGGTAAAACACCATATGAGCTTCGGTTTGGACATAGGCCTAGTGTTACACACTTTCGGGTCTTTGGTTGCAAATGCTTTGTTAAGAAACATGGTAACCTTGATAAATTTGAACCTAGATCCATTGATGGCATGTTTCTTGGTTATCCATCTCATACTAAAGGCTACCGTGTGCTTTTACTTGACACTAACAAAATTGTGGAGACTTGTGAAGTGTCTTTTGATGAAGCTAGCCCAGGTACTAGCTCCGGTGTTACAGGACCAGATTCGTATCCTCAGGGGGAGGGTATTTTTGAAGATGAAGAAGAGTCGGTGATACTGCCTGGTAGTTCCGAAGTTGACACGTGTCCAGCTCCGGACATTGAACAAGCTCCGGCTATCACCTCTACTGGTCCTGATCGTCCACAAGTCACAAGCTCATCAATCTACAATGAACCTAATGAAGAAGAAGCTTGTGAGACATCTGCTCCCCTACGTTTTTACAAAGATCATCCCCCACAACAGATGATTGGAAGCTTGCACGAACGAGTCACACGGTCCAGGTTTTGCGATCCAAACACTCATGCTCATTCTGCTTTTGTTGCTTCTTTTGAACCCAAAGATATATCACACGCACTCACTAATGAATCTTGGATTATTGCCATGCAAGAAGAGTTAGAAAATTTTGAAAGAAATAATGTTTGGAAACTTGTACCTCCACCTCAAGGTCACACTTTAATTGGAACTAAATGGGCTTTTTAAAAATAAGCAAAGTGAGGATGGGGTTGTGGTTAGGAATAAGGCTAGGTTGGTTGCTCAAGGTTTCACTCAAGTTGAAGGTCTAGATTTTGATGAAACTTTTGCTCCTGTCGCTAGATTAGAAGCCATAAGAATTTTGTTAGCTTTTGCAGCATCTAAAGGTTTTAAGCTATATCAAATGGATGTTAAAAGTGCTTTTCTTAATGGCTATATAGATGAGGAGGTTTATGTCAAACAACCACCAGGTTTTGAAAATCCAGATTTTCCTAATCATGTTTACAAACTGTCCAAAGCCTTATATGGTCTCAAACAAGCCCCTAGAGCATGGTATGATAGGTTAAAAACATTCTTACTTGAAAAGGGGTTTACAATGGGCAATGTTGATAAAACTCTTTTTGTGCTTAAACATGGCAATGACTCATTATTCGTTCAAGTGTATGTGGATGATATTATCTTTGGTTGTGCTTCTCATGATCTTGTGTCCAAGTTTTCAGCAATGATGAGTTCCGAATTTGAAATGAGTATGATGGGTGAACTCACTTACTTTTTGGGGCTGCAAATCAAGCAAACCAAGGAGGGTACCTTTGTGCATCAAACGAAGTATACCAAAGATCTCCTAAGGCGCTTCAACATGGACAAAAGCAAGCCTCTTCGGACACCAATGGGAACAGCAACAACACTTGAACTTGATGAAGATGGTGAATCCGTGGATCAAAAAGAATATAGAAGCATGATCGGATCACTTTTGTACCTCACGGCATCAAGACCGGACATACAATTCAGCGTATGTCTTTGTGCACGGTTTCAAACCTCCCCACGTGTTTCACATCGTCAAGCCGTCAAAAGAATTCTCAGGTACTTACATGGAACTCAAGAATTTGGCATTTTTCTTCCTTCTTCCTCAACCGTTATTTTGAAAGCTTTTTCGGGTGCTGATTTTGGGGGTTGTAGGATTGATAGTAAAAGTACTTTCGGTGCTTGTCATTTTCTTGGTAATTCTCTTGTTGCTTGGTACTCCAGAAAACAAAATTCAGTTGCACAATGCACAGCCGAATTTGAATATGTAGCTGCTGCTAGTGCTTGCTCACAAATTCTTTGGATTGTTCGAACACTTAAGGACTATGGGGTTGATCTAAATAGTGTTCCACTGTTTTGTGATAACACTAGTGCCATTTGCATTGCTAAAAACCCCGTGCAACATTCTAGAGCTAAGCACATTGATATTAGGTATCACTTTCTCCGTGATAATGTTGAAAAAGGAAACATTGTGCTTCACCATGTAGATACCGAACAACAATTGGCTGACATTTTTACAAAACATTTGGATTTCACTCGTTTTTGTTACATTCGTAGTGAAATAGGGGTTATGCACCCTCATGGCTTAAATTGAGGGGAAGTTTTTGAAACTTGGGAAGTCTATGTGTGAATCTGAAATTAAAATAATATGAGCATAGTATTTCATACATATATGACTTTGTGATTCCTTTTACATGCTGAAAGTTCTTACTACATTACTCGTGTTATACATTTTGTAGTTTTTGCCATGTCTAGTAATTGGAATAATTACTTACACTAAATCTGGTCATCGTCGAACTTTCTTGCTGTTTTGAACTTGTTGCATGCTCACAAATGCTTTTAATTATTAAGAATACATCAAGTAATCAACTCACATGTTGAGTTTTTATGAACAAATATAATTTGAGAAAAGATCAAGAGAATATGCATGCATCGCACTTCTTCTTTTGAGATGGCTTGTCATTGCACTTAGATATGAACTTGGAAGAAATTGTGTATGACTAAAACCATGTCCTTAAGCTTCTGACTGTCAAATGACATAGGCTTGGCTTGGTTGGTTAGAATAAGGCAGATGCGCATATAATCTCTTGCAAATATCATATGATATAAATTTATGCTTTGAAATATAATAAAATGCAGCAACCAGTGTCATGCTTTCAGGTTTTTAAATAGTTAAGTTTGTGAGATCATGACTTGCTTAAATTGAAAATTACATATGATCTCTAGCATGGCTTACACTACTTTATGTATCTCATTGATGTGATAGTGTAAGTTACTTGATAGTATGACTTGGATGAGCTTTGTTTATATGAATATGTTATAATATGCTCATAACAACTAAAGTTGGAGAGAAAATTTGTTTATATGCTCATGACTTGCTGAATACATTGTCAAAGGGGGAGAGATAAGCATGAAGAGAAAGAGAGTATGGGTATAAGGAGAGATAATATAAGGAGAGATAATAAAGGGGGAGAGATTTTCATTTTCTTCTCTTTTTACTTTTGATTTACTAAAGGGGGAGAAATTGCTTTCAAAACTTTTATGTGAATAAGCCAATGTTCGGATTTTAGATGGTGTTGCCAATGCATTCATCAAGGGGGAGATTGTAAGACCTATGTGTGCTGAATACATTGGCTTGTAGTAAATACACTTGGCTTTGATGATAAAAGTTTCGAATATCACCAAAACACCTTTTTATCAAGGTCCGACTCTAGCTCCGAGCTACAGCAAGGTCCGACGGTAGGTCCGACTTGTTTTTGATAGCTCCGGCATATATTTGATAGTTCCGGCATGTCTTAGATAGCTCTGGCATATATTTGATAGCTCCGGCATGCTTTTGCTAAGCTCCGACTTACTTTGTTCTAGCTCCGGTTTTGGGTTGACTAGTTCCGTACTAGTTTTGGTAAGCTCCGGCGCTAGGTTCTACTAGCTTTTGTTGGCTCCGGCTCAAGCTCCGGGTTGCTCTGGCAAGGTCCGGAACTTGACCGCAGTGTTTCTGCTTAGCTCCGGCTCAAGCTCCGGGTTGCTCTGGCAAGGTACGGAACTTGACCGAAATGCTTCTGCTTTTCATTTGCAATGTATTGTACTTGCTTTACATGATTGGAAAGATTGCTTAGTATTCATTTGCTAAGTTTTTGGTGTGTTTTGGTTGAATACGGTTGATATCGTTTCTACTGTGGTTTTGCAACATGCTTATGTGAAGTTCTCACGTAAGGTGTTGTGTTCGGAACTAACTTGAGTCAAGTCGAGGACTTGGGCTCGTATGGATTGGTTGTTTGTTCATGTGCAGGTGTTGCTTGAGTTCAAGTCATGGCTGGTGACAGGATCCATTGGACTAGTCTCAGGAGGAGATGAGGTTCCAACAACCAAGTTCGGGAGGAACTGTGGTTGAGCGGGTCAGGAGGTCGCGCAGGATGATTGAATCAAGGGCAGTGCATATGAAGGTCGAAGGAAGGTGTTCGCACGTATGCATGCGGTGCATGACGTGGCAATATGCTTCTAGAGACGGATTATGGAAGGAAGATCTGATCGGAAGGATCGGATCGTATCGGTTGAAGACTTTGGCTGCGACAGAGTCGGTTATGGCTCAGTATGGGAAGTATCGAGTTGGTTATGTTAGGATTTCGTGTGTATCACGAAATTGAGTTGTTTAGGAATGTGGTATACGTTCCTAAGGTGTTTGGAAGTCTTAAGATTGCTTCTATCTGCGTATAGAAGAATCTTGAGCAGTTGTGGTAAGTTCCGATTGTGATCGGATTAGGATTGGAGTCCTAGTTAAGATTGGGATGGCCTAAGGGCTGGTTATATAAGCAAGGGAAGGCCAAAGCTCGTAGAGACGACTTTTGGGGGCTGTTCCTCTTGTGTTATATTGAATAAAATTCGTAGTTTGAAGGAACTTTTGTGCCTTGTTCGTCCGACTTGTTCCAGACAAGTTTTACTCGTCGAGTTTCTGGACAGCACTACCTTTCGTCGGTGGTTTTATCATAACTCTAGTTTTACTGATCCAATTGACGTGATTCTTTTTCGGCTGTCTTCACAACTTGATCATATATCATCTGTCAAAATTTCACAGTCATTGGATTTGTGGTTTCTGAGCTACACGAGTTTCTTTGCAGCATTCCAGAAACTGTTTTGCTCGGGTAGATAAGATTGACCCTTGTTTGATCATTAGATCATAACTTGAGTTTCTCTCGACGGATTCGAGTGATTCTTTTTGTGTTGTCTTCGTGACTTGATTCTCTCTGATATCCATCACTTTTGTCACGGTGAAACACATATAGATTAGTCTCATTCACGATCTCTTTAACAGATCGTTTTTCTACTGAAGGGATTAGGGTTTTATTGTTTCCGCTGCGTAAGATTTTTAAATCTACCATTCACCCCCCCTCTGGTAGCTTTTCACGTGATCTTCGATCCTACAAATGGACCAATCAAGGAGGAGGTGTATGTGGATCAACCCCCCAGGTTTGAAGATGAAGAGTTCCCCAACCACGTATTTAAATTGCTAAAAATATGACAGATAGGTTTGAGATGTCTATGATGGGAGAGCTAAAGTACTTTTTGGGATTCCAAGTGAGGCAACAAAAGGAAGGGATGTTCATAAGTCAAACGAAGTACACTCAATACATACTCAAGAAGTTTGGAATGGACAAGGCGAAGCCCATAAAGACTCCCATGGCAACGAATGGCCACTTGGATCTCGATGAAGATGGACCTAGCATCGACCAAAAGGTATATCGCTCCATGATTAGATCTTTACTCTACTTATGTGCATCTAGGTCAGACATTATGTTGAGTGTATGTTTGTGTGCAAGATTTCAAGCCAATCCTAAGGAATGTCACTTGACAACCATAAAAAGGATCTTGAGATACTTAGTTCATACACCCAACCTTGGTCTTTGGTATCCAAAAGGCTCAAAATTCAATCTCATTGGTTACTCCGATGCAGATTATGCCAGATGCAAAGTAGATAGAAAAGGTACCTCCGGCACATGCCAATTCCTAGGTAGATCCCAAGTTTCTTGGTCCTCCGAGAAACAAAACTCTATTGCCTTATCCACAGCCGAAGCAGAGTACGTTGCAGCCGAGAGTTGTTGTGCACAACTTCTTTGGATGCGACAAACTCTAAGGGATTACGGTTACAATATGAACCATATTTCACTCCTTTGTGATAATGAGAGTGCCATTAAAATTGCTCATAATCTAGTTGAGCACTCTAGAACCAAACACATAGACATCCGGCATCACTTCTTGAGAGACCACTCCATGAAAGGAGATATAGCCATTTCCCATGTCAACACCGAAAAGCAATTAGCCGACATATTCACCAAGCCACTTGATGAAAAACGTTTTTGCGAGCTTCGAAATGAACTAAATATCCTTGATGATCGGAATGTGACTTGAAATTTTGCATACTTGTATGAATTCTTCAAAATATGTTTGATTGGATTGTGAAAATCATCTCTCTCAATTTTCTCCGAAAAACTATTTCAATCACTAGATCTTGGTGAATCATGGTCATTGATTGATTGTTGTATGCTTAGTGATCATATTCATCAAGATTATTTTATTTGATTTGCCTCCCTATTTTCTAGATATGTACCTTCAAATATATATGAATGTGCTAAGAAGTTCTTCCCTGGTGACCACGGACTAGTCCGTGGTTACCCGGACTAGTCCGCCCATGCAGACTAGTCCGTAGAGCGCCGGTTAGGCCGGACTAGTCCGGTAGACCACGGACTAGTCCGATATAGCCTCTCGAAAAGTTCAGACTAGTCTGATCATTTTTGGACTTGTCCGATATTTCATGTCCATAACCCTAGCCGCCGCCAAACCCTAATTTTTCTCACCCCCACACTTGCCTCAAGCTTCCTCTCTCCATGCTCGAGCTCCCCAAGGCAATTTTGCATCTCCTCCATCAAAAAGCTCCACATTTGGGTGGAAATCAAGATTCCTCGCTCGGAGATTGAAGTTCACGGACTTTTCCGGCCTTCAACACCCTCCTCTTCGAGATTCAAGCGATTTCTTTGGTAATTTTCCCCCAAACCCTAGAAATCCCTATTTTCTTCATTGTTGATCGAATAGCCTAGCATCTCTCACTATATACATGCTTCCTTGATGTATTACGTTGATGCTAAGCTAGTTGTGCATTAGGAATCACCATTTGTCTCGTTGCTTAGGTTTTTGAGGATGAAT
Source organism: Tuctoria greenei (assembly GCA_036927565.1). Taxonomy (NCBI): domain Eukaryota; kingdom Viridiplantae; phylum Streptophyta; class Magnoliopsida; order Poales; family Poaceae; genus Tuctoria; species Tuctoria greenei. Next base: position 19,799,459 of record JAYESD010000009.1, on the reverse strand, counting down.
ATCGGACTAGTCTGGTCCATGCACGGACAAGTCCTGTCACCCCAACTAGTCCGTGCCTGTACACCAGACTTGTCTGATTTTTCTGAACTCAAAACCTAACCTTTCAATTCCTCAATGCAAGTCCTTATTATTCTTTCTCACCCATACCCTGAATAATCCATTCTCAGGGCATGTCGAACTCTCATGATGATGTTTCCGACTTCGAAGCCGAGATGGAACAAGAAACCCCGCTTCGGTCCTCGACGGACCAAAGCAAGAAGCGACCTTCCGAGCCAGCCCATTCTCCTCCTAAGTCTCAAAAGAGGGTGGCTCGACGAAAGGTGCATGCTTCCAGGGCTTCTGCTGGTGGTGGCCCTAGCTCGGCGAGTGCCTGCCTAGCCAGGGGCAAGGGCAAGGGGATCGCAACAGGCCCGATTGGCCCCCTGAAGATGTCAGCTCCGAAGCAAGGGGCTCGGGACCCCGCAGAAGAAAAGTTCAATGGGAAGGGCAGTGACTCAGTGGCTAAGTTCCGCAATGTTGATTGCTACAACCGTCCGAAGCAAGCTGTCGATGGCAGATTTTGGAGCAATTTCCATGCAGATTTCTACAAGTCTGTGTACCTCCCCATGAAGACACCTGTAGTGCGCAGCCAATGGATTGATTGGGCACATTTTGAGAAGAAGGGTTGCTCACCATTTGTTGAAGTGGTGGAAGCAATTGAGAGGCATGGCCTGAAGGATATCTTTGCCTTCAGGAACAATTGGAATGATGAGGCCATCGCGCAATTCTTTGCAACTTGCCATTTCTCAAGTGATGATGAATAGAGTGTTACTTGGATGACTCACGGATCCAAGTATCGTATAACTTATGAAGACTTTGCAAGCCTGCAACACCTTGACACCTCAAGCAATGACTGCTTAATCATCCACAACATAGGTGTCATTGAGAAGGACAAGATGAAATTCCTCTATGAGCCCAACTCCAAGTTCAACCCTCCCTCCACAAAGAACATGAAGCCCTTCTTTGTGGTCTTGAACAGAGTCTTGAGGAAGACAATTGCCCCCAAGGATGGGGATGCTGGGAGTGTGCAGGGCTATCTCCGGACCTTGATGAGGGTCATAAGCAAGGACCGCAAGTTTGATGTGGCTGACTATATCTGGAACGATATGGTCAACATCTCTTGCACACCAACAGGTCATGTGGCTATGCTCCGTATCTTATGTTCATGATTGAGAAGGTCACTGGCATTGAATTTGTCAAAGATGTGGAGCACCTTCCTTTGAGGACCCAGATGCCTCAAAAGCCAAGCATTCAGGCTGCTCCATCTCCGGCCTCCAGTCCTGAGGCTCCAGCAAGAGCAAGTGGAGATGCCAGGGCTGCCCCTGCCGCTAGGGCAGATCCTCAAAAGGGGTCTGCGAGTGGCATTTTCAAGTACTTGGCTGTTATCTTTGCTTCCTGCAGAAAGGCCGAGGTGAAGGCCCACAAGCTTAACAAGAGAAGAAAGGAAGACATGAAGTATGTCAAGGCAAATGTGAAGCAGATTTGCCAGAAACTGGAGATCGAGCCCATTGGATCTCCAGTAATCTTTGATGATTCCGACTCCGACTACACCGAGCTCGGGCCCTTGACCCCCTCCGAGCTTGCCTACTTTGGCATTGGGGGCTCGAGTGGCTCCGCACCTCCTCCTCATCATCATCAGCGCAAAGACGAAGATGAAGACGATGAGAGGACCGACAGCGAGGCTTGAAGACTTTAGGTCCCTCCTCTCCTTCTTTTTGGTGTCTTGATGCCAAAGGGGGAGATATTGAGGGGGAGTCTTAGGTCTTAGGTCTTAAGCTGTAGGATGCGAGGAGAGAGCTTCTTTTGTGCTTTTTGTTTATTTTGTTGGTTGTAAACTGTTTAATATGATCTTATGATAATTATGGTCCTGTGATGCAATGTTTTGAACTACTTGTCAAGTAATTGATGAAATCTGTGATTTTTCTCCTAGAATGACATATATGCTTGTTGTGGGTATGTTAATATCAATTATGTCATTCTCTTCATGATTATTGTTTCAATGCACTTAGTTATGCATCCCACCATAAAGAATGCACATATGGATAATGTTTTCATGGCTTGATGTATTTTAAACTCATATGTGCATACTTTATGAAAATCTCAACTTTTTGTCATATTTAGTGAAATCTCAATTGGTTGTCATCAATCAACAAAAAGGGTGAGATTGAAAGTGCATCTAGGAATCCCTTGTGGGTTTTGGATGATTTATGACCAGCAAATGAGATCATAACCACTTTGTTGAGATGAGCATAGGTTTTAATGGAAAAATAAGCAAAGTGCCAAAATGAAGGAAGAATGAGGAGTAATGAGGAAAATAGCTCAAGGGACAAGTGTAGTAGATCACTGTGTGTGGAGTGTGTTAAGGAAACACACCCCAAGCGCTCAAACACAAATAAACACACACATTGCACAAATTTATACAGGACCGTACTAGTCCGATTGACAATGGACTAGTCCGATTTCTCTTTGCACAAGATCGGACAAGTCCGATATCACCACAGACTAGTCTGATATCTCTCTGACTAGAATCAAACTAGTCCTTCCCAGTGCGGACTAATCCCCAAAACACTTCACAAGCTGTACAAAATCGGACAAGTCCGATCACTCAACGGACTAGTCTGATATCGTTCTGATGTATATCGGACAAGTCCGATATTGGCACGGACTAGTCCGAAAACCCTCTGACCTAAATCGGACAAGTCCTCCAAGTGCGGACTTGTCACCCAATTCACTTAGGGTTTCACAGATCCGTACAAGTTTGATGATTATCGGACTAGTCCGAAGATTTCCAGAAGTGAAACCGGACAAGTCCGCTCCTAGCCGTACCAGTCCGATATTTCGAGACACTTAGGGTTTGCTACACACAGCACACCGGACTAGTCCGGTGTCCACCACGGACTAGTCTGATCTTTCTAAACCCTAACGGTCACTTTTAGAAACCCCATATAAATAGATGTGCACGGCCCAACTTCAATCTCTCTCGACCCCCTGCGCCGTCACACCTCCCAAGAGCCTCAAAAACACATCTCCACGAAATCAAAAGCCACAAAGATCAATCCCTTGAGGATACACTTTGGAACATTGGAGAGACACGATTCATCACTCATTGAGCTCTTGGTTTAATTCCCTAACACACTCCTGTGATTTTAATTGTAATCTTTTAAGTGTGTTCTTGGTGGAGTTTTCATTGTAATCTAGGGGAGCCCTCGACGTGTGAGAAGGCCCCTTGAATTTGGTTATTTACCCTTTGTGATAAGAGAAGAGGATTGGCCTTCGTGGCGATCCGACGAGGGTAGGGTTGGAGAAGACCTGGTCCTTTTGTGGACTCCTCAACGTGGATGTAGGTTGCCTCTGTGGGAACCGAACCACGGGATAAATTGCTTGTGTTCTTACTTCGTATTCATCGTTCTTATACATCATATCAAACTAGGGTTTCAATCAATCTTGCCTACTTTACGTTGAAACATTAAACATAAGATTGACTTGTGGTATACCCTAGTTCGTAATCGCGTAACACTTTAATTAACTGTATATTTCTGCCGCATACATCGTAGAATCAAAATAATCGATCAAACTTGATTAACCTAGTCGGTACACACTGGACTAATCCGCGCTTGACCGGACTAGTTCGATATCTCGAGTTTTGATCTAGTTGTTAAGTGTTGCAGGTTTTGATAAAATTCAAAAAGGTCTATTCAGCCCCCACCCCCTCTAGGCTGCATTCACAAAGGCATTTGGGATGTTGGAGATGGAGTTGCGTACCTGGGAGAAACGCTGGATGAATGACCTCAGCATCTCCTTGGGTTGTTGCCGCACGGTGTGGATGTCAAGCTCGGTGCTGGGACGAGTGTAGGAGCTGTCGAAGTTCACTATGAACTGTCGGCACAACCCAACCCAAGAGGTTATAGACCCCTCAGGTAGGTTCATCAGCCACGAGCGGGCCGATCCAATTAGGGCGACTGTGAAGTAGTTCGCGAGGATGGTCTCATCCGCTCCTACAGCAATGAGCGTCATGGTGTAGATCTGCAAGAACTCGGCCGGGTTGATGCTCCCGTCGAACCTCTCTGGCATATGTGGCTGGAACTTGCGTGGCCACGTCACGAAGCGAAGGTGCGGATCCAACGCTGCCCAGCCCCCGATGGGTTTCGTTGGAGAGGCATACGGGGTAGCATATGCATGGCACAACCAGTGCCACAACCGCAGGTTCCCCAAGCACCGCACATCGTGCAGCATACCCCAAGTACTGTTGCTGCATGTCTTGCTGCATCGAATACTGCAGGGGGCTGTCGAGCCGACATACTCCTGGTCAGGTGGCGGAGGGTTTACCTGCGGTGCACCTTGGACGGAGGACGCCTCGTGAACAAGGCATTGAGGGCCATATTCGGCGTTGAGGTTGTGCTGCCTCTCTCGCTGTCGCTCGATGATGACTCTGTCGTCCATGTGAGCTTGACGATGGTCAAGCTCAGCCCAGAGGTCCTCCGTGGGGAGCCGGCCGATGCTCAAAGGCCTGGAGGACCGGGAGTTGGCAGTGCGATGGTCGATGGACGGCATTTGTGACAGCGACACGAGGCACCTTCCTCTGTTGGGGGAGTTGATGGCTGCGATGACGAAGTGGTCAATGTCTTCGACACACTGTTGTGCCACTCCCTGGGAAGCGTTCAGCGACGGTGGGTGGTGGAGAAGGGTCCTGGCTGCTTTCAACGCGCTCTCCGGGCTTGCAGTTGGTGGCGTCGGCGGGGCCGACTGAGCCGTGATGTGTCCTGATGTGCTGTCCTGGCTAGCTGTACCTACACAGAGGCATGATGGACTAGAGAGCGCCGCTCGAGCGACGGATCTGGTCACCGGACGTTGGCCGCAGAAACCGCCTTCCACGGGCCTGATGAACACCATGGTGGTGAAAACGCTACCACTTTTTTGACGGAAAAAGCCCCTACCTGGCGCGCCAAATGTCAAAGTGTTAGAGCGACACTTACCCCAGATTTGCTAAGGAGCAGCCCGCAGAGGTTCTTTGTTCAGCGGGGCTTAGGCCTCAATTAAGTGTTCTCACGAATGGATGTATGAGACAGTGGTTTTTACGTGGTTTGGGCCGCAAGGAGCATAACACCCTACTCCACGGTGAGTGGTATTGTTGGAATGTGTGTGTGTGATGTTTGATGTGGGGATCCTTTGTAACGGTGGCGGTCCGGGCCTTTTATAGACAAGGTCGGACGCCTTACAAGTGGGGTCTCGGGGCCCGACAGGTGGTCCCGGGGCGATATTATCCTAAAGATCTAAGGCTTCTTTCGTAAGCTTGCTCTGACCGTGGTCTTTAAGACTCACCGTCTTGCCGCCTGCGTCGTTAGTAGCCCATGCGCTGTTGCTGACATTGGCAGGGGATGTCTCGTCCAACTTTCTCTGTCGCCGTAAGCTACCCACTTGTCGGAGTGGGATAGGCCTGCTGCGTCTTCACTGTGATGCGATTGGTCGTAGCGGTACCTGACATTAGGCGTGCGCCATGCCATGCGTCTGGGGAAGTCACGTATCTTCAATCCTTGACAGGGACAAGGCGCACCGTCCTCTTAAACTCTCGTGTCCCTCCGTCCAGGGCAAGTGGCTAGACTATGTGACAGCTCGGGAGCTCACCTCTGAAGAGGAGATCAGGTCCCGCCTTGCGAACCACGTGGTAGCTCAGGAGCTCACCTCTGCGGCGGAGGTCAGGTCCCGCCTTGTGGGCCACGTGGCGGATCGGTAGCTCACCTCTGCGGGGATGGCTAGGCCTCATCCTCCTGGATACGTGTCGGTGCCGGGAGCTCACCTCCGCGGTGGAGATTAGGTCCCGCCTTGCGAGACACGTGGCAGTGCCGGAGCCCGCCCATTCGGGAGGTGGCCTGTCTGATGTCTCTGTCCACGTGGCAGCTCTGGAGCCCTGTCTCACGGGGAGGAGGGATCCTTACCTGCTGGACACATGGTTACCCGGGGGCTTGTCTCCGAAGGGGGTGTCGAGCTTCTCCATCGGGTTTCTTGCAGATATCCCAGAACTCCCATCCGCGGCTGATGAGTTCGGGTCTCTTAAACACATAGCGCCCTAGGACCCCGCCTCTGCTGGGAGGTGAGGTACCTAGGCGGCTCTAACATGTGCGCGAGTGTACCCGGTACGCCGGGTACCGATAGGTACTTAAAGCCATAGTGGAATTATCTTCATCATGCATCATCATTGTCTCCTCAGGAATATAATCATCCACTGGCATAGAAGCATCTTTAACATCCTCTACATTATGAACTCCAGAATCATTTCGTCCATCACCTCTCAAGTTTGTTGAAGCTTGCCTAGCTATTTCTTCCTCCCTCTCATCCTCACGCCTCAAACCCAAAAGCGCATTAACATGTTCTTCATTGCAAATTTCTATCATTCCTTCCTCCTCTGGTTCCTCTTCAATTTGTATTGAATCCCAATCTACCAATATAGGACATTCTGGTAATTCAACTAATGGCTCCACGGCTGGAAGTGTTGTTGGTGGCATTGTTAAAGTAAGTCAATGCAAATAAAAGAGTTAGAAGATATGCCGGTAAAGTTTGATTATAAAGAAAAGTGTTATCAAACTAGAACATAGGAAATATGTACCTTGTGTGTTATTTTCGTCAAAGGTCAAATTCATCGCTCCATATTATGCCTACCTCACCTAAGATTTCTACAAACATTCAAACTTTCAACATTAAACAATGGACATTCAAGCGGGAGATCTATGCATATGCAAGGTTTCATTTCAGCTGTAGCAAGGACAATATGACAACAAAAGATTGCTTCGTTTCTGTAATAAGACATATGACAACAAAGTTATTAAACAAAATGTTTCTACACAACTAATATACAAAATGTTAATATACATGTTAAAAAGACCATGACACCATGCCTTTAATTCTTCAGTAAAACAATACAGAATCGGATGGAAATCAATAACCACAGCAAGCAACTGGTTAAGCAAAATAATAAAAAATCAAAGATTGATGATTTTACTGTCGAGTGAGGCAGGGCGGTGCACAAATCGGGGCCACGGCGTGCAGCCGGCGGCGCCTCCGGCTGCCCGCGGCGGGGGCACTGCTTTCGACTGCGGGCGACAATAGATTAACGGTGAAATACAGCAGGTGGTGCTGCTGCCTCCGGCGGCGCGGGATCGCGGCACGGGGCAGCCTCCGTCGATCGAATTTGGGAGGCACCGGCAGCGGCGGCCGTTGAGATGGCTACATGATTCTGTTCGATCGTATGGGAGGAGAAACAGGTAAGAAATAATTAGATTAGAGTGGGAAAATAGAATGGAAGGGTATTTTTATCAGTTCAAGTGTTCTGTAAATAGAAAAAAGTCTTAAATGATCGAGAATCCTATTTTAATGGTTGATGATCCATAGAAGTTCTATTTTATCGAAGCCTATGGTGTAAGTTCTATTCTGTCGAAGCCTTTCGATAAGAGTTCTAAAATAGCAATTGTCTCTAATTCAATATGGCCAATTTTTCTCCCTCCTTCAAGATTCTACTTAAAATGCATATTGAAACACTTTTGATTGGTCCACATCAGCATTTAAGACCATAGTAATATCGAGGAGAAGGGGGATTAGACCATCTGCACCAGCAACCTTTAAAACATACTTTATCCTCTAAACCATACTCTATACTTCCAATATATACACTCATAAAAATTTTCCAGCATGATTTTTAATACTTTTTACAGCGTACCACTGCGGATGGCCTTAGGGAGCTCAACTCTTCATTTGTTTGCAGCTGCAAGTTATAAAACTTTATAGAAACTGAAGATATGGAGGAAGCTTAGAATTGACTTCATTGGCAACGGAGGGTGGGATTTTATGCAGCACTGCTGCAAACCAATCCTCCTATAGCACCACTTGGATGGACGACATGTGGCGTTGCGCCAATCTCAAAGGAGTGCCGTCTAGCCCCCCGCGCAGCCGCGCCCGCTTCGACTAGCTCTGCTCACCCATCGGCTCCGATCGTCACCGAATCGATCGAGTAAATGGCGAAATTCCCCACCTACATCGCGTCCGCCGCCAGCCTCCGTCTCCGCGGCCGCCCGCCTCCATCTCCGCCACGGCCAGCGTCCGCTGCCGGCAGCATCTCTCGTCGCGGCCGCCAACCTCTCTCGCCGCGGGCGCCAACAGTGTCCCTCGCGTTCACCACCGCCAACATCTCTCGCCGCCGCCGCCAGCATCTCTCGCTGCCGCCGCCGCCAGCCTCACGTCCGCATTCGCCCTCCTCTGTCGCAGCCGCCCACCTCCCTCGGTAAGTTTTCCTTCTTTCAAGGTGAAATCTGAATGCGCCTGCTCAAATTCTTTTGGATTTTGATTGGAGACAGTTCTTGGTAGATGGTTTAGTGACTCAAATCCAACCTCTGAAATTGCCTGCAAGTATGTAAACTCTTTGAAAATGTTTGCTTTGCTGCAGTTCTATCATTCCTTGTGCTACCAACATGATTGCTCCCTTCAAATCTGTGTGATTTTTTTAATCTAGAATAGACTTTATGGCTTTTATATTTGGGTGATGTTACCATTTTCTTTTCACTGTCATAGTGTTACATTATCTATTCATTGGTTGGATGTACATGATGGAAATATTGGGGAGAAAATAATTATTGTATTTTATTGACTAAAAACTGTCAGTGGACCTCCCTTGGTTACATAGGCAATGTGGTATTATTCTAACACTCCCCCGCAGTCTAAACGTCTATTAGCTACAACATTCAGACTGGATCAAAACTCTACAAACACCAAATATGGCAGCCCCTTGGTGAAGATGTCCGCATACTATGAGCTGGTGGGAACATGAAGAACTCGAACTGCACCAGTGGCCACCTTGTCGCGAACGAAGTGCAAATCAATCTCGACATGCTTGGTGCGTTGATATTGCACCGGATTGGTCGAGAGATACATAGCACTGACATTGTCACAATATACCAAAGTGACCTTCTGAAGTGGACAGTGAAGTTCCTTCAGCAATTGATGCAACCAAGAAGCTTCGGCGACAGCGTTGGCTACAACACGATATTCCGCTTCGACGCTGGAGCGGGATACCGTGTGTTGGCACTTTGAAGACCAGAAGACCAAATTATCACCAAGGAAGATACCGTATCCGGAGGTGGAACGATGTGTGTCAGGGCAACCGGCCCAATCAGCATCAGAATATGCCACAAGCTCGCTAACCGAAGAGCGATGAAGCTGAAGACCATGATACAAGGTGCCTCGAATGTATCGAAGAATGTGTTTCACCAATGCAAGATGAGGCTCACGAGGATCATGCATATAGAGACACACCTGCTGCACGGCATATGCAATGTCGGGTCGAGTGAAGGTGAGATATTGCAGGGATCCAGCAAGACCATGATAGTGAGTAGCATCTGAAATCGGAACACCGTCGGATGATAACTTGGCACATGTATCGACTGGAGTAGAACATGATTTACGATCAATCATGTCTTCTCTCTCAAGTATCTCAACCATGTATTGTCGCTATGAGAGGAAGAAGCTTGCGCTGCTCCGAGTAACGGCTATGCCCAGAAAATGATGTAGGTTGTCCAAATCCTTCATTGAAAATTCTGCAGCAAGAGCATCAATAATGCGACAGAGCAGTGGTGCTGATGAGGCACTCAGAACAATATCATCCACATATAGCAATAGATAAGCCATGTTTGTGTCGTATCGGTAGACAAAAAGCAAAGTATCGGACCGAGCACCAGTAAATCCAAATGAGATAATATGAGAAGCAAAGCGGTTGTACCAGGCTCGAGGAGCTTGCTTCAAACCATATAAGGACTTGCTCAGTCGACAGACAAAATCCGAATGAGCTGTATCAAGAAAACCAGAAGGTTGCTCACAATAGACCGTCTTAGATAGAGTACCATGTAGAAAAGCATTCTTCACATCAAGCTCGTGAACGGGCTAATCACGAGATAGTGCAACTGAAAGAACAGTATGAACTGTAGTAGGCTTCACCACAGGGTTGAAAGTCTCACCAAAATCAACATCGGGCTATTAAGTAAACCCACGAAGAACCCAAAGAGCCTTGTAGCGATCAAGAGAGCCATCTGGATGAAACTTGTGACGAAAAACCCACTTCCCAGTGACGACATTCGTACCTGGAGGACGTGGCATGAGATCCCAAGTGTTGTTTGCCTATAGAGCGGTGAATTCCTCGATCATGGCCTCTCGCCAATTGGGATCGGCGAGAGCACCAATGATAAGTCTTCAGAATATGTGACAACGTTGAAGCTTGAAGGTTCAGACGCTGCACAGGAAGACAAAGACCAGCCTTCCCACGTGTCCGCATGTTATGCTCGTTGTCGATGGGTGGCACCTCGAGCACAGACCGTGGACCACGTACAAAACCTGGTTGCTGGTGAAGGGCAGTCGGTGTAGCCGTCGGAGAGCCGTAGCCTGGAGGAGTGTCACTTTAGGATCGAAGAGCATGTGAAAAGCTACCAGAGGGGGGACAATGGTAGATTTTAAAAGCTACCATGAGGGTGCATAACCCCTATTTCACTACGAATGTAACAAAAACGAGTGAAATCCAAAGGTTTTCTAAAAATGTCAGCCAATTGTTATTCAGTATCTACATGGTGAAGCACAATGTTGCCTTTTTCAACATTATCACGGAGAAAGTGATACCTAATGTCAATGTGCTTTGTTCTCGAATGTTGCACGGGGTTTTTAGCAATGCAAATAGCACTAGTGTTATCACAAAACAGTGGAACACTATCTAGATCAACCCCATAGTCCTTAAGTGTTTGAACAATCCAAAGAATTTGTGAGCAAGCACTAGCAGCAGCTACATATTCAGATTCGGCTGTGGATTGTGCGACTGGACTTTGTTTTCTAGAGGACCAGGCAACAAGTGAATTACCAAGAAAATGACAAGCACCAGAAGTACTTTTCCTATCAATCCTACAACCCCCAAAATCAACATCCGAAAAAACTTTCAAAGTAACGGTTGAGGAAGAAGGAAGAAAGATGCCAAATTCTTGAGTTACATGTAAGTACCTGAGAATCATATTAACGGCTTGACAATGTGAAACACGTGGGGAAGCTTGAAACCATGCACAAAGACATACGCTGAATTGTATGTCCGGTCTTGATGTCGTGAGGTACAAAAGTGATCCGATCACGCTTCTATATTCTTTTTGATCAACCGGTTCACCATCTTCATCAAGTTCAAGTGTTGTTGTTGTACTCATTGGTGTTTGAATAGGCTTGCTTTTGTCCATGTTGAACCTTCTTAGGAGGTCTTTTGTATACTTCGTTTGATGCACAAAGGTAACCTCCTTGGTTTGCTTGATTTGCAGCCCCAAAAAGTACGTGAGTTCACCTATCATATTCATCTCAAATTCTGAACTCATCATAGCTGAAAACTTGGACACAAGATCATGAGAAGCACAACCAAAGATAATATCATCCACATGCACTTGAACGAATAATGAGTCATTGCCATGCTTAAGAACAAAAAGAGTTTTATCAACCTTGCCCATGGTAAACCCCTTTTCAAATAAGAATGTTTTTAACCTATCAAACCATGCTTTAGGGGCTTTTTTGAGACTGTACAAGGCTTTGGAAAGTTTGTAAACATGATTAGGAAAATCTGGATTTTCAAAACCTGGTGGTTGCTTGACATAACCCTCCACATCTATGTAGCATTAAGAAAAGCACTTTTAACATCCATTTGATATAACTTGAAACCTTTAGATGCAGCAAAGGCTAACAAAATTCTTATGGCTTCTAATCTAGCAATAGGAGCAAAAGTTCCATCAGAATCTAGACCTTCAATTTGAGTGAAACCTTGAGCAACCAATCTAGCCTTATTCCTTATCACAACCCCATCCTCACTTTGTTTATTTTTAAACACCCATTTAGCTCCAATTGAAGTGTGACCTTGAGGTGGAGGTGGAGGTGGAGGTACAAGTTTCCAAACATTATTTCTTTCAAAATTTTCTAACTCTTCTTGCATGGCAATAATCCAAGATTCATTAGTGAGTGCGTGTGATATATCTTTGGGTTCAAAAGAAGCAACAAAAGCAGAATGAGCATGAGAGTTTGAGTCAAAAAACCTGGACCGTGTGACTCGTGCATGCAAGCTTCCAATAATCTGTTGTGAGGGATGATCTTTGTTAATCCATGGGGGAACAGATGTATCACAAGCTTCTTCTTCATAGCAGATTGAGGAGCTTGTGGCTTGTGGTCGATCAGTTGCAGCATCGGTGATAGCCGGAGCTTGTTCAATGTTCGGAGCTGGACACGTGTTAGCTTCGGAACTATCAGTTAGTATCACCGGCTCTTCTTCTTCTTCGAAAATATCCTCCCCTGAGGATATGGATCTGGTCCTGCAATACCGGAGCTAGTACCTGGGCTAGCTTCATCAAAAGAAACTTCAAAAGTCTCCACAATTTTGTTAGTTCCAAGCAAAAGCACACGGTATCCCCTAGTGTGAGATGGGTAACCAAGAAACATGCCATCTTCTGATCTAGCTTCAAATTTATCAAGATTACCATGTTTCTTAACAAAGCATTTGCAACCAAAGACCCTAAGATGTGAGACACTAGGCCTATGTCCAAACCGAAGCTCATATGGTGTTTTTCCTAGCTTCATACGCAAGAAAATACGGTTTGAAACATAACAAGCTGTTGCAATTGCATCTGTCCAAAATTTTCTAGGAGTTTGGTATTCATCAAGCATAGTCCTAGCCATCTCCACTAAGGTTCTGTTTTTCCTTTCTACAACACCGTTTTGTTCAGGAACGTATGGTGAAGAAAATTGATGTTATATTTTATGTTCAGTACAAAAGTGATCAAAGAATTGGTTTTTAAATTCAGTTCCATTATCACTTCTAATTGCTCTTAAAGATCCTGGGTGATCAACTAATAGTCTAAGAATTAAATCCCTAAAATGAGTAAAACCTTCATTCTTAGATGCCATGAAGTAAACCCAATAATATCTGGAATAGTCATCAACAATTACAAGCACGTACCATTTTTCTCCAAAGGATTGAACTCGTGTCGGACCAACGGTGTCAACGTGCAAAAGTTGACTAGGTCCAGTTGTCATAGTAATCGCGAGAGGAGCATGTGAACCTGCAACCATCTTAGCATGTCTACACGAAGAGCATACAATATCTTTGTCTCCTTTGAGTTTAGGCAAACCACGTATGCGATCAAGAGCACTAATACGAGTGAGGTGATCAAAGCCTACGTGACCAAGTCTACGATGCCAGAAAAATAACTCTTTTGAATCATTTGCAATGAGACACCTATGCTCAGAAGTTGACAAATCGAAATCAGCTTTAAAAACTCTTCCAAAGCGAGACATGTTAAACAAAAGCTCACTATTTGAATTTACAACTTTGCAGAAATTTTTAGTGAAAGTTATTTCCAAATTCTCATCAAGCATTTGAGAAACAGAAAGCAAGTTGTACTTCAAATTTTTAACATGTGACACATCCTTCAAAGTGTAGTGATCATTTACTCTAACTGAACCCTTAGCAAGAATAGGAGTTGAATAATTATCGGCAAAAGTAACATTCTCTACATGTGATACAAAGGAGAGGGAGGAGAACCAATCTTTGTTACCGGTCATGTGGCGTGAGTAACTTGAATCCACAGTCCAAATGTTCTCCTTCCTCAAGCGTGAAACCTACATAGAAGGACAATACGTCGATGACTCAATACTGGGGTTAGTCAATAAGCATTTTGGAATCTAGTACTGAGCCATGCAACGTCCAATAGGAACAACACGCGAAAGCTGTGACAAAATAGCAGGTTTATGAGTCAAGGTTTGAGGTTTTCTATTCTTAACAATTGATTTAGAAGTTGTTACTCGTTTAGAGCAAAAACCAGTAGCTCCAGAGGTAAAAGCAGAAGGTCCAGAGACAAAAACTGAAGCTCCAAAGGGAACAACAGAAGGTACGAGAGCTCTCGGAGCTATCGGAACTACCGAAGCTGATTTTGCAGATTTCTTACCAGAAGGTCCAGAAACTACCTTTTCAAATTTCTGACTCATTAAAGCAGGTTGCAAGTTTCTAATGTTAGGTTTAGCATGAAAGTTATGAGATCTAGCAGACATTTTATCCTTTTTAATTTGTTTAGCTAGTTTATAACAAAAATCTATGACATGACCATCTCTACCACAGTAGGTACAATGAAATTTCACTTTGTGTTCATATCTAGATGAGCACCCAGCATTAGAAACAGAGTTAGAAAGCACTCCTGCAGATTTAAAAATCACATCCTTTTGTTTAGGGACAGTCTTGATTAAACCTCTTCCAAATGATTTTACAATTTGAGGTGGATGTGTTTTAGCATGAGCATGAGAATCAAAACCTAAACCAGTTTTATCATTGCAAGACTTGGAAGAATTCAGCAGCAAGTTTAGGTTCTTATTCCCATTACAAAACTGATCTAATGTCCTATGCATGTTATCAAGTTTATTGGACAGATCAAGGCAATTTTCACTTGTTGTTTTTCTTTTTAATTTGCAATTGGAACAATATTTAACTTCATGGGAACGTAAAGCATTGTTCAATATAGAAATTTCATTTAAAGCATCTTGTAGTTTCTTATCAAGATTTTCACATGAAGAACAATGCAAATCATCTGTAGAACAAGAAGCATCTTTTAAGTTTTTATCATTAAGTGCAGCAAGCTTTTTGTTCTTTTTAATTTCTTCGTCAAGTCTATATAGAGTGGAGGAGTGTGCACTTCTTAATGTGGACAATTGTTCATAGATTAAGTCACATGAGGGACATGCATCATCACTAGGAATCAAATATTTTAACCGGTTGATTTCTGATTCTAGTGATTCAATTTTAACAGCATTATCCCTAAGCTTTTTGTCCTTTTTCATGACAATAACAGTTGCACGAGAAATAGCATCACACATTTCATTACAGGTAGAACATACCTCATCATCGTAACTGTTGTGTTCTGCATCCTGCTAACTTGATATTGATCTTGTTTTGACCACCATGAAGCATATGTGGCCAGGTCATCATCATCTTCATCACTTTCAAAGTCTATGGCACTTGAACTGAGCTCTTGAAGCGCGGTGATGAAGCTGTTAATCATCTTGCGTCCTATTGTACCCTTCTTCTTCTTGTTGGAATTTCCAGAGGAGGTCCGGACCTTGCTTTGTTTTTCTTCATGGGTAGTCGGACCTGAAAAGTTAGGACATTCTGTACGAAAGTGTCCTGTCTTACCACATTCAAAACAGCGTTGAGATCCGGAGCTTCCTCTCCTTCTAGTTCTCATATTTTGCAATGCTTTTGAGAATCTAGTAGAGATGAGTGCCAACTCCTCTTCTGGAAATTCTTCGATCTGCTCCAGGGTTAGTGAGGACAACAAAGCAAGAGTATTGCAAGATGATGATTGACCGGAGCTAGACATATCTCGTTGTGAGACAAATGCAATAGACTTGTTTGGGTTCTTACGTGATAAGATGTCAATTTCATGAGTTTTTAGTTTAGAATACAACACATCTAAAGTTAGAGAACTCATGACAGTTGATTCACGAATAGATGTTACTTTCATCTCCCAGATTGACATGTCTAATGCACTAAGAAGTTGCATAGCATTCTCAGCATCAGAAAATTTAACATTGACACTACGTAAGTTGCTAAGAATTTTATTGAAGCGAGCAAAGAGGTCATTGATGGACTCACCGGGTTGCATCTCGAAACGCATATATTCCTTTTTGAACATATCTTGTTTTACCTCCTTGATTGTGTTGGAGCCTTCATGATAATCACATAGAGCTCTCCAAACATCGTATGCTGATTGGAGGTGCGCGACACGATCAAATTCACTTTGAGTGAGTCCTTGGATGATCAAGTTTCGGGCTTTGTTGTTGTTGTCGACGTCCCGTAGGTTTGTAGCCGTAACTTAATCGTTTGATGGAACGTCGTAAGGCTTGTACACCTTTTCCCATATCGCAAAGCCTTGCGCCTGGATGAAGGCTTCCATGCGTGCCTTCCAAACCTGAAAATCAATATCAGCAAACACACATGGTTTGGCGGAGTATTTCTCCATGATGATTAGTCAAAAACACATGCAAATCACAAAGATTAGAGCAACCTTGGCTCTGATACCGATTTTAGGATCGAACACGTGAAAAGCTACCAAAGGGGGGTGAATGGTAGATTTTAAAAGTCTTACGCAGCGGAAACAATTAAATCCCAACCCCTTCGGCAGAAAAACAATTTGTTAGAAAAATCATGTAAGAGACTAATCTAAACGTGTTTCACCGTGACAAAAGTGGTATATATCAGAGAGAATCAAGTCACGAAGAAAACACAAGAAGAATCACTCAATTCTGTCGAGAGAAACTCAAGTTATAATCGATAGATCAAACAATGATCAATTTGTTCTACTGAGTAGAAAATAGTTCTGTAATTCTGCAAAGAAACTCGTGTAGATACAAAAACAAAAATCCAACGACTGTGAAACTTTCACAGATGATAGAAGAACAAGTTGTGAAGACAACACAAAAAGAATCATGTCAGTTGGATATGTAAAACTCGAGTTATGATAAAACCACCGATGAAAGGTAGTATTGAATAGACAACTCGACGAGTAAAACTTGTCTAGAACAAATCAGACGAACAAGGCACAAAAGTTCCTTTCAACTAAGAACTTTATTCGATAGAGAACAATAGGAAAAGCCCAAAAGTCATCGTGCACCCTCCTCTGTTGCATCCACGAGTCTTGGCCTTCCCTTGCTTTTATAACCAGCCCGCAGGCCAACTCAACTCAGATACGGATTCTGATCCTACCCGATCACGAATCCCATCTAACCATAACTGCTCAAGATCTTCTTATACGCAGATAGAAACAATCTCGAGACTTCCTAACAGACTCGGAACACATATTGTATCCCAAACACAACTCAACTTTCATGCAGCACACGAAATATTCCATAACCAACTCGATATTTCCGTACCGAGCCTCAACCGACTCAGCCAGCAGCCGAAGTCTTCATGCAGTACGATCCGATCCTTCCAATAAGATCTCCCTTCCATAATCCATCTCCAGATCCATGTTTCCATGTCATGCACCGCATGCATACGTGCGAACACCTTCCTTCGACCTTCATATGCACTGCCCTTGATTCAATCATCCTGCGCGACCTCCTGACCCGCTCAACCACAATTCCTCCTGAACTTGGTTGTTGGAACCTCATCTCCTCCCTGAGACTAGCCCAAGGGATCCTATCACCAGCCATGACTTGAACTCAAGCAACACCTGCACACAAATAAACAAACAATCCATACGAGCCCAAGTCCGTGACTTGACTCTTGTCAGTTCCAAACACAACACCTTATGTGAGCACCTCACATAAGCATGTTTCAAAACCATAGTAAGAACGATATCATCCATATTCAACCAAAACGCACCAAAAACTTAGCAAATGAATACTAAGCAATCTTTCCAGAGATGTAAAGCAAGTACGAAACATTGCATATGAAAAGCAGAGACACTGCAATCAAGTTCCGGACCATGCCAGAGCAACCCGAAGCTTGAGCCGGAGCTTACCAGAACTAGTATAACCAATCTCCCGTCGGAGCTTACAAAACTAGCAGAACCTAGCGCCGGAGCTTACCAAAACTACTCAAAGCTAGTCAACCCAAAACCGGATCTAGACAAATTAACTCGGAGCTTAGCAAAAACATCCCGGAGCTAAAGACAAAGCTGACCGGAGCTAACAAAAACTAGTCGGACCTTGCGAACAAGTCGGACCTAGCATCGAACGTACCCAGAGCTACCCAACACTAGTCGGACCTACGGTCGGACCTTGTTGTAGCTCGGAGCTAGAGTCGGACCTTGATAAAGAGGTGTTTTGATGATATTCGAAACTTTCATCGTCAAAGCAAGTGTATTCACTACAAGACAATGTATTTAGCACACATAGGTCTTACAGTCACGTGAAGAGGACGAGCTCGGGGTGGTCTGACCGCATGGGGTAGCGGTTGGACCACCCGGTGAACAAAGGCCCTGGTCTTCGGGACGAGCACAATTGGTTGGACCACGAGGATCCGCGGTCAGACCATCGTGAGTCACGATGGGATGGTGAGGCGAATAGAGGCCCGCCTGGCCTCTTTTGGGGATGTCACCGGGTGGACAGGGGCCAAGAAGGCCTCTGTGCATAGGCGCGGTCTGACCGGCTGGAGACGAGGTCTGACCATTAGACTTGTAGAAGCCTTGTGGAGGCCCATGTTGACAAGTACCTGCAAAACAGTCAGTGCTAGGGAGCACTGATGAATCGTTAGTATCAAAAAGAAAGTCAAAGTGGGATGAAGGAGGGTTGGATATTTCTGCAAACGGAAAGGAGGACTCGTCAAAAGTGACATGATGAGAAATAATAATGCAGTTTGTGGCTAGGTCTAGGCATCGGTATCCTTTGTGATCGGATGGATAGCCAAGGAAGACACAAACTGTAGAGCGAGGAGCAAGCTTGTGTTCAGCTGTGGCAGAGAGATTTGGGTAGAACTTGCAACTGAAAATGCGTAGGTGGGAAATATCAGGTTGGGTGCCAAAGAGGGCGAAATGTGGTGTGGCTAAGGAGAGCGTTTTGGATGGTCGCAAGTTTATGAGGTGTGTAGCGGTGTGGAGCGCTTCTACCCAATAACCGGCTGGAACATTAGCATGGAACATAATTGAGCGCATAGTATCAGTGGTGGTGCGAATAATACGCTCAGCACATCCATTTTGAGGAGACGTGTGAGGACAAGAGAGACGCAAAAGAACACCAAGACGGAGAAACAATGTGCGTGATGTGGAATTATCGAATTCACGACCATTGTCACATTGGACTGCCTTTATGGTGCGGCCAAATTGAGTGGATACATAGGCAAAAAACTGTGACAAGGTCAGAAAAGTGTCCGATTTGAGGCGTAGAGGAAAAGTCCACGAATAATGAGAGCAGTCATCAAGAACAACAAGATAATACTTGTGACCAGAAACACTTTGCACGGGAGATGTCCATAGATCACAATGTATTAAATCAAAGTTGTTCGAAGCACGAGAATTTGATAGAGAAAATGGAAGACATGTGTGACGACCATGCTGATAGGCATGACAAAGAGTGTCAAGTTCCTATTTAATACATTGTGGAAATAACCTAGACAAAGCCTCGAAACCTAAGTGACCAAGACGACGATGCCAAAGCGTGGACGGTGTGGTTGCTGCGGCTAAGGCATGTGGTGGAGAAAGCATCAGCAAGGATATGGAGTAGAGCTGCCCGAAACTATTACATCTGGCGATCACGTTCTTGGTGTCCAGATCCTTCACAGAAAGACCAAACAGATCAAATTCAATGGAAACATTATTATCAGTAGTGAACTGACGAACAGAAACCAAATAATTATGTGAGGAGACACAAGAACTCGATGAAAATGTAAAGTACGAGCGGATGTAGAGAAAGAAGTGTGACCCGTGGAGGTGACGGGTAGCAATGACCCATTACCGACAACGATAGACGAAGGAGTCGAATAAGAAGGAGGATGGGAGGATGAGAGGTTACCGGGGGAGGAGCACATGTGGCTATCGGCGCCGGAGTCCATGTACCATTCAGCGGATGGTGGCGGCGTCAGTGACATGGTGTTAAACGAGTTAGCCAGCTCGTTCTGATCCTATGTTGTAGAAGATGCGGCGTAGGTGGAAGCTCCCCCGTACAAAGATCTGGTGGTTGGATCACCAGGAGCCGTGGTCTAGCCGCTGTAGAAGGAGGCGGTCTCACTACCACCAGGTGTAGTCGGGTTGTAGTAGAAAGACATTGGCAGTCTGCCAGGTGTCCAGAAGCCTGGTGGCTGATAGGCAGGTGCGTCGTAGGATCCTCCGTGCGCCAGAACGGCCTACTGAGGAGGGGCAGGTGCGCGTGGATGTGTCGGGAAGCCTAGAGGAGGACCTAGACGGGGTAAAGCACCACCCCAAAGCTGCAAGGTCCCGTTCCATGGATTCCCCAGAGTGGGAAATCCACCGTTGTTACTGGTGTCATTACTCTTGTTCTGATTACGCCGGTTTCGACCTCGGTTGGAGGACGAGAGGCCAGAGACAGCAGCGCTGGAGGTAGGAGTGCTTGATGCAGGGCCACCAGAAACGTGAGCATGTGGAGGAGGGCCACCAGATGATGCAGAAGATGGGGTGCGTCCCGCACCTACGGAGGTTGCCGCCAATGCATTGGCGTTTCCCGACTTGGACTTCATCTCGATCTCCTCTAGTTGGAGGTCATTGCGGACCTTGACAAATGTGTGAAAGGGACGTTGTCGCTTGAGAAAGGATGCCATGTGAGAGAACCACTCGTCCAGCCCACGAAGCGTCGTGAGAACGAGAGTGCGGTCAGGGACGATCTCGCCCAAGTCACCGAGTGCATCGGCCATCGACTTGATACGGCGACAATAGTCGGTAATGGAGAGGTCACCCTGGACAAACGCGTGAAACTCGGTGTCCAAAATCATAGCACGGGTCTCCCGGTTGCCGATAAACTGCTCTTGAAGCCCAAGCCAGATGGAACGAGCTGTGGGTATGCCCGTCGAGGCGATCTCAATAAGATCAGGAGAGACGATGCCGTGAAGCCAGGAGATGACGGTGCAATCCATGCATCGCCAATGAGAGTCGGCGACAGTGGGATCAATGTCGTTGAGGACATGATCGGAGAGCTCGTACTTCCCGAGGGTGTTGAGGAAGAGACTCTTCCACCGATTATAGTGCGGCGAAAGGTTGCCGAGGACGACGGGGATCATTGACTTGATGTTGAGGACGGTGATTGCTTGAGCATGCAGAGAAGCAACATCGTCAACCGCCGGAGGAGAGAGGTTGTGGTTGATCAAGTCACGACGAATCTCGTCGGCTGCGAGAAGCAACTTGCGATGTGCCTCGTCGCCCGCTGCACGTGCATGTGCTGCCTCGATGGCCAGTCGATCCGCCTCCTCGGTCAATCGAGTTAGCTCAGCAACCAAGGCGATGTACTGTGAGCCTGCTTGTGCATCCGGGGAGCCATCACCAATAGAAGCCATCAAGAAGTAAGAAACACGATGCGCGAGCGTCAATCTGCTGCAGCGGAGACCGCAGACGCGCGGCGCATGGCGACAAAGACTTCAGACCAGGGGCGAGCCGCGCGGAAGGCCGCACGTAGGTGTGCGGCGGTCTTCGAAGGACCCCGCTCTAGAGCGCGGTGTGCGCAGAATTTTTCTGGCGGCACAGGCACGCCGAAAAAAAATCGCGCGCAGAGGGCGGCGTTTTGCCGCGAGCCAAACTCGATGCAAGAGGCGGAGTTGGGCGTAGCTAGTGGAAGTTAGGAACGAACCTAATCTGATACCATGATGGAAATATTGGGGAGAAAATAATTTGTAAGACCTATGTGTGCTGAATACATTGGCTTGTAGTGAATACACTTGGCTTTGATGATAAAAGTTTTAAATATCACCAAAACACCTTTTTATCAAGGTCCGACTCTAGCTCCGAGCTACAGCAAGGTCCGACGATAGGTCCGGCTTGCTTTGGGTAGCTCCGGCTATGTTCGAAGCTAGGTCTGGCATCTTAGTAAGGTCCGACTAGCTTTGGATAGCTCCGGTGAGCTTTATGTTTAGCTCCGGCATGTCTTTGATTGCTCCGACATATATTTGATAGCTCCGGCATGTCTTTGATAGCTCTGGCATATACTTGATAGCTCCGGCATGCTTTTGCTAAGCTCCGACTTACTTTGTTCTAGCTCCGGTTTTTGGGTTGACTAGTTCCGACTAGTTTTGGTAAGCTCCGGGTCTAGGATCTACTAGTTTTGGTAAGCTCCGGCGCTAGGTTCTACTAGCTTTTGTTAGCTCCAGCTCAAGCTCCGGGTTGCTCTGGCAAGGTCCGGAACTTGACTGCAGTATTTCTGGTTAGCTCCGGTTCAAGCTCCGGGTTGCTCTGGCAAGGTCCGGAACTTGACCAAAGTGCGTGTACTGTTTATTTGCAATGTTTCGTACTTGCTTTACTTGATTAGAAAGATTGCTTAGTATTCATTTGCTAAGTTTTTGGTGCGTTTTGGATGATACGGTTGATATCGTTTCTACTGTGGTTTTGCAACATGCTTATGTGAGGTTCTCACGTAAGGTGTTGTGTTCGGAACTAACGTGAGTCAAGTCGAGGACTTGGGCTCGTATGGATTGGTTGTTTGTTCATGTGCAGGTGTTGCTTGAGTTCAAGTCATGGCTGGTGACAGGATCCATTGGACTAGTTTCAGGAGGAGATGAGGTTCCAACAACCAAGTTCGGGAGGAACTGTGGTTGAGCGGGTCAGGAGGTCACGCAGGATGATTGAATCAAGGGCAGTGCATATGAAGGTCGAAGGAAGGTGTTCGCACGTATGCATGAGGTGCATGACGTGGCAATATGCTTCTAGAGACGGATTATGGAAGGAAGATCTGATTGGAAGGATCGGATCGTATTGGTTGAAGACTTTGGCTGCGGCAGAGTCGGTTATGGCTCGGTATGGGAAGTATCGAGTTGGTTATGTTAGGATTTCGTGTGTGTCACGAAATTGAGTTGTTTAGGAATGTGGGATACGTTCCTAAGGTGTTTGGAAGTCTTAAGATTGCTTCTATCTGCGTATAGAAGAATTTTGAGCAGTTATGGTAAGTTCCGATTGTGATCGGATTAGGATTAGAGTCCTAGTTGTATTGGGATAGCCTAAGGGCTGGTTATATAAGCAAGGGAAGGCCAAAGCTCGGTGAAGAGACGACTTTGGGGCTGTTCCTCTTGTGTTCTATTGAATAAAATTCATAGTTTGAAGGAACTTTTGTGCCTTGTTCGTCCGACTTGTTCCAGACAAGTTTTACTCGTCGAGTTTCTGGACAGCACTACCTTTCGTCGGTGGTTTTAGCATAACTCGAGTTTTACTGATCCAATTGACGTGATTCTTTTTCGGTTGTCTTCACAACTTGATTATCTATCATCTACCAAAATTTCACGGTCATTGGATTTGTGGTTTTTGTGCTACACGAGTTTCTTTTCAGCATTCCAGAAACTGTTTTTCTCGAGCAGGTCAGATTGACCAGTGTTTGATCTTTTGATCATAACTTGAGTTGTTCTCAACGGATTTGAGTAATTCTTTTTGTGTTGTCTTCGTGACTTGATTCTCTCTTATATCTATCACTTTTGTCATGGTGAAACACGTTTAGATTAGTCTCATACACGATTTATTTAACAGATCGTTCTTCTACCGAAGGGATTAGGGTTTTATTGTTTCCGCTGCGTAAGATTTTTAAATCTACCATTCACCCCCCCTCTGGTAGCTTTTCACGTGCTCTTCGATCCTACAATTGGTATCAGAGCCACGGTGCTCTAATCTTTGTGATTTGCACGTGTTTTTGACTAATCATCATGGAGAAGTACTCCGCCAAACCTTGTGTGTTTGCTGATATTGATTTCCAGGTTTGGAAGGCACGCATGGAGGCCTTCATCCAGGCGCAAGGCTTCGCAATATGGGAAAAGGTGTACAAACCTTATGAAGTCCCGCCTAACGATCAAGTTACGGCTACGAACCTCCGGGATGTCGACAACAACAACAAAGCCCGAAACTTGATCATCCAAGGACTCACTCAAAGCGACTTTGATCGTGTCGCGCACCTCCGATCAGCATACGACGTTTGGAGAGCTCTCTGTGATTATCATGAAGGCTCCAACACAATCAAGGAGGTAAAACAAGATATGTTCAAGAAAGAATATATGCGCTTTGAGATGCAACCAGGTGAGTCAATCGATGACCTCTTTGCTCGTTTCAATAAAATTCTCAGCAACTTACGTAGTGTCAATGTAAATTTTTCTGATGCTGAGAATGCTAGACAACTTCTTAGTGCATTAGACATGACAATTTGGGAGATGAAAGTAACATCTATTCGTGAATCAACTGTCATGAGTTCTCTTACATTAGATGTACTTTATTCTAAACTAAAAACTCATGAAATTGACATCTTAGCACGTAAGAACCCAAACAAGTCTATTGCATTTGTCTCACAACGAGATATGTCTAGCTCCGGTCAATCATCATCCTGCAATACTCTTGCTTTATTGTCCTCACTAACCCTGGAGCAGATCGAAGAAATTCCAGAAGAGGAGTTGGCACTCATCTCTACTAGATTCTCAAAAGCATTGCAAAATGTGAGAACTAGAAGGAAAGGAAACTCCGGACCTCAACGTTGTTTCGAATGTGGTAAAACAGGACACTTTCGTACAGAATGCCCTAACCTTTCAGGTCCGACCACCCGGGAAGAAAAACAAAGCAAGGTCCGGACCTCCTCTGGAAACTCCAACAAGAAGAAGAAGGGTACCATAGGACGCAAGATGATCAACAGCTTCATCACCGCGCTTCAAGAGCTCAGTTCAAGTGACATTGATTTTGAAAGTGATGAAGATAATGATGATCTGGCCAACTTATGCTTCATGGCGGGCAAAGCAAGATCAAGATCAAGTCAGGAGGAAGCAGAACACAACAGTGACGATGATGAGGTATGTGCTACCTGTAATGAAATGTGTGATGCTATTTCTCGTGCAACTATTATTGTCAAGAAAAAGGACAAAAAGCTTAGGGATAGTGCTGCTAAAATTGAATCACTAGAATCTGAAATTAATCATTTAAAAACTTTGATTCCTAGTGATGATGCATGTCCCTCATGTGACTTAATCTATGAACAATTGTCCACATTAAGAAGTGCACATTCCTCCACTCTAGACAGACTTGATGAAGAAATTGAAAAGAACAAAAAGCTTGCTGCACTTAATGATAAAAACTTAAAAGATGCTTCTTGTTCTACAGATGATTTGCATTGTTCTGCATGTGAAAATCTTGATAAGAAACTAAAAGATGCAATGAATGAAATTTCCATTCTGAACAATGCTTTACGATCTCATGAAGTTAAAAATTGTTCCAATTGCAAACTAAAAGGAAAAACTTCATGTGCAAACTGCCTAGACTTGTCCAAGAAACTTGATGACATGAATAGGACACTAGGTCAGTTTTGTAATGGGAATAAGAATCTAAACTTGCTGCTGAATTCTTCCAAGTCTTGCAAAGATAAAACTGGTTTAGGTTTTGATTCCCATGCTCATGCTAAGGCACATTCACCTAAAATTGAAAAGTCATTAGGAAGTGGTTTGATTCAAACAGTTCCTAAACAAAAAGGAGTGGTTTTCAAATCTGCAGAAGTGCTTTCTAATTCTGTTTCTAATGTTGGGTGCTCATCGAGACATGATTACAAAGTTAAATTTCATTGTACCTACTGTAGTAGAGATGGTCATGTCATAGATTTTTGTTATAGACTAGCTAAACAACAGAAAAGGGAAAGAATGTCTGCTAGATCTCATAACTTTCATGCTAAACCGAAAATTAGAAACATGCAACCTGCTTTAGTGAATCAGAAATTTGAAAAGGTAGCTTCCGGACCTTCTGGTAAGAAATCCGCAAAAGCAGCTCCGATAGTTCCGATAGCTCCGAGAGCTCCCGGATCTTCTGTTGTTCCCTCCGGAGCTTCAGTTTTTGCCTCCGGACCTTCTGCTTTTACCTCCGGAGCTACTGGTTTTCACTCTAAACAAGTAACAACTGCTAAATCAACTGTTAAGAAAAGAAAACCTCAATCTTTGACTCATAAACCTGCTGTTTTGTCTTAGCTTTCGCGTGTTTTTCCTGCTGCACGTCGCGTGACTCAGTACTGGATTCCTAAATGCCTTTTGACTAACCCCAGTACTGAGTCATCGACGAATTGTGCTTCTATGTAGGTTACACGCTTGAGGAAGGAGAATATTTGGATTGTGGATTCAGGTTGCTCACGCCACATGACCGGTAACAAAGATTGGTTCTCCTCCCTCACCTTTGTGTCACGTGTAGAGAATGTTACTTTTGTCGATAATTCTTCAACTCCTATAATTGCTAAGGGTTCGGTTAGAGTAAATGGTCACTACACTTTGAAGGATGTGGCACTTGTCAAAAATTTGAAATATAACTTGCTTTCTGTCTCACAATTGCTAGATGAAAATCTAGAAATTACTTTCAATAAAAACTGCTGCAAAGTTGTAGATTCAAATAGTGAGCTTATTTTTAACATGTCTCGGTTTGGAAGAGTTTTTAAAGCTGATTTTGATATGTCTTCTTCTAAGCATAGGTGTATAGTTGCTAATGATTCAAAGGACTTATATTTTTGGCATCGTAGACTTGGTCACGTAGGCTTTGATCACCTAACGCGTGTTAGTGCTCTTGATCGCATACGTGGGCTGCCTAAGCTTAAAGGGGACAAAGAAATTGTGTGCTCTTCTTGTAGACATGCTAAGATGGTTGCAGGTTCACATACTCCTCTCACAATGATCATGACAACTGAACCATGTCAACTTTTGCATCTTGACACCGTAGGACCTTCACGTGTTCAATCCTTCGGAGGTAAATGGTATGCTCTTGTTATTGTTGATGATTATTCTAGATATTCTTGGGTGTATTTTATGACATCTAAGAATGAAGTCTTTAGTCACTTTAGAACTTTATTTCTTAGATTATCAATTGATCACCCAGGATCATTAAAAGCAATTAGAAGTGATAATGGAACTGAATTTAAAAATCAATTCTTTGATCACTTTTGTGCTGAAAATAGAATAGATCATCAATTTTCTTCACCATATGTACCTCAACAAAACGGTGTTGTAGAAAGAAAGAACAGAACCCTAGTTGAGATGGCTAGGACTATGCTTGATGAATATCAAACCCCTAGGAAATTTTGGGCTGATGCATTAGCAACCGCTTGTTATGTCTCAAATCGTGTTTTCTTGCGTGCTAAGCTAGGTAAAACACCATATGAGCTCCGGTTTGGACATAGGCCTAGTGTTACACACTTTCGGGTCTTTGGTTGCAAATGCTTTGTTAAGAAACATGGTAATCTTGATAAATTTGAACCTAGATCCAATGATGGCATGTTTCTTGGTTATCCATCTCATACTAGAGGCTACCGTGTGCTTTTACTTGACACTAACAAAATTGTGGAGACTTGTGAAGTGTCTTTTGATGAAGCTAGCCCAGGTACTAGCTCCGGTGTTGCAGGACCAGATTCATATCCTCAGGGGGAGGGTATTTTCGAAGATGAAGAAGAGCCGGTGATAGTGCCTGGTAGTTCCGAAGTTGACACGTGTCCAGCTCCGGACATTGAACAAGCTCCGGCTGTCACCTCTGCTGGTCCTGATCGTCCACAAATCACAAGCTCATCAATCTACAATGAACCTAATGAAAAAGAAGCTTGTGAGACATCTGTTCCCCTACATTTTTACAAAGATCATCCCCCACAACAGATGATTGGAAGCTTGCATGAACGAGTCACACGGTCCAGGTTTTGCGATCCAAACTCTCATGCTCATTCTGCTTTTGTTGCTTCTTTTGAACCCAAAGATATATCACACGCACTCACTAATGAATCTTGGATTATTGCCATGCAAGAAGAGTTAGAAAATTTTGAAAGAAATAATGTTTGGAAACTTGTACCTCCACCTCAAGGCCACACTTTAATTGGAACTAAATGGGTATATAAAAATAAACAAAGTGAGGATGGGGTTGTGGTTAGGAATAAGGCTAGGTTGGTTGCTCAAGGTTTCACTCAAGTTGAAGGTCTAGATTTTGATGAAACTTTTGCTCCTGTTGCTAGATTAGAAGCCATAAGAATTTTGTTAGCTTTTGCAGCATCTAAAGGTTTTAAGCTATATCAAATGGATGTTAAAAGTGCTTTTCTTAATGGCTACATAGATGAGGAGGTTTATGTTAAACAACCACCGGGTTTTGAAAATTCAGATTTTCCTAATCATGTTTACAAACTGTCCAAAGCCTTATACGGTCTCAAACAAGCCCCTAGAGCATGGTATGATAGGTTAAAAACATTCTTACTTGAAAAGGGGTTTACCATGGGCAAGGTTGATAAAACTCTTTTTGTGCTTAAGCATGGCAATGACTCATTATTTGTTCAAGTGTATGTGGATGATATTATCTTTGGTTGTGCTTCTCATAATCTTGTGTCCAAGTTTTCAGCAATGATGAGTTCCGAATTTGAAATGAGTATGATGGGTGAACTCACTTACTTTTTGGGGCTGCAAATCAAGCAAACCAAGGAGGGTACCTTTGTGCATCAAACAAAGTATACCAAAGATCTCCTAAGGCGCTTCAACATGGACAAAAGCAAGCCTCTTCGGACACCAATGGGAACAGCAACAACACTTGAACTTGATGAAGAAGGTGAATCTGTGGATCAAAAAGAATATAGAAGTATGATCGGATCACTTTTGTACCTTACAGCGTCAAGACCGGACATACAATTCAGCGTATGTCTTTGTGCACGGTTTCAAGCTTCCCCACGTGTTTCACATCGTCAAGCCGTCAAAAGGATTCTCAGGTACTTACATGGAACTCAAGAATTTGGCATTTTTCTTCCTTCTTCCTCAATCGTTTCTTTGAAAGCTTTTTCGGATGCTGATTTTGGGGGTTGTAGGATTGATAGGAAAAGTACTTCCGGTGCTTGTCATTTTCTTGGTAATTCTCTTGTTGCTTGGTCCTCTAGAAAACAAAGTTCAGTTGCACAATCCACAGCCGAATCTGAGTATGTAGCTGCTGCTAGTGCTTGTTCACAAATTCTTTGGATTGTTCAAACACTTAAGGACTATGGGGTTGATCTAGATAGTGTTCCACTGTTCTGTGATAACACTAGTGCTATTTGCATTGCTAAAAACCCCGTGCAACATTCTAGAACTAAGCACATTGACATTAGGTATCACTTTCTCCGTGATAATGTTGAAAAAGGAAACATTGTGCTTCACCATGTAGATACCGAACAACAATTGGCTGACATTTTTACAAAACCTTTGGATTTCACTCGTTTTTGTTACATTCGTAGTGAAATAGGGGTTATGCATCCTCATGGCTTAAATTGAGGGGGAGTTTTTGAAACTTAGGAAATCTATGTGTGAATCTGAAATTAAAATAATATGAGCATATTATTTCATACATATATGACTTTGTGATTCCTTTTACATGCTGAAAGTTCTTACTACATTACTCGTGTTATACTTTTTGTAGTTTTTGCCATGTCTAGTAATTGGAATAATTACTTACAATAAATCTGGTCATGGTCGAACTTTCTTGCTGTTTTGAACTTGTTGCATGCTCACAAATGCTTTTAATCATTAAGAATTTATCAAGTAATCAACTCACATGTTGAGTTTTTATGAACAAATATAAATTGAGAAAAGATCAAGAGAATATGCATGCATCGCACTTCTTCTTTCGAGATGGCTTGTCATTGCACTTAGATATGAACTTGGAAGAAGTTGTGTATGACTAAAACCATGTCCTTAAGCTTCTGATTGTCAAATGACATAGGCTTGGCTTGGTTGGTTAGAATAAGGCAGATGAGCATATAATCTCTTGCAAATATCATATTATCTAAATTTATGCTTTGAAAAATAATAAGATGCAGCAACAAATGTCATGCTTTCAGGTTTTGAAATAGTTGAGTTTGTAAGATCATGACCTGCTAAAATTGAAAATCACACTTGCTTTCTAGCATGGCTTACACTACATTATGTATCTCATTGATGTGATAGTGTAAGTTACTTGATAGTATGACTTGGGTGAGCTTTGTTTATATATATATATGTTATAATATGCTCATAACAACTAAAGAGGGAGAGATAATTTGTTTATATCTCATAACAATTAAATTTCTCTTTTACCTTGCTGAATACATTGTCAAAGGGGGAGAGATTAATCACACATTTAAAAAAAAAGGAGAGATAATAAAGGGGGAGACATTTTCATTTTCATTTTCAAAAGGGGGAGAGATTTTCATAAACAAAAAGGGGAGAAATTGTTTTCAAAACTTTTATGTGAATAAGCCAATGTTCGGAATTTTAAATTGTGTTGCCAATGCATTCATCAAGGGGGAGATTGTAAGACCTATGTGTGCTGAATACATTGGCTTGTAGTGAATACACTTGGCTTTGATGATAAAAGTTTTAAATATCACCAAAACACCTTTTTATCAAGGTCCGACTCTAGCTCCGAGCTACAGCAAGGTCCGACGATAGGTCCGGCTTGCTTTGGGTAGCTCCGGCTATGTTCGAAGCTAGGTCTGGCATCTTAGTAAGGTCCGACTAGCTTTGGATAGCTCCGGTGAGCTTTATGTTTAGCTCCGGCATGTCTTTGATTGCTCCGACATATATTTGATAGCTCCGGCATGTCTTTGATAGCTCCGGCATATACTTGATAGCTCCGGCATGCTTTTGCTAAGCTCCGACTTACTTTGTTCTAGCTCCGGTTTTTGGGTTGACTAGTTCCGACTAGTTTTGGTAAGCTCCGGGTCTAGGATCTACTAGTTTTGGTAAGCTCCGGCGCTAGGTTCTACTAGCTTTTGTTAGCTCCAGCTCAAGCTCCGGGTTGCTCTGGCAAGGTCCGGAACTTGACTGCAGTATTTCTGCTTAGCTCCGGTTCAAGCTCCGGGTTGCTCTGGCAAGGTCCGGAACTTGACCAAAGTGCGTGTACTGTTTATTTGCAATGTTTCGTACTTGCTTTACTTGATTAGAAAGATTGCTTAGTATTCATTTGCTAAGTTTTTGGTGCGTTTTGGATGATACGGTTGATATCGTTTCTACTGTGGTTTTGCAACATGCTTATGTGAGGTTCTCACGTAAGGTGTTGTGTTCGGAACTAACGTGAGTCAAGTCGAGGACTTGGGCTCGTATGGATTGGTTGTTTGTTCATGTGCAGGTGTTGCTTGAGTTCAAGTCATGGCTGGTGACAGGATCCATTGGACTAGTCTCAGGAGGAGATGAGGTTCCAACAACCAAGTTCGGGAGGAACTGTGGTTGAGCGGGTCAAGAGGTCGCGCAGGATGATTGAATCAAGGGCAGTGCATATGAAGGTCGAAGGAAGGTGTTCGCACGTATGCATGAGGTGCATGACGTGGCAATATGCTTCTAGAGACGGATTATGGAAGGAAGATCTGATTGGAAGGATCGGATCGTATTGGTTGAAGACTTTGGCTGCGGCAGAGTCGGTTATGGCTCGGTATGGGAAGTATCGAGTTGGTTATGTTAGGATTTCGTGTGTGTCACGAAATTGAGTTGTTTAGGAATGTGGGATACGTTCCTAAGGTGTTTGGAAGTCTTAAGATTGCTTCTATCTGCGTATAGAAGAATTTTGAGCAGTTATGGTAAGTTCCGATTGTGATCGGATTAGGATTAGAGTCCTAGTTGTATTGGGATAGCCTAAGGGCTGGTTATATAAGCAAGGGAAGGCCAAAGCTCGGTGAAGAGACGACTTTGGGGCTGTTCCTCTTGTGTTCTATTGAATAAAATTCATAGTTTGAAGGAACTTTTGTGCCTTGTTCGTCCGACTTGTTCCAGACAAGTTTTACTCGTCGAGTTTCTGGACAGCACTACCTTTCGTCGGTGGTTTTAGCATAACTCGAGTTTTACTGATCCAATTGACGTGATTCTTTTTCGGTTGTCTTCACAACTTGATTATCTATCATCTACCAAAATTTCACGGTCATTGGATTTGTGGTTTTTGTGCTACACGAGTTTCTTTTTAGCATTCCAGAAACTGTTTTTCTCGAGCAGGTCAGATTGACCAGTGTTTGATCTTTTGATCATAACTTGAGTTGTTCTCAACGGATTTGAGTAATTCTTTTTGTGTTGTCTTCGTGACTTGATTCTCTCTTATATCTATCACTTTTGTCATGGTGAAACACGTTTAGATTAGTCTCATACACGATTTATTTAACAGATCGTTCTTCTACCGAAGGGATTAGGGTTTTATTGTTTCCGCTGCGTAAGATTTTTAAATCTACCATTCACCCCCCCCCTCTGGTAGCTTTTCACGTGCTCTTCGATCCTACATAATTATTGTATTTTATTGATTAAAAACTCCTAGTGGGTGGTACATATATATAAAGGGGTCAGGGGACCTCTCTTGGTTATATCGGCAATATGGTATTATTCTAACAGTACAATGCACTAGTATCTTATTGGTCGAACCTACTGTTTTGTTGTGTTCTAATTTTAGCTGAGAACCTCATTCTTTGTTCAGTTCTACCTGTTACCATTTTCCAATTTTGCTATAAGCACTTGTTACCATTCTTTGTTCTTTTTTTGTTCAGTTCTCATTCTATGTGAGAACCGCTGAATTTTCCAATTTTTCTTCAGTTCTACCTGTTACCATTTTATAATTTTGCTATAAGCACTTGTGCATTGCTGATACGTGTTTGTACTTCTACTGCATATTGCTGTGTGCCAACAAGAACTGTCATCCCCGAGTGTAATAGCCTTCTCTCTGTTCTTAGCCTATTATGCATACTGAACTACTTGACTATGATCTGCAGATGAAAACCTCACAATACAAGTGCATGACATTGTTGGACGCATAAACATTTGAAGTGATGTTTTTAGGTGAAGAACTTGACTGCGCAAAGGATCTACAGAGAAACCAAATAGTAGGATAAGTTGAAAGACGAAAATAGTATTGGTTCTTTGAACTGCAATGAGAGATGAGACTAACAGTTTTAGAATATATAATTGACAATAACTAAACTACTATATTCCTGGAATGTTGTATCATCTGCAGCTTTGTCAAAATATAATCTTCGTGCAGCTGAACTATCTGAACTATCTCCAAGCAAAAGATTTGTATATTCTCCTTGCATCAAATTAGGCATAGTCTTGATCATTGTATTAGTGAAATTGTTTGGTCCATCCATAATAGCAACACTGTTATCTTCAACATTACTTGATTCTTCTCCTACAATTTGGATGTATAACAATGAATCAAGGTATATTAACATGTGCATTCAAGAAAGAATAAAACTATACGGTAAAATAGTTACCATTATTTTGTTGTCGGGCATTTTTTTCTTGGTGCCTTTCTTCTTTTCAAGTACACTTTTCTTTCTTTTACCCATCGGACATTTGATCACAGGAGGAATTTTAAATGAAACTCGACCCTTTAAAATGTGATTCTCATTTTTAGTACCACTCTGTGAAACTTGCAGACAGTCTGTAGGTTTGTTTGTCAGACACTTATCCGCCTGAATATCCATCTTATCAATAGCTCTCTCCAAATTTTGAAGAAGTTCCTTTGAAATTGAGCATTTTAATGCTACAGAAGTCGCTTTTCGTGAGACCCGTGCAGCATGTGTTTTCAAAGATTCTTTACCAACTATAATTCTATCGGATTCTAATCCCCTTTTGCATACTTGGTCCACCTGTTTAGGATGTACCTATGTGGCAAGTTGAAAACTTCATTGATGTTGAGTACCCGAAAAGCATGTTTGCACAATATACCTACAATGATAAGAATATTTAAATATGAACTGCAGGAAAAAGTAAATAATTATAAATCAACTGTACATACCAATGCATTCGTATTTTCTGCAAGAACACAATATACTTTGGTCTTCTGTGTTAAATATGACAATTGTTTCATCTTGACGTTCCAGAGGCATAACATTGTAAGTCTTGATTGATCCTTCGGTGTGTATCAATTTACAGGAGACATAAAGCTGCGATTTAAATTGCTCCTCAAATTCCAAATAAATTTTTCTTGTGTATGCCTCTGCAACAGTCTTCAACATTGGTAAATTTTGGTTATAACAAATTGGGTTGGAGCGGCGTGACTTAAAGTCTTCATCCAACTCATTTTCTCTAAGACTTGCAGCACACTTGTCACATTCTTCTAATAGTTCCGATATACCGAGTTTCCTGCGGAACCGTTTTTTGAAAATATTGTTCATGCCTTCACTCCTATCTGATGAAGTCATATCAGCAGTAAAAGAATCCCGATACACAACAACCCAATGCTCTAGTAGATTGTATAAATTTTGCAGCCATGCATTATCTTGAAGTTTATATTGAATCATTAGTTGCTTCCATAACTCATTAAACCATGTCACTGATCTTTCCTCATACACACACTTCTTAAAATCCGTCATAAAATTCTTGTTACCAGCAATAACATGACTCAAGTGTTTGTTTGCATTTTGGTAGATGTGCCACAGACATAGACGGTGTTGTGTGTTTGGGAAGACAATACTAATCGCCACTGATATGGATGTGCATCGATCAGTAAAAACTGTACTCGGATGCTTTCCTGCCATTGCTGCTAAAAAAGTTCTGAAAAGCCATACAAACGATTCTTTTGTCTCATTATATATCAATGTTGGCCCAAAAATAACAGTCTGCTTGTGATTATTCGTTCCAAGGAGTGGTGCGAATGGCATCTCAAACTTGTTTGTCTGAAAAGTGGTGTCCAAAGTGATAGCATCACCAAAACATGCATAATCCATAATAGATTGTCCATCTGCCCAAAAAAAGTTAGCTATCCGACCATCATCTTTGTGTAGTTCTATAGCCTAAAAGAAAGCAGAATCCTCTGACTGTTTATTCTTCAAGTATTCTGACAAAGTTTTTGCATCGTTCGATGGTAAATACTTTCTTCGCTGACCACCAATTTGATTATTAAAATCATGTCGTGTGAATGGTACATTCTCCGCTCCACCATACCACTGTTTAAAAAAATCATTTACTTGCGCTGGCCTCATTTCTGCCTCTCGTATTTGATTAATTAAACATTTATATGCCTCTGTAACACTTCTTTTCAACCTTATTTGGGCTAACAAGATGATGATTATGCTCAAGTTCAACCTTTTAAACTGTCTGAATTCCCTCTCGAGAAATACTAAATTGAACATGAGCTTTGCAATCTGTTCTTGTAATAGAATTCTCTTTCAAAGTGTCATGCAGGGTTCAGGAAGGCGAGATTAGGCACTCGCCTCAGCGCGCTTGGGTGCAAGGCGAGGCCCTTCCGCCTTGCCTCGGGGCCTAGGCGGGCATTCCGCACCGGGGGGAGCAGGGGGGAGCAGCTGGTGGATCCACGTCGACCAGCCGATGCGGGAGGAGTGCTTGGCGGCGGGGAGAGAAGGCAGAGGCGGGCGGCGAACGGAGGAGTGCCGGCGGGGGCAAAGCCACGGACGACGGCAGCCGAATTGGCGGGAGAGGTCCAAATCCGTGGGCGGCGGATCTGGCTGAGGTCGATTGGCGACGGGGAGAGAGGGCAGAGGCAACCGGCTGCAAAACTCGAATGGGATCGATGCAGCGGTCGAGCGGAGGAGCGGCGACAGGGGCAAAGCCTGGGATCGAAGAATAACGGAGTTGGGGGGCATCGTGGGCTTGGGGCAGATCCATGTTGCTGTGTAGACAGACTTGGGCTGAAAGTGGGCTTAGTAAAATGGAGAGAAGTGGGCCAGGAACTCACCCAAAAGACACACATATACTTCTGCATTTTATAGCTACAGGACGTTTTATCACAGCCATTACATGATTCTAGTGGTCAGTAACATAGAAAACTAAGATAATTTCTTGCCAATTTTGTGTTCTCCATACTATGTAATGTAATGTACATGGATAAGTATATGTATAATAGAAAATAGTAAAAATGCCTTGGAACGCCTAGGCGTCGCCTAGGCACGCTTGGGCTCTAGGCGGAAGGTCACCCCCCCGCCTAGCGCCTAGCGCCTTCCTGAACCCTGGTGTCATGTGATGAGTGTGAATCTCATTTTCCTTCATTGCTGCAAACAATATGTCTCTTGTATATAGTATTGTTGGTACCCTACGTACCGGGTACCCTATGATACCGCAAGAAGTGCAAGAGAATTCCACCTGTCCGAGTTGAAGGCTTCCTCAGGCCCCACGTGTCACATGGCATTGGACCAGCCTCCCTCATATGGGTAGCTCCAGGACTGCCACGTGTAATATAAGACCGGAGCTAAACTCCTGACATAGGGAAGCTCCGACGTTGACACGTGGATAATGACCCCGGACCTAACCCCCCGTAGAGGGAAGCTCCGGTGCCGCCACGTGTATGTATATTCTGAACCTATCTCCCCACGAGGGGAAGCTTCAGAACTGCCACGTGTGGAGCTTCCGGACCTACAACACCAACAGAGACATTGGCTAATCTCCAACAGCACGGACATTCAAGGGACAGTTAAAGCAGCAATTACAAGACCTGATTATGTGTCATTAATGCTATATTAATGACACACGATAGTGGATTGCTAATAGGGGTAATGTAGCCATTAAGTCACGTTATCACCCTATTAATCACGCTTAATACTCATAGACTCTGTATTAGGTTATTGAATACGCCAGGGCCACATGTCGGGCCAGGCAAATGTTGTAACGGCCAGTCCTTAGACTATAAAAGGATTGTGTCGCATAGTACAAGCGAAGCCGGTCGAAGCTCACATGCATACTAGTGTGACAGACTCACTCAATACAACAACACACACCCCGTGGAGTAGGATATTACGCTCAGGTGGCCCGAACCACGTAAATCTCCTACGTCATCATCTTGTTCCTGATCTTCGTGCGCCCATACCAATACAAGAACCTTCGCGAGCTATATTTAGTAGTACCGGGGGAAGTGTCGTTAAACCACTTCAACATCTGGCGCACCAGGTAGGGGGACTCCTGAGATCACGAGATGGTTAAATCCGCCTCAGGATCTTCCAACGGTAACCACGCTGAATAGCCTGCTGGAGGTAATCCCTCCAACATGCAGCATCCAGCAGGCGCTGTTATCCCGACGGGTGTCATGCCACCACCACCACCATCTGCCCCAGCAAACAATGCTGGACAGCAGGATGGGGTACTTGTGTCGATCACAGCATCGACAAACAACAACCCCGAGAATGTGCTAATTGCTGCACGAACTCTATTGGAGCGCCCACCAGCGCCCGAAGCACCTCAGGGTGCGATGGAGCAGTGGCGTGCTGATGTACAGCATCTGGTTGCAGCTGCAGCCGATGCCATCAGTAACCAAGGTCCTCCCCCTTTGGGGCAGGCAACAACTCAACGTAGGACCTTGTCTGGAAGACTTGGTCCTCACGTGTCACAGCACCAACGACATGCTACATCTCAGCAGGTGACTTTGCTGCCTTCCGGGGCACGACGCACCCACACCATCACTAGGATTCCGACTCATGACCTGTGGTTGGAACTAGATCGCCGTTACCGGCAGCAGGACAGCCGCGTTCATATTGAGCAAGCTCGCGAGAGGCGAGAGGCTCAGAACAACCCTGCTCCTCAGGCAGTGGGGGGAGGCTGTTCTACCCTGGTCATGCATTTATTCATGGTCAGATGGCCACAGAAGTTCCGGCCTCATTTGCCGGAGAAATTCAACGGGGCTGTCAACCCCGCCGAGTTTCTTCAAATCTACTCCACTGCTATACTTGCAGCAGAAGGCACGGAGGCTGTGATGGCCAACTACTTTCCAGTGGCTCTGACTGGGACTGCAAGGTCCTGGTTCATGAGTCTTCCACCCGACTCCATCAATAGTTGGGAAGAATTATGCCAATAGTTCACTGCCAACTTCGGGAGCTCTTACACCCGACCTGGCACGATTTGTTTGCTGTGAAGCAAACAACGGGGGAATCATTGCGATCTTCTATTCAGCGATTTTCTCAAGTACGCAATACCATTCGCTCAATCTCGAGCGCTTCTGTTATCGTTGCATTCAGACAGGGTGTTCGAGACAAGAAGATGATGGAGAAGTTAGCGACTAAAGAAGTCACCAGCGTCACGAAACTCTTCAGCTTAGCAGATAAATGTGCTAAAGTTGGGGAGGGACATGAGATGCTCTCTAAATCACCTCCGGAGGCCAACAAGAAATCCTCCAACACTAAAGCCACTACATCTGGAGGTGCCAAAAAGAAAAAGAAGCCCAACGGCGAGAAGAAGATGTCGGCCGGCGCACCTACTGCTGCGGCTGCTGCAGCTCCGGGTGGCCGAGGGCCACCCCCAAGAAAAACGACCTCGTATTTCGCCAGAAGACGGCGGCAGTTCCAAGATTTGGTGTTCGATCCACAAGACAGACAAACACAATCTGGAAGAATGCCGAGAGGTCTGGAACCTTGTCGAGCGCTACAACAAGCGCTGAGAAGAAGCTCATTTCCGCCAGCGAGAAGGAAAACAAAAAGTCGACGAAGCTCCGGCTGAAGAGGAGCTAGGCTTTTAGGACCCCAAGAAGGTTTTGAATGATGTCTATAACACTGTCGATGATGACTCCGACGTATCTAACAACGAGTGTCGGAAAACCCTGAACACCATTTATGGTGGTTCTTTTTAGGATCGAAGAACACATGAAAAGCTACCAGAGGGGGGGTGAATGGTATATTTAAAAATCTTACGCAGAAGAAACAATTAAATCCCAACCCCTTCGGCAGAAAAACGATATGTTAGAAAATCGTGTGTGAAACTAATCTAAACGTGTTTCACCGTGACAAAAGTGATATATATCAAAAAGAATCAAGTCACGAAGAAAACACAAGAAGAATCACTCAAATCCGTCGATAGAAACTCAAGTATGATCGAAAGATCGAACAAAGGTCAATCTGTCCTACCCGAGAAAAACAGTTCTGAAATGCTGCAAAGAAACTCGTGTAGATCAGAAACCACAAATCTAATGACCGTGAAATTTTCACATATTATATATAATCAAGTTGTGAAGACAAACCAAAAAGAATCATGTCAATTGGATCTGTAAAACTCGAGTTATGATAAAACCACCGACGAAAGGTAGTGCTGTCCAGAAACTCTACGAGTAAAACTTGTCTGGAACAAGTCGGACGAACAAGGCACAAAAGTTCCTGCAAACTACGAATTTTATTCAATAGAACACAAGAGGAACAGCCCCCAAGTCGTGCACCACGAGCTCTGGCCTCCCTTGCTTATATAACCGGCTTGAAAGCCAACTCAACACAAATCAGGACCCTAATTCTACTCCGTTCACTAATCGAAACTTTCCATAACTGCTTAGGACTCTTCTATACACAGATAGAAGCAATATTAAGACTTCCAAACACCTTAGGAACGTATCCCACATTCCTAAAACAACTCAAATTCGTGAACCACATGAAATCCTATCATAACCAACTCGATATTTTCCATACCGAGCCATAACCGACTCCGCCGCAGCCAAAGTCATCAACCGGTACGAGCCGATCCTTCCAACCAGATATTCCCGTCCATAAACCATCTTCAGAACCATGTTTCCACGTCATGCACCGCATGCATACGTGCAAACACCTTCCTTCGACGTCCAGCAACCTTCATATGCACTGCCCTTGATTCAATCATCCTGCATGACCTCCTGACCCGCTCAACCACAATTCCTCCTAAATTTGGTTGTTGGAACCTCATCTCCTCCCTGAGACTAGTCCAAAGGATCTTGTCACCAGCCATGACTTGAACTCAAGCAACACCTGCACATGAACAAACAACTGACCCGTACGAGCCCAAGTCCGCGACTTGACTCAAGTCAGTTCCGAACACAACACCTTACGTGAGCACCTCACACAAGCATGTTGCAAAGCACAGCAAAATGATATAAGCTTTAACCACCAAAACACACCAAAAACTTAGTAAAAGAATACTAAGCAACCTTTCCATAAGTGTAAAGTAAGTTCGAAACATTTCACATGAAAATTTGGAATATTACAATCAAGCTCCAAACCTTGCCAAAGCTAATCGGAGCTTGAGCCGGAGCTTACCAAAGCTAGTACAACCTAGCGCCGGAGCTTACCAAAGCTAGTACAACCTAGCGCCAGAGCTTACCTAAGCTAGTCAGACCTAGCACTGGACCTAATCAAAACTAGTCGGAACTAGTCATCTCAAAAGTCAGAGCTAGAAAAACATGTCGGAGCTAACCAACATAAGTTGGACCTAGCAGAACATATCGGAGCTTAACTAAAACATGTTGGAGCTATCAAAGACATGCCAGAGCTAAAAACAAAGCTCACCGGAGCTACCCAAAAAAATGTCGGATCTAGACAAAGAAAGTCGGACCTATTGTCGGACCTTGCAAAAGCTCGGAGCTAGAGTCGGACCTTGCCAAAAAGATGTTATGACAGCATTCAAAACTTTTATTATCAATGCCAATGTATTCAGCACAAATAGGTCTCACATTCTTGGGACATCACCTCTCGCCGCATCCTCAAAACATTGCGGCGGGACATGGCTGCTGCAGCTCCCACTGCCGGAGCGGAGCCTCATAGGAAATGGATGGACACTCCCATCATTTTGATGCTTCGGACTGCCCTCGTAACATGATAGGAGCTGGGCAACTCCTGTTGACGGTGTCTCCGACCATTAACAATATCCAACTCCACCATGTAATTGTGGACAGAGGTGCAGGGCTGAACCTCATAAGCTTTGAAGCCTTCGTCAAGCTCCAGCTCCGACCTTCGGACCTTCGCCCCTCTCGACCTTTTTCTGGGGTAGGTCCGGGGGCCATTACCCCTCTCGGCTCCATCACACTCCCAGTGACCTTCGGGACTCGGGAGAATTATAGAACCGAGAAGCTGGTCCTCGCCGTGGCGCATATCAGTTTATCATTCAATGCCATACTGGGTAGGCCTGCTTTGTACAGGTTCATGGCCGCCGCCCACTATGGCTACTTGGTGTTAAAGATGCCAACACCTACTGGCGTTCTCCGGATCCGTGGGGATCGCACTGTAGTAATCACTGCATTGGAAGAACTCCATGTGCTTGCTACAGCGCAGGAGGAAGCATCCGCAAAGGAGTTAGCTCCGAAACCTTCGAGCTCTCGTCATCGAGGCTCAACCTCCACACCCTGTGTGCAACCAAGCGACAAAACCGATGTTCCCATCAAAGTCGTCCAAATCGGTTCTGATGCTGCTCACACCACCCGTATATCGGGGGGTCTGAACAACAAATAGGAACTCGCGCTCATCACTTTCCACCGGGCGAATGTCGACGCGTTTGCCTGGCAACCGTCACAAATGTTTGGGATCCCTAGGGAGGTGATTGAGCACAACCTGAAGATCTATCCCGGCGCATGGCCTATACACCAAAAACCCCAAAAGCAATCAATCGAGAGGTAAAACTTCATCCGACAGGAGATCAAGAAGCTGCTCCAAGCTGGTTTCATCCGGGAGGTGTTTCATCCTAAATGGCTGACAAACCCAGTTGTGGTGCCCAAGACTGGCGGGAAGCTTCAGATGTGTATCGAGTACACCACCTTAAATAAGGCATGCCCAAAAGATCGATTTCCACTACGTAGAATAGATCAAATAGTAGACACCACCTCCAGGTGCGAGCTATTGTGTTTCTTAGATGCATATTCTGGATATCATCAAATCCAAATGTCTATGCATATTCTGGATATCATCAAATTCAAATGTCTAAGAAAGATGAAGAGCATACTGCCTTCAGAACAGTAGATGAATTATATTGTTATACTGCCATGCCCTTCGGTCTCAAAAATGCTGCTTCAACCTCTGTGCGAGCTATGTACAAAACATTTGGAGAGATAATTAGAGACTTATTGGAGGTGTACGTTGATGACATCGTTGTGAAGATCAAGAACAAGGAGTCACTCCTTGACAGTTTGCAAGCCGTCTTCGACAAGCTGCGCATCACACGCACCAAGCTGAACCCAGACAAGTGTTTCTTCGGGGTTAGCTCCGAGAAACTCCTTGGTTTCTTGGTGAATCACCGAGGAATTGAGGCAAACCCGGCAAAAATCAAAGCCATTGAAGATATGTGGCCCCCAGCCCGCATAAAAGACGTCCAGAAGTTGACTGGGTGTCTAGTTGTGCTCAACCGGTTCATCTCAAGACTAGCAGAGCGGGCACTACCCTTCTTCAAACTTTTGAGGAGGTCTGGACCATTTCATTGGTCTTAAGAGGTAGAAAAGACATTTTAGGAGTTGTAGCAGCTCCTCACCACATTACCAATCCTGGTAGCT
Organism: Tuctoria greenei; assembly: GCA_036927565.1. Classification (NCBI taxonomy): domain Eukaryota; kingdom Viridiplantae; phylum Streptophyta; class Magnoliopsida; order Poales; family Poaceae; genus Tuctoria; species Tuctoria greenei. The sequence continues at coordinate 19,757,589 of JAYESD010000009.1, read as the reverse complement.
CCGAATCCTGGTGAGCCTTTACTTCTTTATATTTCTGCAACTACAGAAGTTGTCAGCATGGTTCTGGTCGCGGAAAGGCTAGAGCCACATCCAGTTCAGGAGCCTAGACCCCTCTAGGAGGGTCCGGAGCTGCCTGAAGGCGAGTCTGGGTCCCAGCCCTCAGACACGGATCTTCAAGACCGAGTGATAGAAGATCAACCTCTCTTATCTGAGGGAGTTCTAACGACTGTTCATGAAGAGCCGGACCCATCTGACAAGGTCCTGGTTGAACACGAAGAAGATCCAGACCCCTCTGGGAGGGTCCGGGAAGCTCAACAAGAAGGTCCATACCCCTCTGAGAGGGTCCGGGTCGATGGAGAGGAAGCTCCGGGTCCCTCCGAGAGGGTCTGAACCGTCCAGCGCCCAGTGTACTTCATCAACGAAGTACTCCATGATGCTAAGACAAGATACATTGAGGTGCATAAGCTGCTTTATGCAGTTCTTATTGCCTCAAGGAAGCTTCGTCACTACTTCCAAGCCCACAAAATATCAGTGGTAACTTCTTATCCACTGCGCGCTATTTTGCACAACCCTAACTCTACTGGGAACATCGCAAAGTGGGCAGCAGAGCTGGCCGAGTTCGATCTCAAATTCGTGTCACGTCAAGCAATCAAGCGTCAGGCTTTGGCTGACTTCGTGACGGAATGGACTTCCTCTCCATCAAATCCTGGGGGCCCTAGTGAGCAGAAATCGGAAACCAAGGTCCCGATATTCACTGAGCCTCATTGGACTCTCTACTTCAACAGCTCCGTGCAGAAGCAGGGAGCCAGAGTTGGAATCCTTCTCCTCGCTCCAACCAGGGAGAAGGTCAAGTACATGGTTCACCTTGATTTCAAGGCGACCAATAACATGGCGGAGTATGAAGCTCTCATCTATGGACTCAGAGTGGCACTATCCTATAGTGTCAAGCAGCTGTTGGTGAAGGGTGATTCACATCTCATCATCAAACAAATCCAAGATGAATGTTGATGTAACAATCCCCAACTACCTACTTATATCCTTGAAGTCCAGAGGCTCCAGAAGGACTTTGAAGTCCCGGATCTCCATCATGTTTAGCGTCTTCACAACGTTGAAGCCGACGAACTATCTACGAAGGCTTCAACCGGTGCTCCGGCTCCCAATGGAATCTTCATCCGGAGGTTTTCAAGACCAACAACTCAGCCTGCCGAGCTGAGCGAAGGGGGCAAGACCAGCACCTCGAAGCTGGCGGTCCCAGTGGCCCTATTACCATGGCGTTCAACAAGGGTCATAGGTGCTGTTGGAAGCTCCGAGCAACCCAGCACGCAAGACTCAGAAGCTCAAGTTAGCTCCAATGCATGGAGCTCGGAGATCCGGAGCTACTTGAAAGACAATGTCCTTCCTGAAGACGGTGCATCTGCTGACATGATTGTCAGATTAGCTAAAAGATACACACTGGTAGAAGGGAATCTCTACTGGCGTGGTGCCAACGACGTCCTAATGTGTTGCATTACAAGGGAAGAAGGTCGTGAGCTTCTCGCGGAAATCCATGGAGGCGAGTGTGGGAACCACGCATCTTCCCGTACGTTGGTTGGTAAAGACTTCCGGTATGGCTTTTACTGGCCTACAGCACTCCAGGATGCAGTTGAGCTAGTGAAAAAATGTGAAGTGTGCCAGTTCCACGCAAAACAGATTCACACACCGGCTCAATCCCTACAAATGATACCTCCTACACGGTCATTCATTGTGTGGGGCATGGACATCTTGGGACCATTCCCAAAAGCCGTCGGAGGTTAGAGGTTCCTGTATGTCGCCATCGACAAGTTCACCAAGTGGTCGGAAGCTACTCCAGTTGTGACAATCAACAAACAATCAGCTATCAAATTCTTGAAGTCCATTATATGTAGATTTGGAGTTCCAAGCAAAGTCATAACTGACAACAGAACTCAATTTACAAGTGCTGCATTCAACTGAGCTACACCTTAGTAGCTCACCCAGCAAGTAATGGCCAAGCCGAGAGAGCAAATGCAGAAATCCTAACAGGACTCAAGACGCGCACATACGAGCGTCTAAAAAAGTATGGAGCCAACTGGATTGAAGAGCTTCCGTCCCCATTGTGGGCAAATAGGACAACACCTAACCGGTCAACTAGGGAGACACCCTTCTTCTTGGTGTACAGAGCTGAAATGGTCCTTCCTTCGAAGATCACCATGGGGTCGCTCCGTGTACGGACCTTCAACGAAGCCACACAAGACCAGATCCGGCGTGAAGACCTTGACCTCGTCGACGAGGGAAGGTGCCAAGCAGCTGTTCAGAATGCACGTTATCGCCAAGCGCTCCGACGCTATCATCAAAGGCATGTGCGCAACCGACAGTTTGAAGAAGGTGATCGGGTTCTGCGGAAGATACTAACTCGCGAAGGGATGAATAAACTTTCCCCAAGCTGGGAAGGTTTGTTCCTAGTGATCAATGTATCCCATCCTGGATGCGTTCGCTTGGCAACTGAGGATGGGACTCCGCTTCCTAATTCTTGGAACATCGAGCACCTCTGTAAGTTTTATGCTTAGAATCACGGAGGTGAGTCTGTAATTATGCACAATGTATGTTATAGAGTCGCTATACAGAAATGGGTAGGTCCTTCGGGAGAACATCTGGACCCCTCCGGGAGGGTCCGGGAAGTTCAAGCACACTTCATACAGTCACAACACTAAAAGTTTAACTACCCGCCCAGGATTAGTACAACATGTATAACACACTTAGCTTGGTCCTGCACCCTAAGTGTGTCTTTGTCTCCTCTGTAATTTGGACTTATAATGAAAGACATTGTTGCGTGAAAACAGACTCCACGTGCATTTATTTTTGTACAAGGCTCGGTATAACAAATTATTATTTTTACCCTTCTTGTCTATAATGAAGTTTTGCAATTCTTTTTTAGTTTTTGTTCAAGTTATTCATATGTGTTACAAGTTATATTGTTGGTCTCTCTGGATCTTAACATGCTGTATAGTTTACTTTCCTGAACGCCAAGCCAACATAGGTCCAGAGTGTGCTATCGACTTAGCTTGGTCCTGCACCCTAAGTACGCCACTCTACCTACACCCCGGCAGGCCTAAGTAGGGTGAGTACTAAAAAAGCATATAGATTTGGGAAGATTACACCAATATGCTTGTTACCATATCGAGTTCCTTTTGATTTAAAACTCAAATAAGAACGAAAGTCACAAACAATTTATATACAAGAGGACGAATTTTACTCTTTTCTTGTCTCTAATGTGCAGGAAAAACAGAAACTCATAGTGATGGTGGACGACACTGGAGTTACAAAGCTCCGACAACCCCTGGGGGCCTGCCCACGATGATTCGTGCATTGACATCGGGAGCTACCGGATCTATCAAGCTCTGATAAATCCTAGGGGGCCCACCGTCGACGTGTTATATGTTAATGGTGGGTACCGTCAGAGCTATCAAGCTCCGGCAGCCCCAGGGGGCCAACCGTCGACGTATAAGAGATAAAGACTTCAAACCTAAAATCTACATGTTTGAAGCATTCATGTCATTAATATACTGTCAAATCCTTTTGGTACATATACACACTCGAATTGTGCATATATATCAGGGGGCCAACAAGATAGAGCATAGTATATTGAAGACAAAGTGAAATTCATGGCAAAAAGAGTGGATTTCAGTAATTCAAAGTACTGGATTACAAAATTGGGATTACAACAAGGGGCAAAAGGAAAAGGTCCTAGCTACTGGTGGGCCTATGTCCTGTGGAAAAATGAAGCAACCTTCTCAACAGCCTTTTGGACACTAGCTCTGGCGACATCCTCTTCTTCGACAATGAGCCCTTCAAAGACTAGATCGAGAGAGAACTAGGAGTCTCGGCTTCTATAACACGCCAAGATATACTCGGCGACATCTTTAGCCAGAGATTTCCTCTCTGTCTCCAGCTAATCAGCGATGACATTGCCCATTGCATCGAGTTTACTGTCGGCAGAGCCAAGCGCCACCAGCATCTAGTCCAGTTCCTGTGCTAGGTCCTCCAGGCGTACTGGACTAAAACCAAGAGGCACAAGGGCACTGTCCGCACGTCCCCGAAAATCCCATACCATCAGGGATTCAGTTTCCTTTGAGCTCCGCAGCTCCTCCAGTGACCTCTGAGCGGCCACTAGCTCCGAACTCTCACGAGCGAGGCGTTCCACCACTTTGGCATGTTGCTGCATATTCTCAACAGCCTGCTTTTCGCGATTGGTTAGCTCCGTCTCTTAGAGGTGGATGCGGTTCCGTCGTTCGGCCAAGTCCTTCTCCCTGCCCCTCACTTTCCTTTCTCTGGTGGCAATATCAGCCTCTCTTTTCGAGAGCTCCTGCCCCAGCTTCCAGTACTTCTCCTTTTCTTCCGCACTCCATAGATCCAACTTCTTAGTGCGCTCTGCAAAATTTTTCTTAGCCAGAGTCAATTTTTGGGTGATCTCCTCCTCTCTCTTCAAAACATCCTCCTGCTGTTCCAGGAGCTTATCATCTCTCGCATCAAGGTCCGCTCGACGCTTCAGGAAGACCTCATTTAATTCATTGAGGCTTTCGTGACGTTCATCAGCAGCATCACGCCTTTCCTTAGATTGCTCGAGGATCTCCCTAGAATTGGCATCGAGCGCCCTGATTGCGGCTTCCTTCTTTTCCAGCAGCTTGCCCTAGTATTCCATCCGGGTTGTTTCCCTCTTGACCCACTCCTTTTGATCAGCAAGCCTCATTTGAGCAAGCCTGGTCTCAAAATGGAGCCTGTTGCGCCAACGCCTCAAGGTGTGGCGCTCCTCTTCAAGGACCTTGCTCTCATGATCGAAGGCGAGATGAACTTGTCGGAGGCTCGAGCACGCATTGTTTATGGACAATGCCAAGGGAATGGGCTCCAGACCTGCTGGGGTCATCTCTGCCAGTTCCAGAGGATTCTCCATAACCAAATAGGGTCCCACTCTACAAGTGAGGTACCCTCAGCTCCTACGACACTGGGGCCACCCTCCGGAAGCTCTTCGGCCGCAGTAGAGGAAGAACCCGCTGGGGAAACTCCTACCTCCGAGGCCGACGCCGAAGGTCCTGCTGCAAGAACTTCAATTGTTGGCTCCGCGAGAGAAGAGCCTGCCTCCGTCTCTTCATGGCGTTCTGCCTCGGGTGTGGGCACCCCCAGAGCAGTTACTTCTGGGATGGTCGTCGGGGCTTCAACTGAAGCCATTTCCATCGCCGGCTCAGGTGCCGGTACATCAGCTACTTTCGGCTCAACTGCTGGAGCTTCAACAACTTCTGGCCCGAGGGCCGAAGTTTCAACTACCTCCGACTCAGTGACTAGAACTTCGATCATCTTCGGTTCAATGACCAGAGCTTCAACGACTTCTAGTTTGAGGACCAGAGCTTCTGGCACCACCGATCCCACAACAACCTCTGGTGCAGGAACCGGAGCCTCGATAACCCCTCGCTCGAATGCTGGAGCTTCCGACATCTCCACCTTTCGCACTAGAGCCTCAGCCTCCAACACTGTTGCCAGCGGTGCATCTTCAACTTCTTCCCTGTGGTCCAGCGATACCACGGGAGTCTCTGGCGATGATTTTGAATCCAGATCCATGACAGTTAGCGCTGGAGTTTCCGTGACATCAGCCACCACTGGAGGGGACGTGGGGGTGGAAGCTAGAGTTTTCGTCTGCACTGTTTCGGCCAGTGCGATGGAGGCTAGAGCTTTAGACCCCGACTTTGACGCTCTGTAGATAAAAAATCAGAAGATTCAAGACATGATAAAAACAAGAGTGGCAAATCAAGATGAAAAAACAAAGCTTACCTTGAAAAATACTGCTCCAATCTGCTAAAAACTTCTTCGCCGGAGGCTCTGAACCGGAGCTTGTTGTGCCTGGTGCGGGAGGAGCTCCGGAATGCTGCCCGGAGCTTGTCGTCGTCGTCTGTGTTGCCCCAGCCGAGGTCTCACTCGGTCGAGAAGAACCTCCGGACATGGAGCCCCTCGCTGGCACCAGGATCGGAGTCGGCTTTCCAGAGATGACGCCTCTAGAATACGCTTGCCCCGAAGAAGGTGAAGCCGCAAAAGATCTCCCTCGCCGAGGAGAAGGTGTTGTTGTAGATGGAGCAGGCCTAAGTGACCTCCCATCAGCATGCTTTAGTTTCCTCTTCCGGCTGGAAGACTCAGCTGGCTCCTTGCCCTTGCCCTTGCCCTTGCCAATGTCTTCAACCTCTGGCTCGGAGCAGGGGCGGCCACCTCCTCAGAAGCTCCGAGGATTATAACCCTAGAGGTCTGACGTTTTTCTACCTCGCCAAGGTCGTCTAGTGCTGGGATCTTCCTCCGGAGCTCTCTGCTGATCTCTGGAATCATGTTTAAGGGCAGGAAAGCAGCCGGCGGAGCCAAGGCATCGCTGTCGACAAGCCCATGCTGAAATTTCTTGATATGGAGCTTCAAAGCTTCGCCATCCAAGTTGGATTTCAAACCGGTTTCAATCCGGTCATCATCCATCACACTATTGAGAGCTCAGGCGAGCTTCTCTCTCTTCCTCAGGGGAGCCCACATGTTCACCAAGAAATTTCAGAAGACAATCTGGAGGGTCACTCCACCCTCCACTCATTATTGGATCCTGGTCAGGACAGGGTTAAACGCATTCGATAACTTCGGAACTACGTTCCAGACTTCATTGTCGATGTTGGGGAGTCCTTGGGGCAGCTCCAACCTATCATGCTTCTCCACTGCAATGACGATGCAATCCTTCTTTCAGTCGTCCCATTTGTCAGAGGGGAACGACTTCAAGTACTTGAAGGGGCAGTTCTTGCACTTCACAAAGTAATAGAAGCCAACCAACGTTGTCCCCTTGCTGGTGGTATGAGCTGTGAAGAAGGTCCAGAACAATTCGACGCAGGGAGGCATGCCTACCCACATCTCGCAGAAGTGGACGAAAGTGGCCACGAGCAAAAGGGAGTGTGGACCGAGGTGATGCAGGTGGAGGCCGTAGAAGTCGAGCAACATCAGGATGAAGCTCGAGAATGGTGGGATCAGTCCCACCATGGCGTACACCGAAAAGTACACCATCTCTCCGCCGCGCTGCTTCTCGAAGGGGAGCTTGCCGACGCGGACTAGGTGGTTGAAGGAGTCACTGGACGATCCCATGAAGGTCCGAACCTTCATAAGGTTGTCCTTGCTCTGGATGCGACTCTTGGGAAGACCTAACTCCATCGCGGCAAAGTGGAGCAATGTAAAGGAAAGCTAGGCGAAGTTTGGGAGGCTCTGAGCGCAAGTTTGATCGAAAGCATAAAGAGTCCTCAAACTGTGCATACTTTCCTACTTAAGTAAGCCTCCGTGACGGTTGGATAGAAACTGCAACGAGAGCAGAGTCACATTTCAAAAATCTACCCCGTCAATGACGAATGGGCCCAGAGCCACCCCGACGAAGAGGTCGAGGCTATTATCCCAGGCGAACCGTTGTCATGATAAGTGGCGGGAAACCCAAAGGCAGCAGCCTAACAAGGCGCTCGGAACCGATAAGGTTTTTGTATTGGGAACTGGCGACCTTCAATTGCGTGAGATCCGCACTCAAAGATCTCAACTGCCACATTCAAAACAAGCCACGTGGCAATGGTTTAACCACGAACCATCACCCCAACGGCATATCCGAAGACCTTTGAAATACAAGGCGGTAATCGAGGATGGACCCACCTTCGGTAGAATAATGACCCAAAGGGTTTCTCCCCGAGGTGGGCCTGGGGGCCACTGTTGGTATCCTGCGTATCGGGTACCCCATGAGACCGCAAAAAGTGCAAGAGAATTCCACCTGTCCGAGTTGAAGGCTTCCTCAGTCCCCACGTGTCACATGGAATTGGACCCGGCTCCCTCATATGGGTAGCTCCAGGACTGCCACGTGTAATATAAGACTGGAGCTAAACTTCTGACATAGGGAAGCTCCGGTGTTGACACGTGGATAATGACCCCGGACCTAACCCCCGTAGAGGGAAGCTTCGGTGCCGCCACATGTATGCCAATTCCGAACCTATCTCCCCACGAGGGGAAGCTTCAGAACTGCCACGTGTGGAGCTTCCGGACCTACAATACCAACATGGACATTGGCTAATCTCTAACAACACGGACATCCAAGGGATAGTTAAAGCGGCAGTTACAAGACCTGATTGCGTGTCATTAATGCTATATTAATGACACACGATCAGTGGATTGTTAATAGGGGTAACGTAGCTATTAAGGCACGTTATCACCCTATTAATCACCTTAATACTCATAGACTGTGTATTAGGTTATTGAATACGCCAGGGCCACATGTCGAGCCAGATAAATGTTGTAACGACCAGTCCTTAGACTATAAAAGGACTGTGCCACACAGTACAGGCGAAGCTGATTGAAGCTCACACGCATACTAGTGTGACAGACTCACTCAATACAACAGCACACACCCCGTGGAGTAGGGTATTACGCTCAGACGGCCCAAACCACATAAATCTCCTGCGTCATCATCTAGTTCATGATCTCCACGCGCCCATACCAATACAAGAACCTACGCGGGCTATATTTAGTAGTACCGGAGAAGTGTCGTTAAACCACTTCGACAAGTACCATCTGGTCTTCGTCTTAAGAAGTTTTTCCTAAAATTGAAACCAACTGTCCTCACATAGGAATTATACATGTCGTATGCATCATTCTACGACTCGAAGCTCATGCCCACTTCAGACCCAATTACGGTTTGACATCATGTATCATCCACCTACAATGTAGTACATACAAATTACTTAACGATACATATTTTGAGAAAATATGAACACATAATTTCTTATAGTTTATCGTAATTTACAATGATCTTTGAGGTGATGTGACTGTGTTGGCGTCAGATCATTAAAGGTCATCAGATCACCATCGTGAGCCTTTTCACCGTCACGCGAAGAGGCTTCCGGTGCTCGCGTGTTATCGTCGTCCATCTCGACCAACGCCTACGTGAACGGAACTCGCGTCCGCCGCCGGCAACACGTTTCTTTTCCAGCGGAAGCGGGTTTTCCTGGCGATCCTTTGACGTACGAACGTGGCCAAACAACGATTAAATAAGCACCAAGGGCGACGAAAGCCGTGGTCTATCCGGAACCGGTCGCTAGCCAATACGGAAGCCAACCGAGCAGATATGTGATCGAAGCGGACATGGAAGCAAGCGGGATCGAGCCGATCGCTATATTTTCCTACCATCGAAAAGCAGCAGGCGTGGCCGCGGCCGCGCGGGTTGTCTGGGCGGCACTGCTTTGAGATTGGCGTAACGCCACATGTCGTCCATCCAAGTGGTGCTGTAGAAGGGCTGGTTTACAGCAGTGCTGCATTTTTTTTTGCGGGGGGTTCCCGCGAGGTCAAAGATACTCCCATCGAGATTTGCTCCGTACCTTCGCGTTCGCCCCAGGATCAGCGAGATAACCGCCACGCACGCAGAGTTCACCGCACCCGTGCGGAAAATATCTCTGAAACAGCAAATCTATTCAGCCGCCTGCCCTCTCATCCCAGTCGCATCTGCTCCGCCCGCGGCCGCACAACAGCATCCCGCCGACTGCCAACAGGACGCGCGCTCCTCCACCTCACCCTCCATCTCGTTCCAAGGTCCCAGACTCAGTCCCAGAGCGATTGCCACCGCCGCGGGGCCCTGTGTGTTGTCTCTAAGCTGTTTCAAAAATCCGGGCCGTGGCGGCGGCCGAGACAGAGACGGTATGTCACACCCGTTACTGTGCATCGTATGGGTTGTGGGCCGAGTGTGTCTGGTGGGTCAGTGGGCTGTTGTAATATGATAACTGATGGTGGATCCGGAATGCATTGAACAGAATACGTAAACACAGATTACGCCTTCGCGTGTCTTCTCCCTCGCTACGGCGATTCATCGTCTCGCCTCCGGCGGCTTGCGCGTGCCTCACGTCCCGATCCAACGAGCCGGCGGCCACGGGGACGTGACACGGTAGGCGCCGCCAAGAGGCGCATGAGGAGGAGGAGAAGTGGCGGGAACGACTGAGGGCTCGCGATCCGGAGCTGGAGCCGATGGGGCCACCTGAAACAAGCCTGAGCGACAGAGATCAAGGGCCCGGTCCTTCCATTTATTGACAGAATAGGGGAATTGCGACTGGAGGCAAAAACGACGGAAAGGTTGAATCTTGGACAGTCTGTTTTGCTGTTGCCAAGATGCAGAACGGCGATTGGCGTACAAAGGTTTGAGCTCGGCCCCTGTTTCGTGGATTAATCCATCATCCTAGTTATGAACTTAAAATGGTGTTAAGGTACTGGGCTGCATTGAGCTGATTGACAAATAGACTCAAGGTAGTAAAAAGATCCGACAAAGAATGTTTAGGCGATTGGAAACTGGTATCTCTGATGATTTTGTGAAATGCTGCAACACATGTGGTCTAGAATTTTCATTTTTCAAAATTTTATTCGATACTTTAGGATTTGGTTTGTTGTTGGAGGGTCACGAAAAAGTAGGGAAAAAGTACTTTCGCCACTTGCAGTTCTAACCTTGACGCTGCTGCTAAAATGTTTTTACGAATATAAAATACTTTCTGGCAAATATGGTTCAACATCAGAATAAATCTTTTTTTACATTAAGCAACCAAGCAAGACGAAGAATAAATTAATCTTTCAACCCAAAAGATCTATCACCCCAGGCAGTGATTATCTCTTTCTCCTCCAGTGTACTAATGTACTAGTGTATGCCACAAAACTACCTTCCAGGCTACAAGACAGCTTGATAATTGCTGTGGTGAAGCAAACTAGTGCAAGAAATGGAAAAATACAACCTAGGATCAACTCAAATAAATAATGACCAATTTAACTTCTGATGGTAACAAATAAGAAACAGTGACTTCAACCAATCACCCGATCACTACTAACTTACTGGATATCAACAGTTTCATTGAATTCACCTTTGTCCACTTATTTATTTTGGATCATTTTTATGGAACTGAAGATATTATCAATGTTCTGGAGCACTTGTAACATCCATATTTCTTGTACAAAAATTCGCTCAAACCCTTGATCATTGTAGCATGCATTTTTGGATGAATTTTGATGTTCAATCGAGTAGCAAACGTTTAAATTTGAATTGAATTCAAATCAAAAGAAGAGAAAATGAAAAAGAAAAAGAAAAAGGAATTAAACCCCCCTTTTGGCCCGATTCCCTCTCTCTGGCCCAATTCCCTTCCCTCTCCCGCCAGCCCACTGCATCCTCCCTCTTCCTTTCTCTCTCTGCCGAGCGGCCCCACCTGTCGGCGCTGGTTTCCCCCGCTCCCCTTCTTCCTCGCGGCGCAACCGCCTCCCTCTCTCCTTCCCGCGCCCACGCCGCGCCACTCCTCCCTCTAACTGCTCCACCCCGCGCCGATCTACCCCGAAAAACTGCCATTCGCGCTCGCCTGCAGTCGACGCCCATTTCCCCTCTATAAAATTTCGCCTTCCCCCTCTCTTTACCCTTCTGCGCGCCCGAACCCTAGCCAACCACCATTCTTGGTACGTTGCACGCGTTCCCGTCGATCCAGTGCCTCATCCTTGCTCCCTCCTCCTCTAACCGCATCGCCTTGTCGCCAGGAGCTCGTCGGGCAAGTTGGTGCGGAGAATCTACCGGGGTTTTGCCAGGTCCGACGTTTGCCGACGCCGGTTGCCGCCACTCCTCGACGTCAACCACCCTCCGACCGTTTTCGCGCAGTGAAACTCCCCGAGGTGAGTTCCTTACCTTCCCCTCTTCCGTTTAGTGTAAAGCGTGTGTGGAATTAGCGGCGTTTTGGCCATTTTGGCCAACGCCGGCGAGCATCGCCGCCGCGGGTGCCGTGCGCCGCCGCGCGCGCGTGGCCGGCGTCGCCTGAGGCGACGTGGCCACATCCCGGTCGTTGGGTTGAGGCCGACGGCTGAGATTAGAAGGCCGTAACGGTTCGGCCATTTTAAATCTCGCACGTCCATTTAGAATCCAACGGCTCACATTTGAATCACCTTTCCCGCCTGCGCATTCGCACCGGAGCCCCTGGAATTTCACTAGCTACCCCCTGTGCTTCTCGGTAATTCGAATCTAGCCCCCAGAAATCACAGACTAGCCCCTGGAACCCTAAAAATTGGTTTTAATCATTTAATTAAGCATTCTAACCCCTGTATTTTGGTAGAATAATGTATTTAGACCCTGTACATTTTAGAAAACTATTTATTTAGCCCCTGGACTTTTATTTAATTGCTGAATAGGGTTTTTAAATTGTATTTAAGGTATAGAAATTAGATAAAAATGGTGATTAAGTGTAGGAATGCTATGAAAAATGGTTGTAAATTAAGTTATGCTGTGAATTAAATGTAGTATTCTGATAAAATATATTTGGTCCCTGGAATAATTGTTATAAAGGTTTTAAAATACATTTTTGCTATAGAAAATTCAATAAAATTTGTTTTAGGCTATAATAAAATCCCAAAATTGTAGGAAAAATATAAAATGCATACTTTGGCCATGTTAAGTGATAAATACCTCGTAGGGACGCATTAGTGTAGGATTTTGTGCTTATGCGTATGTGTGAATGCATTGTTTTGCGTGCCTTTACTTATTTAGCTTTATTCTATTCTTGCCATTGCTTGGGCATATATCTAGAGTCGTTCTACGACCCTAACCTCAACTTCCAAGACCAAGACTTCGTCAACTCTCAAGTCTCCAATGAAGGCAAGTGCCCTTGACCATCTTGTGCCTATTTTAGGAATTTAGCTAGTTGCATGCTAATTAATTTGATGTCCTACTTCATGTTTACATGCCCTGTTACTTACCATTCCTTGTTACCTGAAATGGGGTGAGAAGTAGATAGGCTTTATTTATGCTTAGCCATGCTTAGATGTTGGGATTGGGATATCATACAAATGTTCTATGCTCAACTTTATGGTTACTGTAATTTGGTGATGAATATACATAATGTTAGTGGATAGGAATCTGGTGGTTGGTAAGTTTTGGTATGGTGCATTTTGCACGAGACCCGGGATTGGGGTTTGTTACCACCGGATTCTAAGGACCGGTTTATGGAGGAAGCCACTAAGCTTTATAGTACCACCACGAGACTGAGATGGGGCAGCTTGGTCAATTAATTAGGTTTCTCCCGATGAACTGCTAGTGGTTGGATGGTGCGGGGAATGAGACGGGTGATCCGCTCTTGGATCCGCAAGGCTCAAGAGGGGGCTCTGGGGCAGAGGGTTACTCCGAGAATCCCCAGTGGTGGAAACCTTAGAGGGCTAGCACTAGTCGGGAGTACCTTTGTAAAGACCATGTTGTGATCTCCTGGCCTCACACCAAAGGAAGTGTGTAATGTGGTTAGCTACCACGGGCAAATCAGGGAGGTTTACTTAGTCCACCTGGCAACAGGGGATGAAATCACTGCTTGTGGGGAAAGGGTACACTCTCTGCAGAGATTTGGTAAAACTGTCAGGACAGCCGTGCTCACGGACAAGAACGGCTTGGGGCCAGTTCATAATTAGTCTATGGTTGGGAAATGATGATTCATTATGATTCAAGTACTTTCATTGTCGTTAATCATGTGTGGACTATTTAATGAATTATGATAGTGATAATTGGAAGCTAAGGATAGATTCTAAGCATAGTGCTAAGCCATAATTGGCCTTCCCTTGCTCTAGCCAATCATGTCATTCTCTTCCCGCACTTGCTGAGTACTCTATGTACTCAAGCGTTTAATTCTTCTTTAGAGTATGAAGAAGAAGAAGCTGCACCGGAGGACTTCTACGTCAACCCGGAGGACTTGGTCTAGGCTGGCGACCTCACGCGCAACGGCTGCCTGTGGAGACGAAGCTCGCTTACCTATCTTGCTTTCTGTAGTGTTGAACTGTTTAGTGTTGTAAATATTTGTGGTGTGTATTTGTAGACCTTCGGGTCGTTCTGTAAGACTATTTATGTATTTCGAACATGGCAATGTAATTGGTATTTCACTTTCGTCGACACATGTACGATTCAACTGATCCTGGCGTACATGTGATTAGCGTCTGTTCATCTTTATGATGACCGGGCGTGACAAAGTGGTATCAGAGCCGTGTTGCCCGTAGGACGCAAGCCTAGTTAGAAATGGCCGAAAATTAAGGACTATACTATTTTCATATGAAATAGTATTTCCAAAACTTTGTACTCTCCATCTCAACCCTTGTGCTTCTTACCTGGCTTTGCTTATTGTTTTTGTTCTAACTTGATTTATTAATTATTAATCTCACTCTCTTCTTTTCAAATGTTTGTAGATGGCGCGGACCAAGCAGACGGCCCGTAAGTCGACTGGAGGTCGTGTCCCTCAGCACGCCCTAGCCAGTCGCTCCGCACCTCACATACCCCGGAGGGAGACGACGCTGATCTCCAACGGGAGTGCTGCTTCGAGGATGCGCGTCCGTCTTCGTTCTCTTCTTCGAGCTGCGGGGTACCGTGAGTACCGTGTCCGCTTAGTCTACCACACCACTAGGGTCTTTGCACCCTATACTGGTGAGCTGGAGTGGACTTCTCAGCTGGCCGTCTACTACGACTCGGAGTTGCTGCACTCGCACTTCTCTCCGGCCTGGAGGAGCTCCCAGCGTGCAGCTGAGGAGGACGCCACGTGGGAGGCGACCACCTACTGGAGCCACGCCCACAGGTTCCTTCTTGGGTGCACGGAGCACGCGTACACCCCTCAGCGCCCTAGTGGCACAGCCGCCTTCACTGGACGTGACGTCGAGGGACGCTTGACTCACCCCCAGTGCGAGAGGCTGGTGGACGACGTTGTGGAGTTGTCTTCGCGACTCCAGCGTTGTCAGCAGGAGCTGCAGGACAGCAGGGACCTGGTCGACCGCTACGAGCGACTTCGCCGACGCTACACGAGGATCACTGGAGTTGATCCTAACTCTCCGCAGTACGCTTCGGACGTGGAGCCTTGGGACCCGAACTCTCCGGATCGCCGCATGAACTCCCCCGAGAACTCAAGAGAAGACTCAGAAGAAGAAGACCCGGAGATGGAGGTTGAGGAGGACTCCGACGAGTAGGAGTGGACTCGTTTCCCCGCTGGACGACTCAGGACAGTTATCCTTAGTTTGTAGGAGCGTGTAGCTGCGCCCTCCTTAGTCTTGAGTTGTGTCGTTTATGTTGTTATGCTAGTAGTTTGCTTCATGTTGTGTTTGTTGGGTGCGACATGAGTTGTGGAATGCTTCGGCATCCTGTCCACATCCATGTCTTTAGTCTTGTTTATGTGTCGTGTGAGTGGTGGAATGCTTAGGCATCTTGTCCACCTCCACACTAGTTGATTAATGAACTTGCTTTATGTCTATTACCTTTGATGCATATAGTTGGGACCGTGTTACCCTAGTGTATCCTTTCTTATCTCATCTATTATTCTAAGACCTCAATGAACTTCTCTATCACAGATGGCTGGACGAGGTAGAGGTAGAGGTCGTGGTCGTGGTAACCCACCTCTGGATGAAGAACTTGGAGGTGTCCCTGGATGGAATGCAAGGGGTGCTCGAGGAGCCCCAGCCTCTCAACAAATGCAACAGATGATGGCTCTTCAGACCCAGTTGCTTAACAACCTCACCCAAATTGTCACCAACCTGCAACAAGCCCCACCCCCACCACCACCAAACTACAACCTTCCGCCACCACCACCTTTTCCACCTAGGTCCTTCCTTAGGGACTTTCTGAACACCCATCCACCCACTTTTGCCACCGTTACCGAACCCATGGACGCCGATGATTGGCTCCGTACCATTGATAGCAAGCTGAGGCTCATCCACTGTGAAGGAAGGGAGAAAGTGCTACTAGCCTCCCATCAACTTCAAGGACCAGCAGCTGACTGGTGGACCGCCTTCACCGAAGCCCACCGGGACCCGGAAAATATTACATGGGAAGAATTCCGAACCAACTTCCGCAATCACTTCGTACCTGAAGGAGAGATACAAGCCAGGCGTGAAGAATTCCTGATGCTAAAGCAAGGCCGTATGACTGTGAGGGCCTACCTGAATGCCTTCACCCAGCTATCCCGCTATGCCCCAACAGACGTGGATACCGACGCCAAGAAGCAATTCCGCTTCAAGAATGGGCTGGACAAAGAGTTAATGTTCGCCATGTCTTCCAGCGACTACGGCGACTTCCAGAAATTAGTTGACAAAGCTTTTGAAGTGGAGAGGACTAAGAAGGAACTGGATGATGATGAAAGAAAGAGGAAGTTGACTTTAGCAGCACATGCCTCCAGCAGCAATGTACGCCCCCGTCTCAACCCTCCGCCTACAACTCTTATGACTCGTCCCATGAACTACTCGAGACAGAGGTTTCCCAACTCCAGCTACAGGCCACCCACTCCCTACAACCAGCAGATGCGCCAGCAGCAGCAGTAGCAGCAGCCACCACGCCAGCCAATGCAACCCCCACGCCAGCAGATGCAGCCACCCCGCCCTTCAACCCCCGCTAACCGTCCAAGTGGCCAACCCCCAAGAAACCAGTCAGGAGGCAACAAGGGCCCAAATAATGCTGCAGGAGTACAATGCTACAAGTGCGGAGAATGGGGACACTATGCTAGCAGTTGTCCAAAGAAGCAGCAAAACCCAACTGGCCGTGTCAACCATGTGACTCTGGAGCAAGCACAGGAAGCACCTGATGTGGTGATTGGTACGTTCTCTGTCAACTCCCGCCCCGCCACCATATTGTTTGATTCGGGTGCTACACATTCATTCATATCCAAGGATTTCATAAAGAAGCATACATGGTAGTTACATTCTTGAATGGGCCATTATTGATAAACTCTCCTGAAGGAGAGATGGTGGCAAGGCATCTATGCCGAAAAGTGAGTATAAACATAAGGGGGGTAGTCTTTTGTGCCAACCTAATAGTGTTGGACTCACAAGGATTAGATATCATTCTGGGAATGGACTGGTTGACAAAGAATCAAGGAGTAATTCATTGTGCAACTAGAACAGTCTGCTTAACACACCCGGATGGCACCACAGTGGAATTCAAGCCAGATCAGACACAAGAAGCAATAGTGCAACTCAACCATCTTGAGAGTACCAAAGACATCAGGGTTGTGAAAGAATTTTCGGATGTATTCCCAGATGACTTACCAGGTATGCCCCCTGATCAAGAGATTGAATTTATCATTGAACTAGTACCTGGAACGGCCCCCATATATAAGAGGCCATATAGAATGGATGCTAAACAACTAGCTGAACTAAAGGATCATATTGAGGAATTGTTGGCAAAAGGATATATTCGCCCTAGCTCATCGCCTTGGGGAGCACCAGTTATATTTGTACCTAAGAAGGATGGAACTCAAAGGTTGTGTGTGGACTATCGTGCTCTAAATGAGGTAACAATCAAGAATAAATACCCACTACCCAGGATTGAAGATTTATTTGATCAGTTAAGAGGAGCATGTGTGTTTTCCAAGATTGATCTTCGTTCGGGCTACCATCAACTGAAGATTAGACCGTCGGATATTCCCAAGACGGCATTTGTCTCTCGGTATGGATTATATGAATATACCGTTATGTCGTTCAGATTGACCAATGCTCCGGCGTATTTTATGTATCTTATGAACAAGGTTTTCATGGAGTACTTGGACAAGTTCGTAGTGGTATTCATCGATGACATACTTATCTACTCCAAGACTGAAGAAGAGCATGAGGAGCACCTCAGGATGGCCCTACAGAAGCTTCGTCAACATCAACTGTATGCCAAACTTAGTAAGTGTGAGTTTTGGCTAAAGGAGGTATCATTTTTGGGACATGTCATATCCGAAGGAGGTATAGCAGTGGATCCAGGCAAAGTGGCCGATGTCCTTAAGCGGGAAACACCTGAGAGTGTACATGATATACGGAGATTCTTAGGAATGGCTGGTTACTATCGGCGATTCATCGAGGGATTTTCAAAGATCTCTCGACCACTAACCAAGTTGCTTGAGAAAGGAGTTGCTTTCAAGTGGACCCCCGAGTGTGAAGTAAGCTTCGCCGAATTGAAGAAGAGGTTAACCAGTGCACCGGTATTGGTGATGCCTGATATGCAAAAGGAGTTTGTGGTCTATTGTGATGCATCTGGTCATGGTTTAGGATGTGTCTTAATGCAAGGAGGACATGTTGTGGCCTATGCTTCAAGATAGCTTCGTAAACATGAGAGAAATTATCCAACGCATGACTTAGAATTGGCAGCTGTTGTTCATGCTTTGAAGATATGGAGACATTACTTAATGGGAAAAAGGACGGAGATATATACAAATCACAAGAGCTTGAAGTACATATTTACACAGCCGGATCTCAATCTCAGGCAACGACGTTGGTTGGAGTTAATAAATGATTTTGATGTGGGAATCAACTACCATCCAGGCAAGGCTAATGTGGTCGCTGATGCTCTGAGCAGGAAGGGACAAAGCAATAACTTGTCAATACAAGCTCTTCAACCCCAGCTATGTGAAGAGTTTGCAAGGTTAAATCTATGTCTAGTGTCTGGCACTGAAGCAGTTGCTATGGAAGTGGACTCAACCCTTGAACATGACATACGAGAAGGACAAAAGAATGATGAGAAAGTCAAAGAGATCAAGCAGTTGATGAAGAAAGGGAAAGCTCCAAACTTTAGAGAGGATGAACAAGGAACCTTATGGCTTGGAAAGAGGATTTGTGTTCCAGATGTCAAGGAGATTAAAGAGTTAATACTAAGAGAAGCTCATGACTCATCATACTCCATTCATCCCGGAAGCACAAAGATGTATCAAGACCTTAAAGATCGATATTGGTGGCATGGAATGAAACGGGATGTAGCAGAATATGTGGCCATATGTGATACATGTCAATTGATTAAGGCGGAACATCAAAAACCAGCAGGGTTATTGCAACCAATCAAAGTGCCAGAATGGAAATGGGAAGAAATTAGTATGGACTTCATTGTGGGACTACCAAGAACACAGTCTGGATATGATTCTATATGGGTTATTGTGGACCGTCTAACTAAAGTGGCTCACTTTATTCCTGTGAAAGAGACCTACAATGGTCCCAAGTTGGCGGAACTGTACATCTCCAGGGTTGTATGTTTACATGGAGTTCCTAAGAAGATCATTTCAGACAGAGGCACCCAATTCACCTCAAGATTCTGGCAGAAGTTGCATGAGTCAATGGATACCCGCCTAAATTTCAGTTCGGCGTATCATCCTCAAACTGATGGTCAGACAGAACGCACCAACCAGATATTAGAAGACATGTTGAGAGCGTGTGCTTTAAAGAATAGCAAAAGTTGGGACAAGAATCTGCCATATGCCGAATTTTCTTACAACAACAGTTATCAAGCCAGTTTGAAGATGTCTCCTTTTGAAGCATTGTATGGGCGAAAATGTAGGACACCGTTGTTTTGGAATCAAACTGGGGAAAGCCAAGTCTTTGGGCCTGACGTATTACAAGAGGCTGAAAGACAAGTACAAGAAATTCGGAAGAATCTAAAGGCAGCTCAAACAAGACAGAAGAGTTATGCGGATACACGAAGACGCGATCTCACATTTGAAGTTGGTGACTATGTATACTTGAAGGTGTCACCTATGAGAGGATTGAGAAGGTTCAAAGTAAGAGGCAAGTTGTCACCCCGATACATTGGTCCGTTCAAGATACTGGAACGACGTGGTGAAGTGGCTTATCAACTTGAGCTTCCGCCACACCTGGCAGATGTGCACAATGTGTTCCATGTGTCGCAACTTAAGAAGTGCCTAAGGGTGCCTGAAGAGCAATTGCCAATGGAAGCAGTGGATGTACAAGAAGATTTGTCTTATGTGGAGCAGCCTGTCAAGATACTTGAGACACTGGAAAAGATCACAAGAAACAAAGTCATTCGCATGTGTAAAGTGCAATGGAAGCATCATTCTGAGGCAGAAGCAACATGGGAAAGAGAAGAAGCTCTCAAGGCGGATTTCCCTCATCTATTCTCTTAGAGCGTCCGAATCTCGAGGGTGAGATTCCTTTTAAGGGGGGTAGAGTTGTAACATCCATATTTCTTGTACAAAAATTCGCTCAAACCCTTGATCATTGTAGCATGCATTTTTGGATGAATTTTGATGTTCAATCGAGTAGCAAACGTTTAAATTTGAATTGAATTCAAATCAAAAGAAGAGAAAATGAAAAAGAAAAAGAAAAAGGAATTAAACCCCCCTTTTGGGCCGATTCCCTCTCTCTGGCCCAATTCCCTTCCCTCTCCCGCCAGCCCACTGCATCCTCCCTCTTCCTTTCTCTCTCTGCCGAGTGGCCCCACCTGTCGGCGCTGGTTTCCCCCGCTCCCCTTCTTCCTCGCGGCGCAACCGCCTCCCTCTCTCCTTCCCGCGCCCACGCCGCGCCACTCCTCCCTCTAACTGCTCCACCCCGCGCCGATCTACCCCGAGAAACTGCCATTCGCGCTCGCCTGCAGTCGACGCCCATTTCCCCTCTATAAAATTTCGCCTTCCCCCTCTCTTTACCCTTCTGCGCGCCCGAACCCTAGCCAACCACCATTCTTGGTACGTTGCACGCGTTCCCGTCGATCCAGTGCCTCATCCTTGCTCCCTCCTCCTCTAACCGCATCGCCTTGTCGCCAGGAGCTCGTCGGGCAAGTTGGTGCGGAGAATCTACCGGGGTTTTGCCAGGTCCGACATTTGCCGACGCCTGTTGCCGCCACTCCTCGACGTCAACCACCCTCCGACCGTTTTCGCGCAGTGAAACTCCCCGAGGTGAGTTCCTTACCTTCCCCTCTTCCGTTTAGTGTAAAGCGCGTGTGGAATTAGCGGCGTTTTGGCCATTTTGGCCAACGCCGGCGAGCATCGCCGCCGCGGGTGCCGTGCGCCGCCGCGCGCGCGTGGCCGGCGTCGCCTGAGGCGACGTGGCCACATCCCGGCCGTTGGGTTGATGCCGACTGCTGAGATTAGAAGGCCGTAACGGTTCGACCGTTTTAAATCTCGCACGTCCATTTAGAATCCAACGGCTCACATTTGAATCACCTTTCCCGCCTGCGCATTCGCACCGGAGCCCCTGGAATTTCACTAGCTACCCCCTGTGCTTCTCGGCAATTCGAATCTAGCCCCCAGAAATCACAGACTAGCCCCTGGAACCCTAAAAATTGGTTTTAATCATTTAATTAAGCATTCTAACCCCTGTATTTTGGTAGAATAATGTATTTAGACCCTGTACATTTTAGAAAACTATTTATTTAGCCCCTGGACTTTTATTTAATTGCTGAATAGGGTTTTTAAATTGTATTTAAGGTATAGAAATTAGATAAAAATGGTGATTAGGTGTAGGAATGCTATGAAAAATGGTTGTAAATTATGTTATGCTGTGAATTAAATGTAGTATTCTGATAAAATATATTTGGTCCCTGGAATAATTGTTATAAAGGTTTTAAAATACATTTCTGCTATAGAAAATTCAATAAAATTTGTTTTAGGCTATAATAAAATCCCAAAATTGTAAGAAAAATATAAAATGCATACTTTGGCCATGTTAAGTGATAAATACCTCGTAGGGACGCATTAGTGTAGGATTTTGTGCTTATGCGTATGTGTGAATGCATTGTTTTGCGTGCCTTTACTTATTTAGCTTTATTCTATTCTTGCCATTGCTTGGGCATATATCTAGAGTCGTTCTACGACCCTAACCTCAACTTCCAAGACCAAGACTTCGTCAACTCTCAAGTCTCCAACGAAGGCAAGTGCCCTTGACCATCTTGTGCCTATTTTAGGAATTTAGCTAGTTGCATGCTAATTAATTTGATGTCCTACTTCATGTTTACATGCCCTGTTACTTACCATTCCTTGTTACCTGAAATGGGGTGGGAAGTAGATAGGCTTTATTTATGCTTAGCCATGCTTAGATGTTGGGATTGGGATATCATACAAATGTTCTATGCTCAACTTTATGGTTACTGTAATTTGGTGATGAATATACATAATGTTAGTGGATAGGAATCTGGTGGTTGGTAAGTTTTGGTATGGTGCATTTTGCACGAGACCCGGGATTGGGGTATGTTACCACCGGATTCTAAGGACCGGTTTATGGAGGAAGCCACTAAGCTTTATAGTACCACCACGAGACTGAGATGGGGCAGCTCGGTCAATTAATTAGGTTTCTCCCGATGAACTGCTAGTGGTTGGATGGTGCGGGGAATGAGACGGGTGATCCGCTCTTGGATCCGCAAGGCTCAAGAGGGGGCTCTGGGGCGGAGGGTTACTCCGAGAATCCCCAGTGGTGGAAACCTTAGAGGGCTAGCACTAGTCGGGAGTACCTTTGTAAAGACCATGTTGTGATCTCCTGGCCTCACACCAAAGGAAGTGTGTAATGTGGTTAGCTACCACGGGCAAATCAGGGAGGTTTACTTAGTCCACCTGGCAACAGGGGATGAAATCACTGCTTGTGGGGAAAGGGTACACTCTCTGCAGAGATTTGGTAAAACTGTCATGACAGCCGTGCTCACGGACAAGAGCGGCTTGGGGCCAGTTCATAATTAGTCTATGGTTGGGAAATGATGATTCATTATGATTCAAGTACTTTCATTGTCGTTAATCATGTGTGGACTATTTAATGAATTATGATAGTGATAATTGGAAGCTAAGGATAGATTCTAAGCATAGTGCTAAGCCATAATTGGCCTTCCCTTGCTCTAGCCAATCATGTCATTCTCTTCCCGCACTTGCTGAGTACTCTATGTACTCAAGCGTTTAATTCTCCTTTAGAGTATGAAGAAGAAGAAGCTGCACCGGAGGACTTCTACGTCAACCCGGAGGACTTGGTCTAGGCTGGCGACCTCACGCGCAACGGCTGCCTGTGGAGACGAAGCTCGCTTACCTATCTTGCTTTCTGTAGTGTTGAACTGTTTAGTGTTGTAAATATTTGTGGTGTGTATTTGTAGACCTTCGGGTCGTTCTGTAAGACTATTTATGTATTTCGAACATGGCAATGTAATTGGTATTTCACTTTCGTCGACGTATGTACGATTCAACTGATCCTGGCGTACATGTGATTAGCGTCTGTTCATCTTTATGATGACCGGGCGTGACAGCACTTTTCAAGACACAGAAATGCATATCATTTTCAAGTATTCAATATCATTATTCATGAAGATATAGGTTAATTTTGAAAAGTTTGACTGCACTTATTCCAAAATGATTCTTTGTTGTGACTGAAGGGAGTATTGGACATGTCTCTAGCATCAAGGGAAATGATTCTGAGCGCACCCCTTGGAATATTTGGTCTTACCAATGACCATAGGCAATAAAGCAATTGATTTGTAAAAGTGGTGTCCCTATGTGTGAACAATGCATTGTGACTTGTGAGTTCTATAAGCTTTTGATGTTCATCATCGTTAGTCATCTGTTCTTTTTTTTTTGTGTGTCAGAATGCACGAGAAATGGATTTCTTCGCTGGATATGGTGATGTTAATAGATATGAAATTTTGGAGGTCATCGGCAAAGGAAGTTATGGAATTGTATGATCAGCAAATGATAAACTGACTGGAGAAAAGGTTGCAATAAAGAAGATACAAAACATTTTTGAGCATATATCTGATGCTGCACGCATACTTCGTGAGATAAAGCTTCTGAGGCTTCTTAGGCACCCTGACATAGTGGAGATAAAGCATATTATGCTACTGCCGTCAAAAAAGGATTTTAAAGATATATATGTTGTGTTTGAACTCATGGAGTCAGATCTTCATCAGGTCATAAAGGCTAATGATGATCTGACAAGGGAGCATTATCAGTTCTTTTTGTACCAGATGCTTCGAGCTTTGAA
This sequence comes from Tuctoria greenei, assembly GCA_036927565.1. Lineage (NCBI taxonomy): Eukaryota > Viridiplantae > Streptophyta > Magnoliopsida > Poales > Poaceae > Tuctoria > Tuctoria greenei. Next base: position 19,733,841 of record JAYESD010000009.1, on the reverse strand, counting down.
ATATATTCACACAGGTATCCACATCTCTCTGTTTCTAATAATCAATGTCACGGCGCCATGTGCATTCTTTTCTTGATGCACTAGATTCTTTATTAATTTTTACGGCTGCATAATTGCATTATGTTTCTTTGTTCACAAATAGCTCTCGAACCATTAAACACATTTTTCCTTCCCCTTCTATTTATAACTTATGAATACAGTGGTATCAATAATAAAAATATTTTCATTCTTGTAAAATATGTATAACCATGCAGAAAGTTGATATTTTTCTACCTTTCAGAAATAGGTTCATTACTCCTTTCCTTGCATACAGCAACAACAACTAAGCCTTTGTCCCAAGCAAGTTGGGGTCGGCTAGAAATGAAACCCAACAATTTGAAGAGAAGTAATAGAAAATAAGATGAGAGTAAAAAATACAAATAAAATAAGATTTAGAATTTTATTTATTTTGGAGATGAAATAATAGGAAAGAAGATAAGAGTAACAAAATACGAATAAACTAAGATTCTGGCACATGAATTGCTGATTTCCATGCAGCCCTATCATGAGCCAAATCTCTAGGTGTGTCCTACTCCTTTAAGTCTCCTTTCACCGCCTCCTGCCATGATAACCTTAGTCGACCTCTACCTCTTCTAAAATTTTCTCTACTCTTTATAATCTCACAGTTAACCGGTGCTTCTGGAGTTCTCTGCTGGATATGCCCAAACCACCGTAGGCGATGTTAGACTAGTTTCTCCTCAATCAATGCCACCCCTACCCTAACGCGTATCACTTCGTTCCTAATTTTGTCCCTCCTCGTGTGACCGGACATCCACCGTAACATGCGCATCTTTGCAACACTCATTTATTGGACATGTTGCCTTTTAGTTGGCCAACATCCTGTTCCAAACAACATCGCAGGTCTGATCATCGTCCTATAGAATTTCTCTTTCAGTTTTTGTGGGACCTTCTTATCACATAAGATTCCAGATGCTTGCCGTCACTTCATCCACCCGATCTTGATCATGTGGCAAACATCTTCGTCAATATCACCATTGTTTTGTAACATTGATCTTAAATATCGAAATGTGTTCCTCCTAGTTACTACTTGTCCTAGTAGACTAACATTTTTCTCGTCGCACCCGACATCACTAAAGTCGCACCTCATATACTCGGTCTTGGTTCTACTAAGTCTAAACCCCTCCATAGCTCCAATTTTATATCAACGTGATCTTTAGTTTCATATACCAACACTACATTATCAGCAAAGAGCATACACCAAGGGATCTCCCCTTGTATATCCTTCGACATCTCATCCATCACTAAGAAAAAGATGTATGGGCTTAAGGCTGATACTTGATGTAGCCCTAGTGTGACTATCACTTACGCGCACACTTGTCACCACATTATCGTACATATCCTTGATAAGGTTAACGTACTTAGTTGGGACTTTGTGTTTCTCTAGCGCCCATAACATGACCGGTCTTGGTACCTTATCGTATGCCTTCTCCAAGTCAATGAACACCATATGTAGATCTTTCTTTTGCTTCTTATATCTCTCTATAAGCTGACGAAGTGGGAAGATCGCCTCCATAGTGGACCTCCCAAGCATAAAACCAAACTAGTTTTTACTGATATTGATCACTCTCCTCAAGCGGTGTTCAATCACACTCTCCCATAGCTTCATAGTATGACTCATAAGCTTAATTCCTCGGTAATTAGTAAAACTTTGAACATCTCTTTTATTCTTGAACATAGGTACTGGAATATTTTTCCGCCACTCTTTAGGCATTTTGTTTGAATAAAAAATGCGGTTGAATAGTTTAGTGAGCCATACTATTGCCACATCCCCCAGACATCTCCACACCTCAATGGGGACACCATCGGGGCCGAGGGTCTTTCCTTCTTTCGTCCTTTTTAAGGTCTCCCTAACCTTGGACTCTTGTATCCTCCGCACGAATCCTCTGTTGGTGTTATCGAATGAGTCATCCAACTCGAACATAATGCTCTCATTCTCGTCATTGAATTGTCCATCGAAGTAGTTTCACCATCTGTTTCTAATCTCTTCATCCTTCACTAGAATCTGATCTTCCTTATCCTTAATGCATTTAACTTGATTGATATCCCTCATCTTCATCTCGCAAAGTTTCGCCATCTTGTATATGTCGTTCTCGTCTTCCTTTGTCCCTGTCTATCATATAGTGCATCATAGGCCTGCCCCCTTGCTTTACTCACAACACGCCTTGCATTCTTCTTAGTCTCTTTATACTTCGCCATGTTGCTTGCGCTTCTCTCACAATGTCAACTCCAACTCTTGTAAGACTCCTTCTCTTTAATGGCTTTTTGTACATCCTCATTCCACCAACAAGTGCCTTTATCTACAAGTTTCTTACCTTTTGTCCATCCAAGCACCTCCCTATCTACCTTCCTAATGTAAATCGCCATCTTCACCCACATGTTATCTGCATCTTCCTCTTCGCTCCAAGGTCCTTCTGTGATCATCCTCCTTTTGAATGATTGTTGCGCATCATCCTTCAAGTTCCATCACTTTTTTCTTACGGTTTTAACACCTTTGTCTCGAGACACGCGTGTGGAAAAAAAGTGACCTACCACAAGTTTATGTTGTGGTACAACACACTCTCCAGGGATCACCACTCTCCCTTCTCCTGGTAAGGATATAGTCGATTTGGCTAGAACGTTGGACACTAGTAAAATTCACTAGGTGAGATAACCGCTTCTTAAAGGGAGTGTTAGCTATCAATAGGTCATAGGCTACAACAAAGTGTAGGATGTCCTTACCTTACTGGTTTCTATCGCCACACCCAAAATCTTCGTGTACCCCCTCAAAACCTATGTTTGTTGTACCTACATGGCCATTGAGGTCTCCTCCTATGAAGGGATTTTCGACTATCAGTACACTACTAATCATATCCTCCAAGTCCTCCCAAAATTGTCTCTTAGTGCTTATGTCGAGCCCGACTTGTGGGGCATAAGCACTAATGACATTCAAGATAAGGTCTCTTACAACTACCTTGACTAGGATGATCCTCTCTCCTCGTCTACGGACATCCACTACTTCATCCTTGAGGCTCTTATCTATTAGGATGCCTACGCTATTCCTAGTTCCAGTCGAGTCAGCGTACCAAAGATTGAAACCGGTATTCTCGACCTCTCTCGCCTTTTGACCTGCCTATCTAGTCTCTTGTACGCAAAGGATGTTTACACGTTTCCAACGTCCACTAACTCTCGTAGCTTCCCGTCAAGGATCCTACATTCTAACTACCCACTCAAAATCTAGTTTCCTCGCTAGCTTTCTTACCCTTCGCATCCATCGAGTTAGATGCAAAGATCCTTGCTCACTTATCACTACATCCAGGCGATGATGTAGCGCGTCACTAAGGTGGTGCGATCCGGCCCTTGCCTATTTAACACCACATCCGGGTTCCGATGTGGCGCGCCACTAAGGTGGTGGTGACCCGGCCCTTGCCCACTTAACACCATACCCAGGTTTCGATATGGTGCGTCGCTAAGAGGGTTACGCTCCAACGAATATTTAATCGGTTTCATTTTCATGAGAATGGCTAAGTATATTTTTTGGAACTAAAATGGCTAAGTATAGTTGTTGACTCGCCAAGCCTATCACAACCCTTCGTCCTTTATCCGGGCTTGAGACCGGCTATGTCATTACAACATAGGCGGAGTTCTTTCTTTCCTTGCATACTTGTATTATATTTCTTTGTTTGTGGAGAGCTCTCCATCCATTTTAAACAACTTTTTCCTCACTCCCCTTCCTGTTAATAAGTTACATGTGCAATTATATCAGTGTTAAACATACTTTTATCTTTGTATAACACATATGGACATTCGAAAATTGTTACTTTTCGACCTTTCATTACCCTTGCATCGTTTGCTTACCGTTTAACATGTAAGTAACACTTGAACTGAACCGAACTAGCATGCTAAAGAGATTCTATCTATTGAGGACAGCGACTTGAGATCTTATCATATTGAGTTGTAGCCTTATCTTAGAGGTTTAATGTTATGGACACAGGAGTGTTATGGTGTAGGCATGTACTGTTCATGTGGTTACGCATAATGTGAACAGTAATGTGTGAACATTAACGTGGATTTTTGAGTTGTTTGTTAGTTTAATAAAGATAAGATTGGTTTGTTAGATAAGATTTGGTTTGTTAAGAGAGATAAGGCGCCTATTATCTATAAATAGGCAGTCCTAGCTTGTGTTAGGCTGTTAGCGATCATCAAAGAAGGAAATCTATAACAATTTGGTATCATGTACAACACAGCGGATCACCCCCATATGGTCGCAACTGAACAAGATCGCGAGGCTCTCACCTATTTCTAGAAATTGGATCGCATCTTAGCACAGATGGCTGCCATAAACTCACGCCTTGACTACCATGATCGCGTCGTGAGGCTTCCTTGATTTTCCATCTCCTAAAAGCCTCCTCATCCTACTGCCCGTGTCTGCCACGGCGATGAACACTGCCGCATTGCGTTCTTGCACCTCACGCCCCTCAACGCGTTGCAGCCGCCAACCACATTCTTCAAGGTGGACCATCGATCCGTCGGCCAGGCAGCAGCAAGGGGCCCTGCTCCACACTGCCGCTCTCCAGCTCCTTCGGTGCCACCTACGGCCGCCACCCGTCACGACTGCCTACGCGCCGCCCGCCTTCCTGAGCACCAGCGACTCCTTTGCTCGTTGTGCTCGAGTGGAGCGCCAACCGCCTCGCCTGTATCCACTCGGACATCGCCGATCGTTAGGATCCTATACTCGCAAGTGTGTACCACTGCCAGTGTGTTTGGCTTCCTCTCGACGGAAACCACCACTTCCGGAGCTGCCTCCGTCCCAGCTCTCTGCACGCGCCTCGAGCGGCATTGGACCGCACTGTTCTTGCGCAATACACCCCAAATCACCCTCCACAACAAATTCTAGAGATTCATCTTGCGGATGAGCTGTTTGTTGGGAGAAGAGATGTTATGAGCGCCGAAGTGTTATGGTGTAGGCCTGTACTACTCACACAGTTACTACGGTGTGTGAACAGTAACGTGTGAACAGTAACGTGGATTGAGTTGTTTGTTAGTTAAATAAAGATATGATTTGTTTGTTAGAAGAGAAGGCGCCTATTATCTATAAATTGGCAGCCTTAGCTTGTGTTAGGGATCATCAAAGAAGGAAATCCATAACATTTAATTGTCCCCTTCCTTATTTTAGTACTGTCGTAAGCCTCTTAATAAAATTATAAATCAGCATGTAATACTATAATACCCCTAAATAACAAAACGAAATTACTTATCTCGAGTATCTCTCCCCCTTAGCTACTTCCTCCCCCCCTATAGCATGCTCTTCGTTGTGTAGGAGGTCATTGCACACAAAATCATAATGATATGGATTGACAGCAGTACTCCTCACTTAAGCATTATGGGTGGATTCACCAAGTTTCGGACAAAAGAAAAAGATGTTTTGCATAGAGCTGCCAGGATGGGGATGAAAGGTGAGGAGGCTGATGCCGAGGATGACCACCATACCACTAAGGAGGTCGAGACGATGCATCCACTATGGTAACTTGGTGTGCAGTGGCATGAGCTAGTGGCCTTGAGGGATGTGAGCCATTTGGGAGCTGCTCAACACGTATAGGTTATACGCACGTACAATGGTATGTTCAGTGTAACGAGCAGTGCAATGGCATGGCCGGGAGTAGCAAACCATGTATTAGGGGTATCTGCATCTTCCTTAGGTTGAGATCCTCTTATCCAAAAGGTCATTGGCTGTATATCTTGCTAGAAACTAGGAATCAAGCTTAAATTAGTTTATCTCCTTCCAAGGCATTCAACATAAACGATCTTGGTTTGTTTTTAGTTTGAGTACAGGTTGTGCACACGGGTGCTTGATTACTACAGTTGAGTCAGTATATTGTATCTCCTATTTGCTAGAATGAGCTAAATTGCTATTGTTTTATGTTGTTTAATGCAGCAAATGTTTATCACCGGGATCTAAAGCCAAAAAACGTACTTGCTAATGCAAACTGCAAACTTAAAATATGCGACTTCGGCCTGGCAAGAGTTTCATTTAATGATGCACCCACTACTGTCTTCTGGACCGTAAGATTTTTTCATTGTTATAATTTTAATCTTAACAGTCTTACCACGCAGTGGTGGTCCAGTTATCCCTTCCAAATAGTTCCAAGTTTCTGACCCAAATAGTCTTATCATGCATTGGTGGACCATAAAATTTATTTGCATTAGTTGAATTTCCTGATCCAAATAGTTCTAAGTTCCAGTTACCCCTTCCAAAAGTTACTTTAAAATTTTGTCTATATCACATGATATGTCTATTTGTCCCCTGTCTGTATATGCACTTATGTGTATCCTAATATTTAGCATCGGTATTACTAGCGTGTGTTGAGCTAGGCCCATATGTACCAGCCCTCTATGGGGGCTATATATATGTACCCCACCCCTATGGGATAATTAATCCACTGTTTATTCTAATATGGTATCAGCTGGTTTAACCTAACCCTGATCCATCCCAGCCGCCACCCCCATGGACTAGACGCCGCTGTCGGCCACTGGCGTGCTGCCGCGTGCGCGTCCCCTTCCCCTGGCCGCGCCGGGTTCCCTCTCCCCGTGGCGTGCCTCTTCCTCTCCACTAGACTGCCGTCTCCCTCTGGCGCCCGGTCGCCGCCGCTCCATTGCCTGCCGCCGGTGCGCCGTTCTCGGCTGCAGCCGCCGGCACAACCCTTGCACTAGGTGGCCTGCCTGCCCCTTTGGCTGGCGCCATCGCTCCCATCACATGGCCGACAACCACAATTGGCACCGGATTTGGGCCGCGCGCTACTATCGCCGCCTCTGGTGATCCTGCAGTCGTCGGGATCTGGCGCCCAGCAACCGGACTCGCCCTGTTGACAGTCGTTGGTGCCTCCTGGACGGGCGCAGATGTTGCTGCTTCATGGCCGGCGGTCGGCACTATTGTCGGGCCGACCGTCGTCGTTGGATCTACATCTCCCGCGACTAGTCCGGCCGTCGGCGGACCCCTTGCCATCGCTGCTGGTTCTGGTGTCGCGACCAAGCTTTACAGTCCGGCCGCTATCGCCCTCACGGTCGGTACCGTCTTTGTGATGGATGGGACGGCTGGCACCTCTGTTGGGCTCGCACGTCGGCACCACAGTTCATCGCTGGACTCGAGCCCCTGCCTGATGCTCCCGACGTGGGCACCATTGCTACCGTTCCGCCGACGTTCGCGGTTACCGCTACTGGCACCGTTGTTGCTCCGAACGCGAACAGTACCACTACGGTGGCCGTGGACACCTCCGGTGTTGTCGCGGCCCTGGTTGCCTCTTGCTAGCACGAGCGGGCACTTGCTCTCGCCTTAGAGCAGGAGCGTGTTTCTGTGGCCGCTCTGTCTCACCAGCTCGAGGAGAGTGCTCATCGATCGTTGAGTGCTACCCACAAGCCTTCCTCAGATGCTGGTGCTCACTCCACGTACTCGGCATCCCGCATCGCTGCTCTACACGCCCATACTGTCGGGGTTTAGAACATCTGGACGCTCATGCTAGTCGTCCTCAGTTCAGACTCCACGTACGCTGGTGTCACATGTTTCTCCTCACGTTGAGGTGTTTCCGTCTAGGCGACCACGTCCTCCGGAAGGGTTTCTCGTTGGATGACTCTTGGATCAGCATGGACAACTTGGTCCTAGCCGGTATCCTTGGATCCCTCTCCGACGAGCTACACAACATCTTCGGGCAGCGCGGTGGCGGTACAGCGTGCCTGGCATGGCTGGTCCTCGAGCAACACTTTCTGGAGAACCGTGCGACTCGTGCTCTACACATCAACGCGCGGTTCCAGAACACTGTCTAGGGCGACCGCTCCATCTCTGCTTACTGTCGGGAGATGAAGGGCATGGCTGACGACTTGCGCAACCTAGGCGAGTGGTTATTGACAGCACGCTCGTCCTTCGGGTCCTTCAGGGTCTGAACGAGTGCTACTGCCACCTTCGCTCCTGGCTTCTTCATGTGGAGCCGCCCCTGACCTTCGAGAAGGTTTGGTCTGACCTTGAGCTCCAGGAGCTCACTTTCGGTGGCCCCGCTGGCTCCGGGCCTACCATAACTTTCTACGGCTCTGGGCAGTCCCCGCGACCACCTGCTTCCGGTGAACCACCGCCGCGACCTCCTGCTCCGCCTACCACCCCAGCTGCTCCTGCAGGCTTTGAGGGTGGTAATCGTTGCCGTCGTGGTAAGCGCGATGGCCGAGGCAGTGGTGTCGGTGACACTACGGCTCCTACTCCTGCTACTGGAGGTGGTAGTGGTGGCACCGCCCGGGGAGGTGCGCCCTGGCCCACACCCTACAACTCGTGGACCGGCCAGATCTCTATATGGCATGGGCCGTCTCCCGGTCTTCCGCCTCCACGCTCGCCGCGTCCTCAGCCGGCGTACGTTGGAATCGTCGGCGCCATTCCAGGAGCTGCCCCTAATAATCCATACATAACGAATTGGTATGGTATATTCATACCATAATATAAGAACAATAAGAACTCGAATTCTTATCGATACTGGAACTCAGAGCATAGGAGGGAAAGTCGATTTATGGATGGAATCAAATACGCAGTATCACCGATGTCGCTCGTTGCGCCACGCGTGGCCTCTGCGTCACCGATGCTGCTCGCTGCGCCACGCGCGGCCCCGACACCTCCGACGTCGACTATTGCGCCCTATGCAGTATTGGCGCCTCAGGCGCCACTGGCTGTGCCTCTCGTAGCCCCGACATCTCAGTTCACTGACCCCGCTCTCATCTACCAGCGACGAGCGCGAGTTAGTGCTCAGGCTCCAGCAGCTCCGTCGTCTCCAGCCGCACCACGCGCGGCTCCGTGGTCTCTGACTCCCTCAGCCATGCCACGCGCGGCCCCTACGTCTTCCACCTCCACAGCCGCGCCACGCACGGCCTTGGCGTCTCCGACCTCTACTGCCGCACCGCACACATCCCTGGTGTCTCTGACGCCACTCGCTGCGCTACGCGCGACCACGGTACCGCGGGTTGCCGACCCTACTCTTGTCTATCAGCGACGAGAGCGGTTTGGTGATCCTACTCCTGCTCGCCCCGAGCCCCCGGTGTACCACCTGCCTCTGCTCCACCGAGACCCAGGTCACGTCCACCCGATGATGACCCGACGTGCAGTTGGGGTTCTTTGGTCGGTTGAGCGTTTCTTCGGGGTTGTCCTCTCGTCGATGACACCTCCACCGTCGGCCTCCTCGAATCGCCTATACCGTCTTCCGTCCGTAGCTCCCCCGCCGAGCCTCACTGGTGTCGCGCTATGGAGGAAGAGTATGCGGCCCTGCTTGCCAACCAGACCTGGGACCTAGTACCCTTTCCCAGTCGTGGCAATACTGTCATGGGCAAGTGAGTGTTCACACATAAGAAGGTGGATGGTTTCCTAGAGAGATATAAGGCTCGGTGGGTGCTTTGGGGCTTCACTCAGCACCCTGGAGTTGACTACGACGAGACCTTCAGTCTGTTGGTGAAGATGGTGACGGTTCGTACTGTTCTGTCGCTGGCTCTCTCGCGTTCTTGGTCTGTCCACCAGCTGGACATCAAGAACGCCTTCATCCAGGGCACTCTGACGGAGATGGTGTACTGCAGTCAACCAACAGGGTTTGTTGATTCAGCTCGTCCAGACATGGTCTGCAAGCAGAACAAGTCCTTGTATGGTCTGAAGCACGCACCCCGACCTAGTATAGCTGGTTCGCTTCCTTCCTAGTCTCGTTGGGCTTCGTTGAGGCCAAGTCGGACACGTCATTGTTTGTCTATCGACGGGAGGGTTACACTTCCTACCTTCTCTTGTACGTCGATGATATTGTACTGACGGCGTCCAGTCCGACTCTCCTTCATCGCACTATCTCTGCCTTACAGCAGAAGTTCGCTATAAAGGACTTGGGCCAGCTTCACCAATTCCTGGATATTGCAGTTGAGTATCGCCCAGCTGGTCTATTCCTTAACCAGCGGCAGTACTGCTTGGATATCTTCGAGCGAGCAGGCATGGCTGAGTGTAAGCCGTGTTCCACACCGGTGGATACCCAGGCAAAAGTCTCATCTGCCGACGGGACATGCCCTCGAGTACCTCACCTTCATCATGTCGGATATCTTCTACGCGGTTCAGCAGGTGCGCTTTCACATGCATGACCCGCAGGAGCCGCACCTCACCTCTGTGAAGTGGATCTTTTGGTACCTGTACGACACTCTCGACTACGGCCTCATCCTTCGGTGTGACTCGGCTTTCGAGCTGGTCGTCTACACCAACACTGACTGGACAAGTTGCCCAGACACCTGCTGGTCCACCTCTGGCTACGCCGTCTTCCTGGGCGGGAACCTCGTCTCCTAGTCCTCGAAGCGGTAGCCCGCGGTGTCGCGCTCGAGTGCAGAGGCGGAGTACCGCGCCATGGCTAATTAATCTACTATTTATTCTCTAATAGATATCATGAGTTGTTTACCAGCTTTCATGTTAAAAGGTAGGATGAAATACCATTGGTACAATTATTTGAGAGAATGAAAAGCGGAGTCAATGGAAAAGTATAATGTCTACTTAGTATGTTTCAAGAATTGTATTTCGTTTACCTAACCATGTGAAGTATGAAATCATATTTCTGTTTCTGGTCCTGAATAATTGACGTTGTTCGTAATACTGGATAAATTTTATAGAGTAAAATGCAGTGGTGGTACATGAATTTGTAGGGGTGTGCCACTTAGGTCCATGAACTTCTAAAATGCGTTTAGAGGCCTCTAAACTAATTATGAGTGCCATTAGCAGTCGATTGCGTGCATAATATAAAAGAAATTTCCTTTCCCGTATAGAACGGAAGACCTGAAGTTGTACTGGTTACGATGGTGAAGTTGTAGAGGGGCTGTTGTGGGTTCGATTCCCAGCAGCTGCAATGTTTTCATTTTTTTTCGCAAACCTGTGACCACTTACAGTACAGAATGACTGAACACAGGTTTACATACAGTATCAGATTTACATTACAAAGCAACCAGTCATCAATTTCATTACAGAATCAGATCATTGAGAACTATATTTTGTGATAAATAATATTAACACTTTACATATTGCAAGACTTCAACGATTGCTAGATTTTTAACATAGTATAAGAACAAATAGCTAGAAACTGAAAAGGCCTGATAAGTCCCAGTATATGTTTCAAAAGTCATACCTTACAATCTGAAAAAGAAAAAAACGAAGAAGTCATCAATTCATTTTCTCAGCTGCTGATTTATTTGCCCCTTTCTTTTTTCTTTTTTTTTTTTGCGCTTCAACTGCTGCCTTGGCTTTGCCCTCTTTGTTCGCTGTTGTAGGTGGAACAGGTGGTGCTTCTGGCCGATTTGTCATGATGAAGAAAGAGTCCGACAAGGGTTCAACCAACGGATCCATAGAACTAATTTGTGATGCCTGTAGAGTTTTTATAAATTAAAAGATCAGTGATATCATTTGTGATATATGAGATGAGAAATATGAGAGTTATGTACAACATACCTCTGCTTCCATTTATGATAGCATTGAGAACTATATTTTGTGATAAATAATATTAACACTTTACATATTGCAAGACTTCAACGATTGCTAGATTTTTAACATAGTATAAGAACACATAGCTAGAAACTGAAAAAGCCTGATAAGTCCCAGTATATGTTTCAAAAGTCATAGCTTACAATCTGAAAAAAGAAAAAAACGAAGAAGTCATCAATTCATTTTCTCAGCTGCTGATTTCTTTGCCCCCCCCCCCCCCCCCCCCTTTTTTTTTTTGCGCTTCAACTGCTGCCTTGGCTTTGCCCTCTTTGTTCGCTGTTGTAGGTGGAACAGGTGGTGCTTCTGGCCGATTTGTCATGATGAAGAAAGAGTCCGACAAGGGTTCAACCAACGGATCCATAGAACTAATTTGTGATGTCTGTAGAGTTTTTATAAATTAAAAGATCAGTGATATCATTTGTGATATATGAGATGAGAAATATGAGAGTTATGTACAACATACCTCTGCTTCCATTTGTGATAGCATTGTGTCAGTCAATTGTGATACTAGTGGATCAATAGCAGGTTGTGACAATATTGGTCCCTACAAGTAGCAATGGTAATTAATCTCCAAAATTTATGTAGATAATAAATGAAAAGTTGAAGACAAAAGAATGTACCTCAGTAGTTTTCTAAACATCTGTGATTGAAGGAGATGGACCTGCATATTTCCTATGTGCTTGTAATTTTGGCCTTAGGCCTGTCTTTTTTAACTCACAACCGGCAGCATTGTGTCCAGAAATTCCACAATACCCACGAGTTATGAATATTCCATGTCTAGTCATAACTGTTGCACCATTTTTCCCTTCCTTCTCAAAAGGTTGCTTCCTTCTAGATTTGGGTGGTCTGCCAGCTTTTTTCACATACACTAGAGGTAGCACTTTAGGACCATTGACATTTTCCCATGTGCTCTTATCTCTGCATGGCCAGATGTTACGTTCATAAGCTACCATATACCTCTTAGCACTAACAATCTGGAATGAAAGATTCTGTAGGTATTCTCTCATTTTTTAAGCATGCCATACCATGAATACAAGGTATCCCTGTCAGATCCCACCTTCTGCAAGTACAAGTTTTTGATATAAACAATATGCGAGAAACCCCTATCATCCACTTGAAAAATACCTTTTCTAGCAGGAAGAGTGTAACATGTGTTTGTCATGGACAAATGGGGCCAACCCACAGTTCACCTACCTTTTTTTCCTTTGTTGTAGTGTCTAGTCATGAGCTGACACCTGATCCTTTCCAACATACTCAATATTGGCATCTCTCTAGCATCTAATATGTATTTATTGAATAGCTCACAACTATTGTTAAGTAAAATGTCACAATTAGGAAAGGTTCTAAAGAAGGCTCTTACGCAAGTATTTGGTGGCATTGGCTCCAGCCAATTGAATGCTTCTTGGTTTAATGCCTTCATCATCTCTATATTCTTATTCCACTCCACTACATTGCTTGACGTTGCACAAGCCCATAGCTGGTTCTTCAAATTTTCACCTTTGAAATGTTGTTGGAAGTTGGAATACAAGTGTCTTACACAAAATCTATGTTCGGCTTCAGGAAACACCTTTTCTACAGCTGGGATCAAACCCTTATGCTTATCTGTCATCATAGTCCATGGATAAGTGTTCTCTATGTCTAGGTCTTCCCTCAATGTTTGCAGAAACCATTTCCAGGAAGCAAAGTTTTCAACCTCTACAACTGCAATTGCTATTGGATATATGCAATCATTCGGGTCAATACCAACAACAGTTAAAAGTTGACCTCCAAATTTTGTCTTAATGTGACAACCATCAAGGCATATGAGAGGCCTACATCCAGCCATAAATCCTATTTTGCAACCACTTAGTGAGCAGTATAAATTATTGAATATTGGACCAAGCATATTTAGCAAGAAAGTGTTGCCATGATTTGTTCTCCTCAGTTCATGTCCATAGTCCCATAACATGTTGTATTGTTCAATCTCATCTCCATAAATTTGCTTCATTGCTATCCTCCTGGCCCTGGCTAGTTTGCTCCTAGAGGGTGTCAGATTCCACTCTTTTTGGACAGTCCTAGCAGAATTCTTCAAAGTCATCTTGTCATCATCCCTGAATGTATCTACATATTTCTGAGCTAACCAGGTTGAAGTGCACCTTTGTAGCTCCCACTTCTTCTGACAGGTGTGGTCACCATTGTATGTCTTGATCATTAACCCAGAACATCTCTTATCATTTGAAGCATAAAGTTTCCATGGACAATCTTGTTCACAAATTGCACCAACTCTCTTCTTCTCATTTCTTGTCAATTTGATGTTCACTCCGTTCTTCAAAGAATACTCAGTTATTGCCTTTCTCAGATCTTCATCTGAACCAAACACCATGCCCACCTTGAAAATAGGATTGTTCATGTCTTGTCTCCAGGATTTCCGCTTCAATCTCACATCTCCCTCTCCATCAAATTCTGGCAGCAACAGTTCATCATCATCAGAAGACATGTCCCTTCCATCATCCATCTCACTCATTGGTTGCTTACCCTTGGAAATCATTGTTCCTTTGGTCACTCCCTGATCAACTACTTCATCAACATTGTCTATGAAAAGATCATCATCTTCATTGCCAATCTCATAATCACTATCAAAAAACTCAAAGTCATTGTCATTCTGATCACTTAATCTCTCATTAATGATCTCTTCATGTGACACTGCTGGTACATCACAGTAAAATGAGGGAAGCTCCTCACCCATGGACTTCTCTACAGTCACAACCTTTCGTGGACTCATAATTTTTGCCAATGTTGTAACAGGATTTGCGACAATATCATCCCAATTGATACATTAAATGCTGTCATCGTGATCCAAGTAAACTATCAAATTCTTGACTTTTTCCACTATACCAGCCATAACTAGTGTGTTTGCATCCGATGCAATTACCCTCAAACCATCATCTAGATGCTTGCCGGGTAACAACCAATAAATCCTGAAATTTGGTTTTGGATCATATCCAAGCTGACCAATAAAATCATTGAACCTTAACGGAGACCATGTATCTTTTTCACAGTTATCAAACCTGTTCACTTTAGCATCAATGTATGCCCTGTTCATCCCTTGCCCAAAAAAATCTCCATGCCGCACCTCAAGTGAAAACAATGCATCCCCATCATCTGCATTCACCAGACAAGCAGTTACAAGTCAATATATTGTTGCACAAAATTATACAGTAAGTGGAGAATGTCCTACTGCTCACTAGGCAAGGAGAATGTCAAACAAGGAGAATGCCCACTAGCAGCATTGCAGCACATGAGCAGCATCGATCATACATACATCAGTCACATACATCGCAGCCAAGGCAAGACAAGCACCGGCCGGGGACAGAGAGCGAGGCTAGAAGGAGCAATTCTTACCATATATAGGCGATTCTTCTCCTTGCAGCCGCAATCTTGGTGACATGGTCACCAAGTTCGTGCACCAGTGGACAGGGCGACGGCGGTGGGCAATCGGGTTGGAGGCGGCGTGGCTGCGGTGGGGGAAATCGGGGTGGCGGTGCGGCGGCGCTAGGGAAATCAGGGTGGCGGCGCGGCGGTGCTGGGGAAATCGAGGTGGTGGCGCGGCGGCGTTGGGGAAATCGTGCTGGCGGCGCGGCAGCGCTGAGGAAGGTGCGGTTAGGGTTTAGGCGCCGTGCGGTCAGGGAAGACGGTGTTGGGGAAGGCGGCGGTGCTGGCGAGGGCGGCGGTGCTGGGGAAGGCGGACCGACGCTGCGGTGCTAGCGAGGGCGGAGGTCCGCCCAACGGGAGGTGGCCAGATCGGGATGAGTTAACAGAAAGTTGGAAAATAAGAGTTATTGTGGGGGGCTAAATGAAAAATTGCATGTCCAGTGTGTCAGGAGCCCCTAATATGACGTGTCCGCCACGTGTGCGCGCCACGCAAACGATGGACTGCTAATGACACTCATAATTAGTTTAGGGACCTCTAAATGTGTTTTAAGAGTTCATGGACCTAAGTGGCACATCCCTACAAGTTCATATACCACCACTGCATTTTACTCAATTTTCTATGAATAGAGTAAATTTCATGGATAACAAGTATTGAATTCCTTTCTGCAGGATTATGTGGCAACAAGGTGGTATAGAGCACCTGAATTGTGTGGATCATTCTACTCCAAGGTAAGGATTATGTGATTGTAAGTGGCAGACAAGCATGCAAATGATGCATATACCAAAGTATATCAATTTTGATGGTGATCATTTCACTGTCGGCACATGCTGAGTATGAGTGGGTAGCTCAACATATTTTAGGACTGTCACGCCCGGTCATCATAAAGATGAACAGACGCTAACCACATGTACGCCAGGATCAGTTGAATCGTACATGTGTTGACGAAAGTGAAATACCCTTACATTGCCATGTTCGATATACATAAATAGTCTTACAGGACGACCCGAAGGTCTACAAATACACTCCACAAATATTTACAACACTAAACAGTTCAACACTACAGAAAACAAGATAGATAAGCGGGCTTCGTCTCCACAGGCAGCCGTTGCGCGTGAGGTCGCCAGCCTAGATCAAGTCCTCCGGGTTGACGTAGAAGTCCTCCGGTGCAGCCTCTTCTTCTTCATACTCTAAAGGAGAATTAAACGCTTGAGTACATAAAGTACTCAGCAAGTGCGGGAAGAGAATGACATGATTGGCTAGAGCAAGGAAAAGCCAAATATGGCTTAGCACTACGCTTAGAACCTATCCTTAGCTTTCAATTATCAATATCATAATACAATAGATAAATAACACATGATTAATGATAATGAAAGTACTTGCATCAATATGAACCATCATTTCCCAACCATAGTCTAATTATGAACTGGCCCCAAGCCGCTCTTGTCCGTGAGCACGGCTGTCATGACAGTTTTACCAAATCTCTGCAGAGAGTGTACCCTTTCCCCACAAGCAGTGATTTCATCCCCTGTTGCCAGGTGGACTAAGTGAACCTCCCTGATTGCCCGTGGTAGCTAACCACATTACACACTTCCTTTGGTGTGAGGCCAGGAGATCACAACATGGTCTTTACAAAGGTACTCCCGATTAGTGCTAGCCCTCTAAGGTTTCCACCACTGGGGATTCTCGGAGTAACCCTCCGCCCCAGAGCCCCCTCTTGAGCCTTGCGGTTCCAAGAGCAGATCACCCGCCTCATTCCCCGCACCATCCAGCCACTAGCAGTTCATCGGGAGAAACCTAATTAATTGACCAAGCTGCCCCATCTCAGTCTCGTGGTGGTACTATAGGGCTTAGTGGCTTCCTCCATAAACCGGTCCTTAGAATCCGGTGGTAACAAACCCCAATCCCGGGTCTCGTGCAAAATGCACCATACCAAAACTAGCCAACCACCAGATTCCTATCCACTAACATTATGTTTATTCATCACCAAATTAAAGTACCATAAAGTTGAGCATAGAACATTTGTGTGTAATCCCAATCCCACATCTAAGCATGGCTAAGCATAAATAAAGCCTATCTACTTCCCAACCCATTTCAGGTAACAAGGAATGGTAAGGAACAGGGCATGTAAACATGTAGTGGGACATCAATTTAATTAGCATGCAACTAGCTAAATCCCTAAAATAGGTACAAGATGGTCAAGGGCACTTGCCTTCGTTGGAGACTTGAGAATTGACGAAGTCTTGGTCTTGGAAGTTGAGGTTAGGGTCGTAGAACGACTCTAGATATATGCCCAAGCAATGGCAAGAATAGAATAAAGCTAAATAAGTAAAGGCACGCAAAACAATACATCACACATACACATAAGCACAAAATTCTACACTAATGCGTCCCTACGAGGTATTTATCACTTAACATGGCCAAAGTATGCATTTTATATTTTTCCAATAATTTTGGGATTTTATTATAGCCTAAAACCATTTTTATTGAATTTTCTATAGCAAAAATGTATTTTAAAACATTTATAATAATTAATCCAGGGGCCAAATATATTTTATACGAATTCTACAATTAATTCACAGCATAAAATAGTTTATAACAATTTTTCATAACATCCCTACACTTATTTACCATTTTTATCTAATTTCTATACCTCAAATACAATTAAAAACTCTATTCAGCAAATAAATAAAAGTCCAGGGGCTAAGTAAATAGTTTTCTAAACTGTACAGGGTCTAAATACATAATTCTACCAAAATACAGGGTTTAGAATGCTTAATTAAATGGTTAAAACCAATTTTTAGGGTTCCAGGGGCTAGTCTGTGATTTCTGGGGGCTAGATTTCAATTCTGGAGAAGTCCAGGGGGTAGCAGCTAAGTTTACAGGGGTCCAGGTGCAAATGCGCAGGCGGGAAAGGCGTTTTGAACTTGGGCCGTTGGATCTCAAATGGATGGCTCAGATTTTATTATGCCGAAACGGTATGGGGTTTTAATCGTGGCCGTTGGGGCTCTACCGATGGTCCAGATTGGGCCACGTCGCCCCCGGCGACGTCGGCGGCGGCCGGCGCGGCGGCGCTAAGCGCCCGCGGCGGTGAACTCGCCGGAGACGGCCAAAACGGCGAAAACTACGCCTAACTCACGCGCCAAAAGCACAGAATGAAAGAGGGGAGGCTAGGGAACTTACCACGGGGAGTAGCTAGGCTTGAATTCGGCCGGAGAGGGGTCGGCGACGAGAAATGGCGGCGGTGCTCGTCGGAGTTAGGCGATCCGGCGTTGCAGTGGTGATTCACCCGAGCAAATACTTCCGGCGCGTCCCTGGTGAGGCGGTGATCATGTTAGGCAAGGAAAAATGAGGAGGAGGGGGCTACGGCGACGGGAACGCGAGCGCCGGCGACTCACCGATGATGGAGGTCTAGGGTTCCGGGGAGAGCTCGGGGAGAGGGGAAAAGTGGGGGGCGCCGGTTCCTTTATGCCGCGGAGAGGGGTGGGGTAGTGATGCGCGCGCGAAAACCGCCGGGGGAGAGTGGATGCGGGGTGGAACGACGTGGGCGCGGGGTGTTCGGCGGTTGCATGGGCGACGGTTGCGCGGGAGAAGAAGAGAGGGAGGAGGAAGGCGCTGACAAGTGGGGCCCGCAGTGCAGAGAGGGAGAAAGGAGGGGAGGTTCGGCTGGGCCGGCGGGAGAGGGGAGGGGAATTGGGCCAGGGGGAGAAATCGGCCCAGGGAGGGGTTTTTAACTTTTTCTTTTTCTATTTCCATTCTTTTCTTTTGATTTTTGAATTCAAATTCAATTTGAACCGTTTGCTACTCGTTTAAACACAAAAAATTCACAAGAAAATGCATGCTACCATGATCAAGGTTTGAGTAAATTTTTGTACAAGAATATGGGTGTTACAAGGACCAAATATATTGTTTACTCCTTTCTGGTTAGGATGCCGCATAATGGAGAAGCTTATCTTACAAATCTAACAATTCAGTTCAAACTAGGCTTTCTCAACTCGACATCTGTTTTGTTGAACTTTTGAAAACCCTGTTTCAGCTGCACTAGCAAAAGTTAGTTATGGCCAGGGCGGCCCATGGCCTCCCCTGCCAAACTAAAACTTCTTTGAGTAAACAGTAATTTAGCTACTACTTAGCCCCCTTCCCCCTGAAGGTCTGCCACTATTTAGTTGGATGATTCCCAAAGCTTGTGTGGACACATTACCAATTTTCCTGTTTACAACTTTTTGCTTCGGCACTCTCTGAACATATATTAAAATTGGAAGACGGCAATCATTTGAACTGCCCCGATTGGAAGCCATGCAGTGATTACATTGAATTCATGTTTGATCTCTTCTACAATTTGATCATATGTTGCCCCTATTTGAGTTGACATGCTGTTCATTTGTGTTGATAGTTTTACTTTTGTTTGGATTTCAGTACACACCAGCTATTGATATCTGGAGTATCGGATGCATTTTTGCCGAGGTGTTGATTGGAAAGCCTTTATTTCCTGGAAAAAATGTTGTTCACCAGTTGGATTTAATAACTGATCTTCTGGGAACACCACCATTGGATGCTATTTCTAAGGTACAGTGTATGACATTTAGAAAGTTGGTATTAAATGGGAAGTTTCAGTTAACCTGTCTCTAACTTTGGTTGGATGCCTTGAAGGTGCGGAATGACAAGGCAAGAAAATACCTGACATGCATGCAAAACAACCTGCATCATTCTCGCAGAAATTTCCTAAGGCTGATCCAATGGCTTTACAGTTGCTTAGGAGGCTTCTAGCTTTTGATCCGAAGGATCGCCCATCTGCTGAAGAGGCATGTATGGCTACTTATTGTTTTCTTAATCCTTAGTGAATTCTATACCTGACAAGGCTGGTAATGTTCTTACTTTTTTGCTTCTTGGCATCATGATGACTACACAATGTGCACATCACAGGCATTGGCAGATCCATACTTCAATGGATTAGCAAATATGGAGAGGGAACCTTCTTGTCAACCGATTGCAAAAAGTGGAATTTGAATTTGAGTGCCGTAGAGTAACAAAGGGGGACATCAAGGAACTGATTTTTCATGAAATTTTGGAGTACCATCCTCAACTACTGAAAGAGCACGCCAGTGGGACACGAAGGCCAAATTTTCTTCACTTAAGGTGGTGTCTAGTTTTTATATATATGCTGTTGGGCTGTTATCATATTACTAAAATTCTAATGCAAAAATGGAAGCTTCCTTATAAAAATGATTTGGAAACTTTGCCAGTTGTGCTGCTTCTCTTTTATGGGTTACTGACCTCAGTTAGATTTTCTGACATTTTTTTGTCTGTACAGTACTGCGGACCAATTTAGAGAACAATTTACCCAACTGGAGGAAAATAGCGGCAGAAGTGGATTATTGGTGCCAGTACAGAGGAAGCATGCTTCTTTGCCAAGGTAACTTCTGTCTTGTGTTCAGTTTATTTTACATATTATATTACATAGTATAATCAGTTATGTTATATATGTTTTTTTAGGGAAACATTTACATTATATATGTTGGTACATAAATTCTTGTTGACAAGTGTTGTACCTGAAGAATGAAATTATTGATAGAACTCCAATCTAGTTTGTTCCAAATGCACCCTCAGAGAATATGCAACTGTGTTGAGAACTTTCTAAGAAAATTATAATTGTTGAAATTCAAATGGTTTCAATCTCTCACAAAAACAGATAGAAATTATATCACTGTAATTCATTTCCCATCCATATGGGTATGTGAAGAGCATGAATTTCTTTATACACCACTGTCGAAGTGTTAATGCGACACTTCTCCCGTATCTGCTAAGGAGCAGCTCGCAGAGGTTCTTGTTCGGCCGGGCTTAGGCCTCAAACTAGTGTTCTAGCGGAAGAGTATGTGATGCGGTGTTTTTTTATGTGGTTCAGGCCGTAAGGAGCGTAACACCCTACTCCACGGTGGATTGTATTGCTGGTGTGTGTGTATGCGTGTGTGTGTATCGGGGATTCTGAGTCTGGTCCTTGTATTGGTGGCGGCCCGGGCCTTTTATAACCAAGACCGGACGCCTTACACGTGGGGTCCCGGGGCCCGACAGGTGGTCCCGGGGCGATCTAATCCTAAAGATCTAAGGCTTCTTCCGTAAGCTTGCTCTGACGTGGACTTGAAGACTCGCCGTCTTGCCGCCCATGTCGTCAGTAGCCCATGCGTCCAACTGTCTCTGTCACCATAAGCTACCCACTTGGCGGAGTGGGATAGGCCTGAGGCGCCTTCACAGCGATGTGATTGGGCGTAGCGGTACCTGACAGGGGCGTGTGCTGCACCGTGCGTCTGGGGAACGCGCATGCCTTCAATGCGCGACTGCACAGGACGTGCCGCCCTTTACTCTTTGGGGTCCACGGCTCATTGCAGGCCATGGGACATACTCCAGCTCCGGAGCCCTCTTCGGTGGGAGCAAGGGCCCAGAGCCGGAGCACGCGTGACAGCTCCGGAGCCCTGCTCGGTGGGAGCAAGGGCCCGAAGCCGTATGACGCGTGGCAGCTCCGGAACCCTCCTTGGCGGGGAGGACGGGTCCGGAGCTTCTTCTTGTATGCAGGGGTACCCGGTCTTGAGGGTACCGACAGTGGCCCCCAGGCCCACCTCGGGAGAGATGACGATCCCGTAGGTGGGGCCTTTATCCTATCTTGTAAAAGTGACGCCAGCGGGCCCCCTCGAGGGACGCTGGAGCTCGGAGAAGTGACGCTAGCGGCCCCCTTGGGGGCGCCGGAGCTTGGAAAAGTGACGTCGGTGACTCCCTTGGGGGCACCAGAGCTCGGAGAAGTGACACCGACAGCCCCATTGGGGGGCGCCGGAGCTTGCAGAAGTAACGCCAACGGTCCCTGTGGGAGGCGCTGGAGCTCGAAGAAGTGACGCCAGCGTCCCCCTTGGAGGCGCCGGAGCTCAGAGAAGTGACGCTGACGGCCTCCTTGGGGGGCGCTGGAGCTCGCAAATGTGACGCCGACGACCTCCTTGGGGGGCGCTAGAGCTCGCAAAAGTGACGCCGGCGGTCCCCGTGGGAGGCGCCGGAGCTCGAAGAAGTGACGCCAGCGGCCCCCTTGGGGGTCGTCGGAGCTCGAAGTAGTGACGCTGTTGGCCCCCTTGGGAGGCGCCAAAGCTTGCAGAAGTGACGTCAGCGGTCCCTGCGGGAGGCGCCGAAGCTCGAAGAAGTGACGCCGGTGGCCCCCTTGGGAGACGCCGGAGCTCGCAGAAGTGATGTTGGCGGTCCCTGTGGGGACGCTGGAGCTCAGAGAAGGGACGCCAGCGGCCCCCTTAGGGGGCACTGAGCTCGGAGAAGTGACGCCAGCGGCCCCCTTGGGGGGTGCCGGAGCTCGAAGTAGTGATGCCGGCGGCCCCCTTGGGAGGCGTCGGAGCTTGCAGAAGTGACGCTGGCGGTCCCTGTTGGAGGCGCCGGAGCTCAAAGAAGTGACGCCGGCGGCCCCCTTGGGAGGAACCAGAGCTCGAAGTAGTGACATCGGCGGCCCCCTTGGGAGGCGCCGGAGCTCGCAGAAGTGACGTCGGCGGTCCTTGTGGGGACGTCAGAGCTCGGAGAAGTGACGCCAGCGGCCCCCTTGAGGGGCGTCGAGCTCGGAGAAGTGATGCCGGCGGCTACGACGGACGTGTAATTTTGTTGTATGTCCTGCACATACAATAAACAAAAAGTAATTTCGCTCGTCGGTCACCACTTCCCTGCTCTTTAGTTTCGTTATGGCTTACGATCCTTAGCTAAGAGACGGGGCATGGGTAATTCGGTGCGATAGCATCCAGGGTATGGTCGCTGCCTTGCTCAGGGCATGAGCCGTCCGACCTCCTGTACTCAACTGTTAGCATTGTGAGGCAAGGTGTGCATGCTTAGGGTATAGAACCAGGCTAAGCAGGCTGCACACCCTGGACCTCCAGCTCGGTGTTAGCCTTTCAGGAGTTAGAACCATTTGACACTATGGATCCTGACCAAGAAAACGATCATCAGACCCCAAACACATTGCAAGTACCTCATGCGGACCCGCCTTTAGTAGGATAGCAGAACTCCAACTAGGACGATACAGAAGAAATGTAATCGGGCATATGGCAGACGATATGCGAAAGTAAGCAAAAAATTAAAGCATAATGTAAATAATTTTGCTCGTCGGTTACTCCTTTCCTACTTTTAGTCTCGTTATGTCTTACGGTCCCGAGCTGGGCTTACAGTGTGTGGGTAATTCAGTGCGACGGTATCCGAATTATGGTTATCGCCCTGCTCAGGAGTGTGTGCCGTTCGGCCCCCTGTACTCAGCCGTTAGCGCCGAAGAGGCAAAGTGTACACGCTTAGGGTGCAGGACCAGGCTAAGCATGTTGTACCTTCTGGACCTCCCATGGGCGTTAGCTTTTCATGGGAGTGACCATTCGACGGCACAGGCTCCCGAGCAGGGAAACAACCAAAGAACCAAAATACATCACATGAACCTCAAGCAGACCCGCCAGAAGCAGGATTGCATAACTCCACTAGGCGTGAGACAGGGACAGAGTGCTCGTGCATATGACAGAGAATATGCGAGAACGAGCATAATTTGAGTATCATGAAATTAATGCATAATTAAATGAACATAAACAAAGCATAGAGCAAGACAGTGTTTCTTCTAACTTGGTAATCATAGGAGGAGGCAAACTTTACAAGAAGGCAACGACCCGCTCCGGATGACAAGGGAGGAAAAATGTACATGCTTAGGGTATGGAACCATGCTAAGCAGGCTGAACACCCTAGACCGGACCCACCGGAGCTTCGTTGCTTCGAGCGCTGCTTCTAGATGCTATGACACCTTTTTTTTAAAAAAAAACTATCCTATCAACACGCCCAGGGTGAAGCTTTATCGAAGTGGCACTAGGGAGGCAAAGTGTACACGCTTATGGTGCAGGACCAGAGTAAGCAGACTACATACTCTGGACCTCTCACCTTGCCAAAAGTAAAACTTACAGCCGATCTTGGGGTCGAACATACCGTAATGCCTTGGTGATGTCATTGTCGCCGTGGTGGCGGGAAACCGCTTGGCGTCCTGCCCATGAGACCCCTTACAGGCCTCCTGGTAGGTGTGGCCAACTGGTTGGCCACGCTTACCACTTAGTCGCAGGATGTCATCGGCGGGCCCCCAGTGGAGAGCGGGAGCTTGAATAGTTGACGCCAGCGGGGCCCCTGTGGAGCACCAGACCTGAATTGAGATGTGTGGTCATCGTCGGAGAAGTCTCCGGCGGCGAAGGCATCGAGGTGGCCACCGAACCGAGGCGGCGTCCACCCTCAATGTGCAGAACATTGACGGCGGGCCCCCTGGAAGGTGACGGAGCTGATGCTACGACGGCGCCCACCATCAACGCTAAGAAACATCAACGGTGGCCCCCCTGGGAGGTGCCAGAGTTGGATGCTCTGGCGTCGCCCATCATCAATGAGAAGAACGTCGACGACAGCGCCCTGGATGGTGCCAGAGCCGCCTGCTCTAGCGTCGCCCACCATCACTGTGACGGTAGGCCCCCTGGGTGGTGCCGGTGCTGATGCTCCAGCGGCGCCCACCATCAACTCTAAGAAACGTCAACGACGAGCCCCCTGGGAGGTGCCAGAGTTGGATGCTCTGGTGTCGCCCATCATCAACGAGAAAAACGTTGACGGCGGGCCCCCTGGATGGTGCCGGAGCTGGCTGCTCCAGCGTCACCCACCATCGCTGTAGAAACATTGACTGTAGGCCCCCTTGATGGTGTCAGAGCTGGCTGCTCCAGTGTCACCCATCGTCGCTGTAGAAATGTCGACGGCAGGCCCCTTGGGTGGTGCCGGAGCTGACTGCTCCGGCGTCGCCCATCGTCATTGTAGAAACGTCGACGACAGGCCCCTTGGGTGGTGCCGGAGTTGGCTGCTCCGGCGTCGCCCATCGTTGCTGTCAAAGCATCGACGGCAGACCCCTTGGGTGGTGCCGGAGCTGGCTGCTCGAATGTCACCCGTCGTCGGTGTAGAAACGTCGACGGCAGACCCCTTGGGTGGTGCCGGAGCTGGCTGCTCCGGCGTCGCCCATCGCCGCTGTCGAAGCGTCGACGGCATACCCCTTGGGTGGTGCCGTAGCTGGCTGCTCCGACGTCGCCCATCGTCGGTGTAGAAACATCGACAGCAGGCCCCCTGAGTTCAGTGTTTCCAAGTCGTTTGACTAATCACGATTAGTCGTCCTTATGGCTCCCTTGGTCTCGATTTTGCCCGTCGACCTGATTAGGGCGACTAGAAACCTCGTCGTCCGACTAGTCATCCCAATCGGGCGACTAGTCGTCCGATTAGGGGGTCTGGCGACCAGGAACTTTGGCCGGCGCCACCGCCCCTGACCGCCGTCACCGCCGCGCTTGGATGCCGTCGCGCTCCGCCACGCCTGGATGTCGTCGCGTCCCGCCTGCGCTGTTATGGGCCTGGATGTCGTCGCCGCCTCCGCGCCTGGATTGGATGCCATCGCCGCCGCCGCGCTTGCACCGTCATGCGGTCGTAGAGGAGTGAAGTGGGGACTTTAGGGTTAGGGTAAAGCTGGATAGAGTTTTATATGCCGATCTAGAATGTGGACAATCCGATCTCATCTGACGGTTCACGTACATCAGACATCAAACGGCTCAGTCCCAGTCCGATCCGGTCCACCTTAGCCCGACTCTAAGCCACCCGACTCCAAGCCGCCTTTGCCCTTCATCCGCTCGAAACTATGCCACTGCCAACACGCCCCTCCCCCTGTGCGTCGCCGCCGTCGGGATGCCCCTCGCGCTGTGTGTTGCCGTCGCTGGGACGCTCATCCTTTGCGTGATGTCGCCACCCCCCCCCCCCCACCTCCACCGCCGTTCGCCTCCAGCCTCGGTTGTCGCTTCGCGCCCGACGCCTCCAGTCTTCACCGCCGTCCGCCACCGCCGTCTAGTCGCCCCATGCCCTCCACTCCCCTGCGCAGCGCCTCCGCCTCTCCCATGCGTTGTCTCTGTCTCTCCCATGCTCTGTATTGACTTGGTACATCTCTGAGAAAGGTAGCGGACGACTAGACATTGATTAGACATCGATTAGGTTCAATTAGTCGCCCTAATCAATGACTAATCGTCCTAATCGACCTAATCGGCCCTTAGGCGACTAGAGTTGATTAGACGACTTGAAAACATTACCTGGGTTATGTCGGAGCTGGTCGACCTTTTGCGGCTTGATCTTGCTGCTACTCACAGGCTTGATGAACACCATGGTGGTGAAAGCGCTACCACTTTTTTGAGGTAAAAAAAACCCTACCTGGTGCGCTAATGTCGAAGTGTTAATGTGACACTTCCCCCGGATCTACTATGGAGCAGCCCGTGGAGGTTCTTGTTCAGCGGAGCTTAGGCCTCAAACTAGTGTTCTAGCGGAAGAGTATGTGACACGGTGGTTTTTTACGTGGTTCAGGCCGCAAGGAGCGTCACACCCTACTCCACGGTGGATTGTATTGCTGGTGAGTGTGTATGCGTGTGTGTATCGGGGATTCTGAGTCGGGTCCTTGTATCGGTGGCGGTCCGGGCCTTTATAACCAAGATCAGACGCCTTACAAGTGGGGTCCTGGGGCCCGACAGGTGGTCCCGGGGCGATCTTATCCTAAAGATCTAAGCCTTCTTCCGTAAGCTTGCTCTGACGTGGACTTGAAGACTCACCGTCTTGCTGCCTGCGTCGTCAGTAGCCCATGCGTCGTTGCTGACATTGGCAGGAGATGTCATGTCCAACTGTCTCTGTCATCGTAAGCTACCCACTTGGCGGAGTGGGATAGGCCTGCGGCGTCTTCACTGCGATGTGATTGGGCGTAGCGGTACCTGACAGGGGCGTGCGCTGCACCGTGCGTCTGGGGAAGGCGCATGCCTTCAATGTGCGACTGCACAGGACGCCCCGCCCGTTACTCTTTGGGATCCACGGCTCATTGCAGGCCGTGGGACATACTTCAGCTCCGGAGCCCTCCTCGGTGGGAGCAAGGGCCCGGAGTCGGAGGACGCGTGGCAGCTCCAGAGCCCTCCTCGGTGGGAGCAAGGGCCCGGAGCCGTATGACGTGTTGGAATATTTGGGCCTAGGCCCAACTATTCTCTATTGAATTCCAAAGGTGTAAAGGAGGCATTAATCCCACATTGACTATTTGAGGAGAGTAACACTTATTCATAAGGGAAGCTATTTTCTATGTGTGGAATACGTGAGAGAAAGATGGCTATAGTCACAAACAAATCAAACGCACGCGCGCGCGCGTATTCGCGTATTTTTGCGTGAGTTAACGCGTGACTTGTGACTTGCGACGTGGCGACTGGCGCAGTAAATCTGTTCTCTCTTTTTGATAAAACTGACACTAATATGACTTTAATTTGCTACAATTCGTGGCACTTTATGAGTCAGTTTCTGGAAAAATAATGGTATGCAGTAACTGACGCAATTATGTTGCAAATACTGAAGTTTATTGTCTTCAGTTACTAGAGCCTAATTGTGCTGCTTTACTGTATACTTAATTCTTTCAATTACTAGAGTCTCTCACTATACATACAAAATGAGTGCCTTCATTCAAAAATACAGAGGTGAACAGACTCACTAGTCCACTGTGTTGAGCGTCAGCTACAGGCTAGTCCATCCCTCCCGTCAGCGTGTCACCGACGTGTGGGAGAGCAGTGTCTCCGAAACCACGTCCCACTTGAAGAATTTGCACGGATTGGGGCGAATCAGGTTTTTGGGTAGCGTTCGCGCGACTGCTCGATAGAAGATCTGCTTCATCTACAGTCTTCTTCACACTCCTCTCGTCATTTTTCAAGCTGGAAGCGTCAGCACTGTAAGTAAAGATGAGTTTTCTACGCATGAGTATGATAGATATAATATTCTTTATTTGCATGTTGGTGTTCATGTTTTGTGGACTATCTGTCATGCGTACTGTTGTAATTTTAGGAATTAATTTTGTCTCTAAAGTGCATTGTTTTCTAACAATCCAAAAACCTGATAGGCACTTTAAGATGGGTAATAGCTTTGCTGATGTGATGAAACCTGAGAAGTTCACTGGTTCGAACTTTAAGAGATGGGCTACAAAACTTGACTTGTGGCTCACTGCTATGGACATATCTTATGTTCTAAAGTCTGTAGATCGACCCATGACTGTTGAGAAACAGGCTGAGTTTGATAAGGCTAATGTGATGGCAGTGGGTTGTATTTTAAGTGTGCTGTCCGACAAACTCTGTGATGTTTATATGACTCATAAGAGTGCAAAAGAGCTTTGGGAGGCTATCGAACACAAGTACGGTGCGTCGGATGCTGGACATGAGTTGTATGTCATGGAGCGCTATCACGATTTTAAGATGGCAGACAACCGTTCAGTGGTTGAGCAGGCTCATGAAATACAACATATTGTCAGAGAGCTCCAACAACTTGGACTAAATTTGCCTGATCGATTTGTGGCTGGGGGCATTATTGCCAAATTACCTCCATCTTGGAGGGGATTTGCCATATCTCTGAAACATAAGAGACAGAACATTTCCGTTGAGGATTTGTTGGCTTCTCTTGATGTGGAGGAGAAAGCTCGGGCAAAAGATGGTGCGTCCAAGGTGCATGAAGGATAGTCCAGTGCTAATGTCATGCAACATGCTGGACCAAAGAAAGGGAAAAATAAAGTTGTACACACCACTGAAAGCGTCTAGGCCCCATGAGGTACGGTTTCGGTGATTAATGACAACCATTCGATATTACTAATGAATTTGTGAATGCAAGGTCCCAATAATCACTCAATCAAATGAAATCAAAATGAAATTGGAGACCCATATAAAATCAACTAATGAGATCAAATCGAATCATATGAAGACAAGAAGTGAAAGCTCTAACTTGACATCACTCAATGCTTGAAGACTATCAAAACAGCAGTTCAAACAAGTGTCAAAGAGGTCACAAGTTCAAATTCCAAAAGAACAACTCAAAACAACTCGAAGTCAACAAGTTGAACACACCGGATCATCCGATGATTTCTGAGTTGACTACATCGGTCGAGTTAGTTCAACTGAAGAAGAAGACCTCAGACAAATGCACTCACCGGATCATCCGATGTGAGTGGCTCAGCGTTAGGTCAGGGCCCCGACTGACTGAGGAGGATTAGTCGGACTTGGAGAAAGAAGATGAGCGTCTAGCTGAGGCAGAGGCTCAGGGAGGAGACCTGCAGAACGTCTGGTCCGAGAGCAACACAGACGAGAGTGTCGAGGAGTACTTCCCTCCTCCTCCACCCTCACCGAGGCAGCACGACGCAGAGGCAGGAGGATCAGCTGCTCCACCGCCGACACCACCCCCTGTGTCCGAGGTGCAGGTGTCACAGCCGTCAGAGCTGTCGACACTACTTCAGCAGATGATAGAGCAGCAGCGCCAGGATAGGCTCGCGGCTGAGCAGGCCAGGGCAGAGCAGGCTGCTCACCTGGCACAGCTACAGAGGCAGCAGCAGGAGCTTCAGCTGGAGATCGCCCGACAGAGACGAGAGGATACGGACCGGTTCACAAACCTCGTTGATCAGATGCACCGACGTACCCTCGACCAGCAGCAGCAGACTCAACAGACCATGATGGGGATCCTAGGGTTGATCACCAACCTATACACTCAGACTGGGATCGCCCTTCCTCCACAACAGCCTGGACTGGGACTGGCTCCAGGTGCGGCTCAGGTGCCTGCGACTCCGATTCCTTCTATCAGTATGTCACCTCTTCTAGCACCCAGCGCACCGATCCACTCCCCTCTGCCGGCGACGACTCTGTTCCAGCAGACGCCGGCATCTGTGGTCAGTGCTCCGCTTCCTCCAGCTCCAGCTCCATCGGCGCCTCTCGTACCTGCTACTTCCTCTCCAGCACCGGCAGCAGTTCCCCCAGCTCCCTCCGCTCCAGCTCCTGCGACCGGCGACTCCAGCTCCGACGACTGCGACGGTGACCAGTTCGTCATCGCGCCTAGCTCTCAGGGTCAGTAGGCTCTCTGATCCCTTTTTGGTGTCTTGATGCCAAAGGGGGAGAAGATGTAGAGGAGTCAGGGGGAGTAGTAGTAGTCTCAGGGGGAGTTTATTCCTTTGTGTTCTTGTGTGCTTGAGTACCTTTTGTAATTTTAATTAAGCACTTTTCCACTTGTGACATTTGCTTATGGTATTAATCGATTGAGCTTTTCGCGCCATTAATTTCATTTGATTTCTACAAGCTCTATGTGTTTTATCTTGTATTCATTGCATATCTATTTGAGTATTGTACCATCAAATTCATTACTATTGCGCTTTAAATTATTGTGTTGTCATCAATCACCAAAAAGGGGGAGATTGAAAGCATCTAGGCCCCATGAGGAACGGTTTCGGTGATTAATGACAACCATTCGATATTACTAATGAATTTGTGAATGCAAGGTCCCAATAATCACTCAATCAAATGAAATCAAAATGACATTGGAGACCCATATAAAATCAACTAATGAGATCAAATCGAATCATATGAAGACAAGAAGTGAAAGCTCTAACTTGACATCACTCAATGCTTGAAGACTATCAAAACAACAGTTCAAACAAGTGTCAAAGAGGTCACAAGTTCAAATTCCAAAAGAACAACTCAAAACAACTCGAAGTCAACAAGTTGAACACAACAGATCATCCGATGATTTCTGAGTTGACTACATCGATCGAGTTGGTTCAACTAAAGAAGAAGACCTCAGACAAATGCACTCACCGGATCATCCGATGTGAGTAGCTCAGTGACATCGGTCCATTAGTACAGTTTGCAATACCATTGGACCAAGTGAAGCACCATATCATCCGATGTACAGACTTACACACATCGGTCGATCACTCCAGTAAGCATCAAGATCAAGCAAATTCTGGAGGAAGAGCCACCGGATCATCCGATGCGAAGACAGGGGCAACATCGGTCTAACAACGGTCATATCTGACACAGTGACATCAGCTAATTTGGCTTTGACCGATGATAACTGAAGGGGAGACATCGGATCATCCGATGTTCGCAGAGAAGTGATGTCAGCCTACTTTTCCAACGGCTATTTCGTGGAGGCTGGCTATTTATACCCCTTCAACCTGTCAAATCGAAAAGACTTGAAGCCCAGACATACTCTACACATCCTAGAGCATTCAAGACATAGAGCTACCACTTCCACATCTTTTGTTCGTCATTTGTACACCAAGAGATAGGCTAGAGCTAGCTAGAGATAATGCTTGTGTGCCTCCATTCTTGGTGATTGGAATCTCTAGTGTAGTGAGAGCCATAAGGGAGTGTCCCTTGGTGTGTGTAACTAAGAGAGACTTCCGGAGCTTGCCAAGAGGATTGTGGAAGCACGGAGGATTCAAAGTGTACAAGGCTTGAGCTCCACCTTGCCAAGGTTGGCGAACGGAGAAGAATAGTGAAGACCCCCTTGTCTCGGTGACTTGGGAGTGGCAAAACCCTTCGGTGGGTGCCACAACGTGGACGTAGGAAGATCCTTGTGATCTTGCCGAACCACGGGATAAACTCCGTGTCCTTTGAGCGTTTGCATCCCTCTCCCTTTTACATTTATGCAATCTTCATTCCGCAACTTTAATTTACATTGATTGCATAGATTAATCGCATAGGGAATTGGGCTTTAAGTTTTTAGTTTTTAATTACCTTGAAATTTGAAAGAAAGCCCAATTCACCCCCCCCCTCTTGGGTGTTTCGATCCTTACAATTGGTATCAGAGCCTTGTTGCTCATTGGATCATTCTAGCTTCACCGCTAGAGAGCTAAAATGGCCAAGAATGGGGGTTCGGTTCCTACCTTCGAGGGCAAGAACTTTGCCTATTGAAAAGCACGCATGCGTGCCTACCTAGAGGCTATTGCTCCCGAAGTTTGGGAAGCGACCCATGCGGGGTTTGGAGATCTTAACTATGTTGGTGATCAATTAAAATGGGATGCTAAAGCTAGAAACGCAATTTATGAATGTATAAGTCAAGACGTATTTGCTAGAATTGCTAGTAAGGAGAAAGCTTGTGAAATTTGGGCATGTTTAATTGAAATACATGAGGGCTCGTCTCGTGTTAAAGAACTCAAATATCACTTGCTTAAATCCAAGTATGATGAATTTAAAATGCTTCCTCATGAGAATGTTAACCAAATGTTTTCTCGTTTAAATGTGCTCATTGAGGAGATTAACGCACTTGACATTGCTTCTCTTGGTAAGGGACTTATCAACCGCAAGATCCTCATGCTTCTACCCAAGCCCAAGTACAGCATTATCAATTCAATGCTCCAAAAAGAGTCACTTGACAACATTGAAGTTTCGGAGCTCATTGGAGAAATTCATGCTCATGAGATGAGCGTACTTGGAATGATGGAGGAGTCATTGTCAAAAACCATTGCTCTCAAGGCTTCAACCAAAAAGACAACTCCCAAGAAGAAGAAAGTGGTTGAGCCTAGCTCAAGTGAAGAAGAGCAAGCAACAAGCGAAGATGACGATGATGAGCTTGAGTTGATGATGAGGAAATTCTCACGTCTAAACTCCAAGATCGCAAAGAAGGGATACTCTTTTGATCCCAAGAAGAAAGCCTTCCTCCCAAGAAAAGATGAAAACAAGACATGCTATAATTGTGGTGATCTAGGCCACATATCATATGATTGTCCAAGACCGGACAAGAGGAAGGACAACCACAAGGGAAAGCATCGGAAGCTAGAAGAAAGTGATGAAGATGAAGAAGTGGTCAAGCCCAAGCGCTCCTTTGGAAAGAAGAAGTTTGATAAAGGCAAGAAGACCAAGCTCTTTCCCAAGAAGAGAAGAGGGCCTCAAAAAGTCTTCATGTGTGAGGCCAATGAGTGGATCACGGATGAAGAGTCAAGCGACGAAGAGAGTGAAGATGAAGAAAACTTGGCGGGGCTTGCCATCGTCAACAAGGATAACTCACCTCTTCGTCCACCTCCTATGTGCCTCATGGTGAAAGGTAACACTAAGGTACGTGACGATTCTAGCGATGATGATGATGAGCTCTCCCCCGATGAATTAGCTTCTATGATTAATGAATACCATGTCATCATAAAAAGGGAGAAGAGCAAGGTTAAGGCACTTGAACAAGCTTGTGCTAAGCTTGAGAGTACAAAGCTCGATTTGCATGACAAGTATGTAACCATACTTAAAGAGCATGACACGCTCAAATCACATGTCAAGCAAATCGAGGAGGAAAATGCTCAAATCAAGCTTGACTATCATGAGCTTGACTTAGCAAACCAAGCACTCTTAGGAAAGCACAATGACTTGGTTCAAGAACATGAAGTGCTTAACCGTGCTTATGAAGAAATTGAACTAAAATTGAAAAACATGAAAAAGGAAACCCTTGATGGCAAAGTATCAACTATTTCACATGCCACTAATATTTTGGATAAGTCTTTGCCATTGAAAGCAAGCCCTAGGGAGAAGGAGTTGATGGACGAGATTGAAAGTCTCCGCACTAGTGTGGCAAGACTCTCTAAGGGGGAGGACAAGCACAAGGAAATCCTCTACCAACAAGCTAAAGGCTTCAACAAGAGAGGACTTGGATCCTTCCTGGTACTCAACAAAGGAAAGGTGCCCTCACCGGAGCTTAGGACAAGCTTCATCAAGGAAGTTGGTTCCTATTGTCAACATTGTGAGGTCACCAAACATCACACGAGGGAGTGTCCTCTTCCTAGCCGCATTTCTCCCAAATTGCCTCCTAACTACAAATCTACTTTCAATGATTACCACTATCTCTTGAGCAAAGTAGGTGGCAAGGTGAAGGCAAGGTTCATCGGCAAAGACATTAAGGGCATGAAGGGGAAGCTCCCCAAGCAACTTTGGGTCCCAAAATCACTTGTATCACACATACAAGGACCTAAGTTGGCTTGGGTGCCTAAACTCAAAAACTAACTTCATGTGTGTAGGTGAACTACAAAGCCGGAGGAAAGCATTGGGTACTCGATAGCGGGTGCACTCAACATATGACCAGCAATGATGGTATGTTCACCTCCATAGAGAACCCTGACAATCATGAACAAGTCACCTTTGGTGACAACTCAAAGGGGAAGGTAATTGGTTTAGGTAAAATTGCTATTTCGCATGATTTGTCCATTTCTAATGTGCTATATGTTAAGTCACTTAGTTTCAATTTACTTTCTATTGCACAACTATGTGATCTTGGACTAACGTGCACCTTTGACAAGAATGGTGTTGTAGTGACTAGTGAATCAAACAAAGAATTAATCTTCAAAGGTTTTCGGCATGGACATCTTTACTTGGTGGACTTCTCCAACAAGGATGCTAGCTTGACCACTTGTCTTTTCACCAAGACGAGTTTGGGTTGGCTATGGCATCGACGCATTGCTCACATTGGGATGAGCAAGCTCAAAAAGTCGTTCAAGCTTGGGATGGTGACCGGCGTGAAGGATGTCACATTTGAGAAAACAAGCTTTGTAGCGCTTGTCAAGCCGGGAAGCAAGTTGCTTCACACCACCCAATGAAGACAATGGTGTCAACCTCCAAGCCGCTTGAACTACTCCACATGGACCTCTTCGGACCGTCCACATTTCAAAGTCTTGGTGGTAACATCTATTGTCTTGTTATTGTTGATGACTATTCTCGATATGCTTGGACTTTGTTTCTAGGTGACAAGGGTGAAACTCCGGAAGTCTTCAAGACCTTTGCTAAACGTGCTCAAAGGGAATTTCAACTTCCCATCATCAAGGTCCGGAGTGACAACGACACCGAGTTCAAGAACTACAACATTGGGGAGTGGTGTGATCATGAAGGCGTGAAGCATGAATTTTTGGCCACATACACCCCTCAACAAAATGGTGTCGTTGAAAGGAAGAACAAGACTCTCATCACCCTTGCTAGAGCAATGCTTGATGACTATGGCACGTCGGAGAAGTTTTGGGCCGAAGCAATCAACACGGCGTGCCATGCCGCTAATAGGGTCTATCTTCATCGACTACTTCAAAAGACCCCATATGAGCTCCTCATTGGGAGAAAGCCCAACATCTCCTACTTCTGAGTCTTCGGGTGCAAGTGCTACATCTACTGCAAGAAAAGGCTCGGTAAGTTTGAAAGAAGGTGTGATGTTGGTATCTTTCTTGGTTATGCGTCAAACTCAAAAGCATATCGAGTATTCAACCAAACCTCCGGGTTAGTTGAAGAAAGTTGTGATGTTGAGTTTGATGAAACTAATGGCTCCCAAGAGGAGAGTTTTGGTCATGATGATATAGATGATGAGCCTCTACGAGAAGCCATGAAAAACATGACCATTGGAGACATCAAGCCCGAAGTTGAGGAGAGCCATGATCAAGGGGGAGCATCAAGTTCCAACATCAACACCTCCATGGCGCCTCAAGTTGATGAAGAAGAAGAAAAAGATGATCCATTGCCAATGCAAGATTCACAAGCCACACAACATCAACAAGAAGAAGAAGAAGTCCAAGATCAAGTCCAACCACAAGACGAGCAAGATACTTCACCACCGCCAAGTGCTTCACAATCACTTATGAGGCATGGACGCATCTCCAAGGCGCATCCGATTGATCAAATCATCGGAAGTCCGTCACGGGGAGTAAGCACTCGTTCTCGCCATGTCGCTTCGTTTTGTGAGCACTACTCTTTTGTTTCGTGTGTAGAACCCACTCATATAGAGGAAGCACTACAAGATCCAAATTGGGTGATGGCCATGCAAGAAGAACTCAACAACTTCACCCGCAATGAAGTTTGGGTGTTGGAGGAGCGACCCAAGGACAAGAACGTCATCGGAACGAAGTGGGTGTACCGCAACAAGCAAGACGAGAATGGCGTTGTGGTCCGCAACAAGGCAAGACTTGTGGCCAAGGGTTTCTCACAAGTTAAAGGACTAGACTTTGGAGAAACATTCGCTCCAGTCGCTCGGTTAGAAGCTATTCGCATACTCCTTGCTTTTGCTTCGCATCACAATATAATGCTTTATCAAATGGATGTTAAAAGTGCCTTTCTAAATGGTTATATTAACGAGCTTGTTTATGTTGAGCAACCTCCCGGGTTTGTAGATCCGAGGAATCCTAATCATGTGTATAGGTTACACAAGGCGCTCTACGAGCTCAAGCAAGCACCTAGGGCGTGGTATGAACGTCTAAGGGATTTCTTGGTCATGCAAGGATTCAAGATCGGGAGGGTGGACACTACACTCTTCACCAAGGACATCAACGGGGATTTATTTATTTGTCAAATTTATGTCGATGATATTATTTTTGGCTCAACTAACAAATCTCTTAGCCATGAGTTTGGCACCATGATGTCTAGGGAATTCGAGATGTCAATGATTGGAGAGCTCAACTTCTTCCTTGGATTTCAAATCAAGCAACTTCAAGAGGGGACTTTCATCTTCCAAGAGAAATACACCAAGGACCTCTTGAAGAAATTTGAGATGGGAGATTGTAGCTCAAGAAGTACTCCAATGGCGACAAATTGCCATCTCGACACGGACTTGGACAGTAAACCTATTGATCAATCTCACTACCGTTCCATGATTGGTTCATTGTTATATCTTACCGCATCTAGGCCCGATATCATGTTTAGTGTGTGCTTGTGTGCTCGCTTTCAAGCGGCACCTAAAGAATCGCATAAGAAGGCGGTCTTTAGGATACTTCGGTATCTCAAGCATACCCCAAGTGTAGGTTTGTGGTACCCCAAGAACGCTAGTTTCCACCTCTTGGGATACTCGGATTCGGACATTGCCGGATGCCGTGTGGATCGCAAGAGTACCTCCGATGGGTGCCACTTACTTGGGCGTTCCCTAGTATCCTGGTCAAGCAAAAAGCAAAATTCTGTGGCTTTGTCCACCGCGGAGGCGGAGTATATAGCAGCCGGTGCATGTTGTGCCCAAATTCTATATATGAAGCAAACCCTTTTGGACTTTGGAATTAAATTTGGTTGTGTGCCTCTCCTTTGTGACAGTGAAAGTGTGGTTAAGATAGCTAGAAACCCTGTTCAACACTCCCGCACTAAGCACATTGATATTCACCATCACTTCTTGCGGGATCATGAGGCTAAAGGAGACATCTCTTTGCAAGGTGTTAGATCCAAAGAACAATTGACGGATATCTTCACTAAACCACTTGATGAGAAAACTTTTTCTAGACTTAGAAGTGAATTAAATGTGCTAGATGCATCTAACGTCATGGAAGTTGCCATGTTCATGTAAGGATGCATATCACATAGGTCTTGTCTAACTCCCAAAGGATAGGGCGAGCTAGAAATAGTTTTCTCTGAGGAAGCCTTTGGAAGGTTTAAACTTGGCAAGATAGATTTATTTTATGCCTTGCATAATCCTTCCATATAGACTTGCACTCATTTAATTTCTTGCACTATAAATTTGTTTGGCATTGCATACGGTAGATTGTCACAAAGGGGAACCCACCTCATGAGAAGGAGACTTGTTTGAAATGCAATTTCTCAACTCATATAAGGTGGAAAGAACAAAATTTTAGGCACGTTAATGCCTAGAGGAACATGCTTCAAAGAGATAGAAGTCTTCATACTTTGCCTCACAAAGCATGGGCCTTACATTTTATTTGGATATTTTTTTCCTCCTATTTTTCTCGGTGTTCCATTTGCCTTAAGGATTAGCCAAGCTATTGGCATATTAGCCTTTTTGAGGGGTAAGGGGTTGCCCAAAAAGTCCTAAGAAATGTGTTTCTCTTTGCTTGTTTGTTTGGTCAAAGGACATATATGGGATGTTATTGTTCTGTTGTCATCGGATTATCCGATGCCTAAGCCAATCCCTCATCGGACCAATAGGTGTTCAATCTCCAAGGGCCAGTTCAGTCAGAACCTCAAATGATCCGACGCGTTCATTCCGAAAAACATTGGTCCATCCGGTGTTCTCTATTCTGGAGCTGTGGTCAATTCAACCGATATTTACTTCCTCCAATGTTGGACCATCCGGTGTCAACATCACTCTTTTGAACACCCTTACTGTGCTATTTGACCGATGATCCAAACCCTAAACGTCGGTCCATCCGATGTCCACAGCAATTTTTGAATGTCCTTACTGTGGCATTCGACCAATGCATCCATCTTGTAACATCGGTCCATCCGGTGTTAAAATAACGGCTAGGGTATGGGACCCACTATTTAAACCCGTACGCCGCCGGCCTTTTCTCTCTCCCCGACTTCTCTCTCGTACGCCGCCGCCTCACGCCCTAATCGCGCCACCGCCGCCGCCGCACCCAAGCACCGCCGCCGCCGCCGCCGTCTCTGGCCGCCGCCCTCACCACAGCGCCGCCACCGCTCGCCGTGCCTCACCCGCGCCGACCTCACCTCCAAGCGCCGCCGCCTCACCTAGCACCGCCTCCACCACCTCTGCTCCACCCCGGCACCACAGCAGCCCCCAGTGACATCTCCGTGGTGCCTCCCACGCTCCATCGCCGCTAGGGTTTCGTCCGCCACACATTTGTCGTTTCCCCGTGCGCTCGACCCCGTCAAAGCTCATCTCGGCGATTGCAATGGCTCGTGACAAGAAGAACAAGGGCAAGGCCATCGCGGAGCCCGCCGCAAAGAAGCAAAAGCTGTCCAAGGAGGAAAAGAAGGCCTTGATGGCCGCTCGCGCCGCTGAGGAGCGTGAGCGTGGCCGAGGAGGGTCGCTAAGGATCCGCGAGGCTCGTCCGAGGCAGCCTCCCGTGATCGACGACTCTGAGGCCGAAGAGGAGCCGGTTGAGCCTCTCGTCCGCCGGCGCTCAGCCCGGACACGTGGGGGTCACACCGAGGCTGCTCCTCGTCCGAGACCGACGGCTGCCGACCGTCGTGAGGACAGGGAGGCTCAGCGTGCTATCTACGAGATGGACACCACTGTCCATGTCGCCGAAGGAGTCCGGTTGACCGACTACCGGAAGTTGAAGGCCAAGCAGCTTAGGAAGCTCAGATGGAGTGTGTTGCTTGAGGAGTGGTACCCGCAGCCCCGGGAAGCTTTGGTGGACAGTCGCTTCTGGACGGTCACACAGGCGTCTCTCTACGAGACCTACAGACGCCAAGGCCACAAGCTATTCGAACACAACTACATGGATTGGGATTAGCTTGCAATAGCCACAGGGACAGAGATCAGGCCATTCTTTGAGAGATATAGGGGCCTGGTACAGTTGTTATCCTATGAGTGGAGTGCCTACATGGAGGATTGGGTCCGCGCGTTCTACGCCACCCTCTACGTCTCTGAGGGCAGAAGATCCATTGACTTCATGTTCATGGGTCAGCACTACCACCTGACGAGGCAGACACTGGGACAGTTACTTGGAGTAGACTTGCATGACACCTGCATACATGAGAGAGTCTACGGTCAGGCAAACCCGCCGAGGAGGCCGCTCACTGGAGGAGTGGCGCCTGCTCTGGAGGAGATCAGATCTTTGTTTCTACCCACCTTCTCTCCAGATCAGCCGAGAGTACCGGCCCTGTTGACTCCTGCAGCGCGCACGGTGCACCTCGCCCTGTGTCGCTCTCTCCTGTCAAGGTCCGGCTATCTTGAGGGTTTCACCAGCCTCCAGCAGACGATCCTGTTCTACATCATGAACGGGATGGACTTTGACATAGTGGATGTCATCATCTGCGAGATGGAAGATGTAATCACAGACGGTGT
Organism: Tuctoria greenei; assembly: GCA_036927565.1. Classification (NCBI taxonomy): domain Eukaryota; kingdom Viridiplantae; phylum Streptophyta; class Magnoliopsida; order Poales; family Poaceae; genus Tuctoria; species Tuctoria greenei. Next base: position 19,694,308 of record JAYESD010000009.1, on the reverse strand, counting down.
GAGCATGATGAGACAACTAGTATATGGGCACTGGATCAGCTTCTTGCTCACTATGATGGTTCCTGAGGGGTCCGCCGTGCACGACCGTCTCTCTGATGAGAGTGTAACATGGTTCGGACACTACCGTGCCTCGGCTCCTGGAGACCGCCGCCTTGGCCGTCCAGTTGAGCGTCAGGTTAGGGCCCCGACTGACTGAGGAGGATTAGTCGGACTTGGAGAAAGAAGATGAGCGTCTAGCTGAGGCAGAGGCTCAGGGAGGAGACCTGCAGAACGTCTGGTCCGAGAGCGACACAGACGAGAGTGTCGAGGAGTACTTCCCTCCTCCTCCACCCTCACCGAGGCAGCACGACGCAGAGGCAGGAGGATCAGCTGCTCCACCGCCGACACCACCCCCTGTGTCCGAGGTGCAGGTGTCACAGCCGTCAGAGCTGTCGACACTACTTCAGCAGATGATAGAGCAGCAGCGCTAGGATAGGCTCGCGGCTGAGCAGGCCAGGGCAGAGCAGGCTGCTCACCTGGCACAGCTACAGAGGCAGCAGCAGGAGCTTCAGCTGGAGATCGCCCGACAGAGACGAGAGGATACAGACCGGTTCACAAACCTCGTTGATCAGATGCACCGACGTACCCTCGACCAGCAGCAGCAGACTCAACAGGCCATGATGGGGATCCTAGGGTTGATCACCAACCTATACACTCAGACTGGGATCGCCCTTCCTCCACAACAGCCTGGACTGGGACTGGCTCCAGGTGCGGCTCAGGTGCCTGCGACTCCGATTCCTTCTATCAGTATGTCACCTCTTCTAGCACCCAGCGCACCGATCCACTCCCCTCTGCCGGCGACGACTCTGTTCCAACAGACGCCGGCATCTGTGGTCAGTGCTCCGCTTCCTCCAGCTCCAGCTCCACCGGCGCCTCTCGTACCTGCTACTTCCTCTCCAGCACCGGCAGCAGTTCCCCCAGCTCCCTCCGCTTCAGCTCCTGCGACCGGCGACTCCAGCTCCGACGACTGCGACGGTGACCAGTTCGTCATCGCGCCTAGCTCTCAGGGTCAGTAGGCTCTCTGATCCCTTTTTAGTGTCTTGATGCCAAAGGGGGAGAAGATGTAGAGGAGTCAGGGGGAGTAGTAGTAGTCTCAGGGGGAGTTTATTCCTTTGTGTTCTTGTGTGCTTGAGTACCTTTTGTAATTTTAATTAAGCACTTTTCCACTTGTGACATTTGCTTATGGTATTAATCGATTGAGCTTTTCGCGCCATTAATTTCATTTTATTTCTACAAGCTCTATGTGTTTTATCTTGTATTCATTGCATATCTATTTGAGTATTGTACCATCAAATTCATTACTATTGCACTTTAAATTATTGTGTTGTCATCAATCACCAAAAAGGGGGAGATTGAAAGCATCTAGGCCCCATGAGGTACGGTTTCGGTGATTAATGACAACCATTCGATATTACTAATGAATTTGTGAATGCAAGGTCCCAATAATCACTCAATCAAATGAAATCAAAATGACATTGGAGACCCATATAAAATCAACTAATGAGATCAAATCGAATCATATGAAGACAAGAAGTGAAAGCTCTAACTTGACATCACTCAATGCTTGAAGACTATCAAAACAACAGTTCAAACAAGTGTCAAAGAGGTCAAAAGTTCAAATTCCAAAAGAACAACTCAAAACAACTCGAAGTCAACAAGTTGAACACAGCGGATCATCCGATGATTTCTGAGTTGACTGCATCGATCGAGTTGGTTCAACTAAAGAAGAAGACCTCAGACAAATGCACTCACCGGATCATCCGATGTGAGTGGCTCAGTGACATCGGTCCATTAGTACAGTTTGCAATACCATTGGACCAAGTGAAGCACCATATCATCCGATGTACAGACTTACACACATCAGTCGATCACTCCAGTAAGCATCAAGATCAAGCAAATTCTGGAGGAAGAGCCACCGGATCATCCGATGCGAAGACAGGGGCAACATCGGTCTAACAACGGTCATATCTGACACAGTGACATCAGCTAATTTGGCTTTGACCGATGATAACTGAAGGGGAGACATCGGATCATCCGGTGTTCGCAGAGAAGTGATGTCAGCCTACTTTTCCAACGGCTATTTTGTGGAGGCTGGCTATTTATACCCCTTCAACCTGTCAAATCAAAAAGACTTGAAGCCCAGACATACTCTACACATCCTAGAGCATTCAAGACATAGAGCTACCACTTCCACATCTTTTGTTCATCATTTGTACATTAAGAGATAGGCTAGAGCTAGCTAGAGATAGTGCTTGTGTGCCTCCATTCTTGGTGATTGGAATCTCTAGTGTAGTGAGAGCCATAAGGGAGTGTCCCTTGGTGTGTGTAACTAAGAGAGACTTCCGAAGCTTGCCAAGAGGATTGTGGAAGCCCGGAGGATTCAAAGTGTACAAGGCTTGAGCTCCACCTTGCCAAGGTTGGCGAACGGAGAAGAATAGTGAAGACCCCCTTGTCTCGATGACTTGGGAGTGGCAAAACCCTTCGGTGGGTGCCACAACGTGGACGTAGGAAGATCCTTGTGATCTTGCCGAACCACGGGATAAACTCCGTGTCCTTTGAGCGTTTGCATTCCTCTCCCTTTTACATTTATGCAATCTTCATTCCACAACTTTAATTTACATTGATTGCATAGATTAATCGCATAGGGAATTGGGCTTTAAGTTGTTAGTTTTTAATTACCTTGAAATTTGAAAGAAAGCCCAATTCACCCCCCCTCTTGGGCGTTTCGATAGCTACAACCACCAACTTCAAGAGAAAGGAGAAGAAGAAGATAAACATGGCTGAGGTTGAATGCTATGTCTGTGGCAAGGTTGGGCATTTTGCCAAAAAGTGCACAGACAGGAAAGGCAAGAAAACTCAGCAAAAATCTGTCAACATGGTTATTAGCGATGCTGGAACAGCAGGGTATGGTAATACATATACTGTTTTAACAGCATGTCAACCTACTGAATGGTGGATTGATACAGGGGCTAATATCCATGTTTGTGCTGATGTATCTATGTTTTCTTCTTATCAGGCTACCCACGGTGCCTCCGTCCTGATGGGAAACGGCTCATGTGCTTCTGTTCATGGTGTTGGTACGGTCAGTCTGAAGTTCACTTCGGGAAAGACCGTGCAGCTGAAGAACGTGCAGCATGCCCTCTTAATAAATAAAAATCTCGTCAGTGGCTCTTTGTTGTGTCGAGACGGATTTAAGTTGGTGTTTGAGTCAAATAAAGTAGTCGTGTCAAAATGTGGACTCTTTATTGGAAAAGGCTATGACAGCGGAGGCTTGTTCCATTTTCCCCTTTCCCATTCTAGTAGCTCTGTGGTGAATTTTTTGAATAAAGATGATGAAGCGAGTGTTTGGCACTCGCGTTTATGTCATATAAATTTTGGATGCATCTCACGGCTATCTACCTTGAATTTAATTCCTAAAATTCCTATAGTGAAAGGTTCCAAGTGTCAAGCTTGTGTGCAAGCTAAACAGCCAAGAAAACCTCACTTTGCTGTTGATGAACGAAATACGACACTTTTGGAACTCATTCATTCCGACCTTTGTGAAATGAATGGCATATTAACTAAGGGAGAAAAGAAATACTTAATGACATTTATTGACGATTCAACTCGTTACTGTTATGTGTATTTACTTAAATCAAAGGATGAGGCATTAGATCACTTTAAAATCTATAAGGCTGAGGTTGAGAATCAACTAGAAGAAAAATCAAGAGAATTAGATCTGATCGTGGGGGAGAGTATTTCTCCAATGAGTTCATCCAATTTTGTGTTGAGAATGGAGTTGTACATGAAAGAACACCACCCTGTTCACCTCAATCAAATGGGGTTGCCGATAGGAAAAACCGCACTCTAACAGACTTGGTGAATGCCATGTTAGAAACTGCTGGTTTATCTAAGGAATGGTGGGGGGAGGCAGTTTTGACTGCAAACTATGTACTAAATAGAGTTCCCACTAAAAATAGTGAGAAAACTCCATATGAAGGCTGGAAAGGAAAAAAACCATCTCTTTCTTACCTGCGCACATGGGGGTGTTTGGCTATGGTAAATATACCAATAGTTAAAAAGCGTAAACTCGGACCTAATACTGTTGATAGCATCTTTATTGGTTATGCTTCGAATAGTACTGCTTATAGATTTTTAATAATCAGATCTGATTCACCACTTGTACTTGTTGATACAATAGTTGAATCCCGAGATGCCACGTTTTTTGAAAGTATTTTTCCTATGAATGATGCACGTAATTCATATGGTCATACGCATGACACAAATTATCCTTCATTTGAAACCTTAGAACAACCTCTTCTTACACCATCAGAAAATCTATTACAGCCGTATGATGGAGAAAATAATGAAACAACTCATAGAATGAGCAAGAGACAGAGGATCCCAAAATCCTTTGGTGATAATTTCATTGTTTATCTTGTGGATGATACACCCAGATCCATCCAAGAGGCGTTTGCATCTCTTGATTCAGACGATTGGAAGGAAGCAGTCCGTAGTGAGATGGAATCCATCATGACTAACGGAACCTGGGATGTAGTGGATCGTCCATTCGGTTGTAAAACGATTGGGTGTAAGTGGGTGTTCAAGAAAAAGCTTAGGCCTGATGGTACTATTGAGAAGTACAAGGCCAGACTGGTGGCGAAAGGTTATACACAAAAAGAAGGAGAAGACTACTTTGATACTTACTCACCCGTTGCTAGAATGACAACAATTCGGGTACTTCTTTCTTTGGCTGCCTCACACGGTCTTCTAATTCATCAAATGGATATGAAGACGGCTTTCCTTAACGGAGAGTTGGATGAGGAGATTTATATGGATCAGCCAGAAGGATTTGAGATATCCGGTCAAGAGAATAAGGTGTGTAAGTTAAAGAAATCTTTATACGGTCTTAAACAGGCACCAAAGCAGTGGCATGAGAAACTTGATAGTACCATGACACAAGCAGGCTTTGTTGTCAACGAGGCTGATAAATGTGTATATTATCGATATGGTGGGGGTAGAGGAGTGATCATGTGTTTGTATGTCAATGATATATTAATTTTTGGAACTGATATTGATGTGATAAATGAGGTTAAATCTTTTCTGTTCCAAAAATTTGATATGAAAGACTTAGGGGAGGCTGATGTTATCTTAAACGTCAAGCTGATAAAAAATGAGAATGAGATTACTCTTTTACAGTCCCATTATGTTGAGAAGGTCTTGAGCCGTTTTGGCTATTTGGACAGCAAGCCTTCACCAACACCATACGATCCTAGTATAATTCTTCGAAAGAATAAAAGACTAGGAAGAGACCAACTGAGATATTCTCAGATTATTGGTTCGCTCATGTACCTAGCTGGTGCTACTCAACCTGACATTTCTTTCGTGGTTAGCAAATTGAGCCGGTTTACTGCTAATCCAGGAGATGATCATTGGCGCGCGCTTGAGCGAGTTATGCGCTATTTATGTGGTACAATGAGCTATGGACTTCACTATACAGGAGACCCCAAAGTTTTAGAGAATTATAGTGATTCCAATTGGATTTCTGATGCTGATGAGATAAAGGCAACAAGTGGTTATGTCTTTACTCTTGGAGGAGCAGCTGTCTCATGGAGGTCTTGTAAACAGACAATTTTTACGAGGTCAACCATGGATGCAGAGCTTACAGCATTAGATACATCTTCTCTAGAAGCAGAGTGGCTGAAGGAACTCTTGATGGATTTACCAGTGGTGGAAAAACCAATTCCTCCAATTCTTATGTACTGTGACAATCAAACAGTTCTTGCGAAGGTGTCAAGTACAAAGGATAATATGAAATCCTCAAGACATGTGAAAAGACGGTTAAAATCTGTCAGAAAATTGAGAAACTCCGGAGTGATAGCCATTGATTATGTTCAAACGGCGAAAAATCTGGCAGATCCATTTACAAAAGGTCTATCAAGAAATGTGATAGATAGTGCATCGAAGGAGATGGGATTGAGACCCACGTGAGTTATACACAGCGGTAACCCAAACCTATGTGACCGGAGATCCCGTGAATTAGAATTTGGGAAGAACAAGCTGTATGTATAACTAGGAGAGTATATAACTATGTAGTACCCACTCCAGTGAAGATGCAACACTCTCCATTCTGTAAGGAAGACTGCCTTTAAGTCTTAATGTGTTCGGGGGCTATAGTGCGAGATACTGTCCTACAGAGTATTCTTGTACGAACACACCTATATGAGCTGACTGTTGGTCACAGTCTGTGAGATTTGGGAATTCTCTAAGAAGCTCATGAAAGAGACACGGGAGTATGACTTATAGGCTCCACCCGAGGATTGGCCCAATAGGCGCCTAGTATCAGTTTGGTCTTTAAATGAAACCGTCTCGCGCAAAACTACCAATTCAAGGCATAGTCTATTATGTAGTTGTGAGTTGGCAGATTTTTTAGATCTAGATGGATGTTCAACCGAATAGGTCTCCATCGTTAAACTGATATATCAAATAATATTGTGGACATATGACAAGTAGTGTCAGCTATGCCTTTGGAATTTGGTAGGGATTGTTGGAATATTTGGGCCTAGGCCCAACTATTCTCTATTGAATTCCAAAGGTGTAAAGGAGGCATTAATCCCACATTGACTATTTGAGGAGAGTAGCACTTATTTATAAGGGAAGCTATTTTCTATGTGTGGAATATGTGAGAGAAGGATGGCTATAGTCACAAACAAATCACAGGCACGCGCGCACGCGTATTCGCGTATTTTCGCGTGAGTTAACGCGTTACTTGTGACTTGCGACGTGGCGACTGGCGCAGTAAATCTGTTCTCTCTTTTTGATAAAACTGACACTAATATGACTTTAATTTGCTGCAATTCGTGGCACTTTATGAGTCAGTTTCTGGAAAAATAATGGTATGCAGTAACTGACGCAATTATGCTGCAAATACTGAAGTTTATTGTCTTCAGTTACTAGAGCCTAATTGTGTTGATTTACTGTATACTTAATTCTTTCAGTTACTAGAGTCTGTCACTATATATACAGAATAAGTGCCTTCATTCAAAAATACAGAGGTGAACAGACTCACTAGTCCACTGTGTTGAGCGTCAGCTACAGGCTAGTCCATCCCTCCCGTCGGCGTGTCACCGACGTGTGGGAGAGCAGTGTCTCCGAAACCACGTCCCACTTGAAGAATCTGCACAGATTGGGGCGAATAAGGTTTTTGGGCAGCGTCGCGCGACTGCTCGATAGAAGATCTGCTTCATCTACAGTCTTCTTCACACTCCTCTCGTCATTTTTCAAGCTGGAAGCGTCAGCACTGTAAGTAAAGATGAGTTTTCTACGCATGAGTATGATAGATATAATCTGCTTTATTTGTATGTTGGTGTTCATGTTTTGTGGACTATTTGCCATGCGTACTGTTGTAATTTTAGGAATTAATTTTGTCTCTAAAGTGCATTGTTTTCTAACATGACGCGTGGCAGCTCCGAAACCCTCCTCGTCGGGGAGGACGGGTCCGGAGCTTCTTCTTGTATGCGGGGTACCCGGTCTTGAGGTTACCGACAACCACCCAGTTAGAATTACGAGAAATAAAACATAAATGGAGAAAGATGTCCTCATAAGATCAGCCAATACAGAAGAATATTCTGAGCCATGGTGCAATTGTTCTTAATTTGGTTGTATATTGTGACCGTACTTCTGTATTTCAGGTAGTATGAAGCCTTATGCAAGTACACAATCGAAACTGGGAAATATACAACATTTTTATCAACCAAGGAGAAACTAAATGAAATTATACTATGAAGAATAGACCCCTAAATTTGCTGAACTCTGGTGGTCTAGGCATACATCCAGACCCTCAACCTAGGCTCGGCTACTTATTTTTTATCCTTTTCATCAGTTTATTTGATTGACTGTACTTTTGTCATTGTGCTTTAGAATAATTACACGTTAGTTCCCATTTTCCCTGTTTTTGCTGCAGGCCTGTAGTGTCATCTCTTAATGAAACTCTATATGCAACGAATTTCTCTTCTGAGCCTTGAGAGAGTCAGGCCTTTTGAAGACTTTACTTTGCGAATACTAATGTGTAAAACTCTTTGGTTATATTTATTTGTAGTGACTAGTATGGAAGCAGGATCCACAGTTCAGATTATCCTGGGGATACCCTGTGCTGTCATCAAAGCTCACGTGGGATTTAAATTTACCCTATCAAGTGAATTGCTGAACAACACCAACCCACAACTAGGCTAAATGTTGAGTACGGTGCTTCTGTAACACATTTTTTAATAATAGCTTCATAATAAGATAATCAATTCACACCATGTGATTTCTCATGTGGTAGTATTTCTTTTCTGACACAAGCATAGGTCAACAGTTGTACACTCTGCTTCCATTTCATGAATGGATCGTGGACATGTGGCTTCGTCTAGTACAAAGCTGGTCGACAAGAAGCTTTACGGCAAGATCAAATGTCTTACTTCCCCCACGATGGTAACAGGCAGAGGAGTGACTGTCGGTTCCTGGTTCAGAATGTTGGATAGAGCGGGTCGCGAGCAATTTGTTGCCATTGACTTCTGAATCACGCTGTGACATGGAGGGTGTTGGTTCTGTTCCAGAGAAAGTGACTGATGGCATTCAGATACATTGCAGTTCTGCTGCGTGGATTAGGTCGTCCTCGGAGTGGAATAAAATTTTCTGCGGGAGGACCGCACGCTCTCCCGCGTGCGACCCCGCGCCGCTGCAGTCCGTGGTTTACGGAGAGCGCATCCCTTCCGTCAATCACAGCTGAGCTTGAGCCGACTGGATCTGAGATTGAGCCGAGTGAGATCGTAAGGACGTGATGCAGCGGAAGAAGCAACGAACGGCAGCGGGGCGGTGCCGCACGCGGGAGGGCGTGCGGCCCTTTCGTAGAAAATTTGCTTCCCTCGAAGTAGCGTATTTTTACAGAGCATTTGTCAGAAGCACCTTCGCCCTGCATAAGTTGTTATCTGTCTGATATATGATCTCCGTTGAACTTGAGTAAATATGTGATATTTGCTGCTGATTTGGCTTGTTGAACAAAGTTGGGATTTCAGAGATGACGCTTTATGTTCCAATGATAATTCAGTAACTCTGGACGTCCTATGCGTCTAGACCACTGTACTGCTGAAATCAATAACATGGATGAAAATTACTTCTGATTTCTCTTATCATGCTAATATTTAGAATCATGAAGCTGTTAATTTTCAGAGTTACGAGCACATGAAGTAATGGTTTTGCTGGTCTTTGTTCACTGATGTGGGAATAGTTAAATCAGTTCTATATGGTATACGCGTCGTTTGGCTGGAAATACCTACCACTTGTTTAACTAGTTTACATATTTGGGTCTAGAAGAGAGGAATTTAGGTTGTAGCTTAAAAAATTTACGGATTGGTATCTATTTAGATCTTCTCTTGAAGCTGTTTTTTTTTTTGCCTTTCTGGTAATTTTTTGATGTGGGTATACTTTTAGGTCTTATGTTGAAGATGGTCTAGGTGCTTTCAACCTTACAGTTAGCATCACGTCGGCGTAAGCTGTCCCGGCACCTTGTCAGAGACGACTGATTGAAACCGGTAAACCTTACCCTTTCTACTTAATAGTTCAGACGATTCGGAATGGTCAAACAAGTTGGTCATCTCGCTATTAGGGTCTCTGCAGAGAATTTCAGATCACCAAGAGCAAGAATGGCCAACAACTACTAGTAGCAAAAAAAGTCAGTACTTACAGAAAATGTTGGTACCTCAGCCCTCAGAAATGCATAATTCGGCGCAACAACAACAATCAAGCCTTTTGTCTCAAACAAATTAGGATCGGCTAGAAATGAAACTCAACTATTTTTGAAGAGAAGTAATAGAAAATACGATGAAAATAGAAAATACAAATAAAATAAAATTATACATTTTATTTATTTTAAAATTGATTAATAAGAAAGAAGATAAGAGTAATAAAATACGAATAAACTGAGATTATGGCACATAAATTGCTAATTTTCATGCACTCCTATCATGAGCTAGGTATGTGTCACTCCTTTAAGTCTCGTTTCATCGCCTCCTGTCATGTGAACCTTGGTCTACTTCTACCCCTGCTAAAGTTTTCTCTACTCTTTATAATCACACTGTTAACGGGTGCTTCTAGAGATCTCCGCTAGATATGTCCAAACTACCGTAGACGATGTTAGACTAGCTTCTCCTCAATCGGATCCACCCCTACTCTATCACTTATCACCTCGTTCTTAACTTTATCTCTTCTTATGTGACTGCACATTCACCGTAGCATGTGCATCTCAGCAACACTCATTTGTTGGACATATTTTCTTTTAGTTGACCAACATTCTGCTCCATACAACATTGCAGGTCTGTCAAAGTGTTGTACGACACTTCTTCCGGTACTACTAAAGCGTAGTCCGCGGAGGTTCGTATTTGGTTGGAGCGCGCGTAAGATTAAGAACGAGACGGTGACACATAAGGTTTTTACGTGGTTCGGGCCGCCTGAGCGTAATATCCTACTCCACGGGGTGGTTGTTGATTGTATGAGAGTGTATGCGAGTGTGCTTGAGTTGGCTTGGTTGGAGTTGGTTTCTACCGTGCGGTGCAACCCTATTATATGCCAAGGGATGGCCATTACAGGGATTGGCTGGCTCGACATGTGGCCCCGACGGTATTCAATCACCTAATACACGATCTACATGTATTAAGTATGATTAAAATTGTGATAACGTGCTTTAATGGTGGCGTTACCGGTACTAAAGGTCCTCTGATCGTGTGTCATTAATGCTGAATTAGTAACATGTTAATCAGGTCTTTTAACGGCTGTTTTAATAACCTGTTGAATGTTCGTGCCGTTGGAGATCTTGTAGTCATTGCTGATTTAGGTTCGGTGGTACAACATGTGGCAGCTCCGAAGCTTCCCTCTGTGAGGAGGTAGGTCCGGAGCCACTCGACACGTGGCGGCACTGGAGCTTCCCTCTACTAGGGGTTAGGTCCAGGGTTGCTAGACATGTGACGGGATCGGAGCTTCCCTGTGAAGGGAGGTAGGTCCGGTCCCACTGGACACGTGGTAGTACCACAGCTACTCAAATGAGGGATGCGGGCCCAATACTGTTAGATGTGTGTTTCCTTCGGAAGTCTTCAACTCGGACGCGGGAACTCTTTGACTTTTCTCGCGGTATCGTGGGGTACCCGGTACGCAGGGTACCGACAGTGGCCCCCAGGCCCACCTCTAGGAGAAACCCCATAGGTGAAGTTTTTGTACCAAAGGTGGGGCCATCTTTGATTCCCGCGCTGCAGCTTCAAAGCTTCTTGGTGGGCGGTTGAGGCGACGACAAAGAGTTACGCCGCCACCGCGTGGCCCTTTTTTACTCGGTGCGTGGGATCCTGGCATGCGGATCTCATGCAATTGAAGGTCGCCAGTTCCCAATACGAAAAATTATCGGTTCCGAGCGTAATCTCCGTAGCCCTATCAGGCGGCTGCCCCTCGGGCTTCCAACTTCCCATCATGACAACAGTTCGCCTGGGGTTACTTTTTAAGCAAAGTGGAATCGACCCCACTTGTCATCGACGAGGTCATCTGTGATTCAGGTCTGGAGATAGTTTCCATCCAAGCGTTGTGGAGGCTTACTTAAGAAGGAAAGCCTGCACGGTTAGAGGGCTCTTTACGCCTTCATTCGAACTTGCACTCAGAACCTCTACGCCTTTGCATAGCTTTTCCAACTTTCGCTCCGCTTTGCCGCGATGGAGTTGGGTCTTCCTCGTAGCAAGATCAAGAAGGATGAAGATTTGGCGAGGGTTCGAACCTACATGGGGTGGTCCAGCGCCTCCTTCAACAACTCGATCCGCTTCGGCAAGCTTCCCTTCAAGAAGGAACGTGCCAGAGAGATCATCTACTTCTCGGCGTATGCCATTGTGGGGTTGATCCCACCTTTTTCATGTTTCCTCTTGATGCTGTTGGACTTCTACGGGCTCCATCTTCATCACCTCGACCCTCACTCATACTTGCTAGTGGCAACCTTCGTCCACTTCTGCGAGATGTGGGTGAGCGTGCCACCAAGCATCGAGCTCTTCCCGGACCTTCTTCACGGTCCATACTACCTGAAAGGGGACTGATTTGATCGACTTCTACTACTTCGTGAAGCGCAAGAACTGTCCATTCAAGTACTTGAAGACTTTCCCTCCGGGAAGTGGGACAACTGGAAGAAGTACTGGGTGGTCATCACGACAGACTGGAGTTTCCTACAAGCCTCCCCAATGTCAACACCGACGCCTGGAATGCTGCTCTAGGGTTGTTCGAAGCTTACAAGCCTGTCTTGACAAGAATCCAACAATGTGTGGAGGGTGGAGTGACCCCTCAGATGGTCTTCGGTAACTTTCTGGTAAACAGATGGGCTCCACTGAAGACGAGGGAATGGCCTGCATGGGCTTTCAACAACGAGATGGATCACAACTGGATCGAAGCTGGTTTTCGAACTAACTTGGATGATAAAGCTTTGAAGCTCCATCTCCAGAATCTTCAACACGGAGCCATCACCCGCGATGCCTTGGCCCCGTCGGCAGCCTTCCTCCATCTGAGTTCAGGAGGGAGCTTCGGAAGGGAATGCTGTAGTTGGACGACCTCGGCTTGGCGGAGAAGCGTGGGACTACTGGGATTCCTATTCCTGGAGCTTCGAAAAGGGTAGCTCCCACCGCTCCAAGCCAGAAGGTTGACAACGTCGGCAAGCGCAAGAAGCCGACCGAATCTTCCAGCCGGAAGAGGAAACTGAGACATGCTAATGGGAGCTCCCTCAGGTTGGCTCCATCTTCAGCAGCCTCTTCCTCCCTGGCCAAGCAGAACTTCGGCGGCCACGCCTTCTTCGGTATCGACATCCATGAGGGGCGTTAGCTCCGGCAAGTCGACCCCGACTCCAGTGCTGGCTGTGGGCTCTAGGTCCGGAGGTCCTTCCCCGCCGACGGAGGTCTCGGCTGAGGCGACTCCAACCCCTGTGTCAAGCTCCCGACTGAAGTCTGGGTTCTCCGCCTCACTAGGTCCGGTGGGCTCTGACTCTGGACCACAAAAGAAGAAGTTTAGCAGCGACTAGAGTGGAAGCTTCCCAAGGTAGGCATTTGAAAGTGCATCTAGGACTCCCTTGTGGGTTTTGGATGATTTATGACAAGCAATTGGGATCCTAATCCTTTTGTTGAGATGAATGTAGGCAAATAGTGAAAAATGAGCAAAATGCCAAAAAGAAGGGAAATGGAAAGCAAAGTGGATTTGAGCTCAAGGAGAAGAAAATAGTAGACTATTATGTGTGGAGTGTGTTAAGGAAACACACCCAAGAGCTCAATCACTTTCAAGCACACACACACAATGCACAAAGTTATACAGGACCGGACTAGTCCGATATCAGCCGGACTAGTCCGATATCACTCTCTGCACTAGATCGGACAAGTCCGGTATCCACCGGACTAGTCCGATATCTTTCTGATCCACTTCGGACTAGTCATCCCCAATGCGGACTAGTCCTCAACACAATGCACAAGTAACATAAAATCGGACAAGTCCGTTGTGATACGGACTAGTCCGATATTCTTTCTGATCCTCTTCGGACAAGTCTGGTGTCTACACGGACTAGTCCGATATACACACTGATCTAAATCGGACAAGTACTCCAAGTGCGGACTTGTCATCCTAAACACTTAGGGTTTCATATGTCCGGACAAGTCCGATGGCAATCGGACGAGTCCGAAGATTTCCAGTAGTGAAATCGGACAAGTCCGTTTTCAACCGACTAGTCCGATATTCCTGGACACTTAGGGTTTGCTGCACACAGCACACCGGACTAGTCCGGTGACCACCACGGACTAGTCCGATCTTTCTGAACCCTAACGGTCACTTTTAGAAACCCCATATAAATAGAGGTGCACGGCCCATTTTTACAATCTCTCGAACCCTAGCGCCGTCACACCTCCCAAGAGACTCAAAAACCACCTCTCTCCACGAAGTTGAGTGCAAAATCGATCAATCTATTGAAGATCACTTCTAGATCATTGGAGAGACACCTGGCACACATCATTGAGCTCTTGGTTAGATTCTCTAACACACTCTTGCGTTTCAATTTGTAATTTTCGAGTGTGTTATTGGTGGCTTTGTAAGTTGTAATCAAGGGAGCTCTCAACGTGTGAGAACGCCCCTTCAACTTGGTTATTTACCCCTTGTGATTAGTGGAAGAGGATTGGCCTTCGTGGCGATCCGACGAGGAAAGGGTTGGAGAAGACCCGGTCCTTTTGTGGGCTCCTCAACGTGGACGTAGGTTGCCTTCGTGGTAGCCGAACCACGGGATAAATCGTGTGTCTTGTCCTTTTGTTTTCTTGATCTTAATTGATCATCTTAATCTAGGGTTTGATTTACTTTGTTCAATTTGAGTTAAAGTGTTGATCAAGAACCTTAATTGTAATAAAATTTGATATACAACCATTAACCTGTCATTCAAGTTTATATTTCCGCTGCAAACACTAACGAATCAAGAAAATTGTTTAAACTTGATCAACTTAGCCCGTGAAAACCGGACTAGTCCGCACATTACCGGACTAGTTCGATATCTCTGGTATTGACTCTGTTGTTGAGTGTTACAGGAACCGAGAAAATTCAAAAAGGCCTATTCACCCCCCCTCTAGGCCTACATTCAATTGGTATCAGAGCAGGTTCTTCAAGAAAGAGTGCAACCACTCGAAGAGATCATGTCGGACATGAAGGAAGTTCAGAAAATCAACAACCAGGAAGAAGTGAATAACAACAAGAACCAAAAGCTTGAAAAGTATCTCGAGGAAATTCAAGACTTCGATGATGATGACGAGGAGACGCTGGAGTTGAAAGCACTCCCCAGAAAGAAAGCACTTTCCAAAGGGAAAGCTAAAGTTGAAGAAAAGAAGAAGGGGAGTAGTCACACCAACTACTCCCGATATCCTTTTAACTATGATCGTTTAAATTCAAACAACAGCCATTACCTATCTATTCCCCTTGGAAAAGCCCCACACTTCGATGGGAGTGATTACTCCATGTGGAGGCAAAATATGAAGATGCACTTGATTTCT
Organism: Tuctoria greenei; assembly: GCA_036927565.1. Classification (NCBI taxonomy): domain Eukaryota; kingdom Viridiplantae; phylum Streptophyta; class Magnoliopsida; order Poales; family Poaceae; genus Tuctoria; species Tuctoria greenei. The sequence goes on along the minus strand of JAYESD010000009.1, from coordinate 19,679,228 downwards.
CTTAACCCAAGTTTATGGCATATTGTGTGCACAGGAATAGACATCCCAGATGACGACGAAGAGCTCACCCCAAGTCAAGAGCAAGCCATCCACAGAAACGCTCAAGCCGCAGCCGTAATCACCTCCTCTCTAAGTCGAGATGAATTCACAAAGGTGGACGGACTGGAGATTGCCAAGGAAATATGGGACACACTACAAACAGCCCATGAAGGTGACCGGCATGTGCGGGAGGCAAAAATTGAAATGATCGAAGGCGAACTAGGAAGGTTAGCAATTGAGGAAGACGAGTCTCCCAGGACATGTACAACCGACTGAAAACACTTGTAAACAAGGTTCGATCATATGGGAGCAAGAAGTGGAATGACCACAAGGTTGTAAAGCTCATCCTTAGAGCCTTTATGCCTCGCAATGTCACACTATGCTCTATGATCAGAGAGAGTCCCGGGTACAAGAGGATGACTCCAGATGAGTTGCTTGGCAAAATCATCAACTTTGAAATGATGGAGAAACAAGCCAAGCACGTAAAAGAAATAGCCGACCTCACATCGGCCAAGAAGAAGGGAGTTGCCTTAAAGTCCACACTCAAGCCTCTATCCAAAGAAGCAAGAGAAGCACAGCTTGAGGAGGACAGCGATGATGAAAGCAGTGAGCTGGACGAAGAGGACATGATTTTGTTCATGAAAAAGTTCAAAAGAATAATGAAGAAAAGACAAGGAACAAAATCAAGTGAAGGCAAGTACAAGGAGAGAACAAAGTCGAAGATGAGGCGGGCGTGCTATAATTGTGGTGAGTACAACCACTTTATAGTCGATTGCCCGTATGAGGACAACAAGAAGAAGAATAAAGAAGCCAAGCCTCAACCGAAGAAATTCTTCAAGAAGAAGAAACAAGCTGAACAAGCACACATTGAAAAGGAGTGGGACTCAAACGATGAGTCCTCATCATCCGATGACGAAGAGTTGGCTAGCATAGCCATTGAAAGCACGTCCAAGAGACCCACACTCTTCCCCACGCTCGGTACAAAGAAGGGACATGACACTTGCCTCATGGCAAAGGAAGGTAAACGCAAGGTAAACATCAAAACTCCTTCCATGCATTCCTACTCAAGTAATGATGAACTAGATAGTGATGATGAAGATATGTTAATTGGATTAGATAGAAAAACTGCTGCTAAAATGAAATTTCTACTTGACCAACTTGTTGAGAAGGAGCAGCTAATTGATCTTCAAGAGGACATGATTATCTCCCAAAAGGAGAAGCATGTCGAACTTGACAATCTTCTAGTTCTTGAAAAGGAGAAAAACAACTCACTAGAGCTTGAGCTAGCTTCAAGCAAGAAAACTTGCTTGGAGTTAACCAACTCAAACGTTGCAATCAACAACTTGATGACCTGATCAAGGTCAACAAGATCCTTGAAGTGCAAGTTGAGTCACTCAAGCTAAGTGAATCTTCCTCCTCTTCAAGTCTACCTTCTCAACCCACTTCAACTAATCTTGTTCATATGTGCAATTGTGGTAAAATAAACACCAGGGTGAAAGAAAAGTCTACCTCCATAAAGGATAAAAATCCTACCTAATGTGGAATATTTGACAAGGAGAGGATCAACTATGCACGTAGTGCATACTTGTTCCAAAGACCTCCAAATGTCAAGTATGGCATTGGTTACTCTTATGATGGAAAGCAAAATGCTGGAAGTCATAAGAATAAAAAGGGAAGGATTACCTTTGTGAAGGGAGGACCCTCACAACCTGGTAACTCAAAAATTAAGAACATGAACTCTCATGAACACCGGACTAATCCGGTTGTGGTCCGGACAAGTCCGGTTATCCGGACAAGTCCGGTCACCCAAACTAGTCCGATCCATAAACAACAACAACTTTTGTTCAAAACCTTTGATGCCTCTTATGTATTAATGAGAAATAATCTTGGTAAAGTTTATGCTTATTATGCTGGGCCACGCCATGGGAACACAAAATCCCATGTGTGGGTGCCCAAATGTATTGTAACTAACCTCCAAGGACCCAAGCAAGCTTGGGTACCTAAAACCAAGGAATAATTTGTTTCTGCAGGCCTATTCCTCCGGTGGAACCAAATGGGTGCTAGATAGTGGATGCACCAACCACATGACCGGAGAAAGGAGGATGTTCATGGAATATGAAGAAAACGAGGACCCAAACGAAGGCATCTACTTCGGAGATAATAGTCAAGGAAGGGTGCTCGGTACCGGTAAAATAGCAATATCCTCTGAACACACTCTTTCTCAAGTTTTACATGTTGAATCTTTAGATTATAACCTGCTGTCCATATCTCAATTATGTGACAATGGTTATAATTGCTTGTTCACTAACGAGGGTGTGACCGTCTCAAGGAGGAGTGATGGTTCCGTTGCATTCAAGGGTATGTTGAAGGGAAAGCTTTACCTTGTTGACTTCAACAAGGATAAAGCTGAACTCGACACATGCTTGATTGCAAAAACCAACATGGGTTGGCTGTGGCATAGACGGCTAGCACATGTTGGTATGCGGAATCTTCAAAAACTTCTCAAGGGCGATCACATCCGAGGTTTGAAAGATGTTGTTTTTGAGAAAGATAGGCCTTGTAGCGCGTGCCAGGCCGGGAAGCAAGTTGGAGCACACCATCCCGCAAAGAACATCATGACTACGACAAGACCGCTCGAACTACTTCACATGGACTTGTTTGGTCCAATTGCTTACAAAAGCATCGGCGGTAATAAATACGGTTTAGTCATTATTGATGATTTTTCCCGCTTCACTTGGGTGTTCTTTTTGCATGACAAGTCAGAAACACAAGGGACACTCAAGAAATTCTTCAAACGAGCGCAAAACGAGTTCTCACTATCGATCAAGAGTATTCGGAGCGACAACGGCACGGAGTTCAAGAACATACAAGTGGAGGAGTACCTTGATGAGGAGGGAATCAAGCTCGAATTTTCAGCACCATACTCTCCACAACAAAACGGAGTTGCCGAAAGGAAGAACCGAACGCTCATTGAGATGGCAAGAACAATGCTCAATGAATACAAGAGTTCAGATCGATTTTGGGCGGAAGCAATTAACACCGCTTGCCACGCCGCAAATCGACTCTACCTTCATCGACTACTCAAGAAGACTCTTTATGAGCTACTCACCGGTAACAAACCAAACATTTCATATTTTCGAGTTTTTGGCTCTCCATGTTATATCTTGAACAAGAAGCCCAGGACTTCAAAGGTCACTTCGAAGTCCGATGAAGGTTTCTTGCTTGGTTATGATTCGAACACTTACGCCTATCGTGTTTTCAACAAGGCTTCCGGACTTGTTGAAGTGGCACGTGACGTAGTGTTCGATGAAACTAATGGCTCCCAAAAGGAGCAAGTTGATCAATGTGAATTAGGTAAAGAAGAAGCTCCTTATCAAGCATTGAAGAGAATGGCTCTAGGCGAAGTTCGACCACAAGAGTCATCGTCACAAATACAAGAGGAAAGTGAACCACAAGAGGAGATCAACAATCAAGGGGGAGCTTCGATACAAGATCAATCACAAGAATATGAAGATGATCAACAAATCAACGAAGGCAACCTCTCAGGGGGAGAAGAAAATGATCGCCAACACACAACTCTCCAAGTGCCACACCCAAGAGTACACCAATGCATTCAAAGGGATCACCCAATTGACAACATCATCGGTGACATCCAAAAGGGAGTAACCACTAGATCTCGTATAGCTAATTTTTGTGAGCATTACTCGTTTGTCTCCTTTTTGGAACCACGCAGGACTGAGGATGCATTGAAGGATCCGGACTGGGTGGTGGCAATGCAAGAAGAGTTGAACAACTTCAAGAGAAACGAGGTTTGGGAACTTGTGGCAAGACCCAATGCAAATATAGTGGGCACCAAGTGGGTCTTCCGCAACAAGCAAGACGAACACGGGGTGGTGACAAGAAACAAGGCACGACTTGTGGCCAAAGGTTACTCACAAGTCGAAGGTTTGGATTTCGATGAGACTTTTGCTCCAGTAGCTAGGCTTGAATCAATTAGAATATTACTTGCATATGCTACTCACCATGATTTCAAGCTGTATCAAATGGACGTAAAAAGCGCCTTCCTCAACGGACTGATCAAGGAAGAGGTGTACGTGGAGCAACCACCCGGGTTTGAAGACGAAGAGTTCCCCAACCACGTATATAAACTGCGTAAGGCTCTCTATGGCCTCAAACAAGCTCCTAGAGCTTGGTATGAGTGTCTTAGAGATTTCTTAATTGATAATGGTTTTCAAATTGGCAAAGTAGATTATACGTTATTCACAAAGAATCTAGATAATGATCTTTTTATTTGCCAAATCTATGTTGATGATATAATTTTTGGGTCAACTAACCAATCTTTCTGTGAAGAATTTAGTAGAATTATGACAGACAGGTTTGAAATGTCTATGATGGGAGAATTGAAGTACTTCTTTGGATTCCAAGTGCGTCAACAAAGGGAAGGAACATTCATAAGACAAACCAAGTACACGCAGGACATACTCAAGAAGTTTGGCATGGACAAAGCAAAGCCCATAAAGACTCCCATGGCTACGAATGGCCACTTGGATCTCAATGAAGATGGACCAAACGTCGACCAAAAGGTATATCGTTCCATGATTGGATCTTTACTCTACTTATGTGCATCTAGGCCAGATATTATGTTGAGTGTATGTTTGTGTGCAAGATTTCAAGCCAACCCTAAGGAATGTCATTTGACAACCGTAAAAAAAATCTTGAGATATTTAGTTCATACACCCAACCTTGGTCTTTGGTACCCAAAAGGCTCCAAATTCAATCTCATTGGTTACTCCGATGCAGATTATGCCGGGTGCAAAGTTGATAGAAAAAGCACCTCTGGCACATGCCAATTCCTAGGAAGATCTTTGGTTTCTTGGTCATCTAAGAAACAAAATTCCATTGCATTATCCACAGCCGAAGCGGAGTATGTTGCAGCCGGGAGTTGTTGTGCACAACTCCTTTGGATGCGACAAACTCTAAGGGATTACGATTACAATATGAATCGTATTCCTCTCCTTTGTGATAATGAGAGTGCCATTAAAATAGCCCACAATCTAGTTGAGCACTCTAGGACTAAACACATAGACATAAGACATCATTTCTTGAGAGACCATTCCATGAAAGGAGACATAACCATCTCACATGTCAACACCCAAAAACAATTGGCCGACATATTCACCAAGCCACTTGATGAAAAGCGTTTTTGCGAACTCCAAAATGAGCTAAATATTCTTGATTCTCGGAGTGTGGCTTGAAAAGTTGCATACCTGTATGAGTGCTTCAAAAATGTTGATTGAATTGTGAAAATCATCCCTCTCCATTTTTCTCGAAAAACTATGTTAATTATTAGATCTTGATGAACTTTGATCATTGTATGATTGTTGTATGCTTACTGGTCAAATTCAACAAGATTACTTGAATTGTTTTGCCTCTTTATCTTCTATTATTGAACCTTCAAATATATATGAATGGGCTATGCAATTCTTTCCTGGTGACCACGGACTAGTCCGTGGTTGCCCGGACTAGTCCGCCCATGCAGACTAGTCCGCAGAGTGCCAGTTAGGCCGGACTAGTCCGATAGACCACGGACTAGTCCGATATAGGTCTCTGGATGACTTCGGACTAGTCCGGTCATGTCCGGACTTGTCCGATTTTTTGTGTCCATAACCCTAGCCGCCACCAAACCCTAATCCTCTCATCCCCACAATTGCTCAAGCCTTCCTCTCTCTTGCGCTCGAGCTCCCAAGGCAATCTTTTGCCTCCTCCGTCGAAGAGCGACTCATTTGGGCGGAGATCAAGCTTGAAGACTTGGGGATTGAAGTTAGCGGACTAGTCCGGCCTCCAACCCCAAAACTTCAAGCCTCCATCGATTTCTTCGGTAAAAACTCTTCAAAACCCTAGAAATCGTGTTTTTCTCCATTGTTGATCGTATAGCCTAGCATCCTTCACTAGATACATGCTTATTTGATGTACTACGTGTATGCTAGACTAGATTTGCATTAGGAATCACTCCTTGTCCAATCTGTTAGGTTTTTGAGGATGAACACCGGACTAGTCCGGTCCATGCACGGACAAGTCCGGTACCCCGGACCAGTCCGTGCCTGAGAACCGGACAAGTCCGATGTTTTTGAACCTGAAACCTAATTCCCTAATTCCTTAATGCCATCCATTGCTATCTTGTCTTACCTATGCCTTGTATAACTTGTCATTATTCTTGTTTAATCATTCTCAAATCATGTCGCACTCCGACAACGAAGTCTCTGACTTTGAGGCCGAGTTGGACCACGAGGTGGCACCTCGGTCCTCGGCAGGTCTTGGCAAGAAACGCCAAGAAAGACCCTCAGAGCCAGCTCCTTCTCCTCCCCAGGTTCGGAGAAAGGTGCTGGCAAAGAAGCCAGTGTCCAAGGCAGGAGCATCCTCTAGCCAAGCCAAGGGCAAGGTCAAGGGGATAGCTACGGGGCCAGTCGGGCCCTTGAAGCTCCATGCTCCCAGGGAAGGGGTCCAGGACCCTGCTGAGGAGAAGTTCAATGGCAAGGGCAGTGATTCGGCGGCCAAGTTCAGGAGCATTGACTGGTATGGCAGGCCAAAGCAAGCTGTCGATGGAAGGTTTTGGTGCAACTTCCATGCAGACTTCTACAAATCTGTGTATCTCCCAATGAAGACACCGGTGGTGCGCAGTCAGTGGATTGACTGGGCACACCTTGAGAAGAAGAAGTGCTCAGCCTTTGATGAAGTCATTGCAGCAGCTGAGAGGCATGGCCTGAAGGATCTCTTTGCCTTCAGGCATAAATGGAATGATGAGGTGATAGCACAGTTCTTTGCTACTTGCTACTTCTCAAGTGAGGATGAAGAGAGTGTTACTTGGATGACACACGAATCCAAGTATAGTATCACTCAAGAGGACTTCAACAATCTGCTCCATCTGGACACCTCTGGACATGACAGGCTGATCATCCACAATATAGGTGTCATGGAGAAGGATAGGATGAAATTCCTATATGAGTTGAACTCAAAGTATGTCCCTCCCTCTACAAAGAACATGAAACCATTCTTTGTGGTCCTCAACAGAGTGCTGAGGAAGACTATTGCTCCCAAAGATGGAGATGCTGGGAGCGTGCAGGGTTACCTCCGTACCCTAATGAGAGTCATAAGCAAGGACCTCCCATTTGATGTGGCGGAATACATTTGGAATGATATGGTCAACATATCCTGCACGCCTAACAGGTCATGTGGCTATGCTCCCTACCTCATGTATATGATTGAGAAAGTCACTGGTATTGAGTTCGTGAAGGATGTGGAGCACACTCCTTTGAGGCCTCAGAAGCCTCAACCAGTGAGTGTCCAAGCTGCTCCCTCGCCGGCATCAAGTCCTGAGGCACCGACAAGAGCAAGAGAGGCTAGGGCTCCTCCCCCCTCTAGGGAAGCCCCTCAGAGAGGATCAGCTAGTGGGATCCTCAAGTACCTAACCGCCATATTCTCCTCCTGCAAGAAGACTGAAGTAAAGCTTCATAAACTCAATCAGAAGAGGAAGGAGGATATGAGATACATCAAAGCCAATGTGAAGCAACTGAGTGAAAAGCTGGAGATCAACCCCATTGGATCTCCAGTAATTTCTGAAGATTCTGATCTTGACATCACCGAGCTCGGGCCTCTGAATCCCTCTGAGCTTGCCTACTTTGGCATTGGGGGCTCGAGCAACTCCGCTCCTCCTCCCTCTCCTCCTCGTCAAGCGGAAAGCGAAGAAGATGAAGATGATGACGAGAGGACCGACAGTGAAGAGTGAAGACCCTAGGACCCTCCTCTCCTTCTTTTTGGTGTCTTGATGCCAAAGGGGGAGAGATTGAGGGGGAGTCTTAGCTTTAACTGTAGTTGGGTGCGAGAAGAGACTTCTCTTTATCTTTTATTTGTGGTTGTAATAGTTTAACTTTGTTTTCATATTTAGCTTTATCTTGTGATGAATTGCTCAATTTACTCTCAATGTGATGAAAACTGCATTTATTTGCGAATATGTGATGAAAAACTGCTTTTTTGCTCCTTGAATGTCATATACACTTGGTATCGGTTGATTAATGTGAATTATGTCATTCTCAATGTTTTCATGCACTTAGTATGCATCCCACCATAAAGAATGCACATATGGATAATTCTCTTGTTGCTTGATGTATTTTTGAGTCATATGTGCATACTTTATGAAAATCTCACTTTTTTGCCTTATTTTATGAAATCTCAATTGGTTGTCATCAATCACCAAAAAGGGGGAGATTGAAAGTGCATCTAGTACTCCCTTGTGGGTTTTGGATAATTTATGACAAGCAATTGGGATCCTAATCCTTTTGTTGAGATGAATGCAGGCAAATAGTGAAAAATGAGCAAAATGCCAAAAAGAAGGGAAATGGAAAGCAAAGTGGATTTGAGCTCAAGGAGAAGAAAATAGTAGACTATTATGTGTGGAGTGTGTTAAGGAAACAAACCCAAGAGCTCAATCACTTTCAAGCACACACACACAATGCACGAAGTTATACAGGACCGGACTAGTCCGATATCAGCCGGACTAGTCCGATATCACTCTCTGCACTAGATCGGACAAGTCCGGTATCCACTGGACTAGTCCGATATCTTTCTGATCCACTTCGGACTAGTCCTCCCCAATGCGGACTAGTCCTCAACACAATGCACAAGTCACTCAAAATCAGACAAGTCCGTTGTGATCTGGACTAGTCCGATATTCTTTTTGATCCTCTTCGGACAAGTCCGGTGTCTACACGGACTAGTCCGATATACACACTGATCTAAATCGGACAAGTCCTACAAGTGCGGACTTGTCATCCTAAACACTTAGGGTTTCATATGTCCGGACAAGTCCGATGGCAATCGGACGAGTCCGAAGATTTCCAGTAGTGAAATCGGACAAGTCCGTTTTCAACCGGACTAGTCCGATATTCCTGGACACTTAGGGTTTGCTGCACACAGCACACCGGACTAGTCCGGTGACCACCACGGACTAGTCCGATCTTTCTGAACCCTAACGGTCACTTTTAGAAACCCCATATAAATAGAGGTGCACGACCCACTTTTACAATCTCTCGAACCCTAGCGCCGTCACACCTCCCAAGAGACTCAAAAACCACCTCTCTCCACGAAGTTGAGTGCAAAATCGATCAATCTATTGAAGATCACTTCTAGATCATTGGAGAGACACTTGGCACACATCATTGAGCTCTTGGTTAGATTCTCTAACACACTCTTGCGTTTCAATTTGTAATTTTTGAGTGTGTTATTGGTGGCTTTGTAAGTTGTAATCAAGGGAGCTCTCAACGTGTGAGAACGCCCCTTCAACTTGGTTATTTACCCCTTGTGATTAGTGGAAGAGGATTGGCCTTCGTGGCGATCCGACGAGGAAAGGGTTGGAGAAGACCCGGTCCTTTTGTGGGCTCCTCAACGTGGACGTAGGTTGCCTTCGTGGTAGCCGAACCACGGGATAAATCGTGTGTCTTGTCCTTTTGTGTTCTTGATCTTAATTGATCATCTTAATCTAGGGTTTGATTTACTTTGTTCAATTTGAGTTAAAGTGTTGATCAAGAACCTTAATTGTAATAGAATTTGATATACAACCATTAACCTGTCATTCAAGTTTATATTTCCGCTGCAAACACTAACGGATCAATAAAATTGTTTAAACTTGATCAACTTAGCCCGTGAAAACCGGACTAGTCCGCACATTACCGGACTAGTCCGATATCTCTGGTATTGACTCTGTTGTTGAGTGTTACAGGAACCGAGAAAATTCAAAAATGCCTATTCACCCCCCCTCTAGGCCTACATTCAGCATTGTCTTCTCACCTTGAGTTGCTATTTTTATCTTTATCATGTTTTGAATTTTTTTGATCTTTTGTTTCTAGGGTGTCGAAGAAGAACACTGAAGCTCGGGCCTCTGCTACAGCAATAGAGGTTGTGCAAATAGAGGCTCCTGCTTTGACCCCCGCGTCCCTCCAAGTGGTGGCAGAAGACACGATAGCTCCGGCGTCACCTTTCGTGAAACTGGATTCAGTGACGACGACAGAAGCTCATGTGGTAGCGCCGGACCACGGGGGAGAGACTTGTGAAGAAGCACCGGCTGTTTCTGAGCTGGCGGCTGAGGTTCCGGCACTGGAGCCAGAGACGACACAAGCTCTGGCACCTGAACTAGAAGTAACTAAACCTCCGACACCTAAGCCGGAAGTAGTTGACGCTCCAGCACTCGAGCCGGAGGTAGTTGAAGTCCCAACACCTAAGCCGAAGGTGGTGGTAGCTCCGAACGAAGCCATAGTGACAACCCCAGAGGTGATTACCCTAGAGGTGTCCATGTCCAAGCCGGAGCACCCAGAAGAGCCGGCGGTAGGTCCTCCGCCCACTGAGCCAACAGTTGAGGATCTCGCAGAAGGACCTTCCTCTTCAGCTCCAGAGTTTGAAGTTCCTGCTATGAGACCTTCCTTGACTACACCAGACGCAGAAGAGCTCCTGGAAAGTGGCCCCAACGTCGTGGAGCAGCAGGGGACCACTCTAGTGCAGTGGGACCCATTATTTGATTTTGAAGACCCACTGGAGCTTGTGGAGGCGCTTCAGGTGGGCTCGGAGCCAATTCCCCTGGCGTTGTCTATTGACAATGCCTGTTCAAGTCTCCGCCAAGTCTAGCCTGCCTTCGATTATGAGAGAAAGACCCTCGATGAAGAGTGCAACACCTTAAGGCGTTGAGCAATAGGCTTCATTTCGAGACGAAGCTAACACAATCGAGGCTGGCAGACCAGCGAGAATGGGTGGAGAAAGAGAAGGTCCCGCTGGCGCGGTACGATCACATGATGAATGAGCGAGAGGCTGTCATCAAGACCCTCGATGAGAAGACTCAAGATATCTTCAAGTATGCTACGGAGACTAATGAGGTTGTGGATGATCATCAGGACAACCTCAATGAGTTGAATGAAGTACTCCTCAAGCGTCGAAAAACTCCCGATGAGAGGGAGGATAAGCTCCTGGAGAAGGAGGAGGACCTCTTAAATAGGGAGGAGGAGCTCGCCCAGAGGCTGACACTGGGAGAGAAGAGTTTGGCAGAGCGCACCAAACAATTTGAACAGAAGTATGTTCAAGAGAAAGAAAGGATTTGGCAGGTGGGACAAGAAGTCTCCAAGAGAGAGACTGATGTCTCCACCAAATTCAGGTGGAGAGGGACAGGTATGACAGGTGGAGAGGGTGAAGGGCAGGGAGAAGGACCTGGCGGACCCCTGGAACCACATTCACCTCTGTGAGACGGAGCTTGCTGACCAAGAAAATCATGTGGTCGAAAGGATCCAACAACATGCTAAGGAGGGCGAGCACCTCGCCCAGGAGAGTTCGAAGCTTGTGGTGGCTAGAAGGTCGCTGGAGGAACTAAGGAGCTCGAGGGTAACTGAGTCCCAACGAGTCTGGGATTTCCTGGGGCATGCTAACAAAGCTTTGGTGCCGCTTGGCTTCAGTCCAGTACATCCGGCTGACCCGGAGCTAGAGCTGGACAAGGCGCTGGTGGCGTTGAGCTGTGCCGACTCATCGTCGACCAACTGGTGACGGAGGGCAAATCCTTGTCCAAGAACATTGTCGAATATGTGTTGACGTGTTTCAATCGGGATCCTCATCTGTCTCTGGATCCAATGGTCGAAGGACCCATTATTGAAGAAGATGCCGCCGACACTAGCATTCAAGAAGCTACCCAGAAAGTTACCTCGTTTTTCCATAGGACCTCCAGGTAGCTAGATCTTTTTTTCTTCTGCCTTCACTTGTAATCCTTCCATTTTGTATGAATGAAATCCAGTCTTTTGAATGAATGAATTCCATTTTGTATGTCTTCAATGCATTGCCCTTTTGTATTGTTGGCCCCGTTGTAGATGTACACAATTTGATTGCGAACATGTACCAAAAGGATTTGACAATGTCTTGCTAACTTCACTTCTCGCTCGTAGCCGAAACAATAGCTCTGAGTTCCAAAGTTTACCTCCAACATCTCCAAGAACACCTTGTTACGTCGACGGCGGCCCCTTGGGAGTTATCGGAGCTAGGTAGGTCCGACGGCACCCACTATCAATGCTTAGAAATGTCGATGGCGGCCCCCCTGGGGTTTGTTGGAGCTTGGTAGACTCGACGGGACCCACTGCCAACACTTAGAAACGTCGACAGCGGGCCCACTGGGGGTTGTCGGAGCTTAGTAGATCCGATGGCACCCAATGCCAACACTTAGAAACATCGACGGCGGGCTCCCTGGGGGTTGTCGGAGCTTGGTAGATCCGACGGCACTCACCACCAATGCTTAGAAACATCGACGGCGGGCCACCTGGGAGTTGTCGGAGTTTGGTAGATCCGACGGTGCCCACTATCAACACTTAAAATCATCGATGGCGCCCCCTGGAGGTTGTAGGATATTAGTAGATCCAACGACACCCACTATCAACGCTTAGAAACATCGACGGCGGGCCCTATGGGGGTTGTTGGGCTTTGTAGCTTTGACGACACCCACTGTCAACGCATATAGCGTCTACGGCGGGCCCCCTGGGATCGTTAGAGCTTTCCTAGCTGAAAGTGCATCTAGGCATCCCCGTGGGTTTTGGATGATTGATGACGACAATTAAAAGTCTAATGAGCTAAGTTGATCTTAAGCACATGTATAATGATTGAAATAAGATGAAATCCTTCAAAAAGGAAAAGGACATAACGGGCGTCAAAGGCCCAAGAGTAGAAATTAGGGTTTCTATGAAGTTGAGCTTATATGAGCCGTGTCATGTGAAAGGGTGGATGTATCATGTGCATTGAGATCATTCTAAGGGGCTCAAAGTGGTGGTTTAGAGAAAAACCTAAGTGAGAAGCCAAAATGAGGAAAAACCCTAGGAGGTTGGACTAGTCCGGCCACGCAGACCAGTCCTTTTTGAGATGGACCAAATGTCTCTCGAGTGTTTCTTAGTGAATTTGGAGCTAAGTCCCAGAAGACCGGACTTGTCCATTTTTGGACGAACCAAAGCTCGCTGGAAAAGTTCGGATTTGTCCATTTGGGCATGGACTAGTCCGTTTGAGACTTAGTGAGATTAACTGAGAGAAACCCTAGAGGGTCAGACTAGTCCGCTCCGTGTGGCCGGTGTAGGGATCGAATGCCCAAGAGGGGGGGGGGTGAATTGGGCTACTTCAAATTTTAAGTCAATTTAAAGCTTAAGTGAAATCTAATTCTCTAAGCAAGCCAACAGTGCAATTAAGAGAATTAAGTGCGAAATTGAGAATTGCGTAATCGTAAAGGAGTAGGGAGGAGGAATGCAAACGCTCGAAGACACGGGGACACGTCGATTTTTCCCGTGGTTCGGTGAGATCACTAGGATCCACCTACGTCCACGTTGTGGCACCCACCTAAGGGTATCGCCACTCCCAAGTCACCGAGACGAGGGAATCCACTAACTTCCTCCGTTCGCCATCCTTGGCAAGGTGGAGCTCAAGCCTTGTACAACTTCGATCCTCCGGGCTTCCACAATGGTCTCGGCAAGCTCCGGAGCGATCTCTTCACTCTCCTCTTGATACAAGGTGAATGCAATCACCAAGAATGCACTTTCTCACGGCTCTCCTTACTCTAGAGTCTCCACTCACCCAGAGAGGACGCACACAAGCTTAACTCTAAGAGGAACTAGCCTATATCTTGAGGTGTGAAAGGATTACAAGAGTGTGAAAATGAGTATTCTAAGTCTTGGACACTTGGGGAATGTGTAGTGGTGCTCTTGTTGTTCAGCCTTATCGAAATGACTGGTGGGAGGGGGTTAAATACTCAGCCCAACCGAATTAGCCGTTGGAAAAGTGGGCTGATTACTTTTTCTGTGTACATCGGATGATCCGATGACCCCCTTTTATGAGCATCGGTCTAATTTGATTGGCTGACGTCATTCTGTCAGAAATGACCGTTATTAGACCGATGCTTCACCTCCTTCATCATCGGAGGATCCGATGAATAGATCTCCAGTCTGGTTGAGTTGATAATTTGCTTCTGTTGTAATCGACCGATGTGCATCTGCCTTCAACATCGGATGATCCGGTGTTCAGTCCTTCAGAACACTTCAGAAAATTTGCTTACTGTTGTATTCATCCGATGTTTACTTGATACACATCGGATGATCCGGTGTGTACTTTATTCTGAGGTCTTCTTCTTCTGTTGAGTCCAAATCGACCGATGCAGTCATTCTTCAGATCACCGGATGATCCGGTGTGTACAATTTGTTTCCTTCGAGTTGAGTTGGACTGATCTTTTGGATTTTGGACTTGTGACCTCTTGAACACTTGTTTGTATGGCTCTTCTGATGGATATGAAGCTTCTTGTGTTGCCAATTTTGATAAGGTTGCGTCGTTGTACGAGTTCCTCATTTGTTTCCGATTAACCCCTTAGGTTAGTTCGTTGAGGGGTCTCCTTTTGCATCCAATGAGCAGTAGATGACATTTATGATTGATTGATCGACGTTTGATTCATTGTACATGAAACCTCGCATCCACAAACTCATTAGTAGTAAATAACGGTTGTCATTAATCACCGAAACCGTACCTCGTGGGGGCCTAGATGCTTTCATTCTCCCCCTTTTTGGTGATTGATGACAACACAACGAGTAGAGCATAAAAGTAATGGAATTTGAAACGCAAACGCAATGCTCATAAAGAAATGTAATCGAAACAACATGCAACACAAGGAGCTCGAAGGCTCAAACAGTGATCAAATATAAATCATAAGAGTGAAGTAGCAAACTGAATTACAAATAGTAGCAAATGATAACAATCAAGTCTCAAATAGAAGCAAATAACAAGACTGAAAGCAAATAGATAACTAGCACTCCCCCTAAGCCCAAGACACTCCCCCTAACTCTAACTCTTCTCCCCCTTTGGCATCAAGACACCAAAAAGGGAAGAGGAGTACCTAGGACTCCGGAGCTCTCGGGGCGACGGTGAAGCGGACGACGTCGGCGGTGTCGGAGCTGCTCGAGGTAGACGTCGCCGGAGCTGGTGCTGGAGCGGGAGGGGCCGGAGGTGCTGACGTGGCTGGAGCTGGAGCTGCTGGAGGGTCCGCTGGAGCTGGAACTGCTGGTGGAGAAAGCACGGCCGGGAGAGGCGAGAACTGGAACGGCACCGTCGAAGCCAGCAGTGGAGACATGCTGTAGCTCGGGATCGGCGACGCCGGTGCTGGAACTGAAGCTGGAGCCAGAGGAGGTGCTGCTGGAGGCTGACTGAGACCGGTGTGCTGTGGCGGAAGGGCTATCCCGGTCTGCTGGTAGAGGTTGGTGATCAACCCCAGGATACCCATCATCGCCTGCTGGGTCTGCTGCTGCTGGTCCAGTGTCCTCCGGTGCATCTGGTCCACCAGACTCGTGAACCGGTCCGTGTCCTCGCGCCTCTGGCGGGCCATCTCTAGCTGCATCTCTGTCTGCTGCCTCTGAAGCTCTGCGAGCCGCGCAGCCTGCTCTGCCCTGGCCTGCTCAGCAGCGAGCCTGTCCTGGCGCTGCTGCTCGATCATCTGCTGAAGAAGCGACGTCAGCTCAGACGGCTGCGTCACCTGCGCCTCGGACACAGGAGGTGGTGTCGGTGGCGGAGCAGCTGATCCTCCGGCCTCGGCGTCGTGCTGCCTCGGTGAAGGTGGAGGAGGAGGGAAGTACTCCTCGACACTGTCGCTGGTGTCACTGTCTGACCACACGTGCTCAAGTCCACCTCCCTGAGCCTCAGCCTGAGCGAGCGCCTCATCCTCCTGAGCTAACTCGGTCCAGTCCTCCTCGGAGAGGCGAGCTCTGAC
Organism: Tuctoria greenei; assembly: GCA_036927565.1. Lineage (NCBI taxonomy): Eukaryota > Viridiplantae > Streptophyta > Magnoliopsida > Poales > Poaceae > Tuctoria > Tuctoria greenei. The sequence goes on along the minus strand of JAYESD010000009.1, from coordinate 19,663,390 downwards.
CTGTCGCTCGACTGGACGACCAAGACGGCGGTCTCCAGGAGCCGGCACCCGGTAGTGGCCAAACCTCGTGGCGTGCATCTCTGACATGGGTGCGGTGACTGGCGAGTCCTCTGGCGCTAGCAGGAACAACAGACGGCTGATCCAGTGACCGTAGACCAACTGTCTCAGCATGCCGACTCCGTCAGTGATCACGTCCTCCATCTCGCAGATCAGCACATCTACGATGTCGAACTCCATCCCGTTCATGACGTAGAACAGGATGGTCTGCTGGAGGCTGGTGAACCCCTCTAAGTAGCCGGACCTCGGTAGAAGTGAACGCCTGAGAATGTGGTGAACGGTCCTGGCTGCAGGTGTGAGGAGAGCTGGCACCCTCGGCTGATCTGGCGTGAAAGGGTGGGTGAACAAGCCTCTGATCTCCTCAAACGGGGGTGACACTCCCCCTGTCAGCGGCCTCCTCGGCGGGTCTGCTCCTTCGTACACAACCTCGTGCAGGCACGTGAGGTGTGTGGCCACTCCCAGCAGCTGAGCCAGTCTCTCTCTGGATACGTCGTGCCGCTGCCCCATGAACATGAAGTGAATGGACCGACGTCCCTCAGCGACGTAGAGTGTCGCGTAGAACACACGGACCCACTCCTCCACGTAGACACTCCTCTGGCGCGACAGCAGATCCACCAGTCCTCTGTACCTCTCAAAGAACGGCCTGATGCCGTGACCCACTGCCGCTGCAAGCTGATCCCAATCGATGTACGTGTGCTGGAACAGCTTGTGCCCCCGACGTCTGTACGTCTCGTACAAAGACGCCTGCGTCACCGTCCAGAACCGGGGGTCCACACGAGTGTCCCTGGGCTGCGGGAACCACTCCTCAGGCAGTGCAGTCCATCTGAGCTTCTTCAACTGCTTGGCCTTGTACTTGCGGTAATCTGTCAGTCTGACGTCTTCGGCGACCCTGGCAGCAGTATCCATCTCGTAGATGGCCCTCTGGGCCTCTCTGTCCTCAGCGAGGTCGGCCGCAGTGGGGCGGCGACTCGCGGTGGGGGTTTGACCTCCCCCTCGAGTCCTGACGGTGCGCCGGCGAACCAGTGGCGTCACCGCAGTCTCGTCCTCGTCCTCAGAGTCGTCCGGCGGCACTGGCTGCACCGGCGGCTGCTGCTGCGACTGCCTCTCACGTGCCTCGCGAATCCGGAGGGATCCGCGATGGCCACGCTTGCGCTCCTCGGCGGCGCGAGCGGCCAACTCTGCGCGTCGTGCTTCCTTCGACAGCTTTGGCTTCTTTGCGGCGAGCTCCTCGATAGCCTTGCCTTTGCCTTTGCGATCACGGGCCATCTTCAAGAAATTCGAGAGCAAGGGTTAGCGAAAAGATGACGGGAAACAATTGAAGGACGTCGCGCTGCACGGAACAAACCTCGTCGACGAAAAGACACGAGATCGATGAAAGGCGACGAACGGCGACGATCGATGGCTCGGGCGAGAAACCCTAGCAGGGAGAACTGCCGGCGGTGGAGGCGGCGGCGCCCTGGAGGGGCGGCGGCGGTGCCCTGGAGAGGCGGCGGCGGCAGCCGACAGAGGCGACTGCGGCGGCGCGGCCTGGGGAGGCGCGGCGGCGGCGATTGGGAGAGAGGCGGCGGCGGCGGCGCAGCCTGGGGAGGCGCGGCGGCGGCGGTCGGGAGAGAGGCGGCGACGCCCTTGGGGACGGCGGCGGCGCGGCCTGGGAGGCGCGGCGGCGGCGCGACCTAGGGTGGCGGCGCGAGGGGCGGTGATGGAGGCGCGGCGGCGGGAGGAGGCGAGGCGCGGCGGCGCGGGAGGTGAGGAGGCGTGGAGTGAAGAAGCGCCGGCCGTACGATTTTTAGTAGGAACCCGATGACCTAGCCGTTACGCGAACACCGGATCGACCGATGCGCATTGGGGGGGATCATCGGTCGAGTTCAACAGAGAGTTGGTCCAAAAACTCTCTTTGCACACCGGATGATCCGACGTTGCTACGTCGATCATCGGTCGAATTCTGCAGGGTAACAGAGGATTAAACATCGGATGCTCCGATGTTTCCTGTAATGAACTCATCGGTCAATTTCTTGGTTCTGACTGATCTGCTCGTTGAACTGAAGCACCAATTGATCCGATGTAGCTGCTGACCCTAGCATCGGATAATCCGATGACTACAGAAAACCTAAAACTGCCCATATATGTCCTTGGACTTTAAACACACAAAGATAAAACGAGTCTTAGGACTTTTTGGGCACCTCCTAACCCTAATAAGGCTTTTCGATATAGTGCCACATACCGGCTAAGCCCTTAAGCAAATAGAGCACACAAAGAGAATTAGGAGGGAAAAACCACGAAAATGTAGGCCCATGCTTTGTGAGCTAGAGTATGGAAACATCTATCTCATTAAAGCATGTTCCTTTAGAATTTTGCTCTTTCCACATCATATGAGTTGAGATATTGCATTTCAAACAAGTCTCCTTCTCATGATGTGGGTTCCCCTTTGTGACAATCTACCGTATGCAATGTCAAACAAGATAATGCAAAAAATTAGATGAATGCAAGTCTATATGACAGGAATCATGCAAGGCATAAAATAAATCTATCTTGCCAAGTTTGAACCTGCCAAAGGCTTACTCAGGGAAAACTATTTCTAGCTCGCCCCTATCCTTTGGGAGTTAGGCAAGACCTATATGACATGCAACCTTACATGAACATGGCAATTTACATGACGTTAGATGCATCTAGCACATTTAACTCACTTCTAAGCCTAGAAAAAGTTTTCTCATCAAGTGGTTTGGTGAAGATATCCGCCAATTGTTCTTCGGACCTAACACCTTGCAAAGAGATTTCTCCCTTAGCTTCATGGTCCCGCAAGAAGTGATGGCGAATATCAATGTGCTTAGTAAGGGAGTGTTGAACGGGGTTTCTAGCTATCTTAACCGCACTTTCATTGTCACAAAGGAGAGGCACACAACCAAACTTAATTCCAAAGTCCAAGAGGGTTTGCTTCATATATAGGATTTGGGCACAACATGCACCGGCCGCTATATACTCCGCCTCCGCGGTGGACAAAGCCACGGAATTTTGCTTCTTGCTCGACCAAGAAACTAGGGAACGCCCAAGTAAGTGGCAACCCCCGGAGGTACTCTTGCGGTCTACACGGCATCCGGCAAAGTCCGAATCCGAGTAACCTAAGAGATGAAAACTAGCGTTCTTGGGGTACCACAAACCTACACTTGGGGTATGCTTGAGATACCGAAGTATCCTAAAGACCGCCTTCTTGTGCGATTCTTTAGGTGCCGCTTGAAAGCGAGCACACAAGCACACACTAAACATAATATCGGGCCTAGATGCGGTAAGATATAGCAATGAACCAATCATGGAACGGTAATGAGATTGATCAATAGATTTACCGTCCATGTCCGCGTCGAGATGACAATTTGTCGCCATTGGAGTGCTTCTTGAGCTACAATCTCCCATCTCAAATTTCTTCAAGAGGTCCTTAGTGTACTTCTCTTGATGGATGAAGGTCCCCTCTTGAAGTTGCTTGATTTGAAATCCTAGGAAGAAGTTGAGCTCTCCAATCATTGACATCTCGAATTCCCTAGACATCATTTTGCCAAACTCATGGCTAAGAGCTTTGTTAGTTGAGCCAAAAATAATATCATCGACATAAATTTGACAAAGAAATAAGTCTCCGTCGATGTCCTTGGTGAAGAGTGTAGTGTCCACCCTCCCAATCTTGAAACCTTGCATTACGAGGAAGTCCCTTAAGCGCTCGTACCATGCCCTTGGAGCTTGCTTGAGTCCATAGAGTGCTTTGTTTAGCCTATAGACATGGTTAGGGTTTCTTGGGTCCTCAAACCCGGGAGGTTGCTCAACAAACACAAGTTCATTAATATAGCCATTGAGAAATGCACTCTTAACATCCATTTGATAAAGCATGATATTATGATGAGAAGCAAAAGCAAGGAGTATGCGGATAGCTTCTAACCGTGCTACCGGGGCGAATGTCTCCCCAAAATCCAAACCTTCAACTTGAGCGAATCCCTTCGCCACAAGCCTAGCTTTGTTGCGGACCACCACGCCATTCTCATCTTGCTTGTTGCGGTAGACCCACTTCGTTCCAATCACATTCTTGTCCTTGGGTCGCTCCTCCAACACCCAAACTTCATTGCGGGTGAAGTTGTTGAGTTCCTCTTGCATAGCCATCACCCAATTGGAGTCTTGGAGAGCTTCCTCAATGCTTTTGGGTTCTACACACGACACAAAAGAGTAGTGCTCACAAAAAGATGCAACATGACGTGAACGAGTACTTACTCCCCGTGAAGGACTTCCAATGATTTGATCCATTGGATGTGCCTTGGAGATGCGCCCATGTCTCATCAACGGTTGTGAGTCACTTGGTGGTGGTGAAGCATCTTGCTCGTCTTGTGGTTGGACTTCATCTTGGACTTCATCTTCTTCTTGGTGTTGTGTGGCTTGTTGGTCTTGCATAGGCAATGGATCATCTTTGTCTTCTTCTTCATCCACTTGAGGCGCCATGGAGGTGTTGATGTTCGGACTTGAAGCTCCCCCTTGATCATGGCTCTCCTCAACTTCGGGCTTGATGTCTCCTATGGTCATGTTCTTCATAGCTTCTCGTAGAGGCTCATCATCTATATCATCATGACCAAAACTCTCCTCTTGGGAGCCATTAGTCTCATCAAACTCAACGTCACAACTTTCTTCAACTAACCCGGAGGTTTGGTTGAATACTCGATATGCCTTTGAGTTTGACGCATAACCAAGGAAAATACCAACATCGCACCTTCTTTCAAACTTACCAAGTCTTTTCTTGCGGTAGATGTAGCACTTGCATCCGAAGACCCGGAAGTAGGAGATGTTGGGCTTTCTCCCAATGAGGAGCTCGTAGGGAGTCTTTTGGAGAAGTCGATGAAGATAGACTCTATTGGCGGCATGGCATGCCGTGTTGATCGCTTCCGCCCAAAACTTCTCCGACGTCCCATAATCATCAAGCATGGCTCTCGCGAGGGTGATTAGTGTCTTGTTCTTTCTCTCAACAACACCGTTTTGTTGAGGGGTGTATGTAGCCGAAAATTCGTGCTTGACTCCTTCACGGTCACACCACTCCCCAATATTGTAGTTCTTGAACTCGGTGCCGTTGTCACTCCGGACCTTGATGATGGGAAGTTGGAATTCCCGTTGAGCTCGTTTTGCAAAGGTCTTGAAGACTTCCGGGGTTTCACCCTTGTCACCTAAAAACAAAGTCCAAGCATAGCGAGAGTAATCATCAACAATAACGAGACAATAGAGATTACCGCCAAGGCTTTGGTAGGTGGACGGTCCGAAGAGGTCCATGTGAAGTAGTTCAAGCGGCTTGGAGGTAGACACCATTGTCTTCATCGGATGGTGCGAAGCCACTTGCTTCCCGGCTTGACATGCGCTACATAGCTTGTTCTTTTCAAACGTCACGTCCTTTACGCCGGTCACCATCCCTAGCTTGAAGGACTTCTTGAGCTTGCTCATTCCTATGTGAGCAATCCTCCGATGCCATAGCCACCCCAAACTTGTCTTGGTGAAAAGACAAGTGGTTAGGCTTGCGCTCTTGTTGGAGAAGTCCACCAAATATAGATGACCATGCCTAAAGCCCTTGAATATTAGCTCTTTGCTAGCTACACTAGACACCACAACACCATCTTTGTCAAATGTGCACGTTAGTCCAAGATCACAAAGTTGAGCAATAGAGAGCAAATTAAAGCTAAGAGACTTAACGTAAAGCACATTCGAAATGGACAAGTCATTAGAAATTGCAATTTTACCTAAACCAATTACCTTCCCCTTTGAGTTATCACCAAAGGTGACTTGTTCATGATTGCCGGGGTCTTCTATGGAGGTGAACATACCATCATTGCCGGTCATGTGTTGAGTGCACCCACTATCGAGTACCCAATGTTTTCCTCCGGCTTTGTAGTTCACCTACACACATGAAGTTAGTTTTTGAGTTTAGGAACCCAAGCCAACTTAGGTCCTTGTATGTGTGATACAAGTGATTTTGGGACCCAAAGTTGCTTGGGGAGCTTCCCCTTCATGCCCTTGATGTTTTTGCCAATGAATTTCGCCTTCACCTTTCCACCTACTTTGCTCAATAGATAGTGACAATCATTGAAAGTAGATGAATAGTTAGGAGGTAATTTTGGAGAAGGACGAGTGGGAAGAGGGCACTCCCTAGTATGATGTCCGGTGACCTCACAATGTTGGCAATAGGATCCCACTTCCTTGATGAAGCTTGTCCTAAGCTCCGGTGAGGACACCTTCCATTTGTTGGGCGTAGGGAAGGTCCCAAGTCCCCTCTTGTTGAAGCCTTTAGCTTGTTGGAAGAGGATCTCCTTGTGCTTGTCCTCTCCCTTGGAAAGTCTAGCCACACTAGTGCGGAGACTTTCGATCTCGTCCATTAGCTCCTTCTCCCTATTAGCTTTCAATGGCAAAGACTCATGCAAATTGTTAGTGGCATGTGAACTAGCGGGTGTTTTGTCATCAAGAGTTTCTTTCTTCAAGTTATTCAATTTTAGTTCCATTGCTTCATAGGAAAGACTAAGTGTCTCATGCTCTTGAACTAACTCGTTATGCTTAGCCAATAGTGCCGAGTTAGCTAACTCAAGCTCATGGAACTCAAGCTTGATTTGAGCCTTCTCCTCCTCGATTTGCTTGACATGTGACTTGAGCGTTTCATGCTCATTAAGTATGGTGACATACTTGTCTTGCAAATCGAGGTTGGCACCCTCTAGCTTAGCGCGAGTTAGCTCAAGTGCCTTAACCTTAGCCTTTTCCCTTTTTGATAATGGCATGATATTCATTAATCATAGATGCTAGTTCATCGGGAGAAAGTTCATCATCACTTGAGTCATCACATACCTTTGTGTTACCTTTCGCCATGAGGCACATAGGCGGTGGAGGAAGGGGTGAGTCATCCTTGTTGACGATAGCGAGGCTTGCCAAGTTTTCTTCCTCATCTTCACTATCATCACTTGTTTCTTCATCGGTGACCCACTCATTTGCTTCGCACATGAAGACCTTTTGAGGTCCTCTTCTCTTCTTTGGAAAGAGCTTGGTCTTCTTGCCTTTGTCAAGTTTCTTCTTTCCAAAGGTGCGCTTGGGCTTTGCATCTTCATCATCATCACTCTCTTCTAGCTTGCGATGCTTGCCCTTGTCCTTCCTCTTGTCCGGTCTTGGACAATCATATGATATGTGGCCTTGATCGCCACAGTTGTAGCACGTCTTGTTTTCATCTCTCCTTGGCAAGAAGGCTTTCTTCTTGGGATCAAACGAGTATCCCTTCTTGGCAATCTTTGAGTTGAGACGTGAAAACTTCCTCATCATCAATGCAAGCTCATCATCATCATCATCTTCACTTGTAGCTTGTTCTTCCTCACTTGAGCTAGGCTCAACCACTTTCTTCTTCTTGGTATGTGTCTTTTTGGTTGAGGCCTTGAGAGCAATGGTCTTTGATGATGATGACTCCTCCATCATTCCAAGCACACTCATCTCATGAGCATGTATCTCTCCAATGAGCTCCGAAACCTCAATGTTGTCAAGTGACTCCTTTTGGAGCATTGAGTTGATGATGTTGTACTTGGGCTTGGGAAGTAGCATGAGGATCTTGCGGTTGATGAGTCCCTTGCCAAGGGAAGCAATGTCAAGAGCATTAATTTCCTCAATGAGTACATTTAAGCGAGAAAACATTTGATTAACATTCTCATGAGGAAGCATTTTAAAATCATCATACTTGGATTTAAGCAAGTGATATTTGAGCTCTTTGACACGAGAGGAACCCTCATGGATCTCAATCAAGCAAGCCCAAATTTCACAAGCTTTCTCCTTACTAGCAATTCTAGCAAATACATCTTGACTAATGCACTCGTAAATAGCATTCCTAGCCTTAGCATCCCATTTTAGTTGATCACCAATATATTCATGGTTGCCAAACCCCGCATGGGTCGCTTCCCACACTTCGGGAGAAATTGCCTCAAGGTAAGCGCGCATGCGTGCTTTCCAATAAGCAAAATTCTTGCCCTCGAAGGTAGGAACCGAACCCCCATTCTTGGCCATTTTTGCTCTCTAGCGGTGAAGCTAGAATGATCCAATGAGCAACCTTGCTCTGATACCAATTGTAGGGATCGAATGCCCAAGAGGGGGGGGGGGTGAATTGGGCTACTTCAAATTTTAAGTCAATTTAAAGCTTAAGTGAAATCTAATTCTCTAAGCAAGCCAACAGTGCAATTAAGAGAATTAAGTGCGAAATTGAGAATTGCGTAATCGTAAAGGAGTAGGGAGGATGAATGCAAACGCTCGAAGACACGGGGACACGTCGATTTTTCCCGTGGTTCGGTGAGATCACTAGGATCCACCTACGTCCACGTTGTGGCACCCACCTAAGGGTATCGCCACTCCCAAGTCACCGAGACGAGGGAATCCACTAACTTCCTCCGTTCGCCATCCTTGGCAAGGTGGAGCTCAAGCCTTGTACAACTTCGATCCTCCGGGCTTCCACAATGGTCTCGGCAAGCTCCGGAGCGATCTCTTCACTCTCCTCTTGATACAAGGTGAATGCAATCACCAAGAATGCACTTTCTCACGGCTCTCCTTACTCTAGAGTCTCCACTCACCCAGAGAGGACGCACACAAGCTTAACTCTAAGAGGAACTAGCCTATATCTTGAGGTGTGAAAGGATTACAAGAGTGTGAAAATGAGTATTCTAAGTCTTGGACACTTGGGGAATGTGTAGTGGTGCTCTTGTTGTGGTGGGAGGGGGTTAAATACTCAGCCCAACCGAATTAGCCGTTGGAAAAGTGGGCTGATTACTTTTTCTGTGTACATCGGATGATCCGATGACCCCCTTTTATGAGCATCGGTCTAATTTGATTGGCTGACGTCATTCTGTCAGAAATGACCGTTATTAGACCGATGCTTCACCTCCTTCATCATCGGAGGATCCGATGAATAGATCTCCAGTCTGGTTGAGTTGATAATTTGCTTCTGTTGTAATCGACCGATGTGCATCTGCCTTCAACATCGGATGATCCGGTGTTCAGTCCTTCAGAACACTTCAGAAAATTTGCTTACTGTTGTATTCATCCGATGTTTACTTGATACACATCGGATGATCCGGTGTGTACTTTATTCTGAGGTCTTCTTCTTCTGTTGAGTCCAAATCGACCGATGCAGTCATTCTTCAGATCACCGGATGATCCGGTGTGTACAATTTGTTTCCTTCGAGTTGAGTTGGACTGATCTTTTGGATTTTGGACTTGTGACCTCTTGAACACTTGTTTGTATGGCTCTTCTGATGGATATGAAGCTTCTTGTGTTGCCAATTTTGATAAGGTTGCGTCGTTGTACGAGTTCCTCATTTGTTTCCGATTAACCCCTTAGGTTAGTTCGTTGAGGGGTCTCCTTTTGCATCCAATGAGCAGTAGATGACATTTATGATTGATTGATCGACGTTTGATTCATTGTACATGAAACCTCGCATCCACAAACTCATTAGTAGTAAATAACGGTTGTCATTAATCACCGAAACCGTACCTCGTGGGGGCCTAGATGCTTTCAGCCGGACTAGTCCGGGCCTACACAAATGAGTCCGTTTTGAGCCGGACTAAACCCTTCTATCCTACTTCGGACTAGTCCGTTGTGGACCGGACTAGTCCGTTGTTTAGTGACCGTTTGAATTTGAAAATTTGGCGGGTAGCGTGACGATCGTCGCGCAGCGTGGCAGTTGTCGGGACCTGACCAGAGGTTAGTGGTCCCATTGGGCCGGACTAGTCCGGGGCCAGTGGCCGGACTAGTTCGCCCATTATGCTGAGGTGAGCAGAAGGGGCTCGGGACCCCTATAAAAAGGGGACCCCCGGCCTCATTTGAAAATGTCTTGAACCCTAGCGCCGCCACAAGTGACCAAGAGCATTCCAAATCCTTCTACTCGTCCTACTAGCCCTCTAAGACCAAATCTTGAAGATATTAGGGTTTGGGGAGGAGAGTAAAGGAAGATCATTGCGCTTGGGCTCTCGGTTTGATCACTTTGCACATTGTGATTGTGTTTTGTGGCTTGTGTGAGTTGAGCTTCTTGCGCTCCTCATTGTATTGATTTGTGGGAGCCTCAACTTGTGAGTAGCCCCATCAAACTTGGTGATTACCCATTGATATAGTGGAAACCAAGCCGACCATCGTGGTGGCTTGGTGAGAGAAGGGTCAAGTGAGACCCTGTCCTTGTGTGGACTTCTCAACGTAGATGTAGGCTTCTTCGTGGAGTTGAACCATGGGATAAATCTTGTCTCACTTGTCTTTTTTACTTCTTGTGATCACTAGCATTGCTATTAGGGTTCATATTGTTCACATTGCCTTTCACTTTTGATCTTTGTTGAAATCTTGTGATCTAAGTGATTAAATATTCCAATCTTAGCTGTACTAAGTTACTATACATTGGTTACATCTTGGTTGAACTAAAATTCCGCAAACAACTTGTCGAAACAAAGTTTTTAGGTTTTCACCCTGTGCTGAGCGAACTCGTCTGGCCCTGTCTAGACAAGTCCGGCCTTAGAAATTTAATCTCGTTTGATTAAGTTGTTTCAGGTATTATTGCCTATTCACCCCCCCTCTAGGAGACTTTCAATTGGTATCAGAGCAGGCTTCTCCACAAGAGTCTAACAACCCGGAGAAGAATTGGCCGGAAGGGGTGATAACGAGATTCCAATGGTCGTCGATGACACCAAGACGAAGAACATCGATGTTCTTCAAGATGATCCAAATGACGACGAAGAAGTTCGAATGCTCAAGGCACGACTTCGTGAGAAGCTCAATGTGCCCAAGAAGGAGATCAAGCCAATTACTCCGACCAATGTCGACAATGGGAGTAGTTCACAAGACTACTCCCGGTATCCTTACAATTATGAGCAACTTACCGTGAGCAATCATTATTTGTCCATTCCCATTGGCAAACCTCCTTTGATGGAAATGATTACTCTATGTGGAAGACCTCATTTCCTTAAACCCTAACTTGTGGCAAATTGTTATGACAGGTGTTCATATTTTGAAGAATGAGGAAGACATCACTCCGGAACAAGCCGTTCTTCTCCATCACAATGCTCAAGCTGTTGGAGTGATTACCTCCTCATTGACTCGAGGGGAGTTCAACCGCATTGAAGGGTTAGAGGTTGCCAAGGAGATATGGGATACCCTCAAGACGGCGCATGAAGGCAACCACGTCATTAGGGGGGCAAAGATCGAGATGATCGATGTAAAGCTTGGGAGGTTCACCATCATGGAGGGTGAGTCTCCCCAAGACATGTATGACCGCCTCAAGACTCTCATCAACAAGAGTCGATCTTATGGAAGCACCCGGTGGACTGACCATGAAGTGGTAAAGAGGATGATTCGAGCACTCATGCCTCGAACCATCACTCTTTGCTCACTAATTCGTGAGAGCCCGATGTTTCATAAGATGACTCCTGAAGAAGTGCTTGGAAGGATCATCAACCATGAGATGATGGAGCTAGAAGCGATGTTTTACAACGATCTACAAAAGCTTTCCTCCTCCAAGAAAAGGGATGTCGCATTCAAGGCGACATCCTCAAGATCACAAGAAAAGGAAGAAAGTGATAAAGAGAGTCCCGATACCGATGATGAAGAGGCTCTCTTTATCAACAACTTCAAGAGGATGTTTAGAAGGAGACGAGGGAGCTACCAAAATGAAGGAAAGAGCAAAGACAAGCCCAAGACAAGATCAAAGAGGGCTTGCTACAATTGTGGAGAGTATGGCCACTTCATTGTGGATTGTCCACATGAAGAAAACAAAAAGAAGAAGGAGGGCAAGTCCAAGGAGAAGAAGTACTTCAAGAAGAAGAAGCAATCCAGACATGCCCATCTCGAAAAGGATTGGGATTCAAATGAGGAATCCTCCTCCAATGGAGAAGAGAAGATAGCAACCATTGCTATGAAGAAGACAACTACGGAAAACAAGCTCTTCCTCAACTTGGAGACTTCAAGGCCAACATTTCTCATGGCCAAGGAGGGAAGAAAGAAGGTTAAATCTAAATCCTCTTCTTCAATTTATTCTCATGATGATTTTGATAGTAGTAGTGAAAATGAACATATGCTTAAAGACATGAGTAAAAGTACTTTGAGAAGGTTGAGATTGTTGACAGAGGAAATATTTGAGAAGGAAGCGCTCATCAACCGTCAAGAGGACATGCTCATCCAACAAAAGGAGAGATGTCAAGAGGTTGAGGAGCTCTTGGAGCTTGAAAGAGAAAGAAGCAAGGCACTCGAGCGTGAACTCGCTTTGAGCAAGGAAACTTGCTAAAACCTTGAGAACACTACAATTGTGCTCAAGGATGAACTTGTTAGTTTGACACAAGCGAACAAGATCCTTGAGACACAAGTGAAGTCTCTCAAGGTCAATGCACCTTCTTCCTCTACAAGCTCACCTTCCACAAATATTAATTCTGAAGCATCTCAACCTTGTAAATGCTCAAACTTGATCATAAAGCTTAAAGATGAGCTTAAGTTGGCACAAACCAATCAAGCACCAAAGGGTGACATCTTTGACAAGGAGAAGGTGGCATATGCACGTAGTGCATATACCAACACAAGACATCCCCTTGTCAAGGATGGTCTTGGTTATTCTAGGGAGATGAGGCAAAATGCCAAAACTACCAAAAATGACAAAGACTTGTATGTTTTTGTCAAAGGAGGCTCATACAATAATAAAGGGAAGAACATTGCTACTTCACCCAAAATGCCTAAGAAAGAACCTCATCCATTGTTCCATGATTTTGATGCATCATATGTTTTATTGAGGAACAAGTTTGGAAAGGACTATGCTAGGTATGTTGGGTCACACCACAAGAGTCCCAAACCTTGTGTGTGGGTGCCCAAGTGCCTCTTGACTAACATCAAAGGACCCAACACCGCTTGGGTACCTAAAGCCAAGGCTTAAATCTTTCTTGTAGGCATACTCCTCCGGCGGAACCACATGGGTCCTTGATAGCGGGTGCACTAATAATATGACCGGAGAGAGGAAAATGTTTGTGGAGTATGAGCTAAATGAAGATCCAAGTGAAGGAATCTATTTTGGGGACAATAGCCAAGGAAAAATCCTTGGCACCGATAAAATTGCTATATCCCCTAATCATACTCTTTCAAATGTTTTACATGTTGATTCGCTCCATTACAACCTCTTGTCCATATCACAACTATGTGACAAAGGTTAAAATTGTTTATTCACTAATGAGGGTGTGACTGTCACCAGGAGAAGCAATGGCTCCATTACCTTTAAGGGTGTACTCAAGGGAAAACTCTATCTTGTGGATTTCTCTGCAGATAAAGCCCAACTTGATACATGCTTAATTGCAAAAAATAACATGGGATTACTTTGGCATAGAAGGATAGTCTATGTTGGGATGAGAAATTTGCAAAAACTCGTTAAGGGCGAGCACATCCGTGGTTTAAAGAATGTTGTGTTTGAAAAGGATAGACCTTGTAGCGCATGCCAAGCCGGAAAACAAGTTGGAGCACCACATCCATCCAAGAAAATTTTGACAACATCAAGACCATTGGAGCTTCTACACATGGATATCTTCGGTCCTATTGCCTACATAAGTATTGGCGGTAACAAATATGGTCTTGTTATTGTTGATTATTTTTCACGTTTCACTTGGGTATTCTTTTTGCATGATAAGAGTGAGACTCAAGATGTCCTCAAGAGGTACTTGAAGGGAGCTCAAAATGATTTCTCCTTAAGTATCAAGACCATAAGAAGTGACAAGGGCACCGAATTCAAGAACACTCAAGTTGAAGAATTCTTGGATGAGGAAGGCATCAAGCATGAGTTCTCAGCTCCCTACTCCCCTGAACAAAATGGGGTGGCCGAGAGGAAGAATAGGACCTTAATTGAGATGTCAAGAACCATGCTTGATGAGTACAAGACGTCGGACTGGTTTTGGGCGGACGCGATCAACACCACTTGCAATGCCATAAACCAGTTGTATCTTCACCGCATACTTAAGAAGACATCTTATGAGCTCCTAACTGGTAACAAGCCAAACATTTCCTACTTTCGTGTTTTTGGGAGCAAATGCTACATTCTTAACAAGAATCCTAGGACTTTGAAGTTCGCTTCTAAGTCTGGTAAAGGTTTCTTACTTGGTTATGACTCAAACACTTACGCTTATCGTATCTTTAACAAATCCTCCGGAATTGTTGAAGTAGCACGTGATGTAGTGTTTGATGAGACTAATGGCTCCCAAGTGAAGAAAGTTGATCGTCATGTGCTAGATCAAGAAGAAGCTCCACAAGTGGTGATAGTAAGGATGGCACTTGGAGACATACGACCACAAGAACAACCTCAAGATGCAAGTGACCATCCTACACATCAAGCAAGCTCCTCCTCAAATGATCAAGATCATGTCCCCCAAGATGCGCTCCAAGAAAATGAAAATGGAGGCATCAATCAAGGGGAAGACAATGAGAATGATGAAGACCAAGATGATGGCTCAAGACCTCAAGCGTCTTTCAACCGCTCAAACATCCATCCCTGCGCCCGCCCGCCCTATCTATCTGCGCGCTGGCAGGTAGGGGCAACTCTATGTGATTCGCTATGCTTACTTGCGCCCCATCACCCAAGCATCAAAGCGTCCAACGGGAACATCCCGTTGACAATATAATTGGAGACATCTCCAAGGGGTAACTACTCGATCTCGTGTTGCAAACTTTTGTGAACATTACTCTTTTGTTTCTTCCTTGGAGCCCCACAAGGTTGAAGAAGCTCTATGAGATCCGGATTGGGTGATGGCCATGCAAGAAGAGCTCAACAACTTCGAAAGAAATAAAGTATGGGAGCTTGTGAAGAGGCCTAATGCGAATATTGTAGGCACCAAATGGGTGTTCCGCAACAAACAAGATGAGCATGGGGTAGTTACAAGGAACAAGGCACGACTTGTGGCCAAAGGGTATTCACAAGTCGAAGGTTTGGATTTTGAAGAAACCTTTGCTCCCGTAGCTAGGCTTGAATCAATTCATATATTACTTGCCTTTGCTACTCACCATGATTTCAAGCTATATCAAATGGACGTCAAGAGTGCATTCCTCAATGGTCCAATCCAAGAAGAGGTGTATGTGGAGCAGCCCCCCGGATTTGAATATGAAGAATTCCCAAACCATGTGTACAAATTGCGTAAGGCTCTCTATGGACTCAAACAAGCTCCTAAAGCTTGGTATGAGTGCCTTAGAGATTTTCTAACTCAAAATGGTTTCAAAATTGGGAAGGCGGACTATACTTTATTCACTAAGCACTTGAATGAGGATTTGTTTGTTTGCCAAATATATGTCGATGACATTATATTTGGTTCTACTAACAAAGCTTTCTGTGATGAGTTTTCTAAGATAATGACGGAAAGATTTGAGATGTCAATGATGGGGGAGTTGAAGTTCTTTCTAGGTTTTCAAGTGAAGCAACTCAAGGAAGGCACGTTCATTAGTCAAACCAAGTACACATAAGATATACTCAAGAAGTTTGACATGGACAAGGCCAAACCCATCAAGACTCCTATGGCAACTAATGGGTATCTCGATCTCAATGAAGATGGTCCAAGTGTGGACCAAAAGGTATATTGTTCCATGATGGGCTCATTGCTTTACCTATGTGCATCTAGGCCCGATATCATGCTTAGTGTGTGTATAAGTGCTAGATTTCAAGCTGCCCCTAAGGTGTGTCATTTGACCGCCGTTAAGAGAATTCTTAGATATTTGGTTCACACACCAAGCCTAGGACTTTGGTACCCCAAAGGCTCTAAGTTTAACCTCATTGGATATTTCGATGCAGACTATGCAGGGTGCAAAGTTGATAGGAAGAGTACATCAGGAACTTACCAATTCCTTGGTAGATCTCTTGTGTCTTGGTCCTTAAAGAAACAAAACTCCATTGCTCTTTCCATAGCCAAAGCGGAGTATGTTGTCGCTGGAAGTTTTTGTGCACAACTTCTTTGGATGCGAAAAACTCTTAGGGACTATGGCATAAACTTTCGCCATATTCCCCTCCTATGTGACAATGAGAGTGCCATCAAAATAGACCATAATCCAGTTGAACACTCAAAGACCAAACACATCGATATTCGACACCATTTCTTGAGAGCTCACCTCATCAAAGGAGACATTGCAATTTCACATGTGAGAACCGATAAACAATTGGCTGATATATTTACCAAACCCTTAGATGAGAAAAGATTTTGTGAACTTAGGAGTGAGCTTAATATCTTGGATTCTCGAAATGTGGCTTGAATCTTGTACATCTGATTGTCATATTCAAAATTCACACATGCTTGCGAAAAACTCATCCTTCTCGATTTTCTACAAATTATTTTGAAATTATTGAATCCTTGTGAATCATGATCATAGTTTGATTGTTGATTGCTTACTGACCATGTCTACAAAGATCTTTTGTGAAATATAGTCCAAAAGGATCAAATCTCCACTGAAAACTCAATATATAGGAGTTTTCAGCCTTAGGATCGGACTAGTCCGCCCCTAGACTGGACTAGTCTGGTGGCTCAGAACAGTCTGAACTCAGTCCGATAGCCGAACAAGTCCGGGTCCCTGACCGGACTAGTCCGACCCTTGGGGAATGAACCTCCCCAGGGAGCCCCCAACCTCTCCACCTCAAATCAAACACACTCTCTCTAAAAATGCTAGAAAACCGCCCCCCAAACGGCGATTTTCGATTCCCACCAACAAATCTCGACTCGAATCCGTGCATTGAAGCCCTAAGGTGCTAAGGAACTATTCCCCAAGCATCGGAGGCTGATTCTTCATCCACATTTCATCGATTTGAAGATTTGAAGAGGTATTCTTGACCTAACCCCAAAATCCTTGAAATTCAATTCTTTTGGGTCTATTGATAGAAACTTCTTCACAAATGTTGTTGTGCACATCATTGTGATCATGTACCTCCATTTCTTGTGGTATGATCCGTAGTTTTCACAAAATTTCTCTAGATTAGGGTTCTTGCTGTGTGAACCGGACTAGTCCGGCTTCAGGGCAGACAAGTTCGGTTGGGTACGGACTAGTCCGGCCCCTGGGCGGACAAGTCCGAATTACACAGTGAAAACTCTAACCTTGATCGATTCTGTGAATTCTACCACTATGTCTTGACTCCTTGGACTCATACATATTCCCTTGCCTCTCTTATGAGAAACCTTGTCGGATAACGAGTATGTTCCACCTTCTGACTCCGAGGTCGAAGCGGAAAAGCAAGCTCTTTATCGCCGGACACGCGAGGATCAGGAAATGGCTGCTGCCTTCTTTGAATCAAAGAGAGCAAAGAAGATGCAGTGAGAAGCACGCAACTCTTTAGCAGCTGAGGCAGACCCAAGGAAATAGAGACTTGTGACATTAGGGGATCAAGCTCGAGCCCAAGAGGCGAGGACCTTCAAGGATAAGGGAAAGGCCCCGGTCAATGTTGCACCCAAGAAGAGGGTGATCGTTTTCAAGAAGCCTGCAAGCAAGGCCAAGAAGGGTGCCTCTCAACCCATAGGCCCCTTGAGGATGTCTTCTCCTGCACGAAACCCAAATCATGCAGCAACCTTCGATGCCAACATCTTCAAGGTCAAAAGGGGCTGAGAAGGCGCGCAAGCTAAGGAAGAAGAATGTCTATCAGCGGGACAGGAGCATAGTGGATCCCCGTTTCTAGTGTGACTTCCACTGTGACTACTACCGGATTGTCTACATGTCCAAGCAAACCCTAGTCACCGATGCTCAGTGGATTGACTAGGACTACATGGCCTAGAAGGATCACGTGGCCTTCAATGACGTGATTGAGGTCGTCGAGCGCCATGGTTTGAAGAATTTCATGGCTTTCCAGTATGACTGGAATGTGGAGGTAATTACTCAGTTCTATTCCACTATCTACTTCCACACCGATGGGGACAAGAGGATTACCTGGATGACCCATGGGGAGCAATACTCCACCACCTATTGGGAGTTTGCTCAGCTGCTTGAACTAGAGGATCAACTGGACAATGAAATTATTATCTCCAACTTGAGGCCAGTTGATCGCGACACCCTGGAGTACATGTATCCTAGCCATGTAACCTTTGAGGCGGGGCATATAAGGAACATTAAGCCCTTCTACAGTGTCCTCAACAGGGTGCTCCGGAAGACCATTGCGCCCAAGGATGGATATGCGGGGATAATTCAAGGGAACTTGAGGCACTTGATGGTCCTCATTGATGGAGATGTCCGTTTCCATGTGGTTGACTACATCTTCAACGACATCTTCAACATATCCCATACTCCAAACCGATCATGTGGATACGCTCCATACAACATGTACATGATCGATAACATCTCCAGACTCACCTTCAAGAAAGACATAATTCACCGGAGGCTTTGACCTCAACTCCCTCCTCCGGAGACGGCTGCCCCTAGGAGGAAGAATGCGGATCCTCCTGCTTCTTCCTCTCGCTTTGTGCCATCTTCTTCGCCACCTCTGCCTTCGTCACAATTCGGGAGTGGATTTCTCAAGTGCTTCAAGGCCATTTTCTCTTCTTGCCGGAAGGCGGAAGTTCGGCAATGTCGCATTGAGCGTCGCTAAGAGAAGTATCTCAAGGAGGTGTGCGACAAGTTGGACATCCCCATGTCTCCCGCCGAGGAGAGTGATGGAGAGATCACTCCATTCCCGGAGTTCACTGCCGAGGAGCTCGCTCAATTTGGTGAAGATGGTACTTCCACCGCGGTCCCAACCGATGATGATGATGCTAATATTGATCCGGAGGCCACGGAGAGCGATAGCGAGCACCAAGGCAGAGACGACGACAACGACACCGATGAAGATGATGAGTAGTCCTAAGGGCTCTTCCTTTCTTCTTTTCCTTTTTGGTGTCTTGATGCCAAAGGGGGAGAGATTAGTGGGGATGTGGCTCTTAGAGCTCTTAGAGAAGTGGGAGAGATTGGTGGATGAAGGGGGAGAGATTGGTGGATAAGGCACTTAGATAGGGGGAGAGATTGAGAGTTCTACTTAGTTATTAGTGGGAGAGATTGATTGATCCAAGATTGGACTTATGTTTTTATGTTTCAAACTCTCGCTTAAATTGTTGTAAGACTTAATTTATATCAATTGTGATGTTATGCTTGAGTTACATGCTTGTCTTGCATATTTGTTGCCTTATCACAATTTATGAGCACATCACTTAGGCACCCCACCATAACATGTATATGTATGAGAACTCTCTCAAATCTCTCTTACTCATGATGCATACATTTAGGGGGAGTCACTCATACAAATACATGTTATGAAAAACAAATTATTATCCTTTTGTTGAATTCTTAATGTGTTGTCATCAATCACCAAAAAGGGGGAGTTTGAAAGTGCATCTAGGCATCCTCGTGGGTTTTGGATGATTGATGACGACAATTAAGAGTCTAATGAGCTAAGTTGATCTTAAGCACAGGTACAATGATTGAAATAAGATGAAACTCTTCAAAAAGGAAAAGGACATAACATGCATCAAAGGCTCAAGAGTAGAAATTAGGGTTTCTATGAAGTTGAGCTTATATGAGCCGTGTCATGTGAAAGGGTGGATGTATCATGTGCATTGAGATCATTCTAAGGGGCTCAAAGTGGTGGTTTAGAGAAAAACCTAAGTAAGAAGCCAAAATGAGGAAAAACCCTAAGAGGTTGGACTAGTCCGGCCAGGCAGACCTGTCCTTTTTGAGACGGACCAAACGTCTCTGGAGTGTTTCTTAGTGAATTTGGAGCTAAGTCCTAGAAGACCGGACTTGTCCGTTTTGGAATAGTTCTCTGGAAAAGTTTGGATTTGTCCGTTTGGGCACGGACTAGTCCGTTTGAGACTTAGTGAGATTAACCGAGAGTAACCCTAGAGGGTCGGACTAGTCCGCCCCCTGTGGCCGGACTAGTCCGGGCCTACACAGATGAGTCCGTTTTGAGCCGGACTAAACCCTTCTATCCTACTTCGGACTAGTTTGTTGTGGACCGGGCTAGTCCGTTGCTTAGTGACCGTTTGAATATGGAAATTTGGCGAGTAGCGTGACAATCGTCGCGCAGTGTGGCAGTTGTCTGGACCTGACCAGAGGTTAGTGGTCCCATTGGGCCGGACTAGACCGGGGCCAGTGGCCAAACTAGTCCACCCTTTCTGCTGAGGTCAGCAGAAGGGGCTCGGGACCCCAATAAAAAGGGGACCCCCGACCTCATTTGAAAATGTCTTGAACCCTAGCGTTGCCACAAGTGACCAAGAGCCTTCCAAAGTCTTCTACTCGTCCTACTAGCCCTATAAGACCAAATCCTGAAGAGATTAGGGTTTGGGGAGGAGAGTAAAGGAAGATCATCGTGCTTGGGCTCTCGGTTTGATCTCTTTGCACATTGTGATTGTGTTTTGTGGCTTGTGTGAGTTGAGCTTCGTGTGCTCCTTATTGTATTGATTTGTGGGGGCCTCAACTTGTGAGTAGCCCCATCAAAATTGGTGATTACCCATTGCTATAGTGGAAACCAAGCCGGCCATCGTGGTGGCTTGGTGAGAGAAGGGTCAAGTGAGACCCGGTCCTTGTGTGGACTTCTCAACGTGGATGTAGGCTTCTTCGTAGAGTTGAACCACGGGATAAATCTTGCCTCACTTGTCTTTTACTTCTTGTGATCACTAACAATGCTATTAGGGTTCATATTGTTCACATTGCCTTTCACTTTTGATCTTTGTTGAAATCTTGTGATCTAAGTGCTTAAATCTTCCAATCTTAGCTGTACTAAGTTACTATACATTGGTTACATCTTGGTTGAACTAAAATTCCGCAAATAACTTGTCGAAACCAAGTTTTTAGGTTTTCACCCTGTGCTGAGCGGACTAGTCTGACCCTGTCCACACAAGTCTGGCCTCAGGAATTTAATCTCGTTTGATTAAGTCATTTCAGGTATTATTGCCTATTCACCCCCCCTCTAGGCGACTTTCACTAGCTTCGACGGTGCCCACTATCAACGCATAATACGTCGACGGCGGGTGCCCTCAGAGTGATTTCTCCACCATCTTTGTTTAGATCACCATTAATTCTTCATGTCGATAGTTGACCCTCATCGGAGTTGTCGGAACTTGTTAGCTCCGATGGCACCCCCTTTCAACATATAAAACATCGACGGCGGGCTCCCTTGGGGTTGTCGAAGCTTAGAAGCTCTAGCATCATCCACCATCGTCATGAGTTTCTCATTTTTCCTGCGCATTAAAGACAAGAAAAGCAGTAAAATTCATCCTCTCGTCCATAACTTATTTGCGGCTTATTGTTCTTATTTGAATTTTAGATCCGTAGTAATTAAATATGATAACAAGTATATTAGTGCAATCTCTTTAGGTCCGAATGCCTTCCGGACTCGCTCTACTGAGGCCTGCCAAAATGTAGGTAGAGTGGCATACTTAGGGTGCTTGACAAGTCTAAGTTGATAGCACACTCCAGACCTTTCATTAACTTTGGTTTTCAGACGAGTAGACCATCTAGCAATGCTAAGATCCGAAAGAAGATCATCTATATAACTTGTATACCATATGAATAACCCGGACAAAATCTCAAAAATAATTGCACAACATCGTTATAGACCTGAAGGAAAATATAATAAAAGAAATGATCCTATACAAAATTTATGCACGTGGAGTCTGTTTTTACACAACAATGTCTTTCATTATAGGTCTGAACTACAGGGGAGACAAGGACACACTTAGAGTACAAAACTAGGCTAAGTGTGCTATTCATCTTGTTCTAACAGGGTAGGTAAGCTACACTTAAAGTACAAAGACCAAGTTAAGTGTGCTTGAACTGTCCGGACCCTCCCGGAGGTGTCCGGATGTTCTTCTTAAGGACCTACCCAACTCTGTCTATAGACTCTATAATTTACATTATGTGTAAGTACAAACTCACCTCCGTGAAACTAAACATAGAACTTACGAAGGTGCTCGATATTCTATGGATTGGGAAGTGGGGTTCCATCCTCTGTTGCCAAGTGAACGCATCCAGGACAGAAACTTTGATAACTTGGAAGGGACCTTCCCAGCTTGGGGAGAGTTTGTTCATCCCTTCACGAGTCAGTATTCTCCGCAGCACCAGATCACCTTCTTCAAGCTGCCGGTTGCGCATGAACCTTTGGTGATAGCGTCGGAGCACCTGACGGTATCGTGTGTTCCGAACAGCTGCTTGGAACCTTCCCTCATTGACGAGGTCTAGGTCTTCATGCCGGAGCTTGTCCTGCGCAGATTAATTGAATGTCCAGACCCAGAGATACCCCATGGTGATCTTCGGAGGAAGGACCGCTTCAGCTCCGTACACCAAGAAGAAGGGTGTCTCTCCAGTTTACCAGTTAGGTGTTGTCCTGCTCGCCCACAATGCAGACGGAAGCTCTTCTATCTAGTTGGCTCCGTGTTTTTTTAGGTGCTCATATGTGCACGTCTTGAGTCCTTTTAGTATCTCTACATTTGCTCTCTTGGCTTGGCCATTACTTGTAGGGTGAGCTACTGATGCGTAGCTGACTTGTATGCCAAGATCTTCACAATAATCTTTGAATGATGTACTTGTGAATTGGGTTCTGTTGTCAGTGATGACTTTGTTCAGAACTCCAAATCTGCAGACTATGGACTTCAAGAACTTGATAGCAGATTGCTTGTTGATTGTCACAACTGGAGTAGCTTCCGACCACTTAGTGAACTTGTCGATGGCGACGTACAGGAACCTGTAACCTCCGACGGCTTTTGGGAAAGGTCCCAAAATGTCCATCTCCCACACAGCGAATGGCCATGTAGGAAGTATCATTTGCAGCGACTAAGCCGGTGTATGAATTTGTTTCACGTGGAACTGGTAGGCTTCACACTTTTTTACCAGGTCAACTGTATCCTGCAGTGTTGTAGGGCAGTAAAAGCCATACCGAAAGGCTTTACCATCCAACGTGTAGGAAGATGCGTGGTTCCCACACTTGCCTCCATAGATTTCCTTGAGGAGCTTGCGAACTTCTTCTCGGGCAATACACTGCATTAGAACGTTGCTGGCACCACGTCGGTAGAGATCCCCTTCTACCAGCTTGTATCTTTTAGCCAATCTAATGATTCGATCAGCGGAAGCACTATCTTCAGGAAGGATGGTGTCTTTCAAGTAGATCCAGATCTCCGAGATACATGCATCAGAGCTAACTTGAACCTCTGGATCTTGTGCACTGGGTTGCTCGGAGCTTCCTACAGCGCCTACGATCCTTGGTAGACGCCATTGTAACAGGGCTACTGGGACCGCCAGCTTCTAGGTGTTTGTCTCGTCCCCATCACTCAGTTCGGCGGGCTGAGCGACAGGTATTAACAATTTCCTGAAAAAACTCCTTCGGGAGCTTGACCTCCGGTTGAAGCTTTCGTCGAGAGTTCATCAGCTTCAGCGTTGTTGAGATGTTGTACATGGCAGAGGTCTAGGACATCGAAGTCCTTCTGCAACTTCTGAACTTCAAGGAGGTAAGCAGCGAGTTGAGGGTTGTTGCAATTGTATTCACCTTTGACTTGTTTGACGATGCGAGTCACCCTTCACCATCAACTGCTTGAAGCCATATGATAACACCACCTTGAGTCCATAGATGAGTGGCACATACTGTGCCATGTTGTTGGTTGCCTTGAAGTCAAGGTGTACCATGTACTTGACCTTCTCCCCGGTCGGAGCAAGGAGAATGATTCCAGCTCCGCCCCCCTACTTCTGCACGGAGCCATCAAAGAAGAGAGTCCAGTGAGGCTTAGTGAAGACCAGGACCTTGGGTTCCGGCTTCTGCTCAATGTGGCCCCCTGGATTTGATGAAGAAGGGGTCCACTCGACCACGAAGTCAGCCAATGCCTGACTCTTGATAGCAAGTCGAGGCAAGAACTCAGAATCAAATTCTGCCAGCTCCGCTGCCCACTTTGCAATATTTCCCGTAGAGTTGGGGTTATGCAATATAGCACGTAGTGGATAAGATGTTACCACTGATATTTTGTGAGCTTGGAAGTAGTGATGAAGCTTCCTTGAGGCAATAAGAACTGCATAAAGCCGTTTATGCACCTCAATATACTGAGTCTTGGCGTCATGCAGTACTTCGCTGATGAAGTACACTGACCACTGGAGTGTCCGAACCTTTTGAGAAGGGCCCGGATGAATGTGTCCTAGAGGGGGGGTGAATAGACCTTTTTGAAATTTGGTCGGAACCTGCAACACTTAACAACCAGATCAAATCCCGAGATATCGGACTAGTCCGGTATAGTGCAGACTTGTCTGGTGCGTGTGGACTAAATTGATCACGTTCGATCAATGATCTCAATACAAACACAATACGCAGCGGAATATAGTATGTAACTTGCAAGTATTGAGTCAACGCAGCCAAGTACAATGCAAGCCAATTCTTGTTTCAAAGTTTTAACATAGATTATGCAAGATTAACAAAACCCTAGAATACAATATGAAAATTAAGAACAAGTTTGACACAAGATTTTATCCCGTGGTTCGGTTCCCACAAAGGCAACCTACATCCACGTTGAGGAGCCCACGAAAGGATCGGGTCTTCACTCACCCTAACCTCATCGAATCGCCACGAAGGACAATTCTTCTTCCATTATCACAAAGGGGCAAATCACCAACTTCAAGGGGCCTTCTCACAAGTTGAGGGCTCCCCAAGATTACAATTCAAACACCACCAAGAACACACTCGTAAGATCAACAATGAAACAACATGACTGTGTTAGAGATCAAACCCAAGAGCTCAAACGTGTGGAATCGTGTCTCTCCTTTGATCCAAAGTGAATCCTCAAGGGATTGATATTTCTTGCGTTGGATTTCGTGGAGAGATGTGTTTTCTAGGCTCTTGGAGGGTGTGACGCACAGGGGGTCAAGAGAGGTGATAGTTGGGCCGTGCACATCTATTTATATTAGGGTTTTCAAAAGTTACCATTAGGGTTTCGAGGGTCCGGACTAGTCCGTGGTGGAGTCCGGACTAGTCCGGTGTGAGGCGTGCAGGAAATCCTAAGTGTCCAGGAATATCGGACTTGTCCGGCTAACAACAGACTTGTCCGATTTAAGTCAGAAAGGTTTTCAGACTTGTCCGTGGTGATATCGGACTTGTCCGGTGTGGTGATGCCCTTAGTGAATATAGGACAAGTCCGCACTTGGAGGACTTGTACAATTTTAGTCAGAGGCATTATCGGACTAGTCCGGACCTTTTCGGACTAGTTCGGTGCGGACAAGTCCGCATTGGCTGGACTTGTCCGAACCTGTCCAGAGAGGATATCGGACTAGTCCGGTGTATATCGGACTAGTCCGTTTTTCCCGTGAAATGTGAAGTCTGTGAGGATTTTTTATGTTAGAGCTCTTGGGATGTGTCACACAAACACACCCCCTACACAATGATGTTATTCAACTCTTGAGCTCTTTTCCGAATTGATCCTCATTCTCCTTTCTTTTTGGCGCTTTCTTCATTCTTTCATTAAAACCGGTAGTTTCTTCATTCTTTCATTAAAACCTGCGCTTATCTCAATAATGTGGTTAGGATCTCATTTATTTGTCATAAATCAACCAAAATCAACAAGGGATGCCTAGATGCACTTTCAATCTCCCCCTTTTTGGTGATTGATGACAACCAATTGAGATTTCGCAAAATATGATAAAAATGCAGAGTTTTCATAAAGTGTGCACATATGAGCTTGAGACTTATTTAGCAATGACAACATAAGACATATGTGCACTCTTTATGTTGGGATGCAAAACTAAATGAGTGAGATCAGTAATCATGATGACAGTGAAATAATTGACATCAATATATCAACAACAAGCATATATGTCAATTACAGAGCAAAATCACAGATTTCATGAATATGAGCATAAATCATTCATAGCATTTCATCACAGGATTAAAAGTATCAAAAGAGCATAATATTAAGTCTTACAACCCAACTGAGATAAAAGGGACATAAGCGAAATCTCATCTCTCAACCTACAACTAAGATCTATTGATGACTCCCCCTCAATTTCTCCCCCTTTGGCATCAAGACACCAAAAAGAAGGAGGGGAGGGATCTAAGATCTTCAGTCCTCGTTGTCGGTCCTCTCATCATATTCGTCTTCATTCTCGGGCTGAGGAGGAGGAGGAGGAGGAGGAGGAGAAGACCCACTCGAGCCCCCAATGCCAAAATAAGCAAACTCAGAGGGAGTCAAGGGCCCGAGCTCGGTGAAATTTGAGGCTGAATCATCAGAAATGACTGGAGATCCAATGGGCTCGATCTCCAGCTTCTGGCAAATGTGTTTCACATTTTCTTTGACATACCGCATGTCCGCCTTTCTCGCCTTGTTCAGCTTGTGTGTGTTCACTTCAGCCTTCTTGCAAGAGGCAAAAATAGATGCTAAGTACTTCAAGATGCCACTAGGGGACCCTTTTTGGGGAGGGGCCCTAGTGGTGGAATTAGCCCTTGCATCACCTCTAGTTCTCCTTGGTGCCTCTTCACTAGACACCGGAGAAGGAACAGCTTGAACTGTGGATTGAGGAGGCTTTTGGGGCCTCAAAGGGGTGTGCTCCACGTCCTTCACAAATTCAATCCCTGTGACCTTCTCAATCATGAACATCAAGTAAGGTGCGTAGCCACATGACCTGTTAGGAGTGCAGGAGATGTTTAATATGTCATTCCATATGTAATCAAAGACATCGAATTTCCTATCTTTGCTAATCACTTTCATCAGTGTCCTGAGATAGCCTTGGACACTTCCTGCATCCCCATCCTTCGGGGCAATAGTCTTCCTCAGATCTCTGTTGAGGACCACAAAGAATGGCTTCATATTCTTGGTGGAAGGAGGGTTGAAAGTTGAGCGGGTGTCATAGAGGAACTTCATTTTGTCCTTCTCAAGGACCCAATGTTGTGAATGACAAAGTTGTCATTGCTGGAGCTATTAAGATGCATCAATCTTGCAAATTTGTCATAGGTGATGGTGTATTTGGATCCATGAGTCATCCAAGTCACCCTTTCCTCCTCATCATCGGCAAAGAAACAAGTAGCATAAAATTGGGCAAAAACTTCATCGTTCTAGTTGTTCCGGAAGGCAAAGAGATCCTTCAAGCTATGCCTCTCAATTGCCTCAACCACCTCATCAAAAGCCGAGCAACTCTTCTTCTCAAAGTGTGCCCAATCAATCCATTGGCTACGCACAACTGGGGTCTTCATAGTGAGGTAGACGAAACTGTAGAAATCTGCATGAAAGTTTCTCCAAAACCTGGGATCGGCAACTTTCTTGGAATGCCTGTAGCAATCAATGAATCTGAGTTTGGAAGCAGTGTCGCTTCCCTTGCCGTTGAACCTCTCCTCGGAGGGATCTTTGTTTCCCTGCCTCGGGGCATGCAACTTGAGTGCGCCAATCGATTGGGCCCATGGCAATCCCTTTGCCCTTGCCCTTCACTTAGCGAAGAGCTGCCGAGATGGAGCTGGCTGCTTCCATAGCCTTGGACATAGGCTTCTTAGCAAGGACCTTGCGTCGAGACTAAGGTGGCAAAGGCGCCGGCTCGGACGAGCGCTCTTGGCGCTTCTTGCCTTGGCACGTCAAGGACCGAAGCAAGGCTTCTTGGTCCATCTCGGCCTCGAAGTCAGAGATTTCGTCGTTGGTGCTCGACATTGTCCTGAGAATGGGATACACAAGGTATGAATGAGAATTGATGGCAAGGAATTGCATTGAGGAATGAGTGATTAGGGTTTGGTTCAGAAAAAACCAGACTAGTCCTGCGTATAGGTACAGACTAGTTCGGGTGACCGGACTTGTCTGTACATGGACCGGACTAGTCCGGCGTTCATCACCCTAAACCCTGACTAGACGGCCAATGGTGTTTTTCAATGCAATAATGGCACATCATCAATGTAATACATCAAGGAAGCATGTGTTTGGTGAAAGGAACTAAGCTATTTTATCAACATCGAAGGAAATAACGATTTCTAGGGTTTGATAGGAAAATTTACTGAAATTTCTCGATTCTTGGGGATGAAGGGGTTGAAGGTGCGGACAAGTCCATGGTCTTCAATACCTATGTCAAGGAGGTCGTTTTCCACCCAAACTTGGAGAGTTTTGATGGAGGAATCGCCAAATTGCCGTGGGGAGCTCGAGCGAGGAGAGAGAGAGAGCTTGAGGCGAGTGTGAGGATGAAGAAGATTAGGATTTGATGACGGCTAGGGTTATGGAGTCAAAAAAACAAACTTTTCCGAAAATAATAGGACTAGTCCAAACTTTTCCAGAGCCTAAATCGGACTAGTCCGTGGTCGGTCGGACTAGTCCGGACTAACAATCACTCTGTGGACTAGTCTGCAGGGGCGGACTAGTCCGGGTAACCACGGACTAGTCTGTGGTCACCAGAAAAGAAGTGCTTAGCCCATTTGTATATATTTGAAGGTATTTATCAAGAAAATAGGGGCGGCAAAGCAAATCAAATAATCTTGATGAATATGATCAGTAAGCATACAACAATCAAGCAATGATCATAATTCATCAAGATCAAGTAGTTGAAATAGTTTTTGGAGAAAATTTGAGAAAGGTGATTTTCGCAGCTCAAATAATATATTTTGAAGATTTCATACACGTATGCAAGTTTTCAAGGCACATTCTGAGCATCAAGGATATTGAGTTCATTTCGGAGCTTGCAAAAACATTTTTCATCTAGTGGCTTGGTAAATATATTGACTAGTTGCTTTTCGGTGTTGACATGGGAAATGGCTATGTCTCCTTCATTGAATGGTCTCTCAAAAAATGATGTTGGATGTCTATGTGTTTGGTTCTAGAGTGTTCAACTGGATTATGAGTAATTTTGATGGCACTCTCATTATCACAAATGTCGGTACCCTACGTACCGGGTACCCCGCAATACCGCAAAAAGTGCAAGAAAGTTCCACCCGCCAAAGTCAAAGGCTCTTTCAGGTCCCACATGTCATGCTGCACCGTACCCGCTCCCCTCACATGGGTGGCTCCCGGGTTAACACGTGTAAAAGAAGACCAAAACTGAACTCCCAACCAAGGGAAGCTCCGGTGTCGACACGTGTACAACAGCCCCGGACCTAGCCCCTGTCAGAGAGGAGCTCCGGTGCCGACACGTATACAGCGACCCCGGACCTACCCTCCCGCAAGGGAAGGCTCCAGATCTGCCACGTGTGGAGCCTCCGGACCTTCATTGCCAATAGAAATACAAGCAGATCACATCCATTACAAACATTCAAGGGCGGTTAAAGCAGCAGTTACAAGGACTGATAACATGTCATGAATGTCGTATTAATGACGCACGATCAGAGTATTGTTAATAGGCATAACGTGGCCATTAAGGCACGTTATGACACAACTAATTATGCTTAATACTCTTTAGATAGTGTATTAGGCCATTAAATACTCCAGGGCCACATGTCGGGTCAGGCAAGCTTTGTAACGGTCAGTCCTTAGAACTATAAAAGGGTTGTACCACACGAACATCGGGGACAAGCTGACAAAAGCTGATTCTAGCGAACATACTCACACAGTACAAAAACACAAACCCCGTGGAGTAGGGTGTTACGCTCAAGCGGCCCGAACCACGTAAATCTCTGATGTCATCATCTTGATCTTGATCTCTGCGTGTCCCAACCACAAAAGAACCTTCGCAGGCTGCTTCTCAGCGGCTCCGGGGGAAGTGTCGTATCAGACACTTCAACATTTGGCGCGCTAGGAAGGGGGACTAAATCCCGAGATCACAAGATGGTGAATTCAGCTGTTTGATCCTCCAATGGCAACCACGCTGGACAACCTATCGGAGGCAATCCCTCCAACGCCCAACAACCAGCAGGTGTCGTTGTTCCAGCAGGCGCTGTGGCACCACAGCTACCCTCTGTTCCAGCAAACAATGCTGGTCAATAAGATGGAACATCTGCATCGATCACTGCATCGACAAACAACAACCCTGAGCACGCGCTCATTGATGCGCGAGCTCTTCTACAATGACCACCACCTCCAGGTGCACCCCAGGGTGCTATGGAGCAATGGAGGGCTGATGTTGACCATCTGGTCACAGCTGCGGTTGCAGGCATCAGCAACCAAGGTCCTCCCCCTTTGGGGCGAGCACCTTCACAACGACGAACTTTGTCCGTCCGACTTTGTCCACAAGCCTCTCAACAAAGGAGACGTGTTGCCTCCCAACAGGTGAGATCGTTGCCTCTCGGGGCACGACGCACCCACACAATTACCAGGATTCTGACTCATGACCTGCGGTCTGTTGATGACTCCTAAGATATACTAACAAATCATTCCCAGCAACGGCGCCAGAAATGCTTGTTGGTATTTCACATATCATCTCCAGTAAAGAGATGAGATCCACAAGCGCACGGAAGATAATGTTGTAGCATTTCACCCATGAGTATTCCCAAGGGTATCGGATTTATCCCAAAGGAAGGCAATGGAGTAAAGTATATACTACTCTTATGGTCAAGCTATAGGATACTAATCCATTATCCGGACAGGGGTAAGTTGATATTAGGGGTAGTGTGACACACACATAGGCCATCTATTCTACAGGGTAAAATAGGTCCTAGAGGGAGATTGGATTGAGAGTTAGAGTTGCTCCTACAATGCTCCTAATACATATATATAGCCTAAGGTAGATACTAATGGTCACGTCAATGATGAATTCCTATCCAATGCTATTCAACACATCGGGCACGGGCTTACCCCTAGCAATACTAGGGCGACTCCTGCCAAGAGCCTGTGGCATAGCCGAACATGGAGGATTACAAAGGACAGATAGGGTTGTCACCACCTACTGCCTACCTCTTCAATCTGTGGGTCTATGAGACATCCAACGCTACTTAAATACCCTAGCACCATGGTAGCATACTAAGCAAATACCTTAGGAGCCATGGCACAAGCCATCCTAAGGCAATGACTAACCTAAACATCGTTGAACCAATGTTGAAGCATAGCAGAATTCATTCATATTAACATAATCATATCATAACTACATAGACTATAGTGGGGGTCTATAGGGTTTATGACCATAAGATGTGATCATGAGAGTGAAATCATAAAGACTATACCTTCCACATACATGGACTCCACAATCAAACAAGAAACGCTTTGTCCAAGTATACGTATAAAAGAAGACTAAAGATAATATCTTTATTGAGCACAAAGTCACAAATACAAGAAGAAATACATAAGTCATACCTTTCCCAATGTGGAATTGGAAAGAGAGACTTCTTTACTCCTTTCCCAATTTGGACTTGGGACTAGAGACTCTCCTCTCTACATCCTAACTCCTCTAAGGACTATGGAAGATAGTGTATACAATAGAATGATTCCCAAGTGGTGTGTGTTGAAGTGAGGGGTAGGGGGTCCTATTTATACTAGTGTTTAGGTCGGTTCCTGCCACCAAAAGCGCGCGAATCGGTCACCATTGCCTCCAGGGAGCCGGGAGGAGCCAACACGTGGAGGCTGATCGAGTTTAGTGCAAAGACCAGGTTGGCCAACCCCCAGGTTCGGCCGACCTGGTCATTGCACCATTTTTCGTGTGCTTTCTCCAGGTGGCTGCCAGGTGGGTCCCATTGATGTATATGGGTGATACACCGTTGGATCTCCTTGGATACTTCTGTTTGTGGGCCATTTGATCCATGGGATGCCACGTGTCGTGGCCTGATTGGCTGGGATGATATTTTATAGGATTGGTCCATCTACATTTCCTCATTTCCTGCATAAAATGTTGCATACACATATTTCTCCAAGTCCAAGTGGAATTGGGTTAGATAGAAAGGTGATGTGTGCAAGAAATGACAAATCCTTCACATAATTGAGTTATATTGACTGACGAAATTGGTATATAACAGCCATCAACAAACTCCCCCAAGCTTATCCTTTGCTCGTCCCGAGCAAAGTGTTGATGATCAGGAGTTGCTACAATGTCTTATTTTCAAAAGTATCAAATGCACAACAAGATACTCTACCTAGTAGTGCAGAAATTGGCTATGATACCCTACCCTTCTTAAGTTGTCATGGGGCTTATGCTTTTTCATATTCATGAGTAGTTGAAAGGTAGAATAGCAAATGGAGCAAACATAGCCTAGAAATCAAGTTCCAATTAAATCTCGGAGAATTCAATTTAGGTATTATGTACCTCAATTTGATTCTCTCAGTCACTCCTTTGTGGATAGTGGAAATATTTCCTCACCAAAGCATTGTGCCTCTACTATTCCTACTCATTGAATATGGCTTGTATGTGGAGCTTGGTAAGGAAAGTAAGTAGGCATATTTTCATCACATATATTGCTAAGTCAAAAGAGTAAGCCTTAGGAGAATTCGAATCAAAACTTTTTTATTCAAGACTAGTGCATGTTTGATGGAGTGGAACTGGATGTGGATACTTGATATAAGTCCTTTTTGGTATAATCTCTGTTTCTTTTTGCAGGGATGAAACATGGCTACTTTTCTTTTCTCTTTTTTTTTTCTCATGCTTATGATGTTAGCATGCTCTTTTTTTCATTTTCTTTTTGTAGCCATGTCTTCTACTCCCTTTCTTTGCAATGAATTTTGAAGAGAGTGCTAAACATGAATAATATGGAGTTTCTCTTTTTGTTGTGGTATGGTGGATATGATGGACGTTTTGCTTACTTCCAGTGTATAAGCATTGCATGTGCAAGTGAAGTCTTGAATTCAAAAAGAGTTGAATGATTTCTCACATAGGTCTATACTAGTTTGACTAGGCTCAATGTGAAAGCAAATAACATATGCATAAGGTTTTGTCTATGTATGAACATCATATGGCTTTGGTAGATATTTCCAATCAATTGAGGGAAACTTAAATCTTTTTAGGATTTCTCCGAAAATCTAAGTTTTACTTTCAAACTAGGACTAGCAGCCCTATTACTAATTCTAATCTTGCAACAACCTAGAATTAGATTAAGCTTTTGCTACCCACAACTTCCAAATTAAGGTAAAAGTATTTCAAACCAATGAAAGCAATATTCGGAGAGTAGCAAGTTATAAACTAGAGACTTAGGAAAATAAAATAGAGCAACTATTCATCATTTCATCTATGTGAATTCTAAATCATTCTTACCGCACATCTTTATTTGATGAAAGCAAATCTAACCTATTTATTATTATTTTTAAATGCAAGGTTGATGATGGATGGATG
The DNA here is from genome assembly GCA_036927565.1 of Tuctoria greenei. Lineage (NCBI taxonomy): Eukaryota > Viridiplantae > Streptophyta > Magnoliopsida > Poales > Poaceae > Tuctoria > Tuctoria greenei. Next base: position 19,630,209 of record JAYESD010000009.1, on the reverse strand, counting down.
GAAAATAAATATGCAATGGATGATTTGAAATAAAAATGTAGTGGGTGTGATACAAGTTACCTCAAGTGGGGGTCCTCCCCCAAGCTTTATTGATCAAGGTCCGTGATAGGGGTTGAAACCCTAACGACGGAGGTAGGCCATGAGTTGGCCTATCCTTGTTGCAGCATGGCTTTGACAATGGAGGGTTGAGTGTTGATTGTTGTGTTGCCTCCCATGGACACCATGAGTGTGGTTGAATAGAGTGTTTTCGATGTTGATCGTCCGCACATCAGGGTCTCTATGTGTTGGGTGTGATTTGTCATTCCTTGGCTAGAATAATGATAACCTTTAGATCCAAAGGAATGATGTGCACTCAACATACATTGAGTATGTTCGTCATTCTTTGGCTAAGGTGTATCATATCTTTTTGCCATAAGGGAGACATGTGCCCAACATGCATTGGGTATGATCAGTTGTTCCTTGGGTAAGGTACAACATACCTAGAACCACAAAGCAATGACATGCACTCAACATGGGTTGAGTGTGATCTATTGTTCCTTGGCTAAGGCATGACATACCTTCTAGCCACATAGGGACAACTTGCACCCAATATAAATTGGGTGTGATCTTGTCATTCCTTGGTCATGGTACATCATAACTCTTAGCCATATAGGAATAACTTATACCCAATGATGGTGGCAAATCCCTTGAGCTTGAATGAGTGCTTAAAATAGTTGAGAGCATTAATTCTCTCACCCATTCGTGGCAGCCCATTGGTTGCTCATGGAGGGTTCCCATTTCAAATCTCTAGCCTCATATAGTTATGATTGACCTTCGGGCATAATTTTCGATAGGTAGCAACCATCCTCATTTACTCCTTGGCCAAGAGATGTTGAAATGGGATCCTCTAGGGATCCCAACAATCAGCTTCTTGAATGCCTATATAGTAATATTACTCCTAAAAACTTCCTCTCTTGAATAGAGAGGGATGGTTAGCTCCCGATACTTGTACAAATGAGTGCTCGGATTAGGTAACCGAACTTTCATTTGTACGTACGGGGAAGAATAAAATCAAATATGCATTGGATCCAATGTCAAGTGTATCTATGATCAATGTGTTATTCATTGATAAGAGTGGAGCTTTATGGATAATTCATGTTGCATGTTTTATAAAGCTCCTACTCATAGCAATGCATGTGATAGAAATATACTATATGGATCCCTACATCTTTTAAAGTTTCTAACCATCTTAGCTTTCAAGAGCAAATTTTATCATTTAGACCATGACAAACAAGATTCTCAATTTTATCCTCCTGAACTTCACTAGGAATTTAAAATTTAGTGACTCCTCCAAAAAAACAATTCAATTTTAGAGCAAGGATATCACTTATTCCTAGGAGTTTGAAATCTAGTGACACCATCTATGCATGAAGCTCAATTAAAAATTATGGTTGTCACTATGCCCAAGTTTATATATGCCAATTCACCAATTAAGTCATGCCCAAAAGTTTTATTTTCTAAATCTAGACAAAAATGACTAAGTCTACAAAACAATGCTTAAAGGATTCTAGGTACTTGTTTTAGATTTTTTCATGTAAGGTGGGATTTCCTTTTGGAGATCCAAAAGTCAATACCCACACTTACTCTTGTGAGGATGCATGAGAATTAAATGATGAGGAAGTGTCAACCTTCCTCACAAATGCAAGCAAATACATTCAATTCTATGGCAAACCAAACAATGAAAAATTCTAAACTCATACCTCATTTGAAGAGCATTTGGTGACGAAGGTCTTTGTGTGAGAAACTCACAACCTTGATTTTCGGCGTAGGCTTGATGGTTGATGTCAAATGCCAAGTTGAGATTGGATTTGGAAATGGATTTGGTTCTGGCTCCTCCATTGGGTCATCATCTTGAACATTTCTCTTCCTCAAACTCAAAATGAGTTTGAAGGAGAGAAGTGTTCTCAAATCCTCCCAATGGTGACTTGAGCTTGATGAAACCTTCCATTTTCTTGCCATACCACCTCTTCACAATTTTGACCTAGCTGCACTTTAATCAAGAACACACAAAACAACTCAAAAATGGGTTACGTTAGCCAAAAGCAAATTGAACCCAATTTTTAAATTGTCTTGCCCAACTTGAAATAACTTGTAAATGCAATGAGGGTCAAAGCAAATCTTTTTGGTTTGAACTAGGAAGATAAATTCAAGTGGGCATGCACGTAGCTCATATCCAATTAAATTTCTCCCCTAATTCAAATTTTTAGTTTTATGATGGTTGGAAATTTTACTTTCCAACATGCAAGTGTGGAATTTCAAACATGCAAATGCAAGGGTTGATGCAATTTGGAAAACAAATATGAGATAACTACCAATTAACCTATTGGCAAGGACTCACCGAATTTTTGAAGTCCGATGAGTAGGACTTACCTCCGTTCTGTTCAGCCGATGATTTGTTGTCCAATCCCGGAGTTGAAGATGTGTACAATTTCTTCTGTTTTGACATGCCAAACTCATTTGCCTGTCGTTTGAACATGTGGGCCACCTGGTGGCCCTAGCCTCTCCCCGTTGTATTGATATAGACATGTTATTGTAGCGACAGGTTCTCCCTCTTGAATGTATTACTTCATGAGCATGGTTAGGCTTTGTCCTTCTTAGGGGTGCCACTCTGACCATATTGATATTCCATTGAATCAACCCATACATTGATCATGGATCAAAGGCTTCCTTGGGCATGATGACATGTGGACTCCACAATCAAACAAGAAACGATTCATCCACAATGTCACTTGCCCTAGGTTGAATGGGTTTGATCGAAGTGTGGGAATCCCAACAAGTGATGTGGGATATCTTGGACTTTGAATGCTCCTTAAGTTCTTGCCCTTGGCCAAGATCTTCATGTTAATGTTGTCTTGATTTCTGCTTGGCCAAGATACTTCAAGGTAGGCTAGTTGAACTTAAATCCCTTGGAAAGCCATAGCCTCCTTGAATACAAGGGTGAGGTTAATTCCACCCTTAACCTCCTTGTGAAAGGTAGCCATTGGAGTTGTTGTTAGAAAAAGGTCCTCATGGGTCTTAGGGAAATAATTTCCAGGCGTCCCATGTTGTCATGGATTTTCACAAATCATGTTAATATCCATGACTTGGATTATCCAAACAAATCTCCATTGACTTGGTATTCATGATACTTCAATGGAAGGTGTAGTTCCATAACTAGCATATTCACCTTGTGAAGTGGTGTGCATGACAAGCTATGGGAACTCGAGCATTCTTCAATTCACCCCTTGAGTGGAGACCTTCTTCTCATCCATGATGAATGAGAATAGGACTCCTTCAGCTCCAGCATGAATGTGGTCATGGATTGGTGGAGCCAACCCATGACACTAGTGTTGGATGAAGAGCCAACTATCCACCCCATGGTGGAGGCAAACCAAGAAGAACTCTTGGACCTCCCCCAAGCTTGGGTATGGATGACTTTGGCTCCTACTGAAAGTTGAAATTCTTCCGCAATAGGCAATGGTGTTGCCTAGCGGACATTGGTTGAGGTATGCCTTGAATCATCTTGCAATTTAGCACTTGCGTCCTCGTTGGCCATCCCATACAATGGGTGGGCCAACACTACCCTGTTTTCACACAAAGGAGAAAACAAACAAGGGTAATCCTGCCTAATAACTACTAGTACCTATAGCTTAATCACAAGTGATAGCTATCCTTCACTTCCTTTGCCCTCAAAGGCAATGGCGCCAGAAATGCTTGTTGACAGCTCCTAAGATATACTAACAAATCATCCCCGGCAACAGCGCCAGAAATGCTTGTTGACAGCTCCTAAGATATACTAACAAATCATCCCCGGCAACGGCGCCAGAAATGCTTGTTGGTATTTCACAGATCATCTCCGGTAAAGAGATGAGATCCACAAGCGCATGGAAGATACCGTTGTAGCATTTCACCCATGAGTATTACCAAGGGTATCGTATTTATCCCAAAGGAAGGCAATGGAGTAAAGTATATACTACTCTTATGGTCAAGCTATGGGATACTAATCCATTATCCGTACAGGGGTAAGTTGATAATAGGGGTAGTGTGACACACACCTAGGCAATTTATTCTATAGGGTAAAATGGGTCCTAGAGGGAGATTGGATTGAGAGTTAGAGAGTTGCTCCTACAATGCTCCTAATACATATACATAGCCTAAGGTAGATACTAATGGTCATGTCAATGATGAATTCCTATGCAATGCTATTCAACACATCGGGCATGGGCTTACCCCTAGCGATACTAGGGCAACTCCTGCCAAGAGCCCGTGGCATAGCCGAACGTGGACGATTACAAAGGACAAGTAGGGCTGTCACCACCTACTGTCTACCTCTTCAATCCGTGGGTCTACGAGACATCCAACGCTACTTAAATACCCTAGCACCATGCTAGCATACTAAGCAAATACCTTAGGAGCCATGGCACAACCCATCCTAAGGCAATGACTAACCTAAACATCGTTGAACCAATGTTGAAGCATAGCAGAAGTCATTCATATTAACATAATCGTATCATAACTATATAGACTATAGTGGGGGTCTATAGGGTTTATGACCATAAGATGTGATCATGAGAGTGAAATCATAAAGACTATACCTTCCACATACATGGACTCCACAATCAAACAAGAAATGCTTTGTCCATGTATACGTATAAAAGAAGACTAAAGATAATATCTTTATTGAGCACAAAGTCACAAATACAAGAAGTAATACATAAGTCATACCTTTCCCAATGTGGAATTGGGAAGAGAGACTTCTTCTACTCCTTTCCCAATTTGGACTTGGGACTAGAGACTATCCTCTCTACATCCTAACTCTCTAAGGAATATGGAAGATAGTGTATACAATAGAATGATGCCCAAGTGGTGTGTGTTGAAGTGAGGGGTAGGGGGTCCTATTTATACTAGTGTTGAGGTCGGTACCCGCCACCAAAAGCGCGCGAATCAGCCACCATTGACTCTAGGGAGCCGGGAGGAGTCAACACGTGGAGGCTGACCGAGTTTGGTGCAAAACCAGGTCGACCGATCCCCTGGTTCGGCCGACCTGGTCATTGCACCGTTTCTCATGTGCTTTCTCCAGGTGGCTGCCACGTGGGTCCCATTGATGTATATGGGTTATACACCATTGGATCTCCTTGGATACTTCTGTTTATGGGCCATTTGATCCATGGGATGCCACGTGTCATCGCCTGATTGGCTGGGATGATATTTTATAGGATTGGTCCCTCTACATTTACTCATTTCCTGCATAAAATGCTGCATACACATATTTCTCCAAGTCCAAGTGGAATTGGGTTAGATAGAAAGGTGATGTGTGCAAGAAATGAAAAATCCTTCACATAATTGAGTTAAATTGACGGATGAAATTGGTATATAACAACCGTCAACACGGTCGGAACTGGATCGCCGTTACTGGCAGCAGGACGGTCGTGTCCACATTGAGCGCGCTCGTGAGAGGCGAGAAGTTCGGGACAACCCCGCTCCTCAGGGAGTAGGAGGAGGTTGTTCTGCCCTGACCATGCACTTACGTATGGTGAGGTGGTGACAGAAATTTTGGCCCCACTTACTGGAGAAATTCGACGGGCAACCCCGCTGAATTTCTTCAAATCTACTCTACCGCCACACTGGCAGGGGGGTGATGAGGCTGTAATGGCCAATTATTTTCTGGTGTATTTAACTGGGACTGCAAGGTCCTGGTTCATGAGTCTTCCACCCAACTCCATTAATAGTTGGGAGGAGCTATGCCAGCAATTCACTGCCAACTTTGGGAGCTCCTACACCCGGCCCGACACTGAATTAGACTTGTTTGCCGTAAAGCAAACATCGGGGGAATTGCTACGGTCCTTCATCCAGCGGTTCTCTCAGGTACACAATACCATTCCTTCAATCTCGAGCTCCTCTGTTATCGTTGCATTCAGACAGGGTGTTCGAGATAAGAAGATGCTAGAGAAGCTGGCCATTAAAGAAGTTACCAGCATCACAGAACTCTTTAGCCTAGCTGACAAATGTGCTAGAGCTGCGGAGGGTCGAGAAATGCACTCCAAGCCAGCTCTGGAGGCCAACCTGAAGTCCTCCAAAACTGAAGCCGCTACCTCCGGTAGTGGCAAGAAGAAAAAAAAAGCCTAACAGCAATAAGAAGTCGTCTGCCAGCGCTCCAGCCGCTGCTGCTGCAGCTCCTGGAAGCCGAGGGCCACGCCCTGAGAAGCGACCTCGTCCTTCATCAGAGGACGGCAACAATTCCAAAGCATGGTGTCCGATTCACCAGACAAACCGACACAGTTTGGAAGAATGCCGCGAGGTTCAGAACCTTGCCAAACGCTATAACAAGCGCCGGGAAGAAGCTCCTTTTCGTCAAAGAGAAGGAAAACAAAAAGTTGACAAAGCTCTAGCTGGAGAGGAACTAGGTTTCCAGGACCCCAAAAAGGTCTTGAAAGCCGTTTACAACACTATCGACGATGATTCCGACGTCTCTGACAATGAACGTCGGAAGACCTTGAACACCATCTATGGTGGTTCTTGGGACATCACCTCTCGCCGCATCCTCAAGACAATGCGGTGGGACATGGCCGTGGTAGCTCCCGCTGCTAAGGAAAAACCACATCAGAAGTGGATGGATACACCCATCATTTTCGATGCTACGGACTGTCCTCGAAATATGATCGGGGCTGGTCAACTCCCGTTGATAATGTCACCCACCATTAACAATATCCAAATCAACCATGTAATGGTGGACGAAGATTCCGTGCTAAACCTCATAAGCTTCGAAGCTTTCGTTAAGCTTCAGCTCCGTCCTTTGGACCTTCGCCCATCCCGACCTTTCTCCAGAGCGGGTCTGGGAACCATTACTCCTCTCGGTTCCATGACACTCCTACTGACCTTCGGGACACGGGAGAACTAAAGAACTGAGAAACTGTTCTTCGACGTCGCGCAGATCAGTCTGCCTTTCAATGCCATTCTAGGCAGACCAGCTTTATACAAGTTTATGGCTCCTGCCCATTATGGTTATTTGGTGTTGAAGATGTGAATGTTGGCCTAGAGGGGGGTGAATAGGCCTTCTCAAAAATTGTCGGATCCTGCAACACTCAACAACAAGCTCAATACCAGAGATATCGGACTAGTCCGGTAAAGTGCGGACTAGTCTGGTGTTCACGGACTAAGTTGATTAAGTTAATTCGATTAGGTTGATTCTTTTATGTGTGCAACGGAAAAATAGAACCAAATAAAGGTTTCACAGTTATATATTGGATTATATCACAGTTAACTCATATGTTTGACAATTCAACATAAGATGAGCAATGATTGTTGAAACCCTAGATTATATTGATGAATGAGAATGATGAGCACCAAAACAAAACACAAGGATTTATCCCATGGTTCGGCTACCACACAAGGCAACCTACATCCACGTTGAGGAGTCCACAAAGGACCGGATCTTCTCCAACCCTACCCTCGTCGGATCACCACGAAGGCCAATCCTCTTCCACTAACCACAAGGGGTGAATAACCGAATTCAAGGGGTCTTCTCACACGTTGAGAGCTCCCTTAGATTACAAAACAAATTTCCACCGAAAACACACTCAAAAGATTACAATTAAAACGCAGGAGTGTGTTAGAGAATCAAACCAAGAGCTCAATGTGATGTTCCAAGTGTCTCTCCAATGTCCTAGAGTGAATCCTCAAAGGATTGATCATTGTTGCACTTGATTTCGTGGAGACATGTAGTTTTTGAGGCTCTTGGGAGGTGTGACAGCGCTAGGGTTCGAGAGAGTTCAAAAGAAGGTTGTGCACCTCTATTTATATGGGGTTTCTAAAAGTGACCGTTAGGGTTCAGAAAGTTCGGACTAGTTCGTGGTGGTCATTGGACTAGTCCGGTGTGCTGTGTGTAGCAAACCCTAAGTACCCTGAAATATCGGACTAGTCCGGCTGAAAACGGACTTGTCCGATTTCCCTACTAGAAATCTTCGGACTAGTCCGATATCCATCGGACCTGTCTGGACATGTGAAACCCTAAGTGAGTTAGATGAAAAGTCCGCACTTGGAGGACTTGTCCGATGTAGATCAGAGGGTTTTCGGACTAGTCCGTGTAGACATCGGACTTGTCCGAATTGGATCAAAAAGAATATCGGACTAGTCCGGATACGATCGGACTTGTCCGATTTTGTGTGACTTGCGAAGTGTTTTGAGGACTAGTCCGTACTGGGGAGGACTAGTCCGATTCTAGTCAGAAGAATATCGGACTAGTCCGACAGATATCGGACTTGTCCGATCTGGTGCAGAAAGGTTATCGGACTAGTCCGCTCGCGATTGGACTAGTCCGGTCCTGTGTAACTTTGTGCAATGTGTGTGTTTAAATGTGATTGAGCTCTTGGGGTGTGTTTCCTTAACACACTCCATACACAATAATCTATTACTCTTCTTCCTTGAGCTCATCTCCACTTTGCTCCTCATCCTTCCTACTTTTTGGTATTTTGCTCATTTTCCTATCATAGGCCTGCACTCATCTCAACAAATAGGTTAGGATCCCAATTGCTTGTCATAAATCATCCAAAACCCACAAGAGAGTCCTAGATGCACTTTCAATCTCCCCCTTTTTGGTGATTGATGACAACCAATTGAGATTTCACAAAATATGATAAAAATTGAGATTTTCATAAAGTATGCACATATGAGTCAAAAATACGTCAAGCAGTGAAAGAATTATACATATGTGCATTCTTTATGGTGGGATGCATAACTAAGTATATTGAGACATTGAGAATGACATAATTTACATTAATCAACCAAAGCCAAGCATATATGTCATTCCAGGAGCAAGATTACAGATTTCAACAAGTACTTCTCAAATTAATTAAGCATTGCATCACAGAACATAAAAATAGACAAGAAGCATAAAAAAGAGCTCTCTCCTCGCATCCTACAGCTAAAGCTAAGACTCCCCCTCAATCTCTCCCCCTTTGGCATCAAGACACCAAAAAGAAGGAGAGGAGGGTCCTAGGGTCTTCACTCTTCACTGTCTGTCCTCTCATCATCGTCTTCGTCATCTTCATCTTCAGCTTGATGAGGAGGAGAAGGAGGAGGAACGAAGCCACTCGAGCCTCCAATGCCAAAGTAGGAAAGCTTGGAGGGTTCAATGGCGCGAGCTCAGTGAAGTCCGGGTCAGAATCCTCAGAAATCACTGGAGATCCAATGGGGTCGATCTCCAGCTTCTGGCAGATATGCTTCACATTGGCTTTGATGTACTTCATGTCCTCCTTTCTTTTCTGGTTGAGCTTGTGGGCCTTCACTTCGGCCTTCTTGCAGGAGGTGAAGATGGCAGCCAGGTATTTGAGGATTCCACTAGCTGATCCTCTCTGAGGGGCTGCCCTTGAAGTTGGAGCAGCTCTGACATCTTCTCTTGTTCTTGCCGGTGCCTCAGGACTGGAGGCCAGCGAGGGAGCAGCCTGAACATTTACTTGTTGAGGCTTCTGAGGCCTCAGAGGAGTGTGCTCCACATCCTTGACAAACTCAATCCCTGTGACTTTCTCATTCATAAACATTAGATAGGGAGCATAGCCACAGGACCTATTGGGGGTGCTGGAGATGTTAACCATATCGTTCCATATGTAGTCAAACACATCAAACTGTCTGTTCTTGCTTATGATCCTCGTTAGGGTCCGGAGGTACCCTTGTACACTCCTTGCATCCCCATCCTTAGGGGCAATGGTATTCATCAAGACTCGGTTTATCACCACAAAGAATGGCTTCATGTTCTTTGTGGAAGGAGGAATGAACTTTGAATTTGGCTCATAGAGAAACTTCATCCTCTCCTTGTCAATGACACTAACATTGTGGATAATCACATTATCATTGCTGGAGGTATCAAGATGCAACAACCTTGCAAATTCTTCATAAGTGATGGTGTACTTGGATCCATGAGTCATCCAAGTCACTCTTTCCTCTTCATCGCTTGCAAAGTGGCAGGTGGCATAGAACTGAGCCACCACTTCATCATTCCAATTGTACTTGAAGGCAAATAGGTCCTTCAAGCCATGTCTCTCAGCTGTTGCAATCACTTCATCAAATGCAGGGCATCTCTTCTTCTCAAGATGTGCCCAGTCAATCCACTGACTGCGCACCACGGGTGTCTTCATCTGCAGGTATACAGCCTTGTAATAGTCAGCATGAAAATTGCTCCAGAATCTTCCATCTGCAGCTTGCTTTGGATGATTATAGCAATCAATGCTCCTGAGCTTTGCAGCTGAGTCACTGCCCTTCCCATTGAACCTTTCTTCAGTGGGGTCCCGGACCCCTTCCCTGGGAGCATGCAGCTTCAATGGTCCAACTGGACCCGTCGCTATCCCCTTGCCCTTGCCCTTTTCTTGGCGAGGGACACTCGATGATGTGGATGCCTTGGAGACTGGCTTCTTTGCCAGCACTTTCCTCCGAACTTGTGGAGGAGACGGAGCTGGCTCGGTAGGTCGCTCTTGGCGCTTCTTGCCAAGACTCGTTGAGGTCCGAGGTGCCGCCTCGTGGTCCATCTCGGCCTCAAAATCGGAAACCTCATCGTTTGAGCTCGACATGACCTGAGAATGAGTTTCAAGAATGATAATGAATGATACAATGGCATAGGTGTGAAAGGATAGCAAGGAATTGCATTGAGGAATTGAAGAGTTAGGTTTTGAGTTCAGAAACATCAGACTTGTCTGGTGCACAGGCACGGACTAGTCCGGGGGGACCGGACTTGTCCGTTCAAGGACCGGACTAGTCCGGTGTTCATCCTCAAAAACCTAAGAGATTTGACAAGAGCTGATTCCTAATGCATAGTAAGTCTAGCATACACGTGATACATAAAGGAGGCATGTATAGGGAAGGATGCTAGGCTATTCGATCAATAATGGAGAAAAACGAGATTTCTAGGGTTTGGGTGAAAATTACTGAAGAAAGCGATTGAAGCTCGGAGATCAGGGTGTTGAAGCCGGACAAGTACGCTAGCTTCAATCTTCAAGAGGCCAAGCTTGATTTCCGCCCAAATGCGGAGATTTTTGATGGAGGGAGCAAGAAATCGCCTTGGGAGCTCGAGCGGGGGAGAGAGAACGTGTGAGCAAGTGTGGAGGATGAAGGGATTAGGGTTTGGTGGCGGCTAGGGTTATGGACACGAAAAATCGGACAAGTCCGGAGATGACCGGACTAGTCCGAACTCATCCAGAGAGCAACATCGGACTAGTCTGTGGTCAGTCGGACTAGTCCGGCCTAACCGGCACTCAGCGGACTTGTCTGCACGTGCGGACTAGTCCGGGTAACCACAGACTAGTCCGTGGTCACCAGAAGAAATTTGCATAGCCCATTCATATATATTTGAGGGTTCATAAATAGAGAATAGAGAGGCAAATTAAATCAAATGATCTTGATGAATATGACTAGTAAGCATACAACAATCAAGCAATGATCATAATTCACCAAGATCTAGTAATTGACATAGTTTTTTTGGGAAAAAATTGAGAGAGGGTTATTTTCACAATTCAATCAAGATATTTTGAAGAATTCATATAGGTATGCAACTTTTCAAGCCACACTCCGAGCATCGAGGATATTTAGTTCATTTCGGAGTTCGCAAAAGCGCTTTTCATCAAGTGGCTTGGTGAATATGTCGGCCAATTGTTTTTGGGTATTGACATGTGAGATGGCTATGTCTCCTTTCATGGAATGGTCTCTCAAAAAATGATGTCTTATGTCTATGTGTTTAGTTCTAGAGTGCTCAACTGGATTGTGGGCAATTTTAATGGCACTCTCGTTGTCACAAAGGAGAGGAATATGGTTCATATTGTAACCGTAATCCCTTAGAGTTTGTCACATCCAAAGGAGTTGTGCACAACAGCTCCCGGCTGCAACATACTCCGCTTTGGCTGTGGATAAGGCAATGGAATTTTGTTTCTTGGAGGACCAAGAAACTAAGGATCTCCCTAGCAATTGGCATGTGCTGGAGGTGTTTTTTCTATCTACTTTGCACCCGACATAATCTGCATCGTAGTAACCAATGAGATTGAATTTTGAGCCTTTTGGGTACCAAAGACCAAGGTTGGGTGTATGAACTAAATATCCCAAGATCCTTTTTATGGCTGTCAAGTGACATTCCTTAGGGTTGGCTTGAAATCTTGCACACAAACATACACTCAACATAATGGTTGGCCTAGATGCACATAAATAGAGTAGAGATCCAATCATGGAGCGATATACCTTGTGGTCGACGCTAGGTCCATCTTCATTGAGATCCAAGTGGCCGTTTGTTGCCATGGGGGTCTTTATGGGCTTTGCCTTGTCCATGCCAAACTTCTTAAGTATGTCCTCCGTGTACTTGTTTTGGCTTATGAATGTCCCTTCCTTTTGTTGCCGCACTTGGAATCCCAAGAAGTACTTTAATTCTCCCATCATTGACATTTCAAATCTGTCTGTCATGATTTTGCTAAATTCCTCACAAAACGATTGATTAGTTGACCCAAAAATTATATCATCAACATAAATTTGACAAATTAAAAGATCATTGTCTAAATTCTTTATAACTAGAGTATAGTCTACTTTGCCATTTTGAAAACCATTCTCAATTAAGAAATCTCTAAGACACTCATACCAAGCTCTAGGAGCTTGTTTGAGGCCGTAGAGAGCCTTACGCAATTTGAATATGTGGTTGGGGAACTCTTCGTCTTCAAACCCGGGTGGTTGCTCCACGTACACCTCCTCCTTGATTGGTCTGTTGAGGAAGGCGCATTTTACATCCATTTGATACAACTTGAAATCATGGTGAGTAGCATATGCAAGTAATGTTCTAATAGATTCAAGCCTAGCTACTGGAGCAAAAGTCTCATCGAAATCCAAACCTTCGACTTATGAATAGCCTTTGGCCACAAGTCTTGCCTTGTTCCTTGTCACCATCCCGTGTTCGTCTTGTTTGTTGCGGAAGACCCACTTGGTGCCGACGATGTTTGCATTGGGTCTTGCCACAAGTTCCCATACTTCGTTCCGCTTGAAGTTGTTCAATTCTTCTTGCATTGCCACCACCCATTCCAGATCTTTCAGTGCATCTTCAACCCTGCGTGGTTCCAAAAAGGATACAAACGAATAGTGTTCACAAAAGTTAGCTAAGCGAGATCTGGTGGTTACTCCCTTTTGGATGTCACCAATGATGTTGTCGATTGGGTGATCCCTTTGGACGCATTGGTGTACTCTAGGGTGTGGCACTTGAGGAGTTGTGTCTTCATGATCATCTGCTTCTCCCCCCTAAGTAGTTGCCTTTGCTGAGATGATGATCATCATCGTATTCTTGTGGTTGATCTTGTGTTGAAGCTCCCCCTTGATCGTTGATCTCCTCCTGTGGTTCATCTTCCTCATGTACGTGTGGAGGTGGCTCTTGTGGTCGAACTTCACCTAGAGCCATTTTTTTCAATGCTTGACAGGGAGATTCTTCTTTACCTAGTTCACATGGACCAACTTGCTCCTTTTGGGAGTCATTAGTTTCATCGAACACTACGTCACGTGCTATTTCAACGAGTCCGAAGGACTTGTTGAAAACACGATAGGCGTAAGTGTTCGAATCATAACCAAGCAAGAAACCTTCATCGGACTTCGAAGTGAACTTTGAAGTCCTAGGCTTCTTGTTCAGGATATAACATGGAGAACCGAAAACTCGAAAATATGATATATTTGGTTTCTTACCGGTGAGTAGCTCATAGGATGTCTTTTTGAGTAGTCGATGAAGATAGAGTCGATTTATGGCGTGGCAAACGGTGTTAATCGCTTCCGCCCAAAATCGATCTGAGGTCTTGTACTCATCGAGCATTGCTCTTGCCATCTCTATGAGTGTTCGATTCTTTCTTTTGGCAACTCCGTTTTGTTGTGGCGAGTATGGCGCTAAAAATTCATGCTTGATACCCTCTTCATCAAGGTACTCCTCCACTTGTGTGTTCTTGAACTCCGTGCCGTTGTCGCTTCGAATACTCTTGATTGTCAATGAGAATTCTTTTGAGCTCGCTTGAATAATTTCTTGAGTGTTCCTTGTGTTTCTGACTTATCGTGCAAAAAGAAAACCCAAGTGAAGCGAGAAAAGTCATCAATAATAACTAAACCATATTTGTTACCGCCGATGCTTATGTAAGCAATTGGACCAAATAAGTCCATGTGAAGTAGTTCGAGCGGTCTTGTTGTAGTCATGACGTTCTTTGCGGGGTGAGGTGCTCCAACTTGCTTCCCGGCTTGGCACGCGCTACAAGGCCTGTCTTTCTCAAAAACAACATCCTTCAAACCGCGGATGTGATCGCCCTTGAGGAGTTTTTTGAAGATTCCTCATACCAACATGCGCTAGCCATCTATGCCACAGCCAACCCATGTTGGTCTTTGCAATCAAGCATGTGTCAAGTTCGGCTTTATCCTTGTTGAAGTCAACGAGGTAAAGCTTTCACTTCAACATACCTTTGAATGCAATGGAACCATCACTCCTCCTAGAGACGGTAACACCCTCGTTAGTGAACAAGCAATTATAACCTTTGTCACATAGCTGAGATATGGACAGCAGGTTATAATCTAAGGATTCAACATGTAAAACATGAGAAAGTGTGTGTGTAGAAGATATTGCAATTTTACCGGTACCGAGCACCCTTCCTTGACTATTATTTCCAAAGTAGATGCCTACGTTTGGGTCCTCATTCTCTTCATATTCCACGAACATCCTTCTTTCTCCAGTCATATGGTTGGTGCAGCCGCTGTCTAGCACCCATTTGGATCTACTGGAGGAATAGGCCTGCAAAAACAAATTATGCTTTGGTTTTAAGTACCCAAGCTTGCTTGGGTCCTTGAAGGTTAGTTACAATACATTTGGGCACCCACACATGAGATTTGGTGTTCCCATGGTGTGGCCCAACATAATTAGCATAAACCTTGCCGAGATTATTTCTCATTAACACATAGGAGGCATCAAAGGTTCTAAAGAGTAATTGTTGTTGTTTGTATACAGGGCTAGTCTGGGAGGCCGGACTTGTCCGGAGGACCGGACTTGTCCGGACACTCACCGAACTAGTCCGGTGTTTGTGTGAGTTCAGGTTTTTACCCTTCGACTTATGAGTTTGAGAGGGTCTTTCCTTTACAAAGGAAATCCTCCCCTTGTTATTCTTATGACTTCCAGCATGCTGCTTTTCATCATAAGAGTAACCAATGCCATACTTGACATTTGGAGGTCTTTGGACCAAGTATGCACTACGTGCATAGTTGATCTTCTCCTTGTCAAATATGTCACATTGGGTAGGATTTTTATCCTTTGTGGAGGTTGACTTCTCCTTCAAACTGGTGTCTATTTTACTACATGTGCACATATGAGCAAAGTCAGTTTTAGTTGATTGAGAAGGTGAACTTGAAGAGGAGAAAGGTTCACTCAGCTTGAGTGACTCAACTTGCACTTCAAGGATCTTGTTAACCTTGATCAGGTCAGCAAGTTGGTTCTTGATTGCAACATTTGAGTCAGTTAACTCCAAGCAAGCTTTCTTGCTTGAAGCTAACTCAAGCTCCAGTGAATTGTTTTTCTCCTTTTAAAGTTCTAGAAGATTGTCAAGTTCGAAATACTCCTCCTTTTGGGAGATAATCATGTCCTCTTGACGATGAATCAACCTCTCCTTCTCAACAAGTTGATCAAGTAAAAGTTTCATTTTTGTTGCAGCTTTCCTATCTAGTCCACTAAGCATGTCTTCATCATCACTAATTATTTCATCATCACTAAAGTAGGAATGCACGGAAGGGGTTTTGATGATTACCTTGCGTTTACCTTCCTTTGCCATAAGGCAAGTGTCATTTCCCTTCCTTGCGCCGACTGTGGGGAAGAGTGTAGATTTCTTGGACGTGCTCTCAATGGCTACACTAGCCATCTCTTCTTCTTCGGATGATGAGGACTCATCGTTTGATTCCCACTCCTTCCCAATGTGCGCTTGTTCGGCTTGCTTCTTCTTCTTGAAGAATTTCTTAGGTTGAGGCTTGGATTCTTTGGTCTTCTT
Source organism: Tuctoria greenei (assembly GCA_036927565.1). Taxonomy (NCBI): domain Eukaryota; kingdom Viridiplantae; phylum Streptophyta; class Magnoliopsida; order Poales; family Poaceae; genus Tuctoria; species Tuctoria greenei. The sequence continues at coordinate 19,614,184 of JAYESD010000009.1, read as the reverse complement.
CTTGTTCTCCTCATATGGGCAATCAACTATAAAGTGGTTATACTCACCACAATTATAGCATGCCCGCCTCAACTTTGGCTTCGTTCTTTCCTTGTACTTTCCTTCACTTGATTTTGTCCCTTGTCTTTTCTTCATTATTCTCTTGAACTTTTTCATGAATAATATCATGTCCTCTTCATCTAGCTCACTGCTCTCATCGTCACTATCTTCCTCTAGTTGTGATTCCCTTGCTTCTTTGGATAGAGGCTTGAGGGTGGACTTTAGAGCAACCCCTTTCTTCTTAGCCGAGGTGAGATCGGCAATTTTCTTGACGTGCTTTGCTTGTCTTTCCATCATCTCAAAGTTGATGATTTTTCCAAGCAATTCATCCGGAGTCATCCTTTTGTATCCGGGGCTTTCTCTAATCATGGAGCATAGCGTGACATTGCGAGGCATAAAGGCTCTAAGGATGAGCTTTACCACCTCGTGGCCATTCCACTTCTTGCTCCCGTATGATCGAACTTTGTTGACAAGTGTCTTCAATTGATTGTACATATCTTGGGGTGACTCGTCTTCCTCAATTACGAATCTTCCTAGTTCGCCTTCGATCATCTCAATCTTTGCTTCACGCACATGTCGGTCACCTTCATGTGCAGTTTGTAGTGTATCCCATATCTCCTTAGCAATTTCGAGTCCATCCACCTTGGTGAACTCATCCCGACTGAGTGAGGAGGTGATTACAGCTGCGGCTTGTGCATTTCTATGAATGGCCTGTTCTTGGCTTGGGGTGAGCTCTTCGTCGTCGTCCGGAATATCTATCCCTGTGCATACAACATGCCATAGACTTGGGTTGAGGGAAATCAAATGCATTTTCATATTCTGCCTCCACATTGAGTAATCACTTCCATTGAAGTGTGGGGCTTTTCCAAGTGGGATAGATAAGTAATGATTGTTATTTGAATTTAGACGATCATAGTTAAAAGGATATCAAGAGTAGTCGGTGTGACTACTCCCCTTCTTCTTCTCTTCAACTTTCACTTTCCCTTTGGAAAGTGCCTTCTTTTTGAGGAGTGCCTTTAGCTCCAGTGTCTCCTCATCGTCATCCTCGAAGTCTTGAATAGCTTCGAGGCACTTCTCCACTTTTTGGGTCTTATCGTTGTTAACCTCCTCTTGGTTGTTGATTTTGTGGGCGTCCTTCATGTCTGACATGATCTCTTCGAGTGGTTAGACTCTTTCTTGAAGAACCTTGCTCTGATGCCAATTGAATATGGGGCTAGAGGGGGTGAATAGGCCTTCTCGAAAATTGTCGGATCCTGCAACACTCAACAACAAGCTCAATACCAGAGATATCAGACTAGTCCGGTAAAGTGCGGACTAGTCCGGTGTTCACGAACTAAGTTGATTAAGTTAATTTGATTAGGTTGATTCTTTTATGTGTGCAGCGGAAAAATAGAACCAAATAAAGGTTTCACAGTTATATATTGGATTATATCACAGTTAACTCATATGTTTTACAATTCAACGTAAGATGAGCAATGATTGTTGAAACCCTAGATTATATTGATGAATGGGAATTATGAGCACCAAAACAAAACACAAGGATTTATCCCGTGGTTCGGCTACCACACAAGGCAACCTACATCCAAGTTGAGGAGTCCACAAAGGACCGGGTCTTCTCCAACCCTACCCTCGTCGGATCTCCACGAAGGCCAATCGTCTTCCACTAACCACAAGGGGTGAATAACCGAATTTAAGGGGCCTTCTCACACGTTGAGAGCTCCCTTAGATTACAAAAAAAATTTCCACCGAAAACACACTCAAAAGATTACAATTAAAACGCAGGAGTGTGTTAGAGAATCAAACCAAGAGCTCAATGTGATGTTCCAAGTGTCTCTCCAATGATCTAGCGTGAATCCTCAAAGGATTGATCGTTGTTGCACTTGATTTCGTGGAGAGATGTAGTTTTTGAGGCTCTTGGGAGGTGTGACGGCGCTAGGGTTCGAGAGAGTTCAAAAGAAGGTCGTGCACCTCTATTTATATGGGGTTTCTAAAAGTGACCGTTAGGGTTCAGAAAGTTCGGACTAGTCCGTGGTGGTCACCGGACTAGTCCGGTGTGCTGTTTGTAGCAAACCCTAAGTACCCCGAAATATCGGACTAGTCCGGCTGAAAACGGACTTGTCCGATTTCACTACTGGAAATCTTCGGACTAGTCCGATATCCATCGGACCTGTCCGGACATGTGAAACGCTAAGTGAGTTAGATGACAAGTCCGCACTTGGAGGACTTGTCCAATGTAGATCAGAGGGTTTTCGAACTAGTCCGTGTAGACATTGGACTTGTCCGAATTGGATCAGAAAGAATATCGGACTAGTCTGGATACGATCGGACTTGTCCGATTTTGTGTGACTTGTGAAGTGTTTTGAGGACTAGTCCGTACTGGGGAGGACTAGTCCGATTCTAGTTAGGAGAATATCGGACTAGTCCGACAGATATCGGACTTGTCCGATCTGGTGCAGAAAGGTTATCAGACTAGTCCGCTTGTGATCGGACTAGTCCGGTCCTGTGTAGCTTTGTGCAATGTGTGTGTTTAAATGTGATTGAGCTCTTGGGGTGTGTTTCCTTAATACACTCCATACACAATAATCTATTACTCTTCTTCCTTGAGCTCATCTCCACTTTGCTCCTCATCCTTCCTTCTTTTTAGTATTTTGCTCATTTTCCTATCATAGGCCTGCACTCATCTCAACAAATAGGTTAGGATCCCAATTGCTTGTAATAAATCATCCAAAACCCACAAGAGAGTCCTAGATGCACTTTCAAGATGCCAACACCCATGGGCGTCCTCTGGATCCACGTAGGTCGTACCGCAGGAGTTACTGCGTTGGAAGAACTCTATGTGCTTACCACAGCGCAAGAGGATGCATCTGGTAAGGAGCTAGCTCCGAACCCTCCAAGCATTCGTCACAAAGGTTCCACCTCCGCACCTCGTGTGCAACCAAGCGGCGACGCTGACATACCGGTTAAAGTCGTCCAAATTGGTTCTGATGCAGCTCAGACTACCCGTATATCGGGAGGTCTGAACAACAAATAGGAACTCGCGCTCATCACTTTCCTCCCGGCTAGTGTCGAAGTGTTTGCCTGGCAACCTTCACAAATGCCTGGGATCCCTAGGGAGGTGATTGAGCACAATCTGAAGATTTACCCAGACGCACGGCCTGTACACAAGAAGCCCCAGAAGCAATCAATCGAGTGACAAAACTTCATCCCACAGGAAATCAAGAAGTTGCTTGAAGGTGGATTTATCTGGGAAGTCTTCCATCCAAAATGGCTAGCGAACCCAGTTGTTGTACCCAAGGCCGGTGGGAAGCTTTAGATGTGTATCGACTACACCACCTTAAATAAGGCATGTCCAAAAGATCCATTTCTACTACCTAGAATAGACCAGATAGTGGACTCCACCTCCAGGTGTGAGCTACTATGTTTATTAGATGCATATTCTAGATATCATCAAATCCAAATGTATAAGGAAGATGAAGAGCATACTGCCTTCATAACAGTAGATGGATTGTATTGTTATACTGCCATGTCATTCGGTCTTAAAAATGCTGCTTCAACATTTGTGCGAGCTATGTACAAAACATTTGGAGAGATAATTAGAGACTTGGTAGAGTTGTATGTTGATGACATTGTCGTGAAGATCAAAAACAAGGAGTCACTCCTTGAAAACTTACAAGCCGTCTTCAACAAGCTGCGCACTACGCGCACCAAGCTGAACTGGACAAGTGTGTCTTCGGGGTTAGCTCCGGAAAGCTTTTGGGGTTCTTGGTGACTCACCGAGGAATCGAAGCAAATCTGGCAAAGATCAAGGCTGTAGAAGAAATGCGGCCACCAGCCCATATTAAAGATGTCCAAAAGTTGACTGGATGTCTAGCTGCGCTCAGCCGGTTTATATCAAGACTGGCAGAACGGGCGCTACCCTTCTTCAAACTCTTGAGGAAGTCCGTACCATTTCTCTAGTACGAAGAAGCAGAAAAGGCATTTCAAGAGCTTAAACAGCTCCTCACCACACTACCAATATTGGTAGCTCCGAATCCTGGTGCGCCTTTACTGCTCTACATTTTGGCAACTAGCGAAGTTGTCAGTATGGTCCTAGTTGCAGAAAGACCAGAGCCATATCCAATTCAAACATCTAGACCCCTCCAAAAGGGTCCGGAATCACAAGAAGACATGATTGGGTCCCAACTCTCAGACACGGAACCTCAAAACGAAGTAGATCAATCTCTTTCGTCTGAAGAGGTTCACCAGGCTAAGCAAGATAATCTGGATCCTCCTAGTGAGATCCGGGTTGAACAAGAAGAAGTTTTGGACCCCTCCGGGAGGGTCCAAGAAGCACAACCTGAAGGTCCAGGACCTTCCAGCAGGGTCCGGGTTGAAGGAGAGGAAGCTTCGGGTCCTTCTAAAAGGGTCCGGACCATTCAACACCCTGTGTACTTCATCAGTGAAGTACTCCACGATGCCAATACAAGATACATTGAGGTACATAAAAAGCTTTTCGCAGTTCTTATTGCCTCAAGAAAGTTTCATCACTACTTCCAAGCCCACAAAATATCAGTGGTAACTTCTTTTCCACTACGTGCAATTTTGCAAAATCCTAATTCTACCAGGAACATTGCAAAGTGGGCAGCGGAGCTGGAAGAATTCGATCTAGAATTCGTGTCAAGACAAGCAATTAAAAGTCAAGTGTTGGCTGACTTTGTGGCGGAATGGACCCCTTCTCCATCAAACCCTGGGAGCCACAATGAGCAGAAACCAGTGCTCAAAGTTCTGGTATTCACTAAGCATTACTGGACCCTCTACTTCGATGGCTTTGTGCAGAAGCAGGGGACCGGAGCTGGAATCCTTCTACTGGCTCCAACCGGGGAGAAGGTCAAGTATATGGGAGACCTTGATTTCAAGGCAACCAACAATATGGCAAAGTACGAAGCCCTCATCTATGGACTCAAGGTGGCACTATCTTATGGTGTCAAACAGTTGTTGGTAAAGGGAGATTCAACTCATCGTCAAACAAATGAAAGGTGAATGTTCCTGCAACAATTCTCAATTAGCTGCTTATCTCCTTGAAGTCCAAAGGCTCCAGAAGGACTTCGAAGTCCTGGATCTCCATCATGTTCAGCGTCTTCACAACTCTGAAGCCGACGAACTCTCGACGAAAGCCTTAACCGGAGCTCCAGCTCCTGACGGAATTTTTGTCCGGAGGTTGTCAAAACAACAGCTCAGCTTGCCGAACTGAGTGAAGGGGGCGAGACCAGCACCTCGAAGCTGGCGGTCCCGGTGGCCCTGCTACCATGGCGTCCACCAAGGGTCATAGGTGCTATCGGAAGCTCCGAGAAACCCATCACGCAAGACTCAAAAGCTCAAGTTAGCTCCAATGCATGGATCTCGGAGATCCGGAGCTACTTGACAGACAATATCCTTCTTGAAGACAATGTATCTGCTGACCGGATTGTCAGATTGGCTAAAAGATACACGTTGGTAGAAGGGGATCTCTACCAACGCGGTGCCAACGACATCCTAATGCGGTGCATTGCAAGAGAAGAAGGCCGCAAGCTCCTCGCAGAAATCTATGGAGGCGAGTGCAGGAACCACGAATCTTCTCACACGCTGGTCGGTAAATCCTTCCGGCATGGCTTTTACTGGCCTACAGCACTTCAGGATGCGGTTGAGTTAGTGAAAAAATGTGAAGTGTGTCAGTTCCACGCTAAACAGATTCACACACCGGCTCAATCGCTACAAATGATACCTCCTACATTGCCATTCATTGTGTGGGGCATGGACATTTTGGGACCTTTTCCAAAAGCCGTTGGAGGTTACAGGTTCCTGTATGTCGCCATCGACAAGTTCACCAAGTGTCTGGAAGAAACTCCAGTAGTAGCAATCAACAAACAATCATCAATCAAGTTCTTAAAGTCCATTATATGCAAATTTGGAGTTCCAAACAAAGTCATAGCTGACAATGGAACTCAATTTACAAGTGCTGCTTATTAGAAATATTGCGAAGACCTCGGCATTCAACTTAGCTACGCCTGAATAGCTCATCCAGCAAGTAATGGCCAAGTCGAGAGAGCAAATGCAGAAATCTTAAAAGGACTCAAGACGCACACATACGAGCGCTTGAAAAGGCACGAAGCTAACTGGATTGAGGAGCTTCCGTCCACGTTATGGGCGAACAGGACAACACCTAACCGGTCAACCGGGGAGACTCCATTCTTCCTGGTGTACGGAGCTGAAGTAGTCCTTCCTCTTGAGATCACCTTGGAGTCCCTCCAGGTCCGAACCTTCATCGAAGTCACGCAAGATAAGCTCCAACGTGAAGACCTTGACCTCGTCGATGAGGGAAGGTGCCAAGCAGCTGTTCGAAATGCACGTTATCGCCAAGCGCTCCGGCGCTATCATCAAAGGCATGTGCGCGATCGACAGCTTGAAGAAGGCGATCTGGTGCTTTGGAAGATACTAAGCCATGAAGGGATGAAAAAACTTCCCCCCAGCTGGGGGACCTTCCGAGTCATTAAAGTATCTTGACCAGGATGCATTCGCTTCGCAACTGAGGATGGGGTCCCACTTCCCAATCCTTGGAACATCGAGCACCTCCGTAAGTTCTATGCTTAGAATCACGGAGGTGAGTCTGTAATTGCACACAATGCATGTTATAGAGTCATTATACAGAGATGGGCAAGTCCTCCGGGAGAACATCCAGACCCCTCCAGGAGGATCCGGGAAGTTCAAGTAACACTTGAAACAGTCACAACACTAAAAGTGTAACTACTTGCTCTGGGCTAGTACAAGATGTATAGCACATTTAGCTTGGTCCAGCACCCTAAGTGTGTCCTTGTCTCCCCTGTAATCCGGACCTATAATGAAAGGCATTGCTGTGTGAAAATAGACTCCACGTGCATTTACCTTTTGTGCAAGGCTCAATATATCAAAATATTTTTACCCCACTTGTCTATAATAAAGTTGTGCAAATATTTTTGAGCTTTGTTCCAAGTAATTCACATGCATTACAAGCCTTATTTATACTCTTTTTGGATCTTAAAATTGCTACATAGTCTACTTGCCTGGACGCCAAGCCAACATAGGTCCGGAGTGTGCTATCGGCTTAGCCTGGTCCTGCACTCTAAGTACGCCGCTCTACTAAACCCCGACAGGCCTCAGTAGGGTGAGTACTAAAAAGGCATGCATATCTAGAAAGGTTATATCAAAATTCTCGTTATCATGTTGAGTTTCTTCGGATCTAAAGTCCAAATAAGAACGATAAGTCACAACCAATTTATAGACAAGAGGACAAATTTTACTTTTTCTCTTGCCTTTAATGTGCAGGAAAAGCAAAAAATTCATAGCGATGGTGGATGACGCCAGAGCTACTAAGCTCTGACATCCTTCAAGAGGGGTCCGTCGTCAACGTCTAATATGTTGACAGTGGAAGACATAGGAGTTCCCAAGCTTCGAGCATCTCAGGGGGCCTGCCTTCAACGCCTCAAAATTTAAGACTTCGGACCTAAAATCCATTAGTGCGAAGCATTCAGGTCGTCAACATACTGCCACAACCTTTGGTACATGTACACACTTCAATTGTACACATGTACCAGGGGGCCAACAAGATACAACACAGTATATTGAAGACAAAGTGAAATTGAAGGCAGAAAGGAGGATTTTATTAATTTGAGATATTGGATTACAAAATGGGGAGAGTACAGCAGAAGGCAAAAGAAAGAAAGTCCTAAGCTACTGGAGAACCTAAGACTTGCGGAAGAATGAAGCTAATTTTTGGGCAACTTCTTGGATGCTGGCTTTGGTGGCGTCTTCCTCTTCAGCGATGGGACCTTCGAGCACCGGGTCTAGTGGGAATTGGGGATCTCGGCTCACATAACACGTCAGCACGTATTCTGCGATGTTTTTAGCCAAAGACTTCCCCTCTGTCTCCAGCTGATCCGTGATGATGTCGCCCATTGCGTCAAGTTTGCCGCCAGCATCATTGAGGGCCACCAGCGCTCTGTCCAAGTCCAGTTCTGGGTTGTTCGGACGTACAGGGCTGAAGCCCAGCGGTGTAAGCGCGTCATTCGCCCGCCCTAAGAAGCCCCACACTTGAATGGCTTCAGTCTCCTTCAGGCTCCGCGGCTCCTACAGCGACTTCCGGGCAGCCGCAAGCTCCGAACCTTCATGGGCAAGGCACTCAGCCAACTTAGCACGCTGCTGCATGCTCTCAGCAACTTGCTTTTCCCGGTCGGCCAGCTCCGTCTCCTGGAGGTGGATGCGGTTCTGCCTTTCAGCAAGGTCTTTCTCCCTGCATTTAACTCTCTCCTCCCTAGCGGCAACATCAGACTCTCTTTTCGAGAGCTCTTGCCCCACCTTCCAGTTCTTCTTCCTCTCTTCCTCCTTCCATAGATCCATCTTTTTGCTGCGATCCGCCAAATTTTTCTCACCCAGAGTCAACTTCTGGGTGACCTCCGCCTCTCTCCTCACCACATCCTCCTGCTGCTCCAGAAGTTTTTCCTCCCTTGCCTCCAGGTCCATTCGATGCTTTAGGAGAATTTCATTCAATTCAGTGAGCTTTTTGTGACGCTCGTCAGCAGCATCACGTCTCTCCTTGGCTTGATACAGGATTTCCCTGGAGTTAGCATCGAGTGCTCGGATGGCGGCTTCCTTCTCTTCCATCAACTTATCCCAGTATTCTATCCGGGCTTTCTCCCTCTTAATTCACTCCTTCTGGTCAGCCAGCCTCGTTTGGGCAAGCCTGGTCTCAAAATGGAGTCTATTCCGCCACCGTCTCAAGGTGTTGCGCTCCTCCTCCAAGGTTTTGCTCTCACAATCAAAGGCAAGCTGGACCTGTTGGGGACTTGAACAGGCGTTGTCTATAGACAACGCCAGAGGGATAGGTTTCGGGCCTGTTGGGACCATTTCTGCAGGCTCCAAAGGATTTTCCATCACAAAAATTGGGTCCCACTCTACAATATTGGTCCCCTAGACTCCTGCAGTGCTAGGGCCGCTCTCCTGGAACCCTTCAATGGCAGCAAAAGAACACACTGGGGGAACTTCCACCTCCAGAGCGGTTGAAGGCGCCGCTTCAGGGTCTTCAGTTGACGACTCTGAAGTCAGAGGACCTGTCGCTAGTTTTTCAGGCTCCTCTGGCTCCGGCTCAGGTACCTCCAGAACCACCACCTCTGAAGCATCAGTCGGGGCTTCGAATAGGGCCTCAACCATCGCAGGCTCAGGCTCCAGCACAGCGACTATTTCTGAGTTAACAACTAGACCTTCAACCACCTCCGGCTCAGCCGTCGGACCTTCTACCACTTATGGCTCAGCCACCGAATCTTCAACCGTTTCTGGCACAAGGGCTGGAGCTTGGGTAATTTTCGGCTCAATACCTGGGGTTTCAACTACTTCTGACTCAGCAGCCAAGGCTTCGGCAATTTCTGACTCGAAAGCTGGAACTTCTGGCATCGCCGGTGCTGGAGCATCAGCCACCGCCGCCAGGGGTACATCTTCAACTTCTCTCCTGTGGTCCGGCGCTACCACAGGAGCTTCGGGTGAGGACTCCGAGTCCAAGCTCATGACAGCTGGTGTCAGAGCTGTCGCGACTTTCGCCTCCGCTTGACGAGGAGGCTCAGCGCTTGAAGCCAGAGCTTCGGCAGGCGCAGCCTTGGCTGCTACAACAGGCGCTGAAGATCCCGACCCCTTCTTTGACACCCTATAAATAAAGGGAAGAGAAGATTAAAAACATGTCAATAACAAGATTGGCATGTCAGGGCGAGCAAACAATGCTTACCTAAGGATGCTGCCATCCCAGTCACCTCGAAACCTCTTCTTTTGAGGCCCGGAGCTAGAGCCCATCAAATCTGGTGAGACAACTGCGTCGTGCCTCAGTTGAGGACCACTCGCAGCAGCCGGAGTTCTTTCGGCCGGAGCTTCTCTAGGTCGGGAAGAACTCCCAGGCCTGGAGCCTTTAGCCGCCACTGAGGCCGGGGTCAATTGCCCGGAGTTGACGCCTCTTGAAGGCGCTTGCACCGGGGCAGGGGTAGTTGCAGAAGACCTCCCCCGCCAGGGAGAAGGAGCCGTCGTGGAAGGAGCAGGTCTTACGGACCTCCCGTCAGCGTGCTTCAACTTCCTCGTCCGGTTGGAGGGCTCAGCTAGCTCTTTGCCCTTGCCCTTGCTGATGTCTTCAGTCTTTTGGCTCGAGGCGGAGGCAGGACCACCCTCGTAAGCTCCAGGGATCACCAATCTGGTGGTTGGACGCCTCTCTACCTCGCCAAGGTCGTCCAGCACTGGCATGCTCCTCTGGAGCTCCCTACTGAACTGCGCCTCCATGTTCAGGGGGAGGAAGGTTGTTGGCGGAACCAAGTCGTTGCCGCTGACGTTAATACCATGCTGGAATTTCTTCAAATGAAACTCCGAGGATTCATCATCCAAGTTGGATTTCAGACCGGTTTCAATCCGGTTGTCATCCATCACGCTATTGAGGGCCCACGCGAGCTTCTTCCTCTTCTTCAGCAGAGCCCACCTGTGACCAGGAAGTTGCAGAAGACCATCTGGGGGGTCATTCCACCTTCCACGCACTCGCAGATCCTAGTCAAAACAGGGTTGAAGGCATCTGACAGCACCGGAACCATACTCCAAGCGTTAGAGTCAACATTGGGGAGACCTTCTGGTAGCTCCAATTTCTCGTGCTCCTCCGCCGTAACGATGATCCAATCCTTCTTCCAGTCGTCTAACTTGCCGGAAGGAAATGACTTCAAGTATTTGTAGGGGCAGTTCTTGCGCTTCACAAAATAGTAGAAGCCAAGAAACTCAGACCCCTTGTCGTTAGTGTTAATGGTGAAGAAGGTGCGAAAAAGCTTGACGCAGGGGGGAATACCCACCCACATCTCGAAAAGGTGGACAAATGTCGCCACGAGAAGAAGAGAATGGGGGCCAAGGTGATATAGCTGCAGACCATAAAAGTCTAGTAGCATCAAAAGGAAAGAAGAGAAAGGTGGGATGAACCCCACCATGGCATACGCTGTGAAGTACACCATATCGCCATTGCGCTCCTTCTTGAACGGGAGTTTGACGGCGCGGACCAAATGGTTGAAGGAGTCGCTGGACCACCCCATGTAGGTCCGGGCCTTCTTCAGATCATCATCGCTCTTCAGGCGGCTTTTGGGGAGACCCAACTCCATCGCAGCAAAGTGGAGCAAAGGAAGGGAAGTTAGGCAGAGTTTGGGGGGCTCTGAGCGCAAAGATGATCGAAGGCATAAAGAGTTCTTAAACCGTGCACACTTTCCTTCTTAAGTAAGCCTCCGCGACGCTTGGATGGAAACCGCAGTGAGATTGAAGGCACTCTTCAAAAATCTACCCCGTCAATGACGAGTGGGGTTGGGGACACCTCGACGAAGAGATCAAGGTCCTTACCCAAGGCTAACCGTTGCCATGATGAGCGGCGGGAAACCCAAGGTCGACGCTCTGACAAGGCAAGCAGAACTGATATGGTTTTCATATTGGGAACTAGCGACCTTCAATTGCGTGAGATCCGCACTCAAAGATCTCATCTGCCATATTCATAGCAAGCGACGCGTCGAAGGTTCACTCTCGGACCGTCACTCTATCGGCGCATCAGAGGACTTCTGAAATTCAAAGCGCGGGAATTAAGAATGGCCCCACCTTCGGCAAAATAACTTAACCCAAAGGATTTCTCCCAGAGGTGGGCCCGGGGGCCACTGTCGTTACCCTACGTACCGGGTACCCCGCAATACCGCAAAAAGTGCAAGAAAGTTCCACCCGCCAGAGTCAAAGGCCCTTTCAGGTCCCACATGTCACGCTGCACCGGACCTGCTCCCCTCACATGGCTGGCTCCCGGGTTAACACGTGTAAAAGAAGTCCGGAACTAAACTCCCAACCAAGGGAAGTTCCAGTGGCGACACGGGTACAACAACCCCGGACCTAGCCCCTGTCAGAAAGGAGCTCTGGTGTTGACATGTATACAGCGACCCCAGACCTACCCTCCCGCAAGGGAAGGCTCTGGATCCGCCACATGTGGAGCCTCCGGACCTTCATCGCCAACAGAAATACAAGCAGATCACGTCCATTACAAACATTCAAGGACGGTTAAAGTAGCAGTTACAAGGCCTGATAATGTGTCATTAATGTCGTATTAATGACACACGATCAGAGCATTGTTAATAGGCATAACGCGGCCATTAAGGCACGTTATGACACAACTAATTATGCTTAATACTCTTTAGACAGTGTATTAGGCCATTAAATACACCAGGGCCACATGTCGGGCCAGGCAAGCTTTGTAACGGTCAGTCCTTAGAAATATAAAAGGGTTGTACCGCATGAACATCGGGGACAAGTTGATAGAAGCTGATTCTCTCAAAATTAGTTGTGTCAATACAAAAACACAAACCCCGTGGAGTAGGGTGTTACGCTCAAGCGGACCGAACCACGTAAATCTCTGGTGTCATCATCCTAATCTTGATCTCTGCGTGTCCCAACCACAAAAGAACCTCCGTGGGCTGCTTCTCAGCGGGTCCGGGGGAAGTGTCGTATCAAACACTTCGACAACAGAGGAGTGGAATATAGCTCATATTGTAACTGTAATCCGTTAGAGTTTGCCGCATCCAAAGGAGTTGTGCACAACAACTCCCGATTGCAACATACTCTGCTTCGGCTGTGGATAAGGCAATAGAATTTTGTTTCTTGGAGGACCAAGAAATTAGGGTTCTACCTAGGAATTGGCAGGTGTCAGAGGTACTTTTTCTATCTACTTTGCATCCGGCATAATCTGCATTGGAGTATCCAATGAGATTGAACTTGGAACCTTTTGGGTACCAAAGGCCTAGGTTGGGTGTATGAACCTAATATCTCAAGATCCTTTTAACGGTTGTCAAATGACACTCCTTAGGGTTGGCTTATAATCTCGCACACAAACATACGCTCAACATAATATCAGGCCTAGATGCACATAGGTAGAGTAAGGATCCAATCTTTGAGCGATATACCTTTTGATCCACGCTTGGTCCGTCTTCATTGAGATCCAAGTGTCCATTAGTAGCCATGGGAGTCTTGATAGGCTTCGCTTTGTCCATCCCAAACTTCTTGAGTATGTCTTGAGTGTACATGGTTTGGCTTATGAATGTCCCTTCCTTTTGTTGTCTCACTTGGAATCCCAAGAAGTACTTCAGCTCTCCAATCATAGACATCTCAAACCTATCTGTCATAATCTTACTAAATTCTTCACAAAAAGATTTGTTAGTTGAACCAAAGATAATGTCATCAACATAGATTTGACAGATAAAGAGATCATTGTCGAAGTGTTTCGTAAATAGTGTATAATCTGCTTTTCCAATCTTGAAACTATTTTCAATTAAGAAATCTCTAAGACACTACCACGCTCTAGGAGCTTGTTTGAGGCCGTAGAGAGCCTTACGCAGTTTAAAGACGTGGTCAGGGAACTCTTTGTCTTTAAATCCGGGCGGTTGCTCCGCGTACACCTCCTCCTTGATTGGACCATTGAGGAAGGCGCTTTTCACATCCATTTGGTAGAGCTTGAAATCATGGTGAGTAGCATATGCAAGCAATATTTTAATTGATTAAATTCTAGCTACGGGGGCAAAGGTTTCATTGAAATCCAAACCTTCGACTTGTGAATACCCATTGGCCACAAGTCATGTCTTGTTCCTTGTCACCACCCCGTGTTCGTCTTGTTTGTTGCGGAAGACTCATTTGGTGCCGATGACATTCGCGTTAGGTCTTTCAACGAGTTTCCACACCTTGTTTCATTTGAAGTTGTTCAGTTCTTCTTGCATCGCCACCACCCATTTCGGATCTCTCAATGTATCATCAATCCTGTGTGGTTCCAAAAAGGACACAAAAGAGTAATGCTCACAAAAGTTAGCTATGCGGGATCTAGTTGTTACTCCCTTTTGGATGTCACCGATGATGTTGTTTATAGGGTGATCTCTTTGGACGCATTGGTGTACTCTTGGGTGTGGCATTTGTGGTCTTGTGTCTTCATGATCTTCTTCTTCTCCCCCTAGATGGTTGACCTCATTGACTTGTTGATCATCTTCATTTTCTTGAGGTTGATCTTGTGCGGAAGCTCCCCCTTGATCATTGGCCTCCACTTGTGGTTCATCTTCCTCATGCACATGCAGAGGTGGCTCTTGTGGTCAAACATCGCCCAACGCCATTCTTCTCAATGCTTGGCATGGAGCTTCTTCTCTATCTAGCACACATGGATCAACTTGCTCCTTTTGAGAGACGTTAGTTTCATCGAACACTACGTCACGTGCTACTTCAACTGGTCTGGAGACATTGTTGAAGACACGATAGGCGTAAGTGTTTGAATCATAGCCAAGCAAGAAACCTTCATCGGACTTCGAAGCGAACTTTGAAGTCCTAGGATTCTTGTTCAAAATATAGCATTTAGAACCGAAAACTCAGAAATAAGAAATATTTGGCTTGTTACCGGTGAGTAGATCATAGGATGCCTTCTTGAGTAGTCGATAAAGATAAAGTCGATTTATGGCGTGGCAAGCGGTGTTAACCGCTTCCGCCCAAAATCGATCTGAGGTCTTGTATTCATCGAGCATTGTTCTCGCCATCTCTGTGAGGGTTCGGTTCTTCCTTTCGGCAACTCCGTTTTGTTGAGGGGAATAAGATGCTGAAAACTCATGCTTTATGCCTTCTTCATCTAGGTACTCCTCAACTTGAGTGTTCTTGAATTTCGTACCGTTGTTGCTTCGTATGTTCTTAACCTTCAATGAGAACTCATTTTGGGCACGCTTAGGAAACTTCTTGAGGGTTCCTTGAGTTTCTGTCTTATCATGTAAAAAGAAAATCCAAGTGAAGCGCAAAAAGTCATAAATAATTACTAAGCCATATTTGTTACCACTGATGCTTATGTAACCAATTGGACCGAATAAGTCCATGTGAAGAAGCTCGAGCGGTCTTGTTGTAGTCATGACGTTCTTCGCGAGATGAGGTGCTCTAACTTGCTTCCCGGTTTGGCACGCGCTACAAGGTCTGTCTTTCTCAAAAACAACGTCCTTCAAACCTCGGATGTGATCGCCCTTCAGGAGTTTTTGAAGATTCCTCATACCAACATGTGCTAGCCGTCTATGCCATAGCCAACCCATGCTGGACTTTGCAATCAAGCATGTGTCAAGTTTGGCTTTATCTTTGTTGAAGTCAACAAGGTAAAGCTTTCCCTTTAACATACCCTTGAATGCAGTGGAACCATCACCCCTTCTAGAGACGGTCACACCCTCATTAGTAAACAAGAAATTATAACCTTTGTCACATAATTGAGGACAGCATGTTATAATCTAGAGAATTGACATGTAACACATGAGAAAGAGTATGTTGAGACGATATAACAATTTTACCGATACCGAGCACCTTTCCTTGACTATTGTCTCCAGAATAGATGCCCTCGTTTGGATCCTCATTTTCTTCATACTCAACGAACATCCTTCTTTCTCCGATCATATGGTTGGTGCAACCACTGTCTAGCACTCATTTCGATTCACCGGAGGAATAGGCCTACAAAAACAAATCATGCCTTGGTCTTAGGTACCCAAGCTTGCTTGGGTCCTTTGAGGTTAGTTACAAGAGATTTGGGCACCCACACATGAGACTTGGTGTTCCCATGGCGTGGCCCAACATAATGAGCATAAACTTTACCAAAAGTACTTCTCATTAGAACATAGGATGCATCAAAAGTCCTGAATAATAGTTGTTGTTATTTATAAACAGAACTAGTCCGGGAAATCAGACTTGTCCGGAGGACCGGACTAGTCCGGTGATCATATGTGTTGACTTTGGACTTTCCAGCTTTAGAAGGTTTTCCCTTTACAAAGGCAATGCTTTCCTTGTTATCTTTATGGCTTCTAGCATATTGCTTTTCACCATAAGAATAACCAATGCCATATTTGACATTAGGAGGTCTTGTGACCAAGTATGCACTATGTGCATACTTGATATTCTCCTTATCAGATATGCCATTTTGGGAAGGATGCTTGTCCTTGGTAGAGGTTGACTTGTCTTTGAAGCTAGTGTCAGTTTTAGCACATGAACAAGTAATAATAGCTTCAGTTTTAAGTGGTTGAGAAGGTGAGCTTGAAGAGGATGAGGGGTCACTTTGTTTGAGTGACTCAACTTGTACCTCAAGGATTTTGTTAACCTTGGATAGGTTAGCAAGTTCGTCCTTCATGGTGGTTTTTGAGTCGCTTAACTTCAAGCAAGCTTCCTTCATGTCTGACATGTTCTCTTCGAGCGATTAGTCTCTTGCGAAGAGTCCTGCTCTGATACCAATTAAATGTGTCCTAGAGGGGGGTGAATAGGCCTTTTTGAAATTTGGTCGGAACCTGCAACACTTAACAACCAGATCAAATCTCGAGATATCAGACTAGTCCGGTATAGTGCGGACTAGTCCAGTGCGTGCCGACTAAATTGATCAAGTTCGATCAATGATCTCAATACAAACACAGTACGCATCGGAATATAGTATGTAACTTGCAAGTATTGAGTCAACACAGCCAAGTACAATGCAAGCCAATTCTTGTTTCAAAGTTTTAACATAGATTATGCAAGATTGACAAAACCCTAGAATATAATATGAAAATTAAAAACAAGTTTGACACAAGATTTTATCCCGTGGTTCGGTTCCCACAGAGGCAACCTACATCCACGTTGAGAAGCCCACGAAAGGATCGGGTCTTCACTAATCCTAACCTCGTCGAATCGCCATGAAGGTCAATTCTTCTTCCACTATCACAAAGGGGCAAATCACCAAGTTCAAGGGGCCTTCTCACAAGTTGAGGGCTCCCCAAGATTACAATTCAAACACCACCAAGAACACACTCGTAAGATCAACAATGAAACAACAAGATTGTGTTAAAGATCAAACCCAAGAGCTCAAACGTGTGGAATCGTGTCTCTCCTTTGATCCAAAGTGAATCCTCAAGGGATTGATCTTTCTTGTGTTGGATTTCGTGGAGAGATGTGTTTTCTAGGCTCTTGCAGGGTGTAATGACGTAGGGGGTCGAGAGAGGTGATAGTTGGGCCGTGCACATCTATTTATATTAGGGTTTTTAAAAGTTACCATTAGGGTTTCGAGGGTCTGGACTAGTCCGGTGTGTGGCGTGCAGGAAACCCTAAGTGTCCAGGAATATCAGACTTGTCTGGCTAACAGCGAACTTGTCCGGTTTTAGTCAGAAAGGTTTTTGGACTTGTCTGTGGTGATATCGGACTTTTTCGATGTGGTGATGCCCTTAGTGAATATAGGACAAGTCCGCACTTGTAGGACTTGTCCGATTTTAGTCAGAGGCATTATCGGACCTTTTCGTACTAGTCCGGTGTGGACAAGTCCGCATTGGCTGGACTTGTCCAAACCTGTCCAGAGAGGATATCGGACTAGTCCGGTGTATGTCGGACTAGTCCATTTTTCCTGTGAAATGTGAAGTGTGTGAGGATTTTTTATGTTAGATCTCTTGGGATGTGTCACACAAACACACTCCCTATACAATGATGTATTCTATTCAGCTCTTGAGCTCTTTTCCGAATTGATCCTCATTCTCCTTTCTTTTTGGCGCTTTCTTCATTCTTTCATTAAAATCGGCGCTATCTTCATTCTTTCATTAAAACCTGCACTTATTCAATAATGTGGTTAGGATCTCATTTGTTTGTTATAAATCAACCAAAACCCCCAAGGGATGCCTAGATGCACTTTCACCGGAGCTTCTTCTTCATCATCCTGGACCCTCTCAGAGGGGTCCGAACCTTCTTATTGAGCTTCCCAAACCCTTCTGGAAGGGTCCGAGACTTCTTCTTGAACTTTCAGGACCCACCCGGAGGGGTCCGAAACTTCTTTTTCAGTTGTGAGAACTCCCTCAGATGAGAGAGGTTGATCTTCTGGTAGCTTGCCTTCAGGATCCGTGCCTGGGGGTTGGGACCCAGACTCGCCTTCAGGTAGCTCCTGACCCTCCCAGAGGGGTCTGGACTTCTGAACTGAAGATGGCTCCGGTCTCTCTGCGACCAGGACCATGCTAACAACCTCCGTAGTTACCAAAATGTAAAGCAAAAGAGGCTCACTAGGATCCGGATCTACCAAGATATGTAGTGTGGTGAGGAGCTGCGTGAGCTCTTGGAACGCCTTTTCCGCTTCTTCGTACCAATGGAATGACCCGAACTTCCTCAATAGCTTGAAGAAGGGAAGTGTTCGCTCTTCCAGCCTTGAGATGAATCAGCTAAGCGCAACTAAACATCAAGTTAGCTTCTAGACATCCTTGACGCGGGCTGGCGGCCGCATATCTTCAATAGCCTTGATCTTCATCGGATTTGCCTCAATTCCTCGGTGAGTCACAAGGAATCTGAGGAGATTTCCGGAGCTAACCCCGAAGACACATTTGTACGAGTTTATCTTGGTGTGCGTTATGCGCAGCTTGTCGAAGACGTCTTGCAGGTTATCAAGGAGTGATTCCTTGTTATTCACCTTCACGACGATGTCATCGACGTAGACTTCCACCAAGTCCCTAATGAGCTCTCCAAATGTTTTGTTCATGGCTCGCACAAAAGTTTAAGCAACATTTTTGAGACCGAATGACATAGCAGTATAATAATACAACCCATCTACTGTTATGAAGGCAGTATGCTCTTCATCTTCCTTAGACATTTGGATCTCATGATATCCAGAGTATGCGTCTAGGAAACACAATAGCTCACACCCGGAGGTGGAATCCACTATCTTATCTATTCTAGGTAGTGGAAATGGGTCTTTTGGAAATGCCATATTCAAGGTGGTGTAGTCGATGCACATCTGAAGCTTCCCGTTGGCCTTTGGTACGATGGTTGGGTTTGCCAACCACCTTGGATGATGAACCTCCCGGATGAAACCAGCTTCGAGCAGCTTCTTGATTTCTTGTCTGATGAAGTTCTGTCACTCGACTGATTGCTTCTGGGGCTTCTAATGTACTGGTCGTGCATCAGGATATATCTTCAGGCTGTGCTCAATCACCTCCCTAGGGATCCCAGGCATTTGTGATGGTTTTCATGTAAACACATTGACATTTTCCTGGAGGAAAGTGATGAGCATGAGTTCCTATTTGTTGTCCAGACCTCCCGATATACGGGTGGTCTCGGCAACATCAGAACTGATTTGGATGACTTTTACGAGAATGTCGGTGTCGCTGCTTGGTTGCACACATGGTGCAGAGGTTGAGCCTCACTGACGAGTGCTTGGATGTTGAGAAGTTTGCTCCTTGCCAGATCCATCCTTCTGCGCTATTGCAAGCGCATGGAGTTCTTCCAACGTGATGACTACCGCAGTGCGGTCCCCGCGTATCCAGAGGACGCCCGAAGGAGTCAACATCTTCAACACCAAGTGCCCTACATACATTCATATACTTTTAGAGCCCATTTATGACCGTAGTTCACTATGGCTACTTGGTGTTGAAGATGTTGACTCCTTCGGGCGTCCTCTGGATACGCGGGGACCGCACTGCGGTAGTCATCACGTTGGAAGAACTCCATGCGCTTGCAATAGCGCAGAAGGATTGGCCTGCCTAGGATGCGTTGAAGGGAAGGCTGATGTGTGCCATATTGAAGACCAACTTCTCCGTCCTGTAACTCTCCTGAGTCCCGAAGGTCACCGGGAGTGTAATTGACCCGAGAGGATGTAACACCATCATTTTCATGCATCATGCCCTACATACATTCATATACATGTTTAACATTAACCCACATAAAGAGGAATAGGTTTAAAATTGATTTGGAACAAAACCGCACTTAAAATGCTAAAAAGTGCGGAATAGTCCGATTTTAGTGAGCACTAGTCTGATTTCTCTCTGACTAAAAACGGACTTGTCCGTTTTCGCTGCGGACTAGTCCGATTTTGCCTCTGGAAACTTTCGGACTTGTCCGATTTTGTGCGGACTAGTCCGATATTCCAAGAATCCTTGAAAATTTGCTAAGTCCCTAGACTTGTCCGGACTAGTCCGGTGTTCCGGTGGACTTGTCCGTTTTCCTCTCTGACTAAAGTCAGACTTGTCCGATTTTCGGCCAGACTTGTCCGATTCCTCTCTGGACAACTTCGGACTAGTCCGGTCCTTTTCGGACTTGTCCGATATTTCGCGACTCTGAGTTGATCTTTTGTTTCACGACTTGTTTCTTGGGTTTCACGTTGAATGGGCCTAGGGACGTCGTTCCTAACACTTTTAGAGCCCATGTGGGACTCTAAACCGGCCTCTACTCCTCTCAAACTCGAAATCCATCTAACCCTAGCCTCCACCTCTATATAAACAACCCCACCCCTTGGCTTTACATCTATTTGCCACTTTTCCACCCCACCCAAACCCTAGTTCGTGGAGAGCCACCATCAAGGAGGGAGGAGGAGATCCCAAGCAAGAAGAATAAGGGGAGGAAACGAGGAGGATCAAGATCTCCATCAAGTTTCGTTCTTCATCACCAATTCATCTCCAAGTTCATCCCCAACCCTAGATCATCAAGATCCAAGTGTTAACTTCAAGTTTCTTGACTCATTGGAGTTCTAAACACCTGGTATACCTTATATTTCCTTTTCCTTACGCGAATTCGACCCCTAATCTCCAAATTTACGTCGATCTAGAAAATCCTAGTTCGCTAGTTCTGCGAAGTGCGGACTAGTCCGACCTTCTGCAGACTAGTCCGATTTTGCTGACTAAATTGTGTTGAACTAAAATTAGATCTAATCACATCCAAACCTGTATAAACTTGTTAAAAGCTATTAGAACTAGTTAGTGATCATTTAAAAGCAATCTATTAACAAGTTCTACCTTGCATTTGCATCAATCATGCATATCATGTCATATTGAGTAATATTTGTGCACTCTTTGATTGTGTTCTTGTCTTGTATGTTTATTTTGCGAATTAGATGGATTTGTGCTAGAGAGTGCCACGGAGGATCTCCAGCACCAAGAGTTTGAAGGCTTTGACCCTAATCCACCGCAAGAGCAATGCAAGTGTCCTTGAAGCATATTGATCCTATTTTAAAATAAATGTTTTGTTTGCAAAAATACATGCTGTCTCAATTTGATGGGAAATCCTATGGTAGGAAGTCTAATAGATTTGTTTGACCACCCTTGTCACCTGGAATTATAGTAGAGAGTCGGGATGGGCTTTTTACCTTTTTGCTTTGCTTAATTAATTGGGATGGAAGAACAACTACACTACTTGATTTAATTATGCGTGGATGAGATTATGGTTAACATGAACTGGTCAATATGTTATGGTAATGGGTGATCTAAGCAAGCCTGGTATGTGGATGGGTTGGATGTTATGGTGGTTTGATTGCTTTAGATCTAAGGACCGGTTCATGTGAGAATAAGCCAGAACAACAGTGCCACCACGAGGCCAAGTATGGGTGCGGCATAGCTGATTAATTAGGGCTTTGCCAGTGCTATTTGGACCATTAAGGATACTCGAGGAAGGGGTAGTCGGATTGGGTTTGTTGATGATTGGTGGGACTACCCTGGGATCCGAATGGGTCAAGAGGGGGCCCTTGGTTGAAGATGTGCTCTGTAGGAGACATGGCCACCAGTGAAACCTCAGTGGGGTCTAAATAGGCTAGTAATCCCTTTGTAAAGGCTATTTTGTGATCTCTTGGCCATACACCAAAGGAAGTGCCATTGGCATAAGGGAGGTTCTTTAATCGCCGACGGGTGATGAAATCACAAACACGTGGGTAAAGTGGTACAAACTCTGTAGAGTCTAATAAAACTATCATGATAGCCGTGCTCCCGATTATGAGCACCTGGACAACTTCCATGATTATAGAGAACTTGGTATTGGGATGGTGTTTGGGATGGTTATGGTTTGGTAATGGTTATGGCTAGTTATGGATTAATTTCTAGTATTGAATATGGTTATTGGCAAATGGTGAACTCTGGAATTATTGATGACGGTAACGAATTCAGACTGGTATTATGATATTACTTATTATTATGATGGGTTTACTTCACATACATATAATATATTGCTTTTCAAATGTTTTAATATACTTTTCAGCACTCAACCATTATTATATTTGTCATTTGTATCATCCACATGTCATACTTTCCACACTTGCTGAGTACGACATGTACTCACTCTTGCAATCCCCCCCCAAACAGTTGCAGGTCAGGATCGGGAGTTTAACGGCGATAATGCGGAGTTCTAGGTCGTGTCTACCGTCAGATTGCCTGCGGTGTTGATTGGAGTTGCGCTATACCCTATTGCTTATGTTGCCTAGCTGTTTAGTTTGCTTAATTAGTTATTTCCGCTACATTAATTTGAACTTGTCATTAATATTCATTAGAGCTTGTATTCGAGGATAATATGGCTTGTGTAATAAAATTTGGTTAATTAATCTTGTTATGTGGTAATTTTCTGTATACTCTTTTGTGAATGCACTCGTGTATGTGTGTTGAACATCCTGGGCACACATATGCGTTCACTTGGTTCATTTTTCGGAACCGGGTGTCACAGATGAGTGATAGCTCTCGGACCTACCTCAGAGAAGGAACGTGAGGGGTGAAGGTCTGAGAGGCTGAGCTGGATCTTCATGAACGCTTCGTAGCTGAGGAGGTTGAGCGCCACGTCTCCATCTACCAAGACATGATAGAGTTGGACGTTGTTGATGGTGGAAGAAACCATCAACAACAGTTGGCCAGCTCCGATCATATTTCTTGTGTAGTCTGAAGTATCAAAAGTGATGACAGTGTCCATCCACTTCCGATGAGGTTCTGCTTTGACAGTGGGAGCTGCGGCAGCCATCTCTCAACGCATGGTTTTTAGGATACGCCGAGAGGTAATATCCCACGACCCTCCATATATCGTATGGAGAGTCTTCCGACGCTCATTGTCAGAGATGTCGGAGTCATCGTTGACGGTGTCGTAAAAGTCCTTGAGGACCTTCTTGAGGTCTTGGAAACCTAGCTCCTGATCAGCCAGAGCTTCGTTGACCTTCTACTTTCCTTCCCGTTGGCGGAAAGGAGCTTCTTCTTGGTGCTTGTTGAAGCGTTCAACAAGGCACTAGACCTCGCACCAATCTTCAAGATTGTGCTTGTCAGTTTTGTAGATCGGACACCACATCTTTTGACCACCGCCGTCCTCAGACGACGGTCGAGGACGCTTTTCAAGGCGTGGCCTCTGGCTACTCGGAGCTGCAGTTGCGGCAGTAGTAGGCGTGCCGGCCGACGACTTCTTCTTGCCATTGGACTTTTTCTTCTTTTTTCTACTGCCGGAGGCAGTGGCTTCATCCTTGGAGAGGATTTACCAACCTCTAGAGCTGGTTTGGAGTGCATCTCCCGACCATCTGTAGCCCTAGCACATTTGTCGGCTAGGCTGAAGAGCTCCGTGACACTGCTGACTTCTTTTATCGCTAGCTTCTCCAGCATCTTCTTATCTCTAACACCCTGTCGAAATGCAACGATGACAAAAGCATTGAAGATTGAAGGAATAGTGTTCCATACTTGAGAAAATCGCTAGATAAACAATCGCAAAGACTCTTCCCGTCTTCTGTTGTACGGCAAACAGGTCCAACTCGGTGCCAGGTTAGGTGTAGGAGCTCCCGAAGTTGGCGGTGAATAGGCGGCAAAGCTCCACCGAACTGTTGATGGAGTCAGGCGGAAGACTCATGAACTAGGACCTAGTTGTCCCGGTTAGATCCACTAGGAAATAGTTGGGCGTAACGGCCTCATTGCCTCCAGCCGCAAGAATGGCGGTGGAGTAGATCTGGAGGAACTCGACGGGGTTGACAGTCCTATCGTACTTCTCCGGCAGATGAAGCTGGAACTTCGGTAGCCATTCGACCATGCGAAGGTGCTTGGCCAGGGCCGAACAGCCGCCCCTTACTCTCAGGGGAGAAAGGTTTTCACGAGCATCTCACCTCTAGCAAGCACGCTACATGAGGACGTGGTTGTCTTACCTCATGTACTGGCGATCGAGCTCCGATCGCAGATCATGCGTCGAGAGCCTTGACACCGTATGAGTGTGGCGTGCCCCAGAGGATAGTGACGTCACTTGCTAGGAGGGCGCACGCCTCCTTTACTGTGACACTTGAGGCTCAAGTTTGCCAGACAAGGTCCTACGCAGAGAAGGTGTCTGCCCTGCAGGGGGCAGACCTTGGTTACTGATGGCATTAGCAGCGGCTGCAACCAAATGATTCACATTAGTGCGCCATTACTCCATCGCGTCCTGAGGAGCTCCGGGCGCTGGAGGACGTTGGAGAAGAGTCCGCGCTGCATTCAGCGCGTTCGCGGGGTTGTTCGTCGATGAGTGACCGACGCGGACACACCATCTTGCTGTGATGGTGGGGGTGGGGGTGGAACAACACCCGCCGAGACAACAGAGTTGGTCGGCTGCTGCATGTTGGAGGGATTTCCTCCAGCAGGCTGCTCAGCGTGGCCGTTGGACTATCTTGCGGCGGATTCACAATTTTGAAATCTCAGGCGGCCCCTACGCGACGCGCCAAATGTCGAGGTGTTGCTATGATACTTCCCCTGATGCTAATAAATCGTAGTCCGTGGAGGTTCGTATTCGGTTGGGGCGTGCGTAAGATTAAGAACAAGATGGTGGCACAGAAGGTTTTTACGTGGTTCGGGCCGCCTGAGCATAATACCCTACTCCACGGGTGGTTGTTGATTGTATGAGAGTGTATGCGAGTGTGCTTGAGTTGACTTGGTTGGAGTTGGTTTCTACCGTGCGGTGCAGCCTTTTTATTTGTTGAAGGATGGCCTTTACAACGATTGTCTAGCTCGACATGTGGCTCTGGTGGCATTCCATCAGCTAATACACGATCTACATGTATTAAGTATGATTAACATTGTGATAACGCGCCTTTATAGCGGTGTTGTCAGTACTAAAGGGCATCTGGTCGTGTGTCATTAATGTTGAATTAATAACACGTTAATCAGGTCTTGTAACGGATGTTTTAATAGCCTATTGAATGTATGTGCCGTTGAAGATCCTGTAGTCATTGCTGATTTAGGTCCGGAGGTACAACATATTGCAGCTCTGGAGCTTCCCTCTGCGGGGTAGGTTCGGAGTCACTCGACACGTGGCGGCACCGGAGCTTCCCTCTACTGGGAGTCAGGTCCGGGGTTGCTAGACACGTGGCGGGACCGGAACCTGTGAAGGGAGGTAGGTCTGTTCCCGCTGGACACGTGGTAGTACCAGAGCTACTCGAACAAGGGATACAGGCTCAGTGCTGTTAGACATGTGTTGTCTTCGGAAGTCTTCAACTCGAAAGCGGGAACTCTTTGGTTTTTCTCGCGGTATCGCGGAGTACCCGGTACACAGGGTATCGACAAAGTCGGATCACCGTCATATAAAATATAATTGGGAACAAATAATAATAAAATTATTTTCTCATTTACATTTTATTTTACGATAGTTAGTTCAAAACTGAAGCGCTTAATAAAATAAAACGAAGATAATATCAAAATAGAATCTTGCCGAGGCAAGGAGAACTTCAGCTTTCCTGGTGCGGCGCTGCGGCGTGCCGATTGGGCTCCGCCACGTCTCTGCAGCGGCAGCCACGGAAAGAACTCTGCTGGCGTGCTGTGCTGCCATCCCCTTGGCATTTGTCGCCACGCCTGCGCCTCGTAATCGCAACGCACACTACCGGCAACGCATGCACCGTTCCTCGGGTCACCAAGACTAAACCATGGCCACGCGGTGCTACGCGGCTGCTACTGTGGTCGCCTCCAGAGCGCGAGCGCCCGGCCTGTCATCCTACCTCCCAGCCGGTACCGCCACCGCCGCCGCCGCCGCCGTGCTTCCGCGGGCGCGTCAGAGATCGGGAGGGGCCTGGACGTCCGGAGGACACAGTCACAGGCGAGCCGCCGTCCGCGCCATGGGCTCCGCGCCGTCGTCGTCGTCGCCGTCGCCGCAGACGCCACCGGGACAAGCGCAAGGTGCCGTACCCTGCATCTCTTCCTCCAGTAGTCCAGCCCCTCTCACCCATCACTACTAATCACTGATCAACTAACCCGTCGTCGTAGCCGGTCATGGAGTTTGGAGCGATTCGGTTGTTGCCCTGGGACATGGAAGTTGTTTACGTTCTTGATTTCTGAGTTAGTTACTGCGAGAAGCGTGGAATACGAAAGGGGTCCATATGACTAATCCCTGTTGTGCACTTATGCATGTAACCCATACTGCTCCATACCCTTGTTCTGAGTCCTCAACTCTAGCAATATGGTCCCAGCTCCATACAGTAGGCCTCCTACTTCTTCATTTCCGAACTAGTGCGGGAATATGCTGCTTAACTTCCAGAAATGGTGCCGCTTTTTGTAATCTTTGATGGCGATGGTGGAAGATACTAGAAAGAAGCAAAAATAATCTAACAGAAATGTTAAATCACTTGATTCTTTTTATGTGCGCGAGAGAGATACCAATTGACAACACAGATCTTCAGTATATAAACTCTTGTGATTTTGTTGTCTCCTAGGGGAATCAGTTATATATGCTGCAAAGTTCTTTGTGTCGCCGACAGATATTAGAAAGTTGATTTGTAGGAATCTTCCTGGGTGAATTCCAAACTAGGCTTACAGTATTTGGCAATAAAGAGTACTTCGGAGAAAATACTATGGTCTTCTTCACTTGACAAATCACCTTACCGCATCCAGAAACATGAAAGAAATGGAATTTTTCCCGTAGAAGATTGTGCACTTTGTTCTGCCAAATTAGTTTCAAAAGGATGTGTAAGGAAACAGTATTTCTATTTGGTAATTTCTAGAATAGTTAGGGCCTGAATGATGCATGGATGTTTCATGAGAAAAATCTTTCAGAGTAAAATGTTTACTTCAGTCTTTCATCTCACTTTTGATCTGAATCAATGCTCTAAATTAACCATTTTCATTCAAGCAATCAAATGAACCTGTGTTGCGACATGATTTGGCTTGTATAGTAGTGGCCAAATATGTGATATAAACTTTGATGGAACTTTGCACTAAGCCGCTAACAGTCAATATTCTATTGTGTGGTAGCAGAGAAAGTGGATTATACATCCCTGAGTGAAGAAGAGTTGAAGAAGCGCCTGACAAAAGAACAGTATTACGTTACTCGGCAGAAGGGTACTGAGAGAGCGTTTACTGGGTATGTCATCAAATGCCAATCATTCAAATGTAGTTCAAACTTTATCCCAATTATTAGTCTCTGGTAAATTAATAATGATGCTCTGTTTTCTGTTTTATAACCAGGGAATACTGGAACACTAAGATCCCAGGCATTTATCACTGTGTTTGCTGCGACACACCTCTGTTTGAGTAAGCATCTAACATCTGCACACCCAAAAGCAAAACATCTTAATTTGTAGATCAGAATATAATTGCTTCTGCACTTAATTTTTATCTGCAATTCTGCTCACTGCTGCTAACATGCCATCCTTTTAGGTCATCGACCAAGTTCGACAGTGGTACTGGATGGCCATCATATTACAAACCTATTGGTGACAATGTCAAGAGCAAACTTGATATGTCAATCATATTCATGCCCCGGACCGAGGTCCTTTGTGCTGTCTGCGATGCTCACCTGGGGCATGTCTTTGATGACGGGCCACCACCAACAGGGCAGAGATACTGCATTAACAGGTACTCCCTCCGTCCCTGAAAGCTTGTCGTTTTGTAGTTCATTTTTGAACTACAAAGCGACAAACTTTCCGGGACGGAGGGAGTATATGTTAAACTTCTTTTCCTGTTCGTAGCCACCTTGCAATTGTACTCTCTAGGTTATTTTTTATAGCCATGTTCTCCCTAGATTAGGCATGCACAATAGTGTCGCTAAAGCCCTTCTACAACATCTGTGATAAATTTTTACAAACCATCAAGTCTATCAGTGTTAGTGTTGACTGGGGGGCTGTTGGCACTTGGTAAATGGGTCAGTTCTTGTGCTCACTTTTGTCCTTTTCCCTTGCAGTGCGGCTCTGAAATTGAAGCCTCAGTAGTCTCTGGACTTGTGTGAGATGATGTCTACCACAAACTTGGTCGTACATCGTAAACTTTTGGCTTCCCTGCGAACTATTTCAGTTGCAGTCAATTTACTTTGTTACCAACACCTGCGCTAAGATATTTTTATCTTTGTAAACGTATGGATCTAAAATGTACGGGTGATTCATTAGAGAGATAAATGTTCCTGGGGAGTATCGTATGCTCAATATACTTATTAGGAAAAAGTTGTGTATGTTGCTATGAACCATGTTGGTACATAAACACTGGGTCATGGATTTACAAACCACCAATTTTTGCACCGTCAGCTTAATGTCTAGCAAAATAATACTACTTTCATTTCGAAATAATTGTCGTTTTAGACAATCAAAAGAACTAAATTGAAAGGAGGAAGTACCTGTTGTGGCTTTCAGGTGTTTTAAAAGACCATGACGGCTGACATGGGAAGTGAAATGGCGTCCATTGTAGAGTAATTAAATCCGCGAGGTAGTAACAGCGCTCAATTCAAGTGAGTAGCGGCTTGATCTGGCGAGGAGGATGTCGTTTCAATTTCAAGCAAGCAACAGCACAATCCAGTACTGTACGTGAGAAGTCTTGTTCCGGTGACTCTTCTACCCACTAGCTCCGGTTGTAGGCCTGGCCAGATACACTCGATGTTAGGTGCGGCTGCGTCATTTGTAGACTGTGGTGGCACCCAATCGCTGATTTCAACCTCTAGAAGGCATCGTTGTCTCGTCTCAATTTAGGCATAGAATTTCTTTTTGTGTTATACTGGGTCCGGTTGGCATTTCAGTTTGTCAGTTTTCATAATTGTCGAGAAGTTTTTCGGTAAACACAGCTGTATTAGGACGTTCAAATTGTTGAATTGTATACCTTTTGACATTGCAGTTCATATTTTCCTAATTGTTGGTGTTGGATATGTGTCGAATATTGTGTACGAGTTGGTTACGATAGGACTTTGAGTTGTATTAGTGGTGGGGTGTAGAGTTTGTATTGGACTCTTCAACCGGCCTCCTTATAAACATGGGGGAGGGCCGCTGTTATAACGATGACGACAAAAACGACATATTGGGGAGGAGCGCCCGTAGTCATGCCCCGGGGATGTAGGCTTCGGCTGAACCTCGTTAACAAATATCGTACCTCGTGTGTCGTCCATGATCTTGCATCTATGCCTCGGTAGATTCGTCGTTGCTTCCGCGTGCCTATTTTTCTAACAAGTGCATCGGAGTCGGTTTCGGCAAGAACCCGAGGATTTGTTGTTGTATAAATAAACAACAAAGTCTACGGAGATTGCAAGATCAGAAAACAACAGACAAGGTAATCGGCAGTTCCTCTTCAGCAAAGACGAACTGCGGGCAGCGATCAATTGGATCAACTTCGTCGTGTGCGAGCGACGTGATTGCAGTGGAGGCTTGAGAGTTGCAGGCTGTGCACAACGGTGTACGGCGGAGGGGCACGTGTACGCGGCGGCGCGTTCAGGCGGAACACAAGAGTACGCGAAGACGTGGTTGTGCGTGCAGGAGGCACGCGGATTCGACGTGTGACACATTCGAAGGTTCTTTCAGTGATTCGTGGCAAGAGGCTAGATAGCGCCGACGGGTACCAGATTTGATATGGTGAAGTTTGATGACAGCGGCAACTTCAGCTTGTGGCAAATAAGGGTGAAAGATTTGTTGGCGCAACAAAGTCTTTTGTCCGTTCTGAAGGCGAAAAAAGCTGGTCAAGATGGAGGATGATGAGTGGGAGGAAAAACAGATGCAAGCAGCTGCAACCATACGGTTGTGTCTGCTCGACAATATCATGTACCATGTTATCGGGTTGACTACACCGAAGGAAATCTGGGATAAGCTGGAAAATCAGTTCATGTCGAAGACTTTGACTACCAAGATCTATTTGAAGAAAAAATTATATAGGCTGAAGATGCAGGAAGGGTCTGATCTTGCAGAGCATATAAATATCTTCAATCAAAAGATCACGGATCTAAGACAGCTAGATGTGAAAATTGATGATGAAGACAAGGCAATAATTCTTTTATGCTCATTACCACCATCTTATGAGTAAATGGTCACGACTCTGACATTCGGCAAGGATTCCATCAAAATTGAGGATGTTACTGCGGCCTTACTAGCTCAAGAGCAAAGAAGGAAGAACAATACAGTGGACGAACCTCAAGCTGAAGGTTTGCTGATCAGATGTGAGAATGCGAAGGAGAAGGTGGTGGCTAAGAGCAAGAAGAAGAAAAAGGTGCAGTGCTATTTCTGCAAGGAGTGGGGACATGTTAAAAGGGATTGTCTAGCAAAAGTGAAGGGTTCAAGTGCTAATGTGGTAACTCCTAAGAGTGACTCGGATAGCGATGGTGATGTTCTCTCAGTGGGTATCAAAATACAGTCAACCGAAGCATGGATGTTAGATTCGGCAAACTCTTTTCATGCGACACACAAAAGAGAGTGGTTCTCTTCGTACAAGTCAGGTGATTTTGGTAAAGCTTATTTAGGAGATGATAGGGGACACCCTATTATTGGAATAGGCGAGATCAAGACGCAAGACGGAGGTGAACACGTGCTTCATGGTGTTAAGCATGTACCAAAGCTGCAAAGGAATCTAATCTCGCTTGGGGCTCTACATCATGATGGTCTATTATTTCGGGTTGAGCCGGATGGAAAGACAATGAAAGTTATGAATGGAGATGAGACTGTGATGATAGGAGAGAGAGGCATCAAATTTATACAAATTACAAGGGTGTTCCGTTGCAGGTGGAGTCATGGAAGATGGAGTTGCGGAGATAGCGGTGTTCTCTTCGGACGACGAGTCTAAGGCGTTGGACTCGTCGGGTGTCTCTTCATGAGCTACGAAGTCGACAACTCAAGTCCGGGTACATGGAGGTTCGCGCATGACGACTTCAAGGTGGTGTAATATTCGCCAAGGTGGAGTTTGTTGGATATGTGTCGAATATTGTGTACGAGTTGGTTACGATAGGACTTTGAGTTGTATTAGCGGTGGGGTGTAGAGTTTGTGTTGGACTCTTCAACCGGCCTCCTTATAAATATGGGGGGAGGGCCGCTGTTGTAACGATGACGACAAAAATAACATATTGGGGAGAAGCGTCCGCAGTCATGCCCCGGGGATGTAGGCTTCGACTGAACCTCATTAACAAATATTGTGCCTCGTGTGTCGTTCGTGATCTTGCATCGATGCCTCGGTAGATCCGTCGTTGCTTCCACGTGCCTATTTTTCTAGCAGTTGGTATGATTACTTGGTGGATGCATATTGCATAATAAGATTGTTTACAAAGGTTTTTTTTTTGCTTCGGTTGCAATAAAGAGTTATGTTTACCTTTTTATGTATAATGTTGTGTGCAACAAAACATAACGACTTCGGTTGTAATAAAGAGTTATGTTTACCTTTTTATGTATAATGTTGTGTGCAACAAAACATAACGAAGGCACATAGCCATTTGTGAGCTTGTTCTTTACTTCTTTGTCGGTGTTTGTAGATGTTTATGGCCCTGTTTGTTTTCGATTATAATCAGCCTATCCACGAAAATAAGCGAAAATCCTACCCAAATGGTTTGCTTTTTCTTTTTTACTTATCCCCTAAGCCGCTCATCAGAGAAGCCTAAAAACAACAGATGTATTTGTTCTTTGCAGATTGGTAGGTTAAAATCATGGTCAATCCAGTGAAATACATGTCGCCTTTTTGTACGAACAGAGCACTTGGTTAACGACTAATTGCAAATTCTGTTTGGAGTTTCTATTAGCTTTAGGGACATACCTGTCATTTTTCAGATAGAAAAGGGATAATCCAGAAGAAAAAAAATCAGATTTACCAAACACTCAATTCTTTCTGTAAGAAGATTATTTAGATCACGACTTATCAGAAAATCACGTTCATCACATAATCGAGTCTCGAAAAAGCAAAACCAAATAGAGCCTATATGTGACGTTGGAGACACTAATTGTTAGTTTTTCGTATCTAGCAAATTGATTATTTGTAATATTTCAATAGATCATAAATCCTGTGCTTAATAATGACATTGCTTGTGATAAGAATTAAAAAAAAGGCCAAACTTAGGCTAGGAGACTAGGAAGTAGGGGTGGGCATAACCGGCCTAATTCGGTTCGGTTTTTTGGTTTTTTTAAGAATTCGGTTTTTAGAAAATCAAAACCGAAATATAAGCTCTGGAATGAAAAACCGGACCACCGGTTAACCGGTAAATTCGGTTCGGTTTCCGGTTAACCCAAAAAAAACCGGACTTCAATACATCCTCTCGATCCGGTGAGTCAGGGGCATGGCGCGGTGGCCGTCGACGGTGAACCGGGGCAGAGCACAGTGGCCGAGCCAGGGCAGGGCGCGGTGGTCATCGAGGGCGAGCCAGGGCGGCGCGACTCACCTGACGAAGAGCGGCGGCGCGCGACGAGCGAAGGGTTGCGGCGCGTGACGGGCGAGCGCTGGGCGCAGGTGTGGCGAGGGCTGGGCGCTCGTCGACTAAGTGCTCCGCGCGGGGGCGGCGGGGGCTGGGCGCTCGGCGCGGGGTGGCGGGGGCTCGGTGGCGGAGTCGCGGCCTCACGGGTCGGACGTCCGACACGCGCAGTGGGCAGTGGCGGCCGCATGCCCTCGGGTGGGGGAGAGGTTAGGGTTAGGGGTGATGGGCCTTGGGCCGGAATGAGGATAAAGTTGGTAGGAATAGACGAATTATGCAGTTGGATTGGGCTGGAAATTGAAGAGATTAAATTTATTGGGCCTAATTCGGTTTAATCGGTTAACCGAAGAAAAAACCGAAAACCGAAAAAAAATCCGGTTTTCTCAGAATGGAAACCGAAATTTGTTTCGGTTGGGCCGGTTTCGGTTCCGGTTAATTCGGTTTCGGTATTCGGTTTTTGGTTTTTTGCCCACCCCTACTAGGAAGTGGAAGTCCTCCAAAGGCGGGCCAAACGATTCAACAAAGACGTAAGCCGAAGAATACTGCCGCATCACGGCATCCTTCACCAGCTATTCAATCCAGCGACATTCTTCTCTTCACTCCGCCGTTCCAGATTCCAAAACCTGACAATGCGGTAAGGCACCGCCCACGCGACCAGTGTGAAGAACGGGGTGCGCCTCCGCCCGGACACCCACTCACCCATACCACAATTCCACAAACCTCCCTCCTCCACCTTCCCGCGGCGCTCTCGTTCGACTCGGCGGCGGCGCGATGATCCAGCTGCTGTTCACGGTGCTGGCGGCGGAAGCCGGCGCGGCGGCGGCGCTGCTCTTCAAGACGCCGCTGCGGAAGCTGGCCATGCTCGCGCTCGACGCACTCAAGCGCGGCCGCGGGCCCGTCATGGTGCGCACCGTCGCCGCCACCGTACTCGTCGTGCTCGCCTCCAGCGTCCACAGCATGGCCAAGATCCGCGGCCGCGCCACGGTGGACATTGACGGGGCAGGTGCCGGGGGACTCACCCCCACCGACCAGGTCCTCCTCGCGCGCCACCTCCTCGAGGCCTCGCTCATGGGTACGCGCGCGCGGATTCTCGAACCTTTCTATTAAGTTCTCGTACCCTCGTCCCGTTACTTTCTTCGATCCAACGGCAATCCTTGGCGATTTTTCTGCCGGAGCTTCACTTCTACACGATGATCAATTGAATTTCGTGAGGTACACGCACTTAGGATGGTCGATGTTCTGCTGAATATTTTCAATATCAATGTCCCTGCATGAATTTAGTTTGCACTCCGTGCTCAAAATGAATGGCTGAGGTCAGTGCCATGGGGAAGCCTGGTACCATCACATGAGTTATAAATTGATCTGATGATAACCTCATTGCAATCTAGGGACAGAACATGCAGCAGATAGCATCTCTACAGAACGCACGAGGATAGCAAAATTTTATTAGTCGTGTCCCCTGTTTTATTTGCAGCAGTTAAGTACACATTGGGGCTTGCCCAGTTGTCCTTTACTCTATCAAAATTTATTATTTGCTTCTAAATTCCATGGCTCTACGGTTTTACAGACAATTGTGGAACCATTTTTTCCACTGGAAAAACTTTAGAAGTACAGAATTCTGTTACTGCTACCTGTTCCTGTTTCACTAGGGGTGATATTCGGTGAACTGTGGTTGATTAGTTGGCTTTAAGAATATATATTTCTTCACCCCTTGTCATAGGATAAGCCAATAAACTCTGGATTTAAAGACCATCCGTCATGTATTTGAGCTTAAACTTGTGCTAGTTAACCAATGCTAAAGTGGCAAATATTTTGTTCTAAGTTGACCCAGAATCTTTTATGGTCATCCTGTCAACTCAAGTAAATGGCTTGTTTGCAACAAGTGCAGAAAATTTCTCGACTATGCTCTTTTGAGTGAATATGATTTAATTGGGTATTTGTTTATCAAGCCAAAACATCTTGTTTCACTACATCCATTTCTTAGTTAGTGATGCGGATTATGGTGCACTCGGTAATAACTTACCTTTTACTTCAATTGATATCTACCCTGGGTAAGTGTGCCGTAGTTTGCCTTGATATCCAAAGGAGTTGGAGGATCCCAGTGTATTTGGATAACAAATTATGTTCAAAATTATAGTTGGATCACAAGCATTTTGAGTGTTGAATGAGTAGTTGTGGTCACACAAGTTCAAACAGTATTGTTGTGGGCAACTTCGGAAGACTTGGACCTTGGATATTCTCACGACATTGTCGGTACATTCCTATTGTTATAAATGTGGAAGTACTGAGGTTGAAAAGTTCTGCGTCATACATAACTGTTCTTGTTCATCCATAAGTTTTTTTTTTAATTTTGTAATATTTTATTCCTTACACATCCGTTCATAGGTTGATAAGCTCCTATGTATCTGCAAACTTATTTAATGCTGTAGAGCAAGGAAAAAACAAGGCAATGATGATTGAGCTTCCTCAAAGGGAGGGCCATTCTGTTCCCAGATGCTGTGCTCCACAATATGTTGCTTTAGCAAGTTTATCTGTGAATGTTTTGCTTTCTTGGTCAGGCTTCATCTGAGACTTATAATAACTACTTTATCAACTTGAATTCAAACTTTGAGATATTTACTCCCTTGCAATTTAGAGTAATGAAAAAAATTCTAGTTTTGACATTCTTCAACATCCACGGGGAGGGCTTCAGCAATGAGATTCAAATGCAACAAGTAAATTCAGATAGTAGTTCCATTTGTAGTCGCAGCGCGGTATCTATGTTCTGTGATGGCATTATGCAATTTTATGGTCAAACTTGTTCACAACATTACATATTCTTTCAGGATATGCCTTATTCCTTGCTCTAGTAATTGATCGCCTCCACAGTTACATCAGAGAAATAAGAGGGTTAAAGAAGAATTTGGAAGCTGTTTCAAGGCAGAACAAGACGATATTAGAGGAAAACAAGCATCTCCATGACCAGGTGCAATCAAAAAACCTCACACAGTCGCCTTCTGATGGCAAGAAGGATAATTAAGTACAGTCATTGTAAGTCCCAGCTTTGTCAGCCAGTGTTCTGATGACAATTCAACTTACTCCTCTGATGGACATTCAAGTAGAAACTCCTACCGACATTAGACTGCTGAAACAGAATCAGATTTGGTTACTGCTTAACTATTATGTACAGGAACATGTGGACCACTGAAGAATCTCTTAAAGATGGTATCTGGCATGTCATCTAATTCAAATGCATCCATTGTAAATAGGTGATGGTACAGATTTCTAATAGAATTTTATGTTTAACTATAACATGGGTATTCACGTCAGACAGTTTTGGCTTCTGGTCATTCAACTCTGCTTACCCTTTACAATAATGTGTTACGATCCTTAGATCATAACTGCAGAGAGTAAGGCCAAGACTAGACTATATATTGGTAAGACTCCTCGACTTGACTCTAGACTCTTCATTGCTCCACTAGAAGAGATACAATCCCATAATTGTATAGATGGGTGGTTTCTAGATGCACTAAGTCACCACCCCTGGCGCACGCTGATCTTGATAATAAGATCGCATTGCACACTCAACGAAAGCTTCAGATCACCCAGAATCAGAGGCAGAAACCACACAGGGTTGTCTCTCTCGATTCGTGGATAAACTCCCAAGTCATAGTCAGCGTACCTTTACTGTGAAATAGAGGTCAAAACAGCGTTCAAATAAAAAGAAAATATGTTACGAGTCCCAACTGTAAACTGGAGATCTACGCAACTTGTGAACGGAGATCAATACTGGTTGAAGCATACAGTAAGTTTGAAAACAAGTAGTACAGGACAAATAGAAATAAAAATAAAAATGGATGGTTATGTGGGTGTTATTAGGGATGAGTGTGCATCCCTGCGAGAGTAAATAAACTGTGATTTGTGAATATCTTGATGAAAATCACATTCAAAGATGCCCATGCTGCATGCTGATCTTGATAAGATTGAAATTGACATTGCACCGTTGACGATCTGCTACTGTATATGAATCCTATTCGTAGCCACGTCGTTGTAAGGTAGCAACCTCTGCAACATATGCTCTGTTATCATTAGTACAATAACTCTAGTTTATTTTTGAACTAGAATTCGTATCGTAATAACAACAAAGAGTACATATGTAACCCTGGCAATCATAATAAGTACCACCCGTATCCTCCTGCAATCAGTAAAACGTCAGTGTCACTCAGAAACATTTTGTCATCGCTTCAAACAGTGTTTTTGAGCCGTCGCCTCTAAACGCCGCCTAGGCGTCCAGTCGGTCCTCCACGGACGCCACGAGTCCTCGCCTCGCCTGAAGCAAGCATGGCGCCCGACTGGGATGGATAGGCATCGTCATGGCAGCTAGACGTCGTGCCCAAGCGAACGCCCAGGGCGACAGCCACGTCGGGCGAGTCAGATCAGAGGCGAGGGGGGGTGAGAGAACCAGAGAAGAGCGCTTGAGGAAGACAGGGAAGACGGGTGTGCTGGAGGAAGACGGGGCGCAGGAGGAAGACGGGGGCGCTGGATGAATATGGAGCGCTGGAGTCTAGAGGCTAGGATGGCTAGGATCGGTTTGATTAGAATCTGATGGCTGGATTTGTTACAGAGATCAAAACCTTAGGTTGAAGCCTTATTGAGCTGGGCCTTTATTGTACCCACACCTTCCCTACTGTAAGAACTATGTGTGCTGAATACATTGGCTTGTAGTGAATACACTTGCTTTGACAATAGAAGTTTTGAATATCACTAAAACACCTTTTTATTAAGATCCTGCTAGTTTTGTAAGCTCCGGCTCAAGGTCCGGGTAGCTCTGGCAAGGTTCAGAACTTGATCGCAATGCTTCTGTTTTTCATTCGCAATGTTTCGTACTTGCTTTACATTGTTGGAAAGATTGCTTAGTATTCATTTGCTAAGTTTTTGGTGCGTTTTG
Source organism: Tuctoria greenei (assembly GCA_036927565.1). Lineage (NCBI taxonomy): Eukaryota > Viridiplantae > Streptophyta > Magnoliopsida > Poales > Poaceae > Tuctoria > Tuctoria greenei. The sequence goes on along the minus strand of JAYESD010000009.1, from coordinate 19,576,860 downwards.
ATTGATATGGATGATATCGTGTTATTGTGGTTTTGCAACATGCTTATGTGAGGTTCTCACGTAAGGTGTTGTGTTCGGAACTAACTTGAGTCAAGTCGAGAACTTGGGCTCGTATGGATTGGTTGTTTATTCATGTGCAGGTGTTGCTTGAGTTCAAGACATGGCTGGTGACGGGATCCATTGAACTAGTCTTAGAGAGAAGATGAGGTTCAACAACCAAGTTCGGAAGGAATTGTGGTTGAGCTGATCAGGAGGTTGCGCAACATGATTGAATCAAGAACAATGCATGTGAAGGTATCGTGAACGTCATTGGAAGATGTTTGCACGTGTGCAAAGAGTGCATGGACATGGCTACATGGTTCCGAGACGTGATGAAGAGATGTGGACGTAAAGAGTTGGTCGGAAAGGTCCAACCGACTAGGTTATGGACTCAGGCTGCGGCTGAGTCGGGTTTGACTCAGATATGAAAAGATTTGAGTTGGTTATGATAGGATTTCGTGTGGGTCACGAATTTGAGTTGTTTAGGAATGTGGGATACGTTCCTAAGGTGTTTGAAAGTCTTAAGATTGCTTCTATTTGCGTATAGAAGAATCCTAAGCAGTTATGGAAAGTTACAATTCGTGAACAGAGTAGGATTAGGTTCGTAAACAGAGTAAGATTAGGTTCCTGATTTGAGTTGAGTTGGCTTTCGAGCTGGTTATATAAGCAAGGGAGCCCAGAGCTCTTGGTGCACGACTTTGGGGCTGTTCTTCTTGTGTTCTATTGAATAAAATTCGTAGTTTGAAGGAACTTTTGTGCCTTGTTCGTCCGACTTGTTCCAGACAAGTTTTACTCGTTGAGTTTCTGAACAGCACTACCTTTCGTCGGTGGTTTTATCATAACGCGAGTTTTATAGACCTAATTGACGTGATTCTTTTTGGGTGGTATTCACAACTTGATTATATATCATCTGTCAAAATTTCACGGTCATTGAATTTGTGGTCTACGATCTACATGAATTTCTTTGCAGCGTTTCAAAACTGTTTTTTTGGGAAGGGCAGATTGACCTTTGTTTGATCTTTCGATCATAACTTGAGTTTTTCTCGACGGATTTGAGTGATTCTTATTGTGTTGTCTTCGTGACTTGATTTTCTCTGATATATATCACTTTTGTCACGGTGAAACACGTTTATATTAGTCTGACACATGATTTCTTTAACAGATCATTTTTCTGCCGAAGGGGTTGGGGTTTAATTGTTTCCGCTGCGTAAGATTTTGAAATCTACCATTCACCCCCCCTATGGTAGCTTTTCAAGTGCTCTTCGATCCTATAATTGTTATCAGAGCCACGGTGCTCTAATCTTTGTGATTTGCACGTGTTTTTGACTAATCATCATGGAGAAGTACTCCGTCAAACCTTGTGTGTTTTCTGGTATTGATTTTCAGGTTTGGAAGGCACACATGGAGGCTTTCATCGAGGCACAAGGCTTTGCAATATGGGAGAAGGTATACAATCCTTACGAAGTGCCATCAAACGATCAAGTTATAGCTACAAATCTGAGAGATGTCGACAACAACAACAAGGCTCAGAACTTGATCATACAAGGATTAACACAAAGCGACTTCGATCGTGTTGCACACCTACGATCTGCATACGATGTGTGGAAAACACTTTGTGACTACCACGAAGGATCCAACACGATCAAAGAGGTAAGGCAAGACATGTTTAAGAAAGAATACATGCGCTTCGAAATGCAACCCGGTGAGTCTATTGATGACCTTTTTGTTCGTTTTAATAAGATTCTCAGCAACTTGCGTAGTGCCAATGTTAATTTTTCAAATGCTGAAAATGCTAGGCAATTGCTAAGTGCATTAGATATGTCAATTTGGGAGATGAAATTCACTTCTATTCGTGAATCTACTGTCATGAGTTCACTTACTTTAGATGTTCTATATTCCAAGTTAAAAACTCATGAAATTGATATAATATCACGTAAGAACTCCAACACGTCTATTGCTTTTGTTTCTCAACGTGACATGCCTAGCTTCGGTCAAACTTCATCTTGTGGTACACTTGCTTTGTTGTCCTCTCTAACCCTTGAACGGATTGAGGAGTTTCCAGAGGAGGAGCTAGCACTTCTCTCTACGAAGTTCTCAAAAGCATTGCAAACTGTGAGAACTAGAAAGAGAGGAAGCTTCGGACCTCAACGATGCTTTGAATGTGGTAAGACAGGACATTTTCGTTCAGATTGCCCTAACCTTTCAGGTCCTACGTCGCGGGATGAAAAGAAAACAAGAACGAAGCACTCCTCTACAAAAAATACGAAGAAAAAGAAGGGTTTTACAGGACGTCAATTGGTGAGCAGTTTTATCTTAGCACTCCAGGAACTTGGCTCAAGCGACGTGGACATTGGAAGTCATGAAGATGAAGATGATTTGGCAAACTTGTGCTTCATGGCGGGCAAGTCAAGATCAAGTATGGAGGAGATAGAACACAACCGCGACAATGAAGAGGTATGTCCTACTTGCGAAGAAATGTGTGATGCTATTTCTCGTACCACTATTATTGTTAAGAAAAAGGACAAAAAGCTTAGGGACAATGCTATTAAAATTGAGTCACTAGAATATGAAATTAATCGTTTGAAATCCTTGATTCCCAGTGATGATTCTTATTCCTCATGTGACTTAATATATGAACAATTGTCCTCCCTAAGAAGTACACATACCTCCACACTTGATAAACTTGAACTTGAAAAGAACAAAAAGCTTGCTGCACTTAATATTGAAAACTTAAAAGATGCTTCTTGTTCTACAATTGATTTGCATTGTTCTAGTTGTGATGATCTTGATAAGAAACTGCAAGATGATATGAATGAAATCTCTATACTGAACAATGCTTTACGTTGTCATGAAGTTATATATTGTTCCAATTGCAAATTAAAAGGAAAAACTTCATGTGAAAATTGCCTTGATCTGTCCAATAAACTTGATAACATGCATAAGATATTTGATCGGTTTTGTAATGGGAATAAGAACCTAAACTTGCTGCTTAATTCATCCAAGTCTTGCAATGATAAAACTGGTTTAGGTTTTGATTCTCATGCTCATGCTAAGACACATCCACCTAAAAGTGTAAAGTCATTAGCAAGTGGTTTGATTCAAACAATTCCTAAACAAAAAGAAGTGGTTTTCAAATTTGCAAGAGTATTGTCTCATTCAGTTTCAAATAAAAATGTTGTTTGCTCATCTAGACGTGAACACAAAGTTAAATTTCATTGTACCTACTGTGGTAGAGATGGTCATGTCATAGATTTTTGTTATAGACTAGCTAAACAACAGAAAAGGGAAAGAATGGTTGCTAGATCTCATAACTTTCATGCAAAATTTGCTGCACATATTGAACCGAATGCACAACCTGCTGTTTTGAGTCAAAAGCATTCAAAGTTTACCTCCGGACCTTCTGTTTTTGCCTCTGGAGCTACTGTTTTTTGTGCTACACAAGTAACACCTTATAGGTCAGTAGTTAAGAATAAAAAATCTCAAACTTTGACTCATAAACCTGCTGTTTTGTCTCAGCTTTCGCGTGTTTTTCCTGCTGCACATCGCGTGACTCAGTGCTAGATTCCTAAATGCCTTTTGATTAACCCCAGTATTGAGTCATCGACGTATCGTGCTTCTATGTAGGTTACACGTTTGAGGAAGGAGAACATTTGGATTGTGGATTCAGGTTGCTCACGCCACATGACCGGTAACAAAGATTGATTCTCCTCCCTTTCTTTTGTGTCATGTGTAGAGAATGTTACTTTTGCCGATAATTCTACAACTCCTATAATTGCTAAGGGTTCGGTTAGAGTAAATGATCACTACACTTTGAAGGATGTGGCACTTGTCAAAAATTTGAAATACAACTTGCTTTCTGTTTCACAATTGCTAGATAAAAATCTGGAAATTATTTTCAATAAAAACTGCTGCAAAGTTGTAAGTTCAAATAGTGAGCTTATTTTTAACATGTCTCGGTTTGGAAGAGTTTTTAAAGCTCATTTTGATATGTCTTCCTCTAAGCATAAGTGTCTAGTTGCTAATGATTCAAATGACCTATATTTTTGGCATCGTAGACTTGGTCACGTAGGCTTTGATCACCTAACGCGTGTTAGTGCTCTTAATCGCATACGTGGGCTGCCTAAGCTTAAAGGGGACAAAGAAATTGTGTGCTCTTCTTGTAGACATGCTAAGATGGTTGCAGGTTCACATACTCCTCTCACGATGATCATGACAACCGAACCATGTCAACTATTGCATCTTGACACCGTAGGACCTTCACGTATTCAATCCTTCAGAGATAAATGGTATGTACTTGTGATTGTTGATGATTATTCTAGATACTCTTGGGTTTACTTTATGACATCTAAGAATGAAGTTTTTATTCACTTTATAACTTTATTTCTTAGATTATCAATTGATTACCCAGGATCTTTAAAAGCAATTAGAAGTGATAATGGAATTGAATTTAAAAATCAATCTTTTGATCACTTTTGTGCTGAAAATAGAATAGATCATCAATTTTCTTCACCATATGTACCTCAACAAAACGGTGTTGTAGAAAGAAAGAACAGAATCTTAGTTGAGATGGCTAGGACTATGCTTGATGAATATCAAACTCCTAGGAAATTTTGGGCTGATGCGTTAGCAACCGCTTGTTATGTCTCAAATCGTGTTTTCTTGCGTTCTAAGCTAGGTAAAACACCATATGAGCTCCGATTTGGACATAGGCCTAGTGTTACACACTTTCAGGTCTTTGGTTGCAAATGCTTTGTTAAGAAATATGGTAATCTTGATAAATTTGAACCTAGATCCATTGATGGCATGTTTCTTGGTTATCTATCTCATACTAGAGGCTACCGTGTGCTTTTACTTGACACTAACAAAATTGTGGAGACTTGTGAAGTGTCTTTTGATGAAGCTAACCCAGGTACTAGCTCAAACATTGCAGGTCTAGATCCATATCCGCAGGGGGGGAGCATTTTCGTTGAAGATGACGAAGAATTGGATCTGCTACCCAAAAATTCAGCAGCTAAAGACTTTGGTTCAGCTCCGGATGTTAATTCTCAACCAGCACCGACAACCATCAATGCTGATTCAAATCATCCTCAAGTCACAAGCTCATCGATTTGTGATGAACATGAAGAAGAAGAAGCTTGTGAGACACCTGTTCCCCTACGGTTTTACAAAGATCATCCCCCACAACAGATGATTGGAAGCTTGCATGAACGAGTCACACGGTTCAGGTTTTGCGATCCAAACTCTTATGCTCATTCTGCTTTTGTTGCTTATTTTCAACCCAAAGATATATCACACGCACTCACTAATGAATCTTAGATTATTGCCATGCAAGAAGAGTTAGAAAATTTTGAAAGAAATAATTTTTGGAAACTTGTACCTCCACCTCAAGGTCACACTTTAATTGGAACTAAATGGGTATATAAAAATAAACAAAGTGAGGATGGGGTTGTGGTTAGGAATAAGGCTAGGCTGGTTGATCAAGGTTTTGCTCAAGTTGAAGGTCTATATTTTGATGAAACTTCTACTCTTGTTGCTAGATTAGAAGCCATAAGAATTTTGTTAGCTTTTGCTGCATCTATTGGTTTTAAGATATATCAAATGGATGTTAAAATTGCTTTTCTTAATGGCTACATAGATGAGGAGGTTTATGTGAAACAACCACCGGGTTTTGAAAATCCAGATTTTCCTAATCATATTTACAAACTGTCCAAAGTCTTGTACGGTCTCAAACAAGCCCCTAGAGCATGGTATGATAGGTTAAAAACATTCTTACTTGAAAAAGGGTTTATCATGGGCAAGGTTGATAAAACTCTTTTTGTGCTTAAGCATGGCAATGACTCATTATTCGTTCAAGTGTATGTGGATGATATTATCTTTGGTTGTGCTTCTCATGATCTTGTGTCCAAGTTTTCAGCTATGATGAGTTCAGAATTTGAGATGAGTATGATCGGTGAACTCACGCACTTTTTGGGGCTGCAAATCAAGCAAACTAAGGAGGGTGCCTTTGTGCATCAAACGAAGTATACAAAAGATCTCCTAAGGTGCTTCAACATGGACAAAAGCAAGCCTCTTCGGACACCAATGGGAACAGCAATAACACTTGGACTTGATGACGAGGGTGAACCCGTGGATCAAAAAGAATATAGAAGCATGATCGGATCACTTTTGTACCTCACGGCATCAAGACCAGACATACAATTCAGCATATGTCTTTGTGCACGGTTTCAAGCCTCCCCACGTGCTTCACATCGTCAAGCCGTCAAAAGGATTCTCAGGTACTTACATGGAACTCAAGAATTTGGAATTTTTCTTCCTTCTTCCTGAACCGTTACTTTGAAAGCTTTTTCGGATGCTGATTTTGGGGGTTGTAGGATTGATAGGAAAAGTACTTCAGGTGCTTGTAATTTTCTAGGTAATTCTCTTGTTGCTTGGTCCTCTGGAAAACAAAATTCAGTTGCACAATACACATCCGAATCTGAATATGTAGCTGCTGCTAGTGCTTGCTCACAAATTCTTTGGATTGTTCAAACACTTAAGGACTATGGGGTTGATCTAGATAGTGTTCCACTGTTCTGTGATAACACTAGTGCCATTTTCATTGCTAAAAACCCCGTGCAACATTATAGAACTAAGCACATTGACATGAGGTATCACTTTCTCCGAGATAATGTTGAAAAAGGAAACATTGTGCTTCACCATGTAGATACCAAACAATAATTGGCTGACATTTTTACAAAACATTTGGATTTCACTCGTTTTTGTTACATTCATAGTGAAATAGGGGTTATGCATCCTCATGGCTTAAATTGAGGGGGATTTTTGAAACTTGGGAAGTCTATGTGTGAATCTGAAATTAAAATAATATGAGCATAGTATTTGATACATATATGACTTTGTGATTCCTTTTACATGCTGAAAGTTCTTACTACATTACTCGTGTTATAGATTTTGCAGATTTTGCCATGTCTAGTAATTGGAATAATTACTTACACTAAAACTGGTCATGGTCGAACTTTCTTGCTGTTTTGAACTTGTTACATGTTCACAAGTGCTTTTAATCATTAAGAATTAATTAAGTAATCAACTCACATGTTGAGTTTTTATGAACAAATATAAATTGAGAAAATATCAAGAGATTATGCATGCATCACACTTCTTCTTTTGAGATGTCTTATCATTTCACTTAGATATGAACTTGGAAGAAGTTGTGTATGACAAAAACTATGTCCTTAAGCTTCTGATTGTCAAATGACATAGGCTTGGCTTGGTTGGTTAGAATAAGGCAGATGCGCATATAATCTCTTGCAAATATCATATGATCTAAATTTATGCTTTCAAAAATAATAAAATGTAGCAACTAGTATCATGCTTTCAGGTTTTGAAATAGTTAAGTTTGTGAGATCATGACTTACTTAAATTGAAAATTACATTTGATCTCTAGCATGGCTTACACTACTTTATGTATTTCATTGATGTGATAATGTAAGGTACTTGATAGTATGACTTGGATGAACTTTGTTTATATGTATATGTTATAATATGCTCATAACAACTAAAGTTGGAGAGATAATTTGTTTATATGCTCATGACTTGCTGAATACATTGTTAAAGAGGGAGAGATAAGCATGAAGAGAAAGAGAATATGTGCATAAGGAGAGATAATAAAGGGGGAGAGATAATATGGGATAATTTTTAGATTTTCTTCTCATTTTACTTTTGATTTACAAAGGGGGAGAAATTGTCTTCAAAACTTTTATGTGAATAAGCCAATGTTCCGATTTTAAATGGTGTTGCCAATGCATTCATCAAGGGGGAGATTATAAGACCTATGTGTGCTAAATACATTAGCTTGTAGTGAATACACTTGCTTTGACGATAGAAGTTGAATATCACAAAAACAGCTTTTTATTAAGATCCTGCTAGTTTTGTAAGCTCCGGCAGGAGCTTGGTTATACTAGTTTTGGTAAGCTCCGGCTCAAGGTCCGGGTTGCTCTGGCAAGGTCCAGAACTTGACAGTAATACTTCTGTTTTTCATTTGCAATGTTTCGTACTTGCTTTACATTATTGGAAAGATTGCTTAGTATTCATTTGCTAAGTTTTTGGTGCGTTTTAGTTGATATGGATGATATCATGTTACTGTAGTTTTGCAACATGCTTATGTGAGGTTCTCACGTAAGGTGTTGTGTTCGGAACTAACTTGAGTCAAGTCGAGGACTTGGGCTCGTATGGATTGGTTGTTTATTCATGTGCAGGTGTTGCTTGAGTTCAAGACATGGCTGGTGACGGGATCCATTGAACTAGTATTAGGGAGAAGATGAGGTTCAACAACCAAGTTCGGGAAGAATTGTGGTTGAGCTGATTAGGAGGTTGCGCAACATGATTGAATCAAGAACAATGCATGTGAAGGTATCGTGGACGTCATTGGAAGATGTTTGCACGTGTGCAAGGAGTGCATGGACGTGGCTACATGGTTCCGAGACGTGATGAAGAGATGTGGACGTAAAGAGCTGGTCAGAAAGGTCCAACCGACTAGGTTATGGACTCAGGCTGCGGCTGAGTCGGGTTTGACTCAGATATGAAAAGATTTGAGTTGGTTATGATAGAATTTCGTGTGGGTCATGAATTTGAGTTGTTTAGGAATGTGGGATACGTTCCTAAGGTGTTTGGAAGTCTTAAGATTGCTTCTATCTGCGTATAGAAGAATCCTAAGCACTTATGGAAAGTTACGATTCGTGAATAGAGTAGGATTAGGTTCCTGATTTGAGTTGAGTTGGCTTTCGAGCTGGTTATATAAGTAAGGGAGCCCAGAGCTCGTGGTGCACGACTTTGGGGCTGTTCTTCTTGTGTTCTATTGAATAAAATTCGTAGTTTGAAGGAATTTTTGTGCCTTGTTCGTCCGACTTGTTCCAGAAAAGTTTTACTCGTTGAGTTTCTGAACAGCACCACCTTTCGTCGGTGGTTTTATCATAACTCGAGTTTTACAGATCCAATTGACGTGATTCTTTTTGGGTTGTCTTCACAACTTGGTTATCTATCATCTGTCAAAATTTCACGGTCATTGGATTTGTGGTCTATGATCTACACGAGTTTCTTTGTAGCTTTCCAGAAATGTTTTTTTCGGGAAGGGCAGATTGACCTTTGTTTGATCTTTCGATCATAACTTGAGTTTTTCTCGACGGATTTGAGTGATTCTTGTTGTGTTGTCTTCGTGACTTGATTTTCTCTGATATCTATCACTTTTGTCACGGTGAAACACGTTTATATTTGTCTCACACACGATTTCTTTAACAGATCATTTTTCTACCGAAGGGGTTGGAGTTTAATTGTTTCCGCTGCGTAAGATTTTTAAATCTACCATTCACCCCCCTCTGGTAGCTTTTCACGTGCTCTTCGATCCTACACCTACCAGGCGCAGTATCTGCTAGCCACCACTACACGCGAGTCCCCGCCGCCGCTCCTGTTTTGCGAGTCTCTGCCGTCGCTCCCGCAGTGTTCCGCTGCCTGCACCGGCACCAGCGCCGGCTCCGCTCACCGGCTCTGCTCACCTGCTTCGGCGACCCCGTCCCCCTGCTTCCTCCCCTCTGCGCTCTTTCTCCCTCCCCTGCAGCGGAGATTGCACCTCTGTCGCCCTCGCCTAGCGCACGCCTAGGTGCCTAGGCGTTGAGGCGGCTGGCGCATCTAGACAAGGTTTTAAAACACTGGCTTCGAAAAAAATGGAGCTACATTTTCCGTTGTGTGGATCCCGTATGGCGTCTGTCAAGTATATCAGAAATTGGCATCAGAGTTTTAACATGGGCATTGCACGGAGAAATGTGCGTGAAAGATCTGTTCGGTTGTGTGAGTCGCTTGTTACGTGTGGAATTCTTTTGGTGCACTATGTACTCCTTGGGTGTGAGTGTGAAACGCATGTATGTTACGAGTACACTTTTACCTTATTATTGCATTGGTTCATGGATGAATTTGAGCTATAAACTACAAAGCTACAATACATAGGTAGCTAGTTCGGTGACAGCATCATTCATGCGGGCGCGCATCTGCCGTCGCTTGCAAGCCAGCGAACAGCATCCATGATCCGTATCCCCACTTGGCCCCTGTGCTGTGCTTTTCTTTCCCCAATAGCTCAGCTGCCGGCCGACGGGCGAGCTATAAGCGTGAGCGGGAGCGGCTGGGAGGACGACACAAGCAATGGATATTTTGGAAAGCTCATCATCACCTTTACCTCTCTTTTGTATTTTTCCAAGGCAGGAGCTTCCCAAAAATATACTACTATACTCCTAGAAAGCAACGAAAACACTGTGGGTTTCTGAAGGAAAAAAGGACAGAAAGCAAAAAAAAAAGAAAAAGAAATGCAGTTTTATGTCTCTCTGCGACTGATCTACCGCCAACAGTTTCAACCAGCACAAACTCCACTTGGCTAGGTAGCTAGCGTCCTCCTTGATGAGAGTAATGCACCAACGGTTGCAGGGATCTTGCTCGGCGCATGGATACAGGAGGCGAGCAGTTTGCAGGCACTAGGTTGTACTGTTTATCGCACAGCACGCAACAAGTGATGGAGGTGCAGCCAAATCACGCGCGAGGACGCGGGGTCACTTTTGGGGGTCGGAACCACCACCGGCTGGTCCACGCGCACGAGGCCGTACGGGTACGGCCGCGCCTCCGCATTGACGACGGGACAACAGGCCGGGGAGCGGCCGGTAAGGTCCAGCGCGCTCAATCGCGGCGAGCAAATAGCCGAAACGGACGGACGGACGGCGGGGGCAGCTCCAACGAAACGAAGTAAAGGTGGCCACGTTTTCAGCGTGTGCCAACCAACGAACCAGCGGTGGCGGGCTGGGCACGGAACGGTTGTACCATAGACGAAGGCAGCCGTCTCAAACATCTAATGAAACCAATCCTCCTTCACTTCCTTGCGGCGACCGAACGAACAGGTGAACGCGGGGCGGCCACGTCCTCCCCTCCCGTCCATCTTGTTACAGCATATTTTCCTTGTGATCAGTTGCCGTAACCGCACCTCGCTCGTGCCCTCCTGTCGCACCTGTGCGACGCGCCTCCTCGTTACACCCCGATCGCCACCCCGATCGCCACCTGACGCGTCCAGACATGTAAACAAGTATAAAAAGAGATCAATGAATGAATGAGTGGATTAAGAAAACAATCAAATCACTTTGCAATTGTCTCTCTCAATTTCTCTTAGTTTTCATTTGAAACACGTTATCTACCACGCTCTACCGAGCGATGCAGCAGTAAGATGTCCAGAAACGGAAGACTTACCAATTTCGTTCTTATCATCCTTCAAGAAGATGATCCTCGCCATCCCTTGATTGATCACGGTGGCCGACGTCACCACTGGTTCATCCCTGCAACAAGATGCGAAGTGGCCGCTATCGCCACTACCGTCGTGGAGGCCGGTGTCTCCATCGACCAGTGGCCCCTCCGTCAGTGCCACAACCAACTGGCATACTGAGACACCGCGTAGAAGAGCGGCCTCCGACCCATTACCCCCACCAACCCTCGGACCTCTACGCCCATCAGACGGGTCATCAAGGCGGATCGAGCGCCGTCCTCGGTGAAGAGACCCCGAACCGGATTGCGTCGGTACAGGGTCCTTCGTCATCGAGCGGACAGGGGGAGGAGGAAGGAGGAGAAGGAGAAGTCAGCAGTGAGATCATGGTGGACACCGCTACTGTGTTGCTGTCGGCATTAAGGCCGACAATACGACGAACGGCGAGGATCCAGATCGGTCCAAGGAGACTTCCCCGTGGACCACTAGCATCGAGGATGACGTCCTCTTTGCTGGATCTGGCGATCCCAACAGAAGATGAACCGGCATCAGCGACATCAATCGCAACTGCACTTCCAAATCCACCGGCTACCTGGATCTCCGTCGGCGCTCACGATCCCAAATGGGAACCGACTCCCCCGATGATTCGCGCACCTCGCAACCCCAACTGGAAGATGCCGAAGGCCCGAATCTTGGGACTCGGTCGCCGGTTCAAACCATTAATGGTGATGGGGGTTGAGGGGGAGCGGCACCGACAAGGAGAGGAAGGCTAGAGCGTCACCGACGAGAGGAAGTCTGAAAGTGCATCTAGGAATCCCTTGTGAGTTTTGGATGATTTATGACAAGCAAATGAGATCCTAACCACTTTGTTGAGATGAGCACAGGTTTTAATGAGAAAATGAGCAAAGTGCCAAAAAAGAAAGGAGAATGAGGAGTAATGCGGAAAAGAGCTCAAGAAACAAGTGTAGTAGATCATTGTGTATGGAGTGTGTTAAGGAAACACACCCCAAGAGCTCAAGCACAAACAATCTCACATATTGCACAAGTTTATACAGGATCGGACAAGTCCGACTGACCCCAGACTAGTCCGATATCTTTCTGCACAAGATCGGACAAGTCCAATATCACCACGGACTAGTCCGATATCTCTCTGACTAGAATCGGACTAGTCCCCCCCAGTGCGGACTAGTCCTCAAAACACCTCACAAGTTGCACAAAATCGGACAAGTCCGATCACACACCGGACTAGTCCGATATCTTTATGATATCAATCGGACAAATCCGATATTAGCACGGACTAGTCCGAAAAACCTTCTGACCTAAATCGGACAAGTCCTCCAAGTGCGGACTTGTTCCAAATTCACTTTGGTTTCACATATACGGACAAGTCCGATGTTTATCGGACTAGTCTGAAGATTTCCAAAACCAAATTCGGACAAGTCCGCTTTTAGCCGGACTAGTCCGATATTTCGGGACATCTAGGGTTTGCTACACTCAGCACATCGGACCAGTACGGTGTCTACCACGGACTAGTCCGATCTTTCTAAACCCTAACGGTTACTTTTTGGAACCCTATATAAATAGGTGTACACGGCCCATCTTCCAATAACTCTCGACCCCCTGCGCCGTCACACCTCCCAAGAGCCTAGAAAACACCTCTCTCCATGAAATCAAACGCAACAAATATCATCCCTTGAGGATACACTTTGGATCATTGGAGAGACACGGTTCATCACTCATTGAGCTCTTGGTTTGATTCCCTAACACACTCATGTGGTTTTCATTGTGATCTTTCAAGTGTGTTCTTGGTGGTGTTCATATTGTAATCTTGGGGAGCCCTCAACGTGTGAGAAGGCCCCTTGAATTTGGTTATTTGTCCTTTGTGATTATTGAAGAGGATTGGCCTTCGTGGTGATCCGACTAGGGTAGGATTGGAGAAGACCCGGTCCTTTTGTGGACTCCTCAACGTGGATGTAGGTTGCCTCTGTGGGAACCGAACCACGGGATAAAGTGCTTGTGTTCTTGCTTTGCGCATATCGTTCTTACACTTCATATCAATCTAGGGTTTCAATCAATCTTGTTCTTTTTATGGTGAAACATTAAATAAAAGATTAACTTGTGGTATATCCTAGTTCATAGTTTTGTAACACTTCAATTACAAGTATATTTCCGCTGCATACATCCTAGGATCAAGATAATTGTTCAAATTTGATCAACCTAGTCGGTACACACCGGACTAGTCCGCACTCTATCGGACTAGTCCGATATCTTGAGATTTGATCTGGCTGTTAAGTGTTGCAGGTTCCGACAGAAAATCAAAAAGGCCTATTCACCCTGCCCTCTAGGCCACATTCAATTGGTATCAGATCCAGGTTCTTCAAAAGGAGACTAATCGCTCGAAGAGATCATGTCGGACATGAAGGACGTACACAAGAGCAACAATCAAGAGAAGGTTGATGAAGACAAGAACCAAAAATTGGAGAGGCTCCTCGAGGCCATTCAAGACTTCGTGGATGACGATGAGGAGACACTGGAACTAAAGGCGCTCCTAAGGAAGAAAACTCTTTCCAAAGGGAAAGTAAAGATTGAAGATGAGAAGAAGAAGAAGGGGAGTAGTCACACCGACTACTTCCGATATCCTTTCAACTACAATCGTCTTAACTCTAGCAATAATCACTACTTATCTATTCCACTTGGAAAAGCTCCACATTTTGATGGCAATGACTACTCAATGTGGAGGCAGAACATGAAAATGCACCTGATTTCTCTCAATGCAAGTTTGTGGCATATTTTATGTACAGGAATAGATGTCCCCGACGATGATGAGGAGCTCACACCTAGCCAAGAGCAAGCCATCCATCGAAATTCCCAAGCTGCTGCAGTCATCACCTCATCACTCAGTCGGGATGAGTTCACAAAGGTGGATGGACTCGAGATCGAAAAAGAGATATGGGATACATTGCAAACCGCACATGAAGGCAATCATGATGTGCGAGGAGTGAAGATCGAGATGATTGAGGGCGAGTTGGGAAGATTCGCCATCGAAGAAGACGAGTCGCCACAAGATATGTACAATCGACTAAAGACGGTCATCAACAAAGTGCGAGCATATGGAAGCAAGAAGTGGAATAACCACGAGGTGGTGAAGCTCATTCTTAGAGCATTCATGCCTCGTAATGTCACCTTGTGCTCGATGATACGAGAAAGCCCCGAATACAAGAAGATGACCCCAGATGAGTTACTTGGGAAAATTATCAACTTTGAGATGATGGAAAAGCAAGCTAAGCACGTTAAGGAGATTGACGATCTCACCTCGGCAAAGAAGAAAGGGGTCGCCTTGAAGTCCACTCTCAAGCGATTGTCTAAAGAAGCTCGAGAAGCTCAACTAGAAGAAGACGGTGATGATGAGAGCAGCGACTTGGATGAAGATGACATGATACTATTTATGAAGAAATTCAAAAGAATGATAAAGAAAAGACAAGGGGCTAAATCAAGTGAAGGAAAGTACAAGGAAAGATCAAAACCAAAGTTGAGGCGGGCATGCTATAACTGTGGTGAGTATAGCCACTTTATAGTTGATTGCCCATTTGAAGAAAACAAGAAGAAGACCAAGGAAACGAAGCCTTAACCCAAGAAATTCTTCAAGAAGAAGAAACAAGCTGAACAAGCGCATATAGGGAAAGAGTGAGACTCAAATGATGAGTCCTCATCCGAAGAAGAAGAAGAGATGGCTAGCATAGCCATCGAGAAGACATCCAAGAAGTCCACTCTCTTCCCTACTCTCGGCGCATGGAAGGGGAACGACACTTGCCTCATGGCAAAGGAAGGTAAATGCAAGGTAACAACAAAACCCTCTTCCGTACATTCCTATTCTAGTGATAGTGAAATTGCTAGTGACAATGAAGATATGCTCATCAGCTTAGACAAGAAAACAACTGCGAAAATGAAAATTTTACTTGATCAACTTGTTGAGAAGGAGAAGTTAATACATTGTCAAGAAGACATGATTATCTCCAAAAAGGAGGAATATGTTGAACTTGACAAGCTTCTAGAAGTTGAAAAGGAGCGAAGCAAGTCACTAGAGCTTGAGTTAGCTTCAAGCTAGGAAGCTTGCTTGGAGTTAAGCGACTCAAATGCTACAATCAAGGGCGAACTTGCTAACCTAATCAAGGTTAACAAGATCCTTGAATTACAAGTTGAGTCACTCAAGCAAGGTGACCCTTCATCCTCTTCAAGCTCACCTTCTCAACCCCTTAAAACTGAAACTGCTTCTACTTGTACATGTGGTAAAATTGACACCAGCTTGAAAGACAAGTCAACCTCTACCAAGGACAAACATTCTTCACAAAATGGCATATTTGACAAGGAGAAGATCAAATATGCACGTAGTTCATACTTGGTCACAAGACCTCCAAATATCAAATATGGCATTGGTTACTCTTATAGTGAAAAGCAACATGCTGGAAGCCAAAAGAATAACAAGGAGAACATTGCCTTTGTAAAGGGTAGACCCTCTCAAACTGGAAAGTCCAAAGTTAATACATCGAACACATATGATCACCGGACTAGTCTGGTTGGGACACGGGCAAGTCCGGTCCTCCGGACAAGTCTGATCTCCCAGACTAGTCCTGTATATAAACGACAACAGTTGCTTTTTAGAACCTTTGATGCATCTTATGTGTTAATAAGAAGTAATATTGGTAAGATTTATTCTTATTATGTTGGGCCACGCCATGGGAACACCAAGTCTCATGTGTGGGTGCCCAAATCCCTTGTGACTAACCTAAAAGGACCCAAGCAAGCTTGGGTACCTAAAACCAAGGCATGATTTGTTTTTGTAGGCCTATTCCTCCGGTGGATCTAAATGGGTGCTAGATAGCGGTTGCACCAATCATATGACCGGAGAAAGAAGGATGTTCGTTGAGTATGAAGAAAATGAGGATCCAAGCGAGGGCATCTATTTTGGAGACAATAGTCAAGGAAAGGTGCTCGATACCGGTAAAATTGCCATATCCTCTCAGCATACTCTTTCTCATGTATTAGATGTTGATTCCTTAGATTATAACCTGCTGTTCATATCTCAAATATGTGACAAAGGTTATAATTGCTTGTTCACTAATGAGGGTGTGATCGTCTCTAGGAGTGATGGTTCCATTGCATTCAAGGGTATGTTAAAGAGAAAGCTTTACCTTGTTGACTTCAACAAAGATAAAGCCGAACTTGACACATGCTTGATTGCAAAGACCAACATGGGTTGGCTGTGGCATAGACGGCTAGCGCATGTTGGTATGAGGAATCTTCAAAAACTCCTCAAGGGCGATCACATCCGAGGTTTGAAGGATGTTGTTTTTGAGAAAGACAGGCCTTGTAGTGCTTGCCAAGCCGGGAAGCAAGTAGGAGCACCCCATCCCGCTAAGAACGTCATGACTACAACAAGACCGTTCGAGCTACTCCACATGGACCTATTCGGTCCAATTGCTTACATAAGCATCGGCAGTAACAAATATGGCTTAGTAGTTGTTGATGATTTTTCTCGCTTCACTTGGGTTTTCTTTTTACATGATAAGGCAGAAACACAAGGGATCTTGAAGAATTTTTTCAAGCGTGCTCAAAATGAGTTTTCATTGACGATCAAGAACGTTCGAAGCGACAACGGCACGGAGTTCAAGAACACACAAGTTGAGGAGTACCTAGATGAAGAAGGCATAAAGCATGAGTTTTTAGCTCCTTACTCCCCTCAACAAAATGGAGTTGCAGAAAGGAAGAGCCGAACCCTCATAGAGATGGTGAGAACAATGCTCAATGAGTACAAGACCTCGGATCGATTTTGGGCAAAAGCGGTTAACACCGCTTGCCACGCCATAAATCGACTTTATCTCCATCGACTACTCAAGAAGACATCCTATGAGCTACTCACCGGTAACAAGACTAATATTTCATACTTTCGAGTTTTTGGTTCCAAATGCTATATTTTGAATAAGAAGCCTAGGACGTCAAAGTTCGCTTCGAAGTCTGATGAAGGTTTCTTGCTTGGTTATGATTCGAACACTTACGTCTATCTTGTCTTCAACAAGACCTTCGAACTTGTTGAAGTAGCACGTGATGTAGTGTCCGATGAAACTAATGGCTCCCAAAAGGAGCAAGTTGATCCATGCGTGCTAGATAGAGAAGAAGCTCCTTGTCAAGCATTGAGAAGAATGGCGTTAGGCGAAGTTCGACCACAAGAGCCACCTCTACATATGCATGAGGAAAATGAACCACAAGAGGAGGCCAATGATCAAGGGGGAGCTTCCATACAAGATCGAGCTCAAGAAGAAGAAAATGACCTAGAAGTCAACGAGGGCAACCATTTAGGGGGAGAAGAAAATGATCATGAAGATTCAAGACACCAAGTACCACACCCAAGAGTGCACCAATGCGTCCAAAGGGATAACCCAATCGACAACATCATCGGTGGCATCCAAAAGGGAGTAACTACTAGATCACGCATAGCTAATTTTTATGAGCACTATTTGTTTGTATCCTTTTTGGAATCACGCAGAATTGAGAATGCATTGAAGGATCCAGATTGGGTAGTGGCCATGCAAGAACTCAACAATTTCAAGCGGAACGAGGTGTGGAAACTATTCGAAAGACCCAAGTCCAACGTCGTCGGCACCAAATGGTTCTTTCACAACAAACAAGACGAACACGGGGTAGTGACAAGGAACAAGGCACGACTTGTGGACAAATGGGATTCACAAGTCGAAGGTTTGGATTTCGATGAGACCTTTGCTCCCGTAGCTAGACTTGAGTCTATTAGAATATTACTTGCATATGCTACTCACCATGATTTCAAGCTCTATCAAATGGATGTGAAAAACGCCTTCCTCAACGGATTAATCAAGGAGGAGGTATATGTGGAGCAACCCCCCGAATTTGAAGATGAAGAGTTCCCCGACAACGTATTTAAATTGCGTAAGGCTCTCTACGGTCTCAAACAAGCTCCTAGAGCTTGGTATGAGGGTCTTAGAGATTTCTTTATTGAAAATGGTTTTAAGATTGGTAAAGTAGATTATACATTGTTTACAAAGAACTTTGACAATGATCTCTTTGTTTGTCAAATTTATGTTGATGATATAATCTTTGGTTCAACTAACAAATCTTTTTGTGAGGAATTTAGTAAAATTATGACAGATAGGTTTGAGATGTCTATGATGGGAGAGCTAAAGTACTTCTTGGGATTCCAAGTGAGGCAACAAAAGGAAGGGACGTTCATAAGACAAACTAAGTATACTCAAGACATACTCAAGAAGTTTGGAATAGACAAGGCGAAGTCCATAAAGACTCCCATGGCAACGAATGGCCACTTGGATCTCAATGAAGATGGACCAAACGTCGATCAAAAGGTATATTGCTCGATGATTGGATCTCTACTCTACTTATGTGCATCTAGGCCAGATATTATGTTGAGTGTATGCTTGTGTGCAAGGTTTCAAGCCAACCCAAAAGAGTGTCATTTGACAGCTGTTAAGAGAATCTTGCGGTATTTAGTTCATACACCCAACCTAGGCCTCTGGTACCACAAAGGTTCAAAATTCAATCTCATTGGTTACTCCGATGCAGATTATGCCGGATGCAAGGTAGATAGAAAAAGTACCTCTGGTACATGCCAATTCCTAGGAAGATACCTTCTTTCTTGGTCCTCCAAGAAACAAAACTCCATTGACTTATCCACGACCGAAGCAGAGTATGTTGCAGCCGAGAGCTGTTGTGCACAACTCCTTTGGATGTGACAAACTCTAAGGGATTACGGTTACAATATGAACCGCATTCCACTCCTTTGTGATAATGAGAGTGCCATTAAAATTGCCCATAATCCCGTTGAGCACTCTAGGACCAAACACATAGACATCTGACATCATTTTTTGAGAGACCATTCAATGAAGGGAGATATAGCCATTTCACATGTCAATACCAAAAAGCAACTAGCCAATATATTCACCAAGCCACTTGATGAAAAACGCTTTTGCGAGCTCCGAAATGAACTTAATATCCTCGATGCTCGGAGTGTGGCTTGAAATCTTGTATAACTGAATGCTATCTTCAAAATTCATTGATTGTGTTATGAAAATCATCTCTCTCAATTTTTACGAAAACTATGTCAATTACTAGATCTTGGTGAATTATGATCATTGCTTGATTGTTGTATGCTTACTGATCATATTCATCAAGATTATTTGATTTGCCTTGCCCCCCAATTTTCTAAATAAGTACCTTCGAATATATACGAATGGGCTAAGCATTTCTTCCCTGGTGACCACGAACTAGTCCGTGGTTGCTCGGACTAGTCCGCCCGTGCAGACTAGTCCGCAGTGTGACGGTTAGGCCAGACTAGTCTGGTAGACCACGGACTAGTCCGATATAGTCTCTGGGAAAGTTCAGACTAGTCCGATCTTTTTCGGACTTATCCGATTTCTCGTGTCCTTAACCCTAGCCGCCGCCAAACCCTAATCTTCCTCACCCCACACTTGGCTCAAGCTTTCTCTCTCCACGCTCGAGCTCCCCAAGACGATTCTTTGATTCCTCCATCAACACTTCACAAGTTTGGGTGGAAATCAACCTCCATTGCTCAGGGATTGAAGACCACGGACTTGTCTGATCCTTCAACCCCTACATCTCCGAGAATCAAGCAATTTCAGTAAAATCTCATCCCAAACCCTAGAAATTGCTATTTTCTTCATTTGTGGTCAACTAGCTTGGTTCCTTTCACCATATACATGCTTCCTTGATGTATTACATTGATGATAAGCTAGTTATGCATTAGGAATCACCATTTTTCTCATAGTTAGGGCTTTAGAGGTTGAACACCGGACTAGTCCGGTCCAGGTACGGACAAGTCCTGTCAACGGGACTAGTCCGTGCCTGTACACCGGACTAGTCCGATTTTTCTGGACTCAACCATAACTTCTCAAATTCCTCAATGCAACTCCTTGCCATCTATTCTCATCAATGCCTTGTGAAATCTATTCTCAGGACAATGTCGAGCACCAACAACGAAATCTATGATTTCGAGGCTGAGATGGACCACGAAGCCATGCTCCGGTCCTCGACGAGTCTTAGCAAGAAGCGCCAGAAGCGTCCTTCCGAGCCGGCACCTTCTCCTCCCCAGGCTCGAAGGAAGGTGCTCGCGAAGAAGCCAGCATCCAAGGCTTCTGCTGGAGGTGGCCCTCGCCAAGCCAAGGGCAAGGGCAAAGGAATTGCAACGGGCCCGATTGGCCCCCTAAAGCTGACAGCTCCAAGGGAAGGGGCCAGGGATCCCACAGAGGAGAGATTAAACGGAAAGGGCAGTGACACGGTGACCAATTTCAGGAATGTTGATTGTTACAGCCGTCCGAAGCAAGCTGCCAATGGGAGGTTTTGGAGCAATTTTCATGCAGATTTCTACAAGACCATCTATCTTCCAATGAAGTCGCCTGTGGTGCGCAGCCAATGGATAGATTGGGCGAACTTTGAGAAGAAGGGCTTCTCATCCTTTGTTGAGGTGGTCGAGGCAATGGAAAGGCATGGCCTAAGGGACCTCTTCTCTTTCAGGAACATTTGGAATGATGAGGTCATCGTGCAGTTCTATGCGACGTGCCACTTTGCTAGTGACGAGGAAGAGTGTGTGACTTGGATGACTCACGGATCCAAGTACACCGTTACCTATGAAGAGTTTGCAATATTGCTGCATCTTGGCACCTCAAGCAATGACAACTTGATCATCCACAATATTGGTGTCATTGAGAAGGACAGGATGAAGTTTCTCTATGAACCCAACTCCAAGTTCAACCCCCTTCTACCAAGAATATGAAGCCTTTCTTTGTGGTGTTGAACAGGGTTCTAAGGAAGACAATTTCCCCCAAGGATGGGGATGATGGAAGTGTGCAGGGGTACCTCAGGACCTTGATGATGGTCATTAGCAAAGACAGGAAATTTGATGTCTTTGACTATATCTGGAACGACATGGTCAACATCTCCTGCATGTCGAACAGGTCCTGTGGATATGCACCTTACCTCATGTTTATGATTGAGAAGGTCACAGGAATAGAGTTCGTCAAGGACGTGGAGCACCTTCCCTTGAGGCCCAGATGCCTCAACAACCAAGTATTCAAGCTGCTCCATCTCTGGCTTCCAGCCCTGAGGCTCCAGCCAGAGCCAGTGCCAGAGCTGGGGCTGCTCCCGCCACTAGGGCCCCTCCTCAAAAGGGGTCTCCAAGTGGTATCTTGAAGTACCTGACTGCCATTTTTGCCTCCCGCAAAAAGGTCGAAGTGAAGGCCCACAAGCTCAACAAGAGAAGAAAGGCTGACATGAGATATGTCAAGGAGAATGTGAAGCAGATTTGCCAAAAGCTAGAGATCGAGCCCATTGGATCTCCAGTAATTTCTGATGACTCCAACTCTGATTTCAGTGAGCTCGGGCCCTTGACTCCCTCCGAGCTTGCCTATTTTGGAATTGGGGACTCGAGCGGTTCTGCTCCTCCTCCTCCTCATCAGCCAGAGGATGAAGATGAAGACGACGAGAGGACCGACAATGAGGCTTGAAGACTTTAGGTCCCTCCTCTCCTTCTTTTTGGTGTCTTGATGCCAAAGGGGGAGAGATTGAGGGGGAGTCTTAGGTTTTAGCTGTAGGATGCGAGGAGAGCTTCTTTTTATGTCTTTTGTCTATTTTGTGGGTTGTAAAACTCTTAATATGCTCTTATGGTACTTTTGGTCCTGTGATGCAATGTTTTGAACTACTTATGAAGAAATTGATGAAATCTGTGATTTTGCTATAAGAATGACTTATATGCTTGTTGTTGATGTGTTGATGTCAATTATGTCATTCTCATCATGATTATTGCTTCTATACACTTAGTTCTGCATCCCACCATAAAGAGTGCACATATGGGTCATTTTTTCATTGCATCATGTATTTTAAACTCATATGTGCACACTTTATGAAAATATCAACTTTTCATCATATTTTGTGAAATCTCAATTGGTTGTCATCAATCACCGAAAATGGGGGAGATTGAAAGTGCATCTTAGTTCTGAGTCTGTAGCATAAACTCCGTTTTTTCTTTTTCTAACTAAGAAGGAGAATATGCAGCTGTAATAGAGAATCTTTTCCAGTTCAAACTATTAGGCTCGTCACATAAACTCGTAAGTTCGGTTTGTTTCTTCGGTTCGGCTATCCGATGATGGATTGCTGCTTTCCGGAAGTTTTTGGCAATGAATTTCTCGTATAAGAACTTGTTTGTGATTTCGCTGCTCGGCTACAAGTGTCAATAATTGCAAATTTTTGTGTGTACGAGATTCGAATAACTTCAAAATAACTGACATAATTTTTTATTTTTCCTGATCAGAAAAATACATGAAAAAGAAAGGAGGTAGAAAAATTTTTTCCGCTACCAGCCCCTTTTACCATAACTTCTGCTCGTTGCAAACCCACTGTACGAATAGCATCTATAGGATAACTTCCATCTTCAGAGTTCTTTCTGAGTTCCGTATGATATCCGCGATCTCTCTTGATCTGTAACTCAATACAGAAATCAATGGGGTCTCTCAAGTTAGCTATAGGTTGTGTCGTATCAACGATTTCTACGGAAGGTGGTAAGATTATATCCTCTGAGAGTTGGCAAAAGTACCTCAACTTATCGGAGGAAAATGCCGCGTCCGAACCATCCACAAGCCACACCCCGCCGAACCCTGCCAAATCAGTATCAAGCCAGGAAGTAAGGTCCCTTTTAATGGTGCCCTCATCTTCCGGCGGGCGGATATGATCCTTAAGTTGTTCAGTAGGGTCTTGAGGGTTCGGGTTCGGGAATTTTTCGTTAGGTATTTGACCAAATAGGATCGTCCAGTTCCTATAGAACCTATCACTAAAATACCCGATAGGGCTAAGCGGAACGAAAAGGGTTTTCCATGAGATGGTAAATGAAAACGATTATGACAAGTTCCTCTTTACCCAGAAAAAAAGAACCACTTAGAATAGCCAAACAGATTATATTTGTTGAGAAATGCAAAATGATATGGAGATGGACGCGGTTCAACTAGCGGAGACTCTTGGAAAAGATGGACTAAAAAGTCCCCAAGTTAGCGTATTATGGGGGACCAGAAAAGCCCATGTATGAACAAGGATTGATTTTACTTCCGCACTTAGCTACTCTAGGTTGGGGAGTAGGACCGGGGGGAGAAGTTATAGATACTTTTCCATACTTTGTATCTGGAGTACTTCACCTAATTTCCTCCGCAGTCTTAGGCTTCGGTGGTATTTATCACGCGCTGCTGGGACCCGAGACTCTTGAAGAATCTTTTCCATGGGGACTAGCACTTGATTTCGTTGCCTAAGCGAATCCCATTCACTCGTTTACTCATGGAATGAGTCCGGTGGAAAGTTCAATCAATCTTTTTTTTTTTCATAAACATTTTTCCTTTTGTCAAGGATCTTTGCCTCTTCTACTTTCCTGTCTAGGACTTCGATATACAAAATATATACTACTGTGAAGCATAGAAAGAAAAGTAGTGAAATAGCTCAGTTAGCTCTGTTCGAGGTAGGGAGGAAAAGAGTAGGGAATACTTATTTTTTTCTTTTGTTGAAATCGTGTAGTCTAGGTGTTAAAGAGAGAACCGCGAGATCAGAATAAGGAATAAAAGTCAATTTGTTCGAGATGAGATAAAGAAAAGAGTTTAGAGACGACTCAAAAAAT